>BMAU01018671.1:630000-1260000 GCA_019973935.1 Trichonephila clavipes | reverse complement strand
CCTTCGACTTAACAAACAAGTAAAACATGATTTGACCTTATCATTCTCATATATATGACCCTGACATGGCCTTAGGATATTATTTCGCTCTGATTTGATCAGTGGATACTTCCTTGCGGAAAGCGTTCTAATAATTGTTTCAAACAGGACCTTCTGAATGATCTGTAGAATAGATATCCCATCCCCTCATAAAGTAGTCATTTTGATTCGCTTTTAAAAAATGTGGAGGAGATTTAAAAGAGAATATCAAATATAGTAATAAATATGAATAAGTCAAATTTCTTAACTAAAAATAAATTAAAATTATCAAGTTTACTCATTTCTTACATGGAATACGTTCTAGTAAATATCGATCCCATTAAATGTGTTGCTATTCGATATAAGACAATGCTAGCTTTATAAAAAATTTTGATTTTAAAGTGAATTCTTGCTTAAAGTTTTGATGAACTGTAAAAAAATTCATCTGTGAATTGTTAAGTACTGTCAATGTTATTAATTTGATGTTTCTAGTTTAAAATTTACATAATAGTAGGAATCCAATTAATGTCCCGATCTCAATCTAATGGGGTATATTCATGAGGATCACATGATAAATACAATCACGTGTTCTCCATTGAATTCAAAACTGACATTAGACTTGTATTTGTTGAGCTGCTTGAAAATTTGATACTTGGGTAAAATCTCAAATTTTAAGATTTTTCAAAAAGATTTTCAAAATTAAAGAAGTTCTTATATTATCCGTGTATTTCTTAACAAGTTATGTGCTATTATTGTTGTTATCTGTGTTATTATTGTTGACAAATATGTACTTTTTAAAAGAAAATTTCTGCAAAAAGAGCAAAAGCTAGTAACATGGAAGCACAAGCTAGTTGGCTGGAAACACGTGATGCAGTTATCATGTGACTGTTACATGACGTGAATTTAAGAGATGATTGACTAGAAACACATGATTGTGTAATTATCGTGTGACTATGACGTCACATGAATTGAGCCATTTAAGCAGGGATTTTTCTTGTTATGGGTCTTCCACACGCATTTTTTTTTATGCGATCTTCAAACTTTTCCTTTTTAATCTAACTTTCTTTTGAGGATATTTAAGATTATTTGACCCAGTTGTGAAAGGACTTGAACAAAACTCGAAAAATATTTTCAGACAAATAAAACATTTTAATTTTTTTCATGATAATTATCTTCGTTGTAATTCTTAGATCTGCTTGTAACACGGTGTTCTTATAATTAGAAAAATATTCCATTAATAGGCAATTTTTCTCCTTAACATGTTAATGAAAATCATTTAATATTCTGGAATGTAAATAAAGAAATATAGAATACATTTTATACCCCAGAAAAATGGATCAACTTATGAAAAAATAAGTAGTGTTATGAAATGAGCACACACACAAGCGCAGTACTTCTGAAACTTTCAATATTTGCAACCCAATTTTCAGTCATAATTTTCTTCGCACCCACAATAACAATGTATTAAATACAATAATAGTGTACTTTGACACTAAACGACCTTTGACTACGACCTTAATTACCAACCGTGAAAATTACCAAAAGAAGTATTAAATTTTGTATATGCTTCTTTTAAGTAACAGATATTTTTAAGAAAGTTAATTTTCAGTAATAGGGTAAGTATTATGTTACTTTTTCTTTCTACGTTCATAAGCATGTTACATCAGCATAAATTTTATCTTAGTTTTTATTATATCAGAATGTATATATATATATTTTGTTTTGTGCTTTCTTCTAGAAAATTAATAATTTTTTAAAGATAATTTTTTTATTTTCAACTTTTTGATATACTCCCTTCCCTCCTTAGTATTATCATGCCTCCTTAGAGATACACCTCCCCCACAGTTTGAAAACTACTGGACAAGTGAATTCAGAATACAATAAGTGAAAATCGCTGAACACGAAATTCGAAAGATTAAAATATTCCTTCATGAAGAAAGGATTTGTATATATATATATATATATATCCAGCCAAATTAAGTTTATTAGAGTACATTTTTTTAAATAGATATGTAAACATGCATTCATTTAATAAAAAAATAAGTGAAGCAAAAAAACATCCACAAAAAAAATAAATAAATAAAATTTAATGCAAAATTTTCTCAAGTTTTTTGAAAATAGTCAGATATTTTTCTTTGAATTGCTTTTCTTAGTATCAAATTGTTCAAAGTGATTCCTCTTGTTATTCATTTCACCATTGGAATTTGCGTCTAAATAATTGCGTGTACTTTTCATGAAGTTCCTCATTTCGGTTGACGTGGAAACAGGATCTGTTCATTTCATTTTCGTCGTCGGAATCTTCATCAATGATATTTTTTGAGCTTTGAATAAATTTTAAAATGTCTTTGCCTGCCCTATTTGGGGCTGTACACACATTATCATGATCTACTGCAACGAATTCTTCCGATGATACAGTTCGACAGTCCAATATAATACAGAAACATATTCAAACATTTCATTAAATGTCGGCGCAGTTTTAATATCCTCTTTCCCCAAAAGGAAAATATTTTCGGGTTAAGCGTTTTTCGTTTCGTGCTAATAGAAGAAAATGCATGAAAATACATAGTAGTTTGTCGGGATCGTTGTATTAACCGACATTTCATCTTAAGCGTTTTCTCGTTAAACGTATTTTATTCTATTTAATGCTAGAGCACTTTTTTGTACGAAACCTTTTTCCGATTTTGGATGCGATTCGTTAACATTAGGCCGTGATAGAGAGAATATTACAAACAGTTTAAAAATACTGATATTACTTTGCTTTTTCTTGCCAATGCAGTTGTCCTTTTCATTTCTCAGAAACAAATATCTAAATAAGTTACATTTTGTCCAAGCCAGGAAGTATTTCCCCCAAGAAGAAAAAAGAAAATTAAAAAGGATAACTGATCTCATTAACTTTAAATCATACACGATAGCAACCTCTGAAATACATCCTACAAAGATATATGAAGGATAAGATATGATCAACGACTTTATGTTAAAAGATATTTAAAAATTGATCTTATCATATCACCCAATAATTAATAAAATAAATCTGTTTCACCACTACAAGTTATTTAGAGAGAGCACCACGCAATAAATTAGAAACAACTTCGATACATCATAACTTACACTACTTTACCACCCAAAAAGTTGTCAAACTCTACGCATGCCAATAAGCTTGAGAACACGTGACGTTGATCAAGCAGTGAGTCGATATCATAATTAAAAATAAAAATACGAACTCGATGAACCGGACTACTAGTTTTGATTTGGCCACATCTGAAGAAGCATTCGATATAGGGTCAATACGGTAGGAATACATTGAGAGAACGTGATGATTTATTTATACGTGTCGAAGAATTAGCGGATTTGCTTAAAGGAATAAAATACCCAGTTGGCGTTGTATGCAATATAGATAGTGTTTATAAATATCTTTTTAAAGGATTTTTAAATGCAATTCTTCTTTATTTTTTTTTGTAAAATTCTATTAACTGCTGATTATCTGAAATTAAAATTATCGTCTGATTTTTTCCCTGAATTTATTCTTTTACAAAATGGCGGGGAAAAAGAGTAGTTGTGAATTGAAGGATAAAATTTTACGCTTTCCGAGAAGAAATATTATTGCATAATTTTTTTAAAAAAGAAAAGTTGTAAAACGCATGATTTGTAATTATCTTCGAGAAAAATAAGCCTCAACATTAATCTCAGTAAGGTAAAAATCATTGGCTATAATTTATGCATGGAAAGAATACACAAAACGAATGTTAAGAAAGGTAATTCTTGTTTCGAATGTTTCTTAAGTGAAGTCAAAGGTGTAGCAAGATAAAGCCCTGATTTACAAACGCTGCTATACGATAATAAAAAAAATAATACACCAACATTATATATCAGAGCTAAAACACATTACGTTGCTCGTCTATTGCCGAACTGAGGGACTCAAAGCAAGATATTCCGTAGAAGCCTCGTATGCAAACTTTTCAGTATAGATGTTATAAATAGAAATGCACTCCGTTTAGTCATTTGTGTAAAGGATTAACAAGTATGTCTTTTTACTACAGAAAATGTGGAGAAAAAAGATGTCCAAACCTGCTTTCGAAAATAGAAGAAAGTTTTAGAATCGACTACGTGTGTGATTGTCACGTTTTCATACAATAAGAAATTAAAAATAAAAAGTAGAAAGAAATAAAATAGAATCAACTCTTAATACTATCAAAACAGAGCTTTTTACGTCCGATATTTACAAAATAAATTCCAGTCCGCTATCCCAACAACTTTTAAAGAGCGAAACTTTGCCAAGAGGAAAAGGCTTAGATCATACTTCAAAAACCACAATTACATAAAAAAGGAAAATCATTTCAAGCATGGCGTATTAATTTCTTCAAAATATTCGCACAGAATTCCCCTTAGTTTGACTTATGAACTATTGACCGGTAAAATCCTATTTTAATCCACATCTTTGGCAAAGAAAAACAAATGTGCCAGATTGCGCCAGCAGCTCATTTTTCTGTACTGGGCTTATACCAATATGGAGATAATAATTCGCCAAGTTAGCAATAAATAAAGGGGAAGGATAAAATGACACCACAACCCAAAAATGATAAGCCATTTGCAAAACACATTCTGTAATTTTTCTCAAGATTTTGTTCAATTAAGTTATTTTTGAAAACATTTAAGAACTTAAGGCTCACCATAATTCAGAGTATCATTTTTAAGGGTGTATATAATGTAAGTATTATTAAATAAATACTTTGATAATATTACTGAAATAAAATAAAAGTTAAGAGACCCAACATCTTTTGATCACCGCCAAATTACATGCTTTAGGCAACGTTAGATCATTTGGTACAATAAAAGCATTACAAAGGATTAAAATATAAATCTAGAAAGTATTTGTACGCTGTTTATTTATTATGTAATCGAGCACCATATATAGTTCAACATTATCTTTCACCGCAGAGATTGCAATACTATTGCAGAGAACTTTCACTTTCACTACTTAAACTTCAAGTAACTTAAAACATTGTAGTAAACTTACACCATTGTTGATGATTTGGATCACTAAACCAATCCAATTTAAAGAAAATAACATACTTTTGCAAAGAGGCATTACTTAAATTAACCAACTTTTTTCTGTATGCTTGATTTGCTTAAAGTACTTCCAAGCGAATCCACTAAGCCACACGACAAATAATTCCACAATGGCATAGTAACATTACCTAACATAGATTTTCAATAATGCTAGTACTTTTACTTTTATTTTTAAATAATAAACAATAGACCGGCATTCACCTTTCAATCAAAGAACTTCTGCAGAGGAAAAAAAAAGTCCTCACAAACCTTACCTCATTTAACACAATATTGGACATTTCCTCCTGTTGCATTCAACATTACCTGAGGAAGTTTGACAACATTCACTCCAGGCCGTTATTTTATTGTTAATGCTTTCTTGTTTATTTTCAGCTCGTTTTTGTGCTCTTTTTCTTTTCTTACCCCATTCTCATTTGATAGAATGACCTTTCGGTAGAGCTGCCCATTCGAATCTGAGTAGCCGATGTGGATGTAGTCACGTAACAGGTGTGATGACTTGGAAGCACGGTTGTGAGTAAGATAGAGAGAAAAAAATTAAAAAAGTAGAATGTGAAATTCATCTTTCCGTAGCCTGCTTGTTATTAGTTTGATTTATTACTCTTTTTTTTTAGTCTACCGTATAGACCGTGAGAGCTTAATGATTTTGATGTTGTGTTTATGGAGTGATTAGGCTAAAGACTTGATGCGTTACGACGTTTTTGTATCACTTTTCGGTGTTGTTGGACTGCGGGTATCGCGCTGAGTGATCGGGAAAGGCCTTGTTTATTATTATTTTGTTGATGTCTTGATTTTGTTTTGATACAAGGCCGCTTTTTCCCCTTCTTCTTTCGATTATGCTTTATTCATGGTGTAAGCTTATCCTGTTTTTTTGTAACATTAGATCGACTTATTTTTTCAGGTTTCTATTAGTTCACTCTCTCTCCCTATAAATATATACTAGCCGTTATCCACCCGCTTCACTGGGTATTTCACGATGTTGTATACATGTATACTGTTTACATATATATTAATTATTGATATCTAGCATTAAGAATTCGATTGTATTGAAAAATATATTTATAGTTGTTACACTCTCGCCCCTTGATATAAAAAGAACATAAATTATAATATCTAATTTCTATTTATATCTAAAATAGAAGGAGAAAGATATATTTCGCTCACTTAACCTAATAATCAAGTGGATTTCCACCAAAGCAACTTTCAGTGGCTCTCTAATCCATAAAATAAGCATGCATGCTAAATTTCAAGTCTAAATCTAACAAAGCAAAAACGAAATTTTTATCATCAATACCTCGTTGAGAGCACTCTTAGCGGATTCCAATTCAACAAAAGAAGCATGCAAACCAAATTTTATTATTGTAGTGTTAGCAGTTCGAAAACAAGAATTTTGTCATGGAAAAAAAGGTGAATACGCCCAATAACTCTCCCCGCTTCCCCCAGGAGCTGATTTCCGTAAAATCCACTCTTAGTGGAACTCTATTCAACTAAAGAAAAGTGCTCAACAAATTTCAAGTAAATGAGTTAAATTCAAAAACAGGAATTTTTTCTATAACACGCCTTAATCCCTCGCAACCCCACTCCTTTGGGGGTTCGTTTTCGCAAAAATTTTTGTAAAAGGAATTTTTTTCCATGAACGGAACATACCTTCTTATTTTCAAGCAGGTGTTTCTATTAGTTGAAAAGCGGAAATATTTATCTATTACGCCCCTTAATCCCCCTCATTGACCCTTGGGGATCAATTTCTCCCAAAACTATTTTGTAGCGGATTTCTACACCATGAAAGGAATTCGCTTACCAAATTTTAAGACTGTACGTCTAATAGTTTAAAAATGGAAATAATTATCTATAACGACCTTAAGCCCACACAACGCCACTTAGGAAACGATATTCACAAAACCTATCTTACGGCATATCTCTACTCAGTGAATGGAATCTGCTTACTCAATTTCAAGATTTTACGTCTATTAGTTGAAAAGCGGAAATATTTATCTATTACACCCCTTAATCCCCCTCAGTGACCCTTGGGGATCAATTTTCCCTAAAACTATTTTGTAGCGGATCTCTACACCATGAAAGAAATCCGCTTATCAAATTTCAAGACTGTACGTCTAATAGTTTAAAAATGGAAATAATTATCTATAACGCCCTTAAGCCCCCGCAACGCCACTTAGGAAACGATTTTCACAAAACCCATCTCATAGCGGATCTCTACTTAAGGAATGGAATCAGCTTACTAAATTTCGAGATTTTAGTCTAATAGTTTAAAAAAGGAGTTAATTGCCTATAACGCCACTTAATTCTCTACAAAGCCACTTGGGAGTCGATTTTGACAAAACCCATTTTGCAGCGGATCTGTACTCTATGAAAGGAATCCGCTTAACAAATTTCAAGACTGTACGTCTAATAGTTTAAAAATGGAAATAATTATGCATAACACCCCTTATGCCCCCACAACGTCACTTAGGAAACGATTTTCACAAAACCCATCTTATAGTAGTTCTCTACTTAACGAATGGAATCAACATACTAAATTTCGAGATTTTATGTCTAATAGTTTAAAAAAGGAGTCAATTGCCTATAACGCCACTTAATTCTCTACAACGCCACTTGGGAGTCGATTTTCACAAAACCCATTCTGTAGGGGATCTGTACTCTATGAAAGGAATCCGCTTACCAAATTTCAAGACTGTACGTCTAATAGGTTAAAAACGGAAATAATTATGTATAACGCCCCTTAAGCGCCCTCAACGCCCCTTGGAGGTCGATTTTCGTAAAAATCATTATGTAGGGAATCTCTACTTTATGAAAGAAATCTGTGTACCAAGTTTCACGACTGTACATGTAATAGTTTAGTAATGGAAATAATTATCTATAACGCCCCTTATACCCCCGTAACGCCCCTTGGGTTTCGAACTTTCTAAAATCCGTTCTTAGCTGAGGTCTACTCCATGAAGGGAACCTACATACCAAATTTCAAGTCTGTAGGTTTAATAGTTCCGGAGATATCGTGATTAGTGAGTGAGTGAGTCGCTTTTCTCCTTTATATATATAATCTTGTTCAAATTTTCAATCGTTAATTAAGTACTTTCTATTCATCCACTCAAATTCAAATACATTTTTTTAAAACTTGTATGTAGTAGATGACACTTGATGTTAATGCAGATTTTTCAATTATTATTTCATTCATTTAATTTAATTAATGAATAAATATTAATAAACAAAAATAATAGTCCAACACCATATATAGAAAGAAAAATAGAAAAATCACTTTCTATTTTGCCAGTTAATAGTGCGACTCAGTCGCATATTCGTATTTATTTTAATAGTAATTATTTAATAATAAGTAACTAAAATAAAAAATAATTGTTGACCTTAGTAGGAATTTTTAATTAATTTTTTTATATTACTTGTTTGAAATTGATTTACGTTTGTTGTTATTTTTTGAGACGTATTCCTTAAAATTTAAAGCAACATTTCTCCCCCTGAAGGGCAAGCTCCCCCTCCCTTAGGGAGGAGAGATAACCCTACGAGGAGCGCAATCGTGTCGAAAATTAAAAATAATTAAAAACACTATAATTTTACTGAAATAAAGCAAAACAAAATACATTCTGAACTGTTAAAAGTAACATAATACTTATCCTATAACATAAGGGTAACTTAAAACATTTATTACTTAAAAGTAACATAAAATCGATACAATTATTAGCTTTTGCTGATGACATTGATATCATTGCTCGACCACCCACCGCAATAATACAAGCCTTCTTATCTTTAGAGAAAAAGGCTCTAAGGATGGGGCAGAAAATCAACCTGAATAAGACCAAATACATGCCTTGCCCTTAATCATGTTTTAACAAATCCCACTTTAAAGTTGAAATGTATAATTTCGAAGTTGTCGACAGATTTTTTCTTTTTTAAGTTCGAAAATTAACAATAGAGAAGCGATTGTACTGATTGATTGATTGAATATTAACGTCGCACTGTTCAGCTACACGAGGGCTTTTGGCGACGGACCACGTAATTTTGAACCATGGTCAAGTGACGTGGACGACACCTGAGCTGGCACCCCCCTCTCCTAACTACCACACCACACCAACGGGAGGACGTTTCAGCTCTCGACAGATTTAACGTGCATCGCTGCCCTACACGGCGGGTCTTTAGTGGTACTGGGCTCGAACCCGTGACAAAGCAAGCCATGGTCCGATACCTATACCACTCGGCTACCGCGGCCACGAAGCGATTGTACTACTGAAATCCAAAGGAGAATTACTATGGTTAATAAATGTCTTAATGGAATACGAAAATATATGAAATCTCGAATTTAATCAAAAGCAAAACAAAAAAAAAAGGTTCTGTTGTATAAAAGTCTTTTAAGACCAGTATTAACTTATGCATGTGGAATTTGGTCCATGTCTCGAACAGATGAGAACATGATAAGTATGTACGAATGTGGAAGATTTATTTTTGAAGGAATTTAGGAAAATGGAATGCGGCGAAGAAGATCAAGTTTTGAGCTCTATCAATAATACAAAGAATCTGACATTGTTAACTGCATCAAAATACAACGAATGAAATGGGCAGGCCACGTTGTCAGAATGGACGAAGACAGCACCACTAAAAAAGTTTTCAAAGCCCAACCAATTGGCACACGAAGAAAGGACAGGCTAAGTCTTAGATGGATGGATGACCTAGAAAAGGATCTCTTAGTTTTGAGAACTAAGATTTGGAGTACCTTAACAGGAAGAAGGCTGGATGGAAAAGGTTTCTTAAGAAGGCCCATGTCCACCCTGGGCTGTCGAACCACTAAGGAAGGAAGGGAGTAAAAGTAACATATAAAAAACTTAATGCTTACATTGATAAATTGTACAGTTTATAATTAGGTTGGTGTTGTAGAGCTTTAGCGTCAAAGTACAGTATTATAACATTCAAAGCATTATCATTGTATGAGGAGGGGGGCGCGATAAAAGTGCTGATTGAAAATTGGGTCGCCATTATTGAAAGTTTGAGAAGCACTGCCATAAAGCCATTTTTTTTAGTAATATTACTTTAAAACAGGGGTGGGTAATTGTTTCATCTCGAGGGCCACATTGCGGAAGCGAAGGACATTGAAGGGTCGCACTTTTTTAAGGGGACACAGTACAATTCAATTGACCAAAATCGGTCCAAAAATTAAATCTAATTTTTTTAGTCTAAATTATTCCTTATATACTTTTCTATTACCTCACAAAATTTGAAAGCTCTAAGCTTAAAAAACACAGAATTATGATAGCTTATACTTTCTTTTTTATTCACATCCCTATGGTAAATCAAAACTTTAAACTTACTTATCTCAGAAAGATAAAATAACTAGTTTGTCTTCATTTAAAATGCTAAGGCTTTTTTTCCTATTGTGCCTTATGCTTTGAATCTTTTAACTGCATTTTTGAATCAAAGCAATACTTATTTTTTTAAAAAATAATTGAACTCAGAATTTATAGGTTTTTTAGGGAATTTTCTATAAGCATTCTTAAAAAGAGGCATTGTATGAATACCAATCATGTTATCGCAAAACCCATACCAACTTTTGTTATACATAGTTTGACGTACTTGTAAATCAAATTTCCTGCATGTATATACATAAATGTTTGTAGGAGGAGTAGCATTTTAAAATCACCTCACAAATTTTAAGTTTTTTCGTTAAAAAATTATATCGCTAGCATTTTATGAAATTTTGAGCACAAAATCCGTTTTACATAGTATACACACATAGGAGGCGATCAAAAAAATTTAAAAAATCCTTAAATTAAAATTTTTTGTGTAAATCGTACCATGTCCCCTTAAAATAATTATATTCATTAGTTAACTTTGCACATACATTGTGCCATAAAAATGAATAAATATAAGATAAATAAAATGGAGGCAGTTTTGCTCAATTTATTGATTGTGATAATTCCATATAATCTATAACTGCTAGATTATAACTAGCTAGATATAACTTATAGAGTATAACTAGCAGTCTTGTTGAAATTCTCATCACAGTCCTTAAGTTAATGTCTGACAAATTTCATCTGTATTCACTCATGTTAATCTTAAGGAAAGGAAAACTTTGCTCATAAATATATGCCGACCCAAATATAGAAAATATTTTTTTTTCTGTCTGTGTTGGTGGGCCGAAAAGAACTCTTTACTGGCCGCTACTTGCCCTCCCCCTCCCCTATAGAAACAAATAATGAATTTTGTGGAAAATAAAGCTGTTGTAAAGTTAATATATTTTTGGAATAGAAGTTGATTTATACAAAGAAATTCATTTAGTTTATTACCTAAAATTAATTCAAATTTTTAAAACCATTGGGGAGGGGGAATATGTTTCCTACCATACACTTGGAGCTATTCAAAGGTAGAACAACTTATGTTTTGTATTTCTTTTTGTATCTAGTGGTATATAATATTCATAAAATATATTTAGCAAGTACTGAACTTGTGATATACCCCCTTCCTTGAGAGAACATCTCTCGGAGTATCAGCGTGAGCTAGAGGCGTAGGATTAACGAAAGAACTGGAAGGAAACATAATCTTAATATATCGTTATTAAGATTTTCAACTTAAACTTCTAACAAATTAAATTATAATAATTAATGTGAGAGAATCTACGATGGCAAAATACGCAACACACAACATACATAGATAATAACGACTTAACCTAACTCGGACCACTATCAATAACTGAATAGCTTAACCTCAATTCTAATACAATCACTGATTCTAATATTAAACAGTCAATCCTACCTTGTTGCAGTCTGAAGAATCAGTCACAAATATCCTTAATGCAATCTTGTATTTACCTGTGTGCACTGGTATGCACCTTGGTTCTCTATATCTTTATCAATTGTAACTTCTAATTACCGCCACGTATCTTTATCCAAACTTGAACGACGAACTATATTAATATTTCTCTTCTTGCCATCAACTCCCACAAACTGCCATCAATTGCCATACATTGCCATCTCGTTTACTCTAAATTCCGATATTTAAAAGCTTGTTAATTTGCGTCTTTCATTCACACTTTACTTCTTGGATTTGGTTGGAAAAGAGTTGCCATTAATTCTGGCCCAAAGAACCCAAAGGACAGTGCTAAAGAAAAGACGCGTGAGCCCGTCACAAACTCTACAAAAGAAATTATAAAAAAGATATATCTACCTTCATTCGAAGTTTTAAGAATTTATACATATTATTTTCCATGAAATATCAGAAAACAAGGATCAACACATAGTGAAACAGGGCAAGCTGTGCATACGTATCTTGTTCATTAGTATCTTCATGTGCTTTAGCAGGGCAAAAAATGGCAACATCTACATGTTTTTTGTAAAGCTGGCATTTGGTCTTAAACAAGACGATCGTTCGTCATCAGGGACAGTTTCCTTGCTGTTCAGAAAACACTTGCATTAACCCTTGGAAATTCATAACTCAATTGTGCTAACCTAAGAGCTGGCAGCACATATCATAGGTGAGCTTCTTATTGACGTTGAAAAATTATTGTTGGGGGAAGCATCCTTCCCTTGACCTTGCAAAGAGTTTGACCACTTAAACGTTAGACAGAAAAGAGGAAAAATTCTATATAGTATTAGATTGATTTTACTGATATTTAATGCCAGTGTTTCTAAAAGAATGATTTTAAAGCAGTGGCGAGTGAAGTAAAAGTATTTAACAAGATTTCCATACGTAAATTATCCCTTTTGCCATCCAAATTTAACTTTATGATGATTCAGTTGCCGAAATGTTATGTCTTAAAGCATACAAATATACTTTGGCAAATTATTTTTAGCAAAAGAATTCATTGTTAGTGGAAAATTATTCAAAATTTTTTCGACACATAAGGTAAGCCTTACACTCTTTTAAGTCTACATTTTACTGTGGTGTAATTTCATTTGTATGAAGTCGATATTATTTCTCTGTTTTATTAAATTATTGTTAATATGGATGTATGTTTCACACAATTGGTTAACTACTCTAGCAACCTAATGACATTCTCGGAAGACTTCTAGACGATTTTCTTTTACTAAAAGTTTTCTTGAATGATTTAATTCATAAAATATTAGAGAATTCTATACATATATACAAAGGTTGTGAAACCCACAGAGGATTGAAATTAATTCTGTTAAATTTTCCAACATTAATGCTGCAGCCAAAGAATCAGGCGTTTAACACATACAATAGATATCAGTTTATGCAAGTGAGCACATTTTTATTATCTTATTACTTTATTTAATAATTTATGTTCTGCTATCATTTAAAGCAGGGGTATCCAACCCAAATGACCTTGCGAGCCACTTAGGAAAAAAATTATAATCTCGCGAGCCGCACATAAAAATATGTACCTTTATATTCGATTTGGTAACAAAAAACATTTATTGAGTGAACATTTAAAACAGAAAGAATTATTATTATTGTTTTCATTATTTTTCGTGTATACAAACATAGATAATATAATAATGTTTGTATAATAAAATAATGCAATGTTCAAATAATGTTTAAAATATTACAGTGATGCCATTTTCTTGAAAATTACGGTGTTCCTTTTGAAATTTGATAGTGCTATCATTCGCATAATTGAAATTTGCTAGTGTTGTCATTCGCAAAAGATTAAGTATACATTGCCCTTTATCTTAACCGTCCTGAATATTTGTTTAACTTTAAAAACATCTCTGACTGCCTCTTGCTTTGTGGTCACTCCAAATAGAAAAGGAGGAGGAGAAATGAATATCGCACGCAGAGAGACTCATGTACCATCCATAGTAAAGGATATGCATTATGCAATTCGGAATGTATTAATAAAGTAATTTATTACAGAAAAATCAAATGTAACAGTTTGATAAAATATAAATCTATTTTAATCTAAAGGACACTTCTATTATCAAAAAAAGGGTTTATTTTAAAACAAGAACAGGTAACAGGCAAATACATTGCAGATTTATGTATATATATAAATTTTCTCAAAATGAAAAACTTTAAAAACCTGATATTTAAAAATTTTTAAAAAAGAGTCTACGGGCCGCAACTTACGTACTGGCGGGCCACATGCAGCCCACGGACCGCGTGTTGGATACCCCTGATTTAAGGTTTCCGACTACTTGCGCCAACCTTATTTTTTAAAAAATGGACATATGAGTTTTTTGGGATTTTTTGAATTATTTAGTACATTTAAAGAAAAATATGCAAAAGTTAAGAAGAGAAGAAGAAATTATCATTACTAAATTGGTAAAAATTGACAAAGAATTATATAAATCGGGTCCATTCTGTACAAGAAGTTTATGAAAATTTTTTCAATTTTTCACTTTTGATATGTTATTTTGATATTCATTTTTGAAATGACCTGCAGGATAAGCGATATTTTAATTTTTAAAAAAATTAGAGCACACACACACACACCACTTTATCTCGGTTATTATATGAAATTGCTTTAAAAAACTGTGATTATGTTCACATAAAGGACTGTAAAATTTGTAATAAAACACTGATTGATAAATTTGAAGTTTAAAACACTTCTGCTATTATACAGAACATATACAAAAAATTTCAGTTAATTATTTGAAAACTTTTTGATCAATCACTGTCCCCGTTTGAGCATATTAAAAAAACACATTTCGAGTAAAACACATTTTAAAGTATGACATCTTGCTTAAAATAGTGGCATCTGTGCTTTCACTAAAGTACTTGTAGTTTTTGTTCTGGTGAATGGAAAAAAACAAACTTGTTATTTTTATTAAGCTAATAAGATTGCCTATAAAATGAAATCATAAAAAAACACTTTGTAAATTTTTGGCAAAATTCACGATTTTAGAGTAGTCGTATACCTTAAAGGTATGGCAAGGTATCTTTTTTTCGTATGAAGTTAGATATTAATCAGATTTCTCATGAACCATCCTTACTCGTAGGTCATATATTCATCTGCATCTTTGATTATTGCTACCTGCAACTAAAACCACTTCGGTGGTCGGAATAACCCAGTTTCTCCTACACTCTGACAATTCATTTCTCAAACAAGATTTAAAATCTTGCAGTGTGATCTTTGACATTAAACTTTGTGAACAAGAACTCCTGACTTGTCAAGTTGTATTTTTAAAGCAAAGTATCAGTACTCTCTATTCTTTCCCGGAAGCTTTCATATTGTTACAGATTAATTGAATCCGTGTTGCGGTTTCCATCAATAGGATTTGCTGCTGTGATTTCCCGGTCTTGCAAAGCTCATGCCAATTTCTCGCATTCCCTTTCTGATATTTAACTTTTAATAATTCAATTTAAAAAATTAAGAGAAAATCATTGAGCTGTATTCTGATGGTAAATTATTAGTTAAGCTCACGCATTTGGCGATGGAGGATAAACAATGTTGCTAAATTGTGCCAAATGCTCGTTTTTCTGTTTTGGATTTATATGCAATGTGGTGACAATAAATCATCAAGTTGGCGATAAATAAATGAGGGATCTAAGATAGCATCTAACCGTTTTAAGGTATCTTTTCATGAAAATGGGTGAAAATCTTTATATAGATATTTCTTTAAATGCATCTTTCTTATAAGGCTGTCTTCGGTTAATGTTAAATAATAGGACGCGAATTTGGAACATTTTTTCAGATATAAAAGAATGAAACATTAATATGATATTCTGGCTTCACTATCCTTTAGAGAGCAGAATTTTTTTATTATACTTCTCGTTTTTAACCGAGTTGATTCATTTTTTTGTGGCATAAAATGTGTTTCGCGCTTTTTCTCCTATACCGTAATGTTAAATGAGTTTTGTTTTCACGTATTATAACAAAAAAAGAAAGTATTCATGGAATATTTTAGCATTTTTAAAAACACTATGTTGTTAACAGAGATGTGAGTTATAATATTACAAATTTCCATAGAAATTGAGGCCTTTTTTTCTGTCTGAAAATGTGCTTCGTGTTTAGTTCAAGCTCTCTACTTTTACCTAAGGCAGCCTTAATGAAATTCTTACAGCAGTCAAACATATTATCTTTTGATGAACTTACATTTTGGTTGGTTTGTTTCTTCTTATCAACGTCACAATGGAGACGGACTTCGTAATTTTCCACATTGGCCAAGCGACGAGGAGGGTTCATAGTTGGAACCCCCTTTCCAAGCTCCCACAATACGCCAACAGCAAACTTCGGGCCGCCTCAGATTTAATGTCCATCTGCTTTTCTTCATTGTAGGTATAAAGTGGCATCAAGGTTCGAACCCTCTACTCGACAACTCTGACCAAGAGTTTGCGATCTTGGCTATTCGGCTATCATAGCTACATTTATTTCAGGGGAAAAGGCATTTAAAATTTATTTAAAATAATTTAACTTTGTGAGACGGGCAGATTAAGCCTTGGCTTTCATGGGCTGTTGCGCCACTTAGTTTATAATTTAAATAAATTCTGTTCAGAATTTTTTAACGATTTAAATTATTTCTGTCAACATAACAAATACAATCCACAAAATTAAAAATGGTTATCATATTAAGATGCTAAAAGAGCAATATTTTTAGAATAACATTTTCAATTATCTAAGTCAGTGGTCTGTAAACATTCTCAACTCACGGAACCCCTAGAACTTGAAGGGGCTTTTTTGGAACCCCATTCCATACACATACTTCGAAGAATATATTTCAAAATAATATTTAAAGTAGATCAACTTGTTATAGACACTTAAAAAGTATAGCATTTATTATTAAAAAAATTCTAAACTAATTTTTTCAATATAATTTACTCATTAATCATAGTAATTTGGGAAATTCCAGTTACTAAATATCATGCATGACCCTACTCATGTATTATAATTAGTAACTGGAATATATGCTACTATTTTTGACACAAACTGTAAGTGTATTGAGATTAAATGCAATCACATTACATATTCTGAGTTTTATTCGTTTTATACTTTGTTTTTGTAGCCACTTATATGTTGAAAAATATATTTCACTTAAACACAATGTTCTGAATGGCATTAAAATGTTTATAGCTGTGTGAGAAATCCCGTGTATTTAATTAATTTGCAATCTAAAATTTATATATAGAAGCTGTTGCTTAAATTTAGAATTTAACATCAACTCTGTTGATATGTTGTTCCCTTTCCTTAATTATAGGTGTTGATTTTCTACAAATGTAAAGAGGCATATTTTGCATTTGAAAACTATTTAGTTTTCGAAGACATTGTGCTAACTAACGAGTATAAAATTATCTCGTGGAACCCGAGATAGTAAACAATAGACTATTTACATACTAGTAGGAAATAAATATATATAAATAAAAAGTTTTAATTTTCTTTTATTATATTATAACAAACGTGTTTTAAAAATGTTGCAAAATGAAGCTATACGTATGAATAAAATTTAGTTTCTCAATGACAGGAATGAGCTTGTACTAGTCTTGTGCGAGTACAAACATTATAGAGAACATGAATCCATTTTGTATATACACATTTATAACTTTCTTCTCGATTTTTTTATTGTGTTTTATGGAACCCCAGGGTATCCCCAGGATTCTGTGGAACACGGTTTGAAGACCACTGGATTAGGCCATCCTATTTATGGCTTAGCTAAATTACGATCATCTATCAACACAGCAAACTACATCAAATAATAATAAAGAAAACATTGAGACAGCCCCAAAACAATCGTGGCATGATACCTAATTATACAATCATGGCTAGATTTATTTGCCTAACTTCGCTCCGCTCTAGATTCGGCGACGAAGAAATCAATTAATGGCCACCCCTCCCAACTTCCGTTACAGATCCTCATGTTAATATTTTCTAGCGTCATGAAAATATCCAGGAGAGAGGGAATAAATGAATTAGGGTACACGCACATCCCCGGTGAGGGAGGTTAACGGGTACGAATTCATTAATTGCCGCTCTCCCCAGCTTGACCTCTGCACCCTCACCTGCTCTGTCCATCTGCCCTGCTAAATAGGTGGAAGCACTTTAATTATGGAGCTGTCGAATTCCTGCCTCGTTTGCACTTTAATGAATTTCCATTTCCCACACTCTGAGCTTTCTCGCGTACGTATTCCTTGACTACCTTTTCATTGCCCAGTGATTGGTGATTCGGTAGGGATGCGTACAATAGAAACGGAACTTATACAAGCATATGCGTTGGAGGGTTATGTGTGGTAGACGGTGTTCCTAGTTCCTCTCTGTAAGCTCTATATCCACCCCCTCTTCTAATTATTCGCGATTCATTTCAGTTCATTAAGGTAGGAACAGATTAACGATATTTTGATGCTTATTCTGCCTATAATAGGTTTCACTGCCAGGCTAGGTCAAACAAATAACATTTTAGTCTGTAGAGATATCGTTGGGTAAAGTAAATACGATTTTCTGTTACAGTCGGACTTCTGTTTTACGAACTTTTTCTGGAACCAAGACCTTTTTATAATTTTCTTGTAAAATAACCTCCAAATAGCGAAGTGCATTTTCTGTTTAAGGAACTTTTTCTCTTGCAATTCGATTTTTCCCCCGCTGTTTTTAAAACATTTCTGAACATTTCAAATTATTCTATCTTTTAACACATTTATGGTGATCAATGGTTTACGAGATGCCCAATTCACCCCCCCTAGAACAATAAAAAAGTTGCCTAATTTTTCTAATAAAAAGACTAAAATAAAATAAACAGAATTTATCAGTAACTAAATTTAGGGGTGCGTGTGATAATGATGCTTAACATTACTTGCATGATTAAAATTTGAAAATGTCATTGAAATTAATTAATTTAATATAAAGTTATTTTTAAAATTGAAAAATTCACACAGTGTATTCCTGGACAACATTTTTTTTTCTTTTCTTGTTTTCCTAGTAGATTTCTTTTTGGTGGGTAAATTAATAAAATAAATAGATATTACTTTACGAAAAAAAAGCGTACATATAATAAATTTTTAGCGTAATATATAACGTTTAAGAATTTAAAATTTGTTTGTTTGGTTTCTAAAGTAGATTGAAAGATGAATCTCTAGTTAGCGAATTTTCCACAAAACTAACTGTTTTTCGGGATTTAGCGACTTCGTTAAACAGAGATCCAAGTGTATTTATATTAAACTATTTAGAAAGATTTCATTCTGTTCTTTTTCAATTCTATTTAGCTCACGCTAATTCCTTGAAATTATAGCGTAATATACAAATTGGTTCTACGATATAAAAGACAGCGAAAGAGATAAGAGGGTTATTGTTGCCACTCCTAATAAGTTGGACATATCCTGCTTGATAATATTTAATATTTGTTTTGCGTTTAATTATTCACTTTGAATCTGGCAACAGAATTTTAGCTAAATAAGTTTTTAAAATATTCTAAATATAGTTACGCTTTAACGCTAAGAAAAGAACTGTATAATATTTTATCTTTATGGAGCGTGTACTCAAATAATTAGTCAATTAATGTAAATAGCTTCATTAATTCATAACTGTAAATAGCCTCATTTATCCTGCATGTCGAAGAAAAATGAATGAATATTGAAATCGAAGAATAATAGTTTCTTGATCACAACAATATGGCGTCCGTGGAAAGGACAGAATATTGTAATTTAGCCAACCTGAAGTAGCCAAATTTACGAATTGGATTACTGCTTTTTGGAGGTGAAGTAATTAATTTATGGACTTATTTAATTGGTGATTGTTTTTGTGTTATTTATAAGACGTTCTGTCTCGTGTTGAGTGTTTGAGATAAATCTGATAAATAAGTGAAATGACTCGAGTCACAACAGTTAATGAAGAAGTATGAAAATCCAGTTTGATATTTCAAGATCCAATGAACTTACTAGATTCCTTGCCTGACTCAAGCACTTGCTACTTGATCTGAGAGTAAGCTTCGTCTAAGGAAGTTTTCGGACGAATCTTATTGAATATGCATTCGAACATACCGATATACCATTTCAAACAGTTCTTTCGCTTTGAGGAGGTGTAGAATGGACAGTGTCTGTCAAAATATTTTAGATAAGTGAATTTTGATTGCTTAAATGTTGGTTGATCTTTTTCACAAGTCTTCTGTAGGAATAGTTTATAAATAAACCATCAAAATTGGTATTTATGTTTAGGACTGTTTTCTAGTGTTTGTGTTATGTCAACTTCTCCTATCGTAAGGTCGGGTTTGAGTACGGAAACTTTGGAGTTAAGACTGTGGGGAAGAGTACGTTAAAAAAATTCTTGTAAATATATTTCGATTTTAGTTTAACTGCGTCATCTAAGGTTTTGCATAATTTTGATTTCTAAAATAGTTAAAAAGCTATATCACAGTAGAAATTTGTTGTTGTTGTTGTTGGAGACAATGGGCTTAATTTATGTGACATCATATAGGCACATGACAAATGCAATCACGTGTTACCAACCAATCAGTTCATTAATTAGCGGTGCTTCATAGTCACCTTCAGAGACGTCTTATGTCATGGGCCAACTGGACCCTGGATCAGGGCTTTGTTTCGTTCTCGACTCTTGTCTTAATAAGATCATGATCCGGATAATTTTAATGGTTAAATTTTGTCCCGTACATATTCTCCGAAATACAATGAATTTCGAGCTGCATGTCAACTGTCAAAAGCGGCAAGACTGTATTATTATGTGACGACAGTTGTCCATATCTACACCTAGGTCTAATACCATGAACCAGTGCTTCTCAAACTTTCAACCAAAAGCCCTCGTGTAGATGACCAGAGTGACGTTAATATTCAATCAATCAATCAATCTCACACTTTCAATAATTGCGAGCCAATATCCAATCATAATTTTCATCGCGCCCCCTTCGATATAATAACAATGTATTGAATTCAATAATACTATACTTTTACGCAAAGCCTACAATACGACTTGAACCTATTAAGTAACCTCGGCGTATATAGACGTCTCACTCACCCAAAGTTTGATTGCCAGGACGTATATATACGTCTTCTCGAAGTATGATTTTTTTTCTGTGCATTGTTATTAATAAAATTATTCCGAAGGCTTTGGATCACAATAAAAGGACCTTGACAGTATTTGCGAAGGATTTACTCATTTCAGAGGATTTGCTTATTTATTCCTTTTCTCTCCCGCCCCCGCAATACATGATAAACTCGTGCCTACGAAACGGCGAAAAACGTTGACAGTGGGGAGGGAATCGAATAACTTTTTATCAGCAGTTAAATGATTATTATAAACCGTACAAATTATCAAGATAAATGTTAATTTTTGTGTATAATTTTGGATATGACAAGCCCATGGGGTCACTGGTAATTATTAAACTTGTTTTTATAGTATTTTTAAATTAATTATAAAATACATTGTGCAGTGTGAGTATACTGATACATTTATAAGTTCATTATATCAGTGTAAATGTGTATTTTATTATGTCAATGTATTTTGTTTGTTTACTTTCGGTATATTAATAATTTTTCTAAAAATAATCTTTTGCTTACGACTTTTCAATGTGCTCGTGTCCCCTTCGTAGAGTTATCTCACCTCTCTAGGGGGCGCACCCCACTTTTTGAGAAACGCTGCCATAAACAATCTCATTCACAACTTATTTAGTCTAAATGCGGCTATCGGTGGAGTCGGTTTGTGCTTAGGTTTTTTGAAATTGTGAGTCGTGCACATCTATTTGTTTCAAATAACCCTTTTTGAACGAAGTATTTGACAATTCATGTTATATACTGTCTACTTTTAAAGATATCAGGTAGGGCCTACTTTTGCATAGGGGCCCAGAGCCTCAGAAAATCTTAAGATTTCTCTGGGCCAGGGCCTCAAAGAGTCTTAAGACATCCCTGGTCACATGATAAATAAATCTCGTGTTTCCAGTCAATCATTTCATGCGTTTCGCTGTTGCCAACTTGAACTTTTTACAGAAACTTTCTTTTAAAAAAAGAGTATATTCATCAACAATAATGTAGATGGATAGATAAAATACACTTGATTTGAAAGTATACACATAATATAATTCGTTTAATTTTAAAAATTTTTTTAAAGAATCTTAAAAATACTTGGACACCTTTGTCCAATTATCAACTTAGAAATTTTATCTATATTTGACCAGTAGAACAAATACACAAATTTAATGTCAGTTTTGAATTCAACAGAGCACATGTGATTGAATTTATCTTGTGACTGTCGTGTGAATTAACCCATTGCATAGTCGCTGATGATGGTTTTGAATTTACACATCAATTTAATTGCTGTCGTAACTGGCAGTTGATTTTTTTCTGTCTTCTGTTTCTTTCAAGATCGGCTTTTTTTCTTTATTTTTTTACAAGCAAACATAAGCAGTACTGTTAATAAAAAAAATATTGATTTTTTTAAGATTGTTTTTGAAATAGGTTGGATTCTGAGTATTTATTTAGAGCAGGGAACTAATCCAAGGCACGTGTGGTACAGCGTAGCATGATCGAGTTGTAGCATGCGGGGACAAACAGAAATTTTGTTTTAAATTTTGAAAAGATAAGTAACTATTGCTTACATACAATTTTTTAAAGTTGAAACGAATGGTCAAAAGGTGAACAATAGTGCGTACTCTTTTGGCCGTTTAAACAATCGGTCAGCTTGCCAGCTCGGTGAAGAAAGCAGATGCCAATATCTGCACGCGCAAACCTTTCGTTATTTCTATAGTATTAGCCGTTTTGATATAATTGTAACTGTGATTATTTTGAATGTGAATGAGCTTGAATTTAGAAACGATGAATAAAGGTTGAATTGTGCTAACCGCCGTAGTAATTCGTTGATCACAGTTTTACAAAGTGAGGTTGTTTCAGACAAAAACCTCAAAATTTTGATCAAAATATGTTTGTGAATAACTTTTAACTTTTATGTTTAAATTTCGCCGTTAAATGGATCACTGAGCAAAATAGTGTCATCTCAGAATATCTCATCTGTATTGACTCTCTTTCCTCCTTGGATTCTCTTAAATGTATTTCTTCATCTAACAATATAATCGTCGAGATCCAAAAGCAACTTAAAAGCCTAAGAGATAAAAACATCTCAATAGATTTTGCATTTGTTCGCGGACACACGGGCGTTCTTGGGAATGAGCGAGCCGATTGGCTTGCAAAAGCTGCAACCAAGCGCAAAATTGACATTGAAGTTAATATTCCTAAATCGTTTTACAAGAAGATCACGAAAGAAACAATGGTGAAGTCTTGGAACCAAGAATATCTCATTTCTAATAAGGGGAGCATAACAAAGAAATTTTTTCCCACCATTAATAAGAGACTATCATGTGTCACATCATTTTTACACTAACTACAAATTAACCCAATTTCTCACTGGTCATGGTAATTTCAAAAGCTACTTGAACAAATTTAATTTAGTTCCTTCATCTTTCTGTGACTGTAATATTGGTGGCGAGGAAAATGTAGAACATGTAATCCTTCTGTGTTCCAAGTATGTCAGAGAGAGAAAGATCATAAGACTGCCGTTCAAGAGACTCAACATTAATTGGCCACCGAATTTTCACCAACCTCTTTCCACCAAAAGTGCTTTCAAAAATTTCTGTAAATTTGTTGTAACTGTTTGTAATCCTTTTTAACTTCATTTTTTTAAATTGTTTATTTCCCTTGAATGTGTGGTTAATACTTACTTCTGTAAGCCCCGTGTGATACTTTGTGGTGCACGGGGATTTTATAATTGTTTTCAATAAAAAAAAATTAAATGTTTTCTTTTATGAAGGTAATAAAATAAATATCACTCAAAACTAGCTAATGTGCACCTATAATGACCTAATTTTGTTAGCATCTGCAAGAGATAATCCTTATATAGATGACTTTGTACAAACCGTAGTAATTCAAAAGCCACATTAAGTAGATACTGGGAGTTAAATAATTATTTTGAATTATAAATGATTCAAGTTACTTATTTTTGTTTTATACCTAACCTAATTGATTGAACTTGTAAAATGTTAATTAACAATAAAACCTATAAGTTTGTACTTTCGTCTTATTTTTATATTTTTAAATTTCAGCTACATAGACTTGCATTAAAAGTATGCGTAAAAATCCTATAATAAGCTCATAAGTAACATTTATTCACTTTTCCATTTGTTTATTGGAAAAGTTGAAGTGGCACTCATTTTTTTTATCAAACAGTGGCACTCTTTCCAAAAAGGTTGGCCATCCTTGATTTAGAGAAATAACAAAGAAAGAGAGTCAGTCTTCTACATACAAAAATCACGTTTTGATGTCATAGGCATCATAAATAAACTTAAGTATGGTTAATGTTGACTTTGACCGTGATAGATTTCACTGTTAAATTTGTCACTAATGTTGATGCAATAATTTTTTTTCAGTCTACAATGACAATTATCACTAGGAAAAACACCATTATTCACTACATTACTGTCATAAAAAATGGAAAATTAATGTTATTAGTACCTTTAATATTGAGTATCTAATTACTTCTTTAATAGCTTTCACGCAAGAGGCTATAAAATTTATTTCAATTGTTTTATTGATGGAATTTCTCGAATACCGGTTCCATATATGCATCATTCATCAATTTTGTCGTTTATTTTAAGGTTATTGTCAACGATTATGCTATAATTCACAAAATTATTGGTCAATATGCAATGTTAATCAATACTGAACTCAATGGCACTACAGCCCATGAGGGTCAAGGTCTACTGTGCCTATCTCAATATACGTGATCTTAGGCGCTGGGACGCATGTGTAGATGTTTCGGTCGAGTGGTCACTCTGACGCGAAATCCCTCGTGCTCAGTTCCCAAGAAAGCTTGGTACTCATTTATTGGTCCACTAAAAGGAAGACAGGCGAAATCGACCTTGCCCAGCCCGGGATTTGAACCCTGGACCTGCGGCGTGAAAACGCGATAGATTACCACTCAGCCACTGGGTTTCATATTAATCATTACGAAGCAATAATGTCCAGGGGAATTTGTACGTTTAAACTAATTAATTTAAAATACCCTTGAAAGTAGATAAATAATAAAATATATGTAAAATAATATACAACCATTGGTCAAATTTATAATATCTGCTTTTTGTTTTTGAAAAAATAGCTTGTATATAATTTTTGTATTTGAGACATACATTACGAACTTCATATAAGTTAATTATAATCCTCTCTCTATTAAAATGTGTTTTCAAAATTTGAAAGATTATCGCTAATTTGTGTTTTGAAAAAAATTCTTTCATGAACATCTTTTTTCTTTGAACTAAGTTTTCTTGCAGATATTATTTAGCCTCCTTCTGACCAGATTTTTTTGTTAGCTAAGATGATGCACAGAAGTACGAAGTTTCCAAAAAAAAAGGTCCTCAAATTTTTGAAATTGATAGTATTTTGTTTATGATAAATATCCACAAAATTTATCATACATCTGATAGTTTATTTTAACCATTTTACAATACAACATTCTTGTGTAAATATCAATGCTTCTAAACAATCTCAGTAAACATAAAAAAAAACCATATTATGCTTTTTCTAAGAATATTAAGAATCGAAAATACAATGAGGATTTTTTTTGTCCGTTTCAGAAGATAAACATTTTGAAATTCATTGAACTTCTTAAAAAATTTAACAAAATAACATTTATTACTTTCATTAATTTATTTTGAAGCAAAATCTAGGAGAACAGATATTAGTAATAAAATAAAAAATGAGATAGGTATAATTATATTTTGTTTAAATATAATTATTTTACAGAAATAGTTAACTGACAACAACTTATCGTATTACTGTTTTTATTAAATATTCTACCGATATAAAAATAATAATGAAATGCACCTTAGAAACAAATAAAAACTTTGTTTTTAGAATCTAAAATTGTTCTAATAATAATTTTTGTCCTAAAAATAATTTACGAAGCTCAAAAAGTTTGCTCTACAAAAATTATAATTACCTTTATATTATCTTTAGTAAATAATATTTGTATATCTTAAAAGAGTTGTTTTTGTCATTATATACAGGCAAATTATGCATATATTTATCCAAAAATATTGCATAAAATTAAAAATGTATCAAAAATTTTATTAAGAATTACCAGACTTAGAGTTTTTGTTTCCATTACAATAATAGCTAATAGCCATTAAAATAATAATCGAATCTTCATAAAGAAACTGATGAAAAGGAAATATTTAACCATTACAAAAATCTTGCAATCATAAACAATTTAATTTTTTCCCTTTCAAATTCGATTCGGAATGGAAAGTTTTGTTTTTGAAACTTTAAACGTTTGGCATTGAATTCGTTTAATTTGCATCCTAGATTATATAAGAGGTTTTTTTTCTTATTTTGTTCAATTTATTTTTAAGAGAATTAAAATTGTGTAGATGATAAAATTTCATTTAATTTTTTTTTAAATAGGTCCAATGTTTATCCCAATTTCACATTGTCATAAATCTGTCCATACGTATTACCTTAATTATGACACTTCATTTACAAGAAAGAAAGAAAAGGCACAGTGAATGTGACTTTACATAACAATTCATGTATACATGCAGTAGAACCTCATTAATTCGGACTAATAAGAGCACGTATTTTGAAATAAGACAAAGAAAAATGGTAAATAGTTACACAAGAGAGAATTCGAATAATTATATTATTTACATGATAACTAATAGGTCAGAAAAATCAGCGTTTAATTTGAATTTAGTAACTGCGAATGTTGTTAATACATGTGCAGATAAAGTGATGTCCGATTTAATGAGAATTCGCTACACACGCGCATGCTTTCTTTTGTGATAGTTCTTTTGAGTGAGGTAAGCACACACAAAAAAGTTGCACTATGTCTGAAAGTATTTACTTGCATTTTATGTGGATTTAGTAAGGTCACGAATTCTTGGAAAGCCGTGGCAGCTTAGTGATCAAGGTAACGGACTCGTGGACTCGCAGAAGGGGCCGATGCACGTTAAATACGTCGAGGCTTAAATGTCCTCTCGCTGGTGTGGTGTGGAAGTAAAGAAAGGGAGGGTGTCAGCTCAGGTGTCGTCTTCGTTACTTGACCATGGTTCAAAAATTACGAGGTCCGTCTCCAAATGTCACCGAGTACCTGAATAGTGCGACGTTAATATTCACTCTCTCACTCACTCATGGCCGACAGGTTATGAGTTCGGCCCCTAGTGCCTCTAAAGATCAACCGTGTAGAGGAGCTGATGCGCGTTTAATATGTCAAGGCCCTACGTCCTCCAATTGGCGTGGTATGGTTGCTTGGATGGGGTATCAACTCAGGTATCGTCTTCGTCATTTGACCAGGCCTCAAAATCACGTAGTCCGCCACCAATAGTTCTCGCGTTGCTTTATAAAACGATGTTAGTTTAATACTCTCGCTCATTGTTACATTTTATCCCAATCTCACAGTATAAGCAAATATTGGTGTATTAATTTATTAAATGAACATAGACGCTCTCTTTTTGAGACTTAGTTTAACGCAGAAATCCCACCGTTAGACAAAGAGTCAAAGATTTTGCTAATTTAAATCTGTTGCCTATATTAATTTCTGCTTTACTGTTCTATTTCTTTGTGGTGTACTGTTTTAATTTAAGCTAAAAGTGTCAGCATAACTTTATTCAGTGGCGTAACGTACATCCCCTCCACGCAGTGACGTCTTAAGACTTCTTGAGGTCCTGGGACCCTACACAAATGTAGGATCCCCCTATGACCTTAAAAGTAGACAGTACACAACATACGTCGTATTTATACAAACAATAACCCGAAGCAAGTAAATGTGCTGGACTTACAATCTCACAATCCGGCTCGACCAATTGCTGCATTTCGACTGCATGACTAATGATGGTGTATGGTGGTAAGCCTAGGTCTGCACGTGGACAATGGTCATCACATGTAGCCAATCGACATATCATCCACAATTTTCAGTTTTTTGGAGAATACAACCGGAAATAACATTTGGCCGTCGAAATTATTCGAGTCGTGTTCTTATTAAGGTTTAGTCGAGAACGAGACGAGGCCCCTATTGCGGCCCCGACCTCAGGCACAGTTAGCCCATGTCTTAAGATAGCCCTGCCTCAACCCCCACAGGGGGGGGGTTAAGATTGCATTTAATCAATTTATAAAATTGATTAAAAATATCTGTACTTGAATCAATTTATAAAATTGATTCAAGTCTATGTTTAATCAATTTATAAAATTTCAAATTCAAAACCTGGCTTTGTAGGGGGGGCAATATTATCCTTTACGCCACTGCCTTTATTGAGGTTCTCTTTACAGTTGCCAGTATTATCATATCCCTAAAAAACGAACTACATTGTTTCCGCATGTGTTGTTTTGGCCTGGTTATATAGTCCCTTGAATACGTTTCATAAATCTATTGCATGTTAAAAGACACTATCTTATTTATTTATTTATTCAGTCATAAAGCAATTACCATAAAAACCGTGGGAGAAAACATTCGATGAATTATTTTTCCGCTTCCGTCATTTTTCTTCTCTATTTCTGCACATTTTTTTTTTTAAAAGAAAAAGAATTCGCTAATGAAATTCAATATTGGCAGTAACACCTAAAGACCTTACGAAAGAGATCTCCAGTTACCCATGCACCTTAATACTCTCATTTAAAGCAAAGTAGAAAGAAAAAGACAGGAAAATATGTTCAAAATAGAACGTCGAAGTTGCGTAACATTATCCACGCCCCAAAATATTTTGCCTCATTCAACGAATGTCATTAAGGAATTTGACAATTTATTTACCTCTTTATTGTTCGGAAAGCATCATGTACATTGCACCTGTTCTTCTTTATTGTTGCCTTCCTTTAACGTACATTAACATATGTTTTATTCAACATTTGGCTTTTGAATATGTATAATCAATTAATTTTTTAAGTGTAAATGTTGAGAAATCACATCTGCATAAATTACATAAAATCGATAACATTGGTTAAATTCACAACTTATGGTAATTATTGTTCAAATACAATATCGCCATTTTCTTTTGATGTGGCGAGATGTTTTGATCGTTAATGTAATACAGAAGGTCGTTCACACTATATGTAGAAACGATTTTGATAGTTAATTTTTATCAGTAAATACCGTACTTTTTGTGAAAATTTGCTTCTGATTGTCTCACGATTCTTTACAATAACTCTAGCTCGAAATTTTCATGAAAGTAAACTTTTTGTTAGTACTGCCATGCAAATTGTACTCCATTCCCCATGAAAAGTTTTCCCAAGTCTGCTCAGTGTTCTTCGATGCAGTTTTCTAAAGGCTCGTTTTAATAAACCGAAATCAATAAAGTCCAATGCAGAATCGTTGGGGGGTTACACGTATTTTTTATCAAATGGAGTGCGCTTTATTCCCGTTTTTGATTCTTTCTTTGCTAAATAAGCGGCACTTGACTTAGCTCAAATTTATCGATGTCCTTTACTTATAAAGGTAGAATTTCTTCTTCAAAAATTGGTTCTGAAATATTCTGCTGATAGTACAGTGAATTAATTTTGGCTTTACTTGAGACTTTTTTGATGTTTAATTTGCCATTGTTAGAACCCCCCAACTATCATGAATCCCTTTGGAAACTTTACTGTACACTGACGAGGCCATTTCGTACAGTCATTCTCGACAGTTGTATGTGAGCGATAGAAATTTGTTCTTCTTTTAGTACAGTCATTTAAATATACTCGATATCTCATCAAGTGTTACCATAAATTTGCTTTTTTCAGCAGCAAGGAGTTTTTTACATAATTTTCTGGAATTAGCTTTTCTTTCAGCAATTTGATTTAAAAAAAAGAGACGAACTTTAGGTTTAAACATCTGTTTTAACTTTGAATCCTTATGACTGTTTTTAATAACAGTTCCGGAAGATATTCCTAGTTTCGATGCAATGAATCTTTGAGTCAGTGGATGTTCATTTAGGATCGGAGACTTCGCTTTCTTGATAGTTGCCAGCTTTCGAACAGTCTTAGAATGAAGTTTCGTGGTCATTTTTACTTTCAGCCAGACGCTTTTTCCTTTTCAAATTTAATATATTATAAATACCTTTTATTGAAATGCAACAGCCGAGATTTTTACACCGCTTTTTAATTTGTTGATACGAATAATTCTCGTTAGAAAGCGTAATTACGTAACCTTCGAGCCATCTATCAATTTTTATCGGAGCCATTTTTAAAATAAATCTTTTATTTTACATTTCAATCAAAAGAAAACCTTAGCAGACGATTATTCTGAAGTTGCCAAAGTTTTATCTCAAAATGCGAACGAGAAAATTAACTACAAAATCTTTTCCGTAAAGTGCAAACGACATTCTACATAATATAACTATTGCGAATGGTATATGTTGTTAACGCTCCTTAATTATAAAAGCATTAGCCGTTACCCATTCGCTTCACAGGGTAGTTCATGGCATATTGTAGGACTATACAATTTTTTGTATGTTATTGTTATCTGTCAAACTTTCGATCGTATTAAAAAATATTCTTATATCCCACGCAGCTTAATTTAAAAAAGGACTGGGCTTGAATTTACAAAATAGATCCCCTCCCATGCCTGTAGTCCCCCCCTCCATAGTCGATTTCCTCAAATTTTGTTTTTTAATGAATCTCTACTCAACAAGGAAAAAAAAATACTTGCCGAGTTCCCAGTCTGTTGATATTCAAAAGTCAGTAGATTTAATTATTCAAAAATGGGAGGTTTTTTTTTTATCTATAACGCCTCTGCAAACTTCTTTGAGTGTCGATTTCTACAAAAATCTTTCCTACTGGATCTCTATTCATCAAAAGAAACATGCTTACGTCATTTCAAATCAATAGATCAAAAGTTGGAATTTTATTATCTATAATGCACCTTAATCGTAAAAATATAACAGATATGAACTAAAACAAACATATCACCACGTGACCTGACTGAGCAGCATGATATATTTTTATTCTTTAATTGATTTATTGCATTTGTGTGTGTGTGGTTTCAAGTTTTATTCTTAATTAGTTTGCAAAGAGTGTAACGGGTTCTATTCAAACTTCTACGTATCCTCTTGGAGAAAATACTCTTTTTAACTGTGATTTTAGTTGAAAACCGCTTTCCGCGTAGAGAGGATTTAATTGTATGTAAGTGCAAACTTATATTTAAGTGCCAATCGTTGAGTAGGCGAGGAGATGGTTAAAAGTTGATCCTTATGTAGAAAGCATAGTGTGAGCGACCGATGGTCGCACTTCTAAATATTATTTCCAAAAGGAAATATTCAAAGAAAAGTGGAAGACGTTCACCTTACGGCTGACGAATTAACAAGTTGAAAAGAGGAGCGTTCAAGAAAAGAATTAAGATAAGTGATTCTATAGATCTAAAAGGATTAATACATTTTATTGTGCCTAGGGCAGTGGTTCTCAAACTGTGGGGCGCGCCCCGAGGTGGGGCGTGGTAACTCTACGGGAGGGGGGGCGTGAGCATATTGAAAAGTCAAAAACAAAGATTATTTTTAAAATATTAATTTACTGAAAGAAAACAAACAAATACATTTTGACCATAATAAAAAAAACAAAATACACAGTTACACTGATCTAATACACTTATAAATATATCAGTACTACGAATCAATGTATTTTACAACTGAAATAACAATAGTAAGTTAAGAAAAAGTTTAATAATTACCAGTGACCCCATGCACTAGTTATATATAAAATTATATGCCAACATTAACACTTATTTTCATAATTTGTACGGTTTATAATTCATCCCTTCAATGCCGATTAGAAATTGCGTGATGCCACCGGTTAGTATTTATGAGTCTACATTCTTGTATTGAGGGGGGAGGGTAGAAAAGGAATAAATAATCAAATCCTCTGAAATAAGTAAATCCTTCGCACACACTATCAAGGTCATTTTATTGCATTCTAAAAGTCTACGGAATAATTTTATGGATAGCAGTTCACAGAAAATAACGTACTTCGGTAAGACGTATATATACGTCTGGAGCAATTAACACATTGGCTGAGCGAGACGTTTATACACGCCGGGAGCAACTTAAAAGTTATTGTAGGTAAAGTGCCAAAGAATCGTATTATCGAGTTTAATACACTGTTATAGTATGGAGGGAGGGCGCGATGAAAGTTATGATTGGATATTGGCTCGCAATTATTGAAAGTTTGAGAAGCACTGGCCTCGGGTTTAGTTATCAGAGTGCATTCTCATAAGGGCTAAAGGCTGAATAAATGTGGTCAACTTTGGATCATGTCTGTTTTTTGCTCGATCCCTCTTACACCCGCGACCGATGGGTGGCAACAAAAGTAATAAATTTTCCAATTTAATCCGAAAAAAATTAATTAATGCGAGGAATTTAAACAAGTTGTGTTACGTTTTGAGTTCTGATTGGTTTGTATCGCATAATTTAATTTGTTTCACCTGAGTTATATATTGGTTATATTTTTAGAATCTTAAATTTACCAATATTTCTTTTTCTTCTGAAACTTTTTGGAACGCTTGTTCTTTTTTTAATTGATTCTTTTAATGAAGAGTAGACATCTGCAGACGGCGGAAATTCACCCAAGCAGTTAATTATATATATAAAAAAAATAGACTCAGTAACTAACAGATTTTTCAAAACTATTTCAGATATAATTACATTTATCGATTCGTAATTCTCTACGAGATTAATGTCAATAAAATTCTGCTACTTTTGTACGTGGATCTTTAAATGATTTTCTCTTTGTTTATATAAAATAGATTATTTATTGGAGAGTGTATATATGAGTCTCGATATGATATAAATAATACAAAACACAATCTCCTTCTTAACGTGTAGGAAAAATTATTTGCTATTGGAAATCAATAATACTATATACACATATATATACGTAAGATTGTGTTTTTAATATGTGTGCATGAATGAATACTAATTACAACTTATAAGCATAAGAAACAATTATTGGGAAATAAAAATAATAATTTTATTGAAAATTAGTATTGTTGCTTGACTGAAGCATGAATTGAGAATGATAGTTATTAGCTATAAGGGCAAAAATATTGTCAAATGGGTGGAATATTTTCGGATCAAATTGACATAAAATAAAACGCTATTGAGATAATAGTTTTTTTTTCGGTAACCCTAGCTGAGGAAATAACTTCTTTTTTCATTTATTTGTTATTATGTACAATTTCTGTGCTAGTTATACTTTCAGCGCCATTTTTTTTTTGTTTAAAAACTAAGCGGGGAGCGAAATTTGTATTCTGCACGTGATCGTCGACCTATGTTCAAGACTTGGAAGAAGAATTAGTTACTTGATAATGATGAAATGTATTCAGATATCCTAACATGTAAATGTGAATTTTACGATCCTAGTTTTTACAGAGATTAGAGGATCTGTTTTTAAGGAGCAACCCCCTTACTTTCGCTTTAAAAAATGTTCGAAAGAAATTCTTTTCTTGCATCCCGAAATATATTGTAGTTACACTTGAATTACTTAAAACCAAAACTTCAAGTCATTGGTTTTTTAATGAATATTTAATTCTTGATATTTTTAAATAACTTATCGAGTTAGTTAGAAATATGTTATTGTAAGAAATTTTTTGTAAAGTAAATCTGAATTACTTTCATGAAGAGAGGTAAATTGAATTTTTAGTGAGATAAAAAAATTAATATTATTTAAAAAACGAATATGAGATTTATTTGAATAACACGGAATTAATTTCACGCATATGTTATCATTATTGTAATATCTTATGTAAAAATATACTATCAACATTCTCACTTTGATTTATTTAATTTCTTCTTTGTACATTCGAAAAGGAAAAGCTGATAATTGCGTTGATAAGTTCTCAGATATTAAGAAAATTCATTAACTCCACTTCTTTGAGGTTGGCGGTTGATGTTATTTTATAACAAAGAACATTCAGTTTAATTTTAACTTTGCTATCAATTATTTTGTGTGTGTGAAAAATCATTTTCTTTTTTAAATTTATCGATTTTTTTATTATGTTTCATCAAATTCTTTTTTTAAAAAATTATTAGTCAATAAAACAAATTTTAAAAAAGAGAAGAAAAAAAAAATTTTTAAACTTCATTTAACTATAAAAAAAGAAAGAAATATTAATAATTACTTTTTTGTGACCAAATTTTTCATTTAATCTTATCGCAATATTTTTACTTTTAAAAAATTAATCTAAAATTTTTAAGCAAGAATTCTTATAAATTATGATGAATGCAATGATTCACTATATTCTTTGAACGATTTTTTTCCAATTAAAATTTAAAAATCAAGAACATTTCATATTTTCAGATGAAAAAGTTTGTTAGTTTGTTGAACAGTCATTTATCATACACTGAATTGCGTGTTCTCAGAATAAACTGCAAAAGAGTTTTCTTCTGCAAAAGAAAGTGCTAAAACTTTTTTCCTCGTCATTTCTATTCGTAAATTAGAATTTGTATTTATGTATGTTCCTTTATATTTATTTTTCATTTACTGTTAGAAGTTTTATTTTTATATAGAACAATCTAATTTAGCTAAGCCTAACTTAATTTGAATATGCTTTTGTCACACACAAAGTGTGTCAGAGACAAATTTCTAAAACACAATGTTCCGTTAAGATTATTATTTGCTTTATTTAATTTTTGTTCGTGATTTTTTTTATCGTGAAATTTTTAGTTTTATTTCATACTTCTTTTCTGAAAATTTGTGAACTTGTATTTTTTTCTTAACAAAATAATATAAAACTTTTTTCTTCGTTACTTCAACATGTAAATTACAATTTGTATTTATAAATGTCCTTTTTTATATTTAAAACTCACCTTAGAATGTTCTATTTTATTAATTCTAACTTAATCTGAATGTGCAAACCTTGATACACTCCCTGTCAGGGAGGGACAAAATTAAGAATATCTGAATTACAATGTTCCTTTGAGAATATTGTATTCTTTATTTAATTTTTTTTTTGTGATTTTTTTATCGTGAATTTTTTTGTGCTTTATTTCATATTTACATTTCATAAATTTAAGAATTTTTTATATTTTTATTTGAAAAAAATATTATGAATCATTAGTTATTTAAAGTAAGATTTATTCTCATTAATTGTGAAGGTTTTTAAAAATTTATTTCGATTATTCTCTCAGGAATATCAACATGACATAAATTAATGTGCAAAATAATATTCTGTAAATTCATTCATTGAACAAAAGTCTGTGTACAACTTTTAAAGTGGATATATTTCAATTCTGACTTATAAAAAATGATTTAAAAATTAGTCTGGTTTTTATATGTTTCTTAAAACCAAATTACATGATATCAAATGAAAATAACGACAGGATGTGAAGTGATCTCAACGAATTATGATTAATTATAATGAATTAAACTATAACTACTTGAATAAACAATTACAGTTTCTGATTTGCATACTGTACATAAAGATAATGTGTTATTTTACCTTATAATTATTGTTAAAGGAACTTATGTAGAAATAAATACTGAAAATGGGATTTTGAGTTTATACTCTTCTTTTTTATCAATGACTAATACTATATTAAGATTCATTTTTACTGGGTTTATTCTTCTCATCTTTGAAAAACACAAAATAGAACATAATTATACTTTTTTTGCACGAAATAGTCATTAACATTATTTTATTTAAGGTAATTTTTTGCAAGTCTTACGGCAAAAACTAAATCTTAGGTGATGAGAAATAAAAAAATATTTTTTTTCAGCACAGTGCATTTAGTAATAGAAAAGAATTTAATTTGCACGAAGTATGTAAGAAAAAAGACAAACCTTAAAAATTCTTCCTGAATCGCTTTTGAAATCTAAGAAATAAACCAATTTTTAAACTTCGTAAAACGTTTGTTATGATGTTATAAAACTTTAGCTACTATTTCTCAAGCTTTTAATATTTGCGAACCAGTTTTCAATCAAAATTTTCAACGGCTTTCCATACAATAACTATATATTGATTGCAGTAATAATGTATTTTGGCGCTAAAGCTACAATACAACCTTAATTATAAGCAGTACAAATTGTCAAAATTTTTAATTTTATATGTGTTTCTTATGAATAATAGGTATTTTAAGTAAGTTATTTTTAAGTAATATGATAAGTATTATGTTACTTTTCCATTCTAACTTTTAAATTGGAATAGTTTGTAAAATAATTTTTAATTAAATAAAGTATTTATTTCCTCACAGTCATCCATTTCAAAAATCTTAGTTCATGCTCTCTGGAGAATCTTAGCTATATATAAGCAAAATATTATTGTAGAAGTATTTTTCATAAGAGAAGAATGTTTTGAAAATAGATAATTCTTTCATTTTTTGCCAAAATATTTGTGAGAATCCCCCTGGGTTCCGCCCTGGACACTAAGATTAACTTGAGGTAAAGAATGACTAGACGCCATTTGTATAATAATAAATTATATTTATTCACTTAGTTCAAATATCAAACTTCTAATGACAAATACTTAACTAGATGTCTACGTCAAAAAGGGATTTACCTTTGCTCTATTAAATTAAATTACAAAATATGAAAATAATCAATTACTAAGCTCAATACCGAACGGGTTTACCGAGGTGGTCCAAGAAATATACGCAACTTGAATTATTAACATCCATTAAAGTTAACTAACTTTATTATATATTAACGTTTATGGTCAGATAGACTAAGTTAGAATATATCACCTGTCTGTAAGGTAGTTCTCTCCAGGTAGATTAATCCTTCTAAGGCTACTTCGCTGAATAATAACAGCAATACTCCAATATCTGAATCCAATTGAATGCTCTAAATCTCGTCATTACTGCTGCTGGCTCAATAGCCTTCTTCTCCGCTAACTTACAACGTTCTTCTTAAATACGTTCGGTATTAGTGGAAAGGTGCCGTAAAGATTCGTCATATATTGCATTTAAATAATTTTTTATTGTGATATTTTTCTTAAAAAAATTTTATGCGTGTATTCTAATCTAAGTGACACTAAATATTAAAATATATATATATTCGTTTGTACGCTTTTGCTAAATCATGGTTTCGAATGTAGTCAGATTCCCTTAAGTCTTCGCGTGCCACTGTTACAACTCCGCCATGCCACACTGTGGTAAGCGTGCCGCGGATTTGCTACCCCTGACTTAAAGCGTCGAATGTGCATCAGCTCCCCATTCCTTCTCACTGTTGATTTAGAGGTTTATTTATTCTTTCTTAAAATGTACATTTCTTTCCAAATGTAGAATACATTTTATTACCTCTACTGTGTCATAAAACTTTTTGTAAATGTTGTCGATTCTTTCCATCTCAGCGTACCTGAATTTTTCTGAAGAAGAAAAATAAGCCTTCACTAAAGTGTATTATTGTTACATGATGTATACTTTTAAGTTCCAAATTTATTCAACAGATTTCCCTCACCCCATCTGAAACTGCGAAAATCCTTACGTTTCACTCGACTTTACATCAGTAGACTAATTCCGACATGGAGGCGCCTTCACTTAACATTTTTATGCAGATTTACAATAAAATTTATTATCTCTCCAATCATAAATCCTTTCTACAATGCAGTAGAATTGCTGCCCTCGAAAGCGAGTGTGAAAAACTGACCATTCCCCTCAATCGCAAAACTATTTCTTCACTACCTGACTGTTGTTACCTGCCGCCGGCGGAGAGTTCAAAAGAGTTTCCAAAATCGAACGAGGGGAAAAGTGAGTTGGTTTTTCAAGGAATGGGTAGGATTGTGTCTTGCTTTATAAACTCTTTTATTAGCTCCACATGTATGTAACGGAATCTTTGAACTCGATTTTTACCCAGTTTAAAAGGTCAGATTAATCTGAAATTTTGCACACTTGTCAAGGATCGATGGTAATACAATAGTTAATAATTTTGTTCCATTATCCTGATCAGGATCATCAGGATTATCGATTTCCCATTTCCAGATTTGGTGACTAAAATGTTGTAACAACCCTAAACGAAAACGTTCATGATTAATACAAATACACAGTAAACAAAAAAAAATTAGTTCATCAATGAATAAATGATAGTTTAAAAAAACTAAAAAAACACGCTTTTTATTGTAGATCGAGCTAATAAGTGAAAAAGGAATTATAGTTTTAAAAAACTAAAAAACACGCTTTTATAGTGAATTGAACTAAAAAGTAGAAAATAATTCTTGATATAAGAATAAAAGGATTAAAGAGAAAAGTATATAATGTCATTGTGTTACAAGCGTGGGGTGCTCGATATCAATGGTTATAATTTCTTACTATTCTGAAATGCAGAGTTGGTGTAAAAATGCAGTACAAACCCCCCCCCGCTTTTATCCCAATGACATTATTTTTCCAAAGAGTCATTTTATTCTTATATTAAGAATTATTTTTTACTTATTATTATATGTGTGACAGTAAAAATTAAACTTGGCAAAATTTTGGAAAGAGTTCTGTTCGTCATTTGGTCCTGAAAGCTTTTAAAGTATTTTCTCATCCTTGCTTGCTTTTTTGGTTTTCTTAAAGAATAAAACACGTGGCTTTATTATGATATTGCCAATCGTAAAGCTGGGAGAACAAATATTATAAGATAAAATAAGAATGTACCGTAAAATCCAGCATTTTACGCTCACCCCCGATTTTGAAATATGAAATATACAGAGTGTTTTTTTTCCAGGTATAGAAGTTTAAGTTGGCATTACTTTCCAAGATGGCGACCGATTTAACAGCTGTCAAGTGATTTATTTTCAGTTTGGTTTGGCAATTCATCCAAACGATCATCAAGCAAGGCGTAGATTCGTCGAATGGGCCCAAAACGAGATTGCCGTTGTTCCCGATTTTCATAAGCGAATTTTGTTTAGCGATGAAGCGCACTTCTGGTTGAATGGCTACGTCAACAAACAAAACTGCCGCATTTGGAGTGAATCCAATCCACAAGTGTATGTCGAAACACCGTTACATCCAGAAAAACTGACTGTTTGGTGCGCTTTATGGGCTGGTGGAATCCTTCTTCAAAAACGATGAAGGCCACAACGTTACAGTCAAAGGTGATCGGTATAGAGACATGATTACTAACTTTTTCATTCCTGAATTGAACAATCATGATGTCCAGGAGCTGTGGTTCCAACAAGACGGCACGGCGCAACCTGTCACACAGATCGTGCCACAATCGATTTATTGAAAGACACGTTGGGTGACCGCCTAATTTCACGTTTTGGACCTGTGAATTGGCCTCCAAGATCTTGTGATTTAACACCGCTAGACTATTTTCTGTGGGGCTATGTAAAGTCATTGGTCTATGCGGATAAGCCACAAACGCTCGACCATTTGGAAGACAACATTCACCGTGTTATTGCCGATAGATGGCCACAAATGTTGGAAAAAGTCATCGAAAATTGGACGTCCAGATTGGACTACATCCGAGCCAGCCGTGGCAGTCCTATGCCAGAAATCATATTTAAAATGTAATGCCACAAGATTATCTTTCGATTAAAAAAAATTCATGTCAATCGAATAATACATCGTTGTTTTATTGCAATTTAAAGTTCTGTACCTCTCAAAAAAACACCCTTTACATGTACTCTTATGTTTTTAAGCCAATTATTCGAGATATTGTTCAAAGCTTTAGAAAAACAAATTAGTATACTTCTAGAAGCTCATACACAATGCCATTTTTTTTAAATAAACAGTATTTCGATATATGTAGAAGTCTAATTTTGCTCTATAATCTCATCTCTAATTTTATTTTTAAAATTCTCATTTTTATACCCAAGGTATAACGCGCGCCCGTAAATTTCAATCTTATTTTTTGTGTTAAAAGTGCACGTTATACGCCGGATTTTACGGTACATGTTTTCAGTACTTATTCTCAGATAAAAAAATTTTTTTTTCCATAATAACGTAAATAGTAAGTAGATCAAAAGTAGTTTATTTTATGTGAGCGTTAATTAAAACCCCCTAAATAGTGAAAGATAATGAATATGGTGATACTAGATCAATAGTAGGAAATCTTTCTTTGGAATACTTATTCAATTGGACCTCTATTTAATGAAGACATTAAATTGAGAAAAGAAAGCTCTGTGTATGGGAAAACTCGTCAATTAGAAATTCATTTTTTTAAAAAACTTTAGAGACCACATAAAACAATTCTTATATAAATTCCTTAACACTATATATTATTTAAAAAAAGCAATTATTCACACTTTTTTTTTTTTTTTTTTTGAAAATTAATACTTATTTATTTTATATATTTTACACACCAAAAAAGAAATCTTCATGGAGAACAAGGGTAGAAAACCTTGTCCAGAAATACGCAGCATTTTCCACTTTAAAAAAAATAATTTTACATTAAAGTTAATGAATTTTTCTGACGACATTTTCTAATTTTAAGCCTGCAAGTAATTTTAAACATGCACTATTTTATAAACAGTAATTTGAAGCCAATACTACCACATAGAGCCATAAACTTAATTGATGATAGAATCTATTAATTTTACTTGAGTTTTTTTTGCTTGAAAATTTACGGCATTTTCATTGCTCTAGGTGAGTTAGGCAATTGGTAAAACCAGTTCAATGCCCTTGATCCCCATAAAACGTCCTAAAAGTGAAAATAAATTGAAAAATGTCCTGAAATGCTTTCAAAATAGGGAGAAAAATAAATCGAATCACAAGAGAAAATGTTCGTTAAATAGAAAATGCACTTCGCTATTGAAAGGTTATTTTACAAAGAAAATAGTACAATATGTTCTTGGTTCCATGGAAAAGCTCATAAAATAGAGAAATTCGCAAAATAGAGATTCGTTATGTGGAGGTTTGAGTGTAATTTAAATTTATGGCATACTAATTATTTGTCTTGGTTTAAAAATTTATCCCACGGCTTTACTTGCATTCTGACTCATAAGATCTTTCGAATGCACTCTTTTGTTGAATTTACAGGAGGGGGTAACAGACCAGTTTTACTACCGATATTGTTCACTGCATATATCATGTCGAGGGAACCTGTATTAGGAACAATGGGGGTAAACAGGGGATATGACAATGAAAAGTATGTGCAGAATTTCTGTGCAGTCACACCTGGATTACTTTACCCTTTGCTTATTCTGAAGGTTCTCACAGAGTCTAGTACATTTCCCAGAAAACGTGCACATTTTTATTGATATAATCACAGAGAAAACTGCTAGTTAGAAAAATGTTGCCATACCTCTTTTAGAATTTATAGATAAATATTATTAAAAATAAAAGTATTGACAATATAGAAAAATTTGTACAGTATAGATAGAATACTAACACTAGGAATAGACAGACAGAAAATTTCTAATTTTCTGGAGATAATATAGACCGGGGTCGGCAACTTTCTAGCTATGGCGTGCCATACCAATCTACCTATATGATTTTGTGTGCCAGTAGAAAATACAGTCGAACCTCTATATTGCGAATTTTTCTATATAACGAACATTTTCCTGGAACCTTGAACATTTCACGATTTTCGTAAAATAACCTCTATAGCGATTTTCTATATAACGAACTTTTTCTTTTGGGATACAATTTTTTTTCTCCCTTTTTTTAAAGTATTTCTGAAAAAGTTACAAGTTATTCTCTCTTTAACACATTTTATGGTGATCATAAATCTTGAACTGGTTTTATTAGATCCTAACTCGCCAAGAGCAATAGAGTTCTGGATGTTTCATCCAAAAAGTACAACCTTTAACCCTCATTGTCCAGTTCACTAGAAACACCTTCGATGTCATCTTTCAACCTCAGTGGAGTTGTCACGTGTCCCCGTGTTCTAATTATAAAACGATGTATGTTTAATATTACTTGTATGCTTTACATTATAAAAAGTCCTTAAAATTCAATAATTTTAGTATAAAATTATTTTCTTAATATTGAAAATACAGTGAATTCTTCGACGTTCTTTTTCTTGTTTTCCGTGCAGTTTTTCTTTCTTTCTTTTTAGATGGGTAAAATATATAAAATAAACGCATGTTAATTTTAAAAAAAGGTGTGATTGAATCCTTTTTTTTTTAATATGTGGTCTATAAAGTATATTAAATGATGAACCTCTATGTAACGAAATTTCCATATAACGAGCTTTTTTCCGGAATTTAGCGACTTCATTGTATAGAAGTCCGACTGTATTTAAAACAATTCGATTCCCGCGATAATGCATGCTGAGTATAAGAGATTAGAGGTCATTATATTATAGATAGTTTTATAAATATATTAATTTTGCATCATTTAACGATATTTATAACCATTCCTTCGACATAAATAAAATTTTTTAATTTTACGTATATTGTATATCTTGTATCTTTCAAACATATTTATATTTAAAATAAGAAATATTTATTGTATTTTAAAACAAGAAATAACATAAAATATAAGTATTCCTCTACAACAGGGGATGAGCAACAGTTTTGGCTCGATGAGTCCGCACATTTTTAAAATGATTACATTCATTAGTTAACTTTGCATCCCAGGAAAAGACCGTACCATAAAAATCAGTAAATGTAAGTTAAATAAAATAGTGTCAATTCTATGCAATTCATGTATTGCTCTAATTTCATATCTGTAGCAGGGATGGGCATTAAGTCGCAATCGACTGGTTGACAGCCAAGACATTTTGTGGTGACCATTCTGGGCCATTGGTGTGGTGTGGTAGTTAGGAGGGAGAGTGTCAGCTCAGGCGTCATCCTCGTCACTTGACTATGGTTCAAAATTACGAGGTCCATCGCCAAAAGCCCTCGAGTAGCTGAATAGTGCGACAATATTCACTCACTAACTCAAAAAACTGGGAATTTCAAACTTATATATATATGTAAAATGCAACAATGGCAAGACTGCATTATAATTTCATGTCCGTCAGCCATGCTTAGGCCTGTCACCATACATCAGTGATCTTCAAACTTTTTTAACTCACGGAACCCCTAGAACTTAAAGATGCGTTCGTGGAACCCCTAGAACTAGAAAGTGTTTTCGTGGAACCACATACTTAGAATACATCTCAAAGTAATACATATTTAAAGTAGATCAACATGTTACGGGCAGTTTATGTAAAGTCAATTAAAAAAAAGTATTCGAGATTTATTATTAAAAAGTTCTAATTTATTTTCTGTATAAAATTTACTCATTAGTAATATTAATTTGTGATTCAAGTGTCGCCTACCCTTGCATTATATTTAGCAACTGGGATACATGCTAGTATTTTTAACTCAAACTGTTGAAGTCTAGGTCTATTGAGATTAAATGCAATCGTATTACATATTCCGAGTTTAATTTGTTTCTACACTTTGATTTTGTAGACATACAAGTTGAGAAATATATTTCATTTAAACACAGTCTTTTAATTGGCATTAAAAGGTTTATAGCTGTGTGAGAAATACCGTGTATTTTGCATGAATTTGCAACCTAAAATGTAGAAGCTGTTCTTGCTTAAATTTAGATTTTAACATCAACTCTGTTGGCATATTGTTCCCATTCCTTCAATAAAGGTGTTGGTTTTCACAAATGTAAAATGTGCAGTTTCCATTAGAAAACTAATTAATTTGGCAAGATATTGTGCTAAATTACGAGTTTAAAATTGTCACGAAGAACCCGAGATCGTAAAGAATAGAATATTCGAAATCTAGTAGAAAGTATATATATAAAGATATATAAAACGCGTTTTAATATTCTTTTATTATATTATAAAGAAAGTTTAAAGTGTTGTAAAATAAAGTCATTACATATAAATAAAATTTTTAGTTTTAATGAATAGGATGAGTTTTAGATACTTGTAACTATGCAAACTTCATAGAGAACGTGAATCCATTTTGCATACATATTTATTTCTTCTCGATTTTTTTTATTGTAGCTCGTGGAGCCCCTGGGTATGCCTCGTAGAACCTCAGGGTTTCGTGAAACATAGTTTGAAGACCACTGCCATACATCATTACTCATTTTGTCGAAAGGCGGCAATCGATTGAGTCGATTTGTAAAATTGTGAGAAACACAAATATTTCTTGCGGATTTTCCTTTTGTATTAGTATTTGTTTGACAGAGTTATGTGCGTACTGTCCAATCAAAAGGGTCGTAGGTGCGGCCTAATTTTTCATACGCACCCAGAGTCTCAAAAGAACTTATGACATTCTTGTCTGGAGTATTAGGCTTTTGTCGTTCAGGAATTTCCATAATCAATTGTGGCAAAATTACAGGCTCGAGAAGTCTGTCTATGTTCTTTATCTTGACTGTAAAATATTTTGGTGAACAACTAATAACTAAATATGTATTTAAATATGTTCAAATTACTTTCAAACTCCGTCAATGCAAATAAAAACATAAGAAATTGGAGATGGAAATACATTATTTACACATTATATCGTTAACAAATTTCGTCAAATGAAAAGACGTTGCCAATTTTAAAAAATTGCCGAAAATGTTGCTAAATACTTTCATTATTATTATTATTATTATATATTCCAACAAGTGTGGTAACAATTTGCTCTATTGGCTGCATATTGCTGTATTTGGCGATATCTTTTCGTTTGACGAAATTAACGGTCGGTATGATACTTAAGTACCAAAAATATCCTTGTAGTTCAAGATTTAAGATCAAAACTTCTCTCTCTCTCTCTCATAATTTCTCTATATTCAATGTCCTCTTGTCGAATGATAAGTGCAATTATTTAATGTTTGAATTTTAATCTAAAGCAATATTTTGATTAAATCACATGAAATTAGATTTGTTTGCAATTACTCAAATGGAGAGACTTTTCCTTAAATATTTATTTTAATATATTAAGAAAAAGAAAAAAATATTTGCACATTTCCTATTCCTCGTATTTACACGCATGCGGAAAGGATAGAAAATGTATTTATGTATGCAAAAAAACTTCTTTTATAGTAATAAAAGCTTGTGATTTCCTTATGAAACAAGTGTGTGGTGTGTAATACATAAAAAAATCTTTTAAGTTCATTCCTACTTAGATCAGCAAAGAAAAATTTTATTTTAGTTACTTTTTATTAAATACACTCTGTCGCAAAAAAATATATGCACCCAGAAGAAATCAAGCTACAATCACGAAACTCAGCAAGAATGTAGTCTGGTAAGAGATATGCAAATGATTAAAATTTCGAAGCCAATGAGACAAGGCTAAGTGTGCTATGCGCATATTAGTTGCGCAACTGGGAGAGTTTAAAAGCATGAGTACGAGCGCCGTACGGCTATCCAAACGAATCTGATGACTTTGATAGACGATATTGAGACTTAGGATGCCTCTAAGACGTAACCGGCGGCAGTACGAGCAGCTGACGGACTTTGATAGGGGCCGTATAATAGGCCTCAGAGAAGCAGGTTGGTCGAATAGACGTATCGGCCGCCACCTCGGTCGGAGCGATATGGCAGTTGCTCGGTGTTGGCAACAGTGGATCACAGAAGGTAGAGTGTACCGTCGCGGAGGGTCAGGACGTCCCAGGAACACAAATGATCGCGAGGATCGTGCAATCAGAAGAGTGGCCATTTCGGCACCAACAACGTCGCTAGCATCGATTCAACGCCACTTACCTCCTTCCAGACATCCAGTGCCATCAAGAGAAACCATAAGGAGACGACTGACCGAAGTTGGCTTGAGGAGCCGACGTCCGCTAAGACGCTTACCACTGACCCCACATCATAGGCAGTGTCGACTGGATTTTTGCCGACCTCGGGCAACTTGGAGTGTGACAGACTGGAGACGTGTCATCTTCAGTGATGAATCCCGATTCAGTCTCAGTGCTGATGACCACCGCACACGTGTCTGGAGGCGCACCGGCCAGCGGTCCGATCCGGCATTTATTGTCGAGCGGCATACAGCAATTTCACAAGGTGTGACAGTGTGGGGAGCAATTTCTTGGGACACACGATCATCTTTAGTGGTCCTTCAAGGCACTTTGACAGCTCGCAGATACGTGGACGATATTTTAACGCCGATTGTGCTACCCATGCTATCAAGTCGCCCAGGTGCCATTTATCAACAGGATAATGCTCGTCCACATACTGCGCGACTCTCCCAACAATGTCTTCAAGGATATGACGTCCTACCATGGCCTGCCAGGTCACCAGATCTTTCGCCAATAGAGCATGTCTAGGACGCGCTGGGAAGGCAACTGCAGCCGTCCCGAGATACAGGAGAATTAACTGCGCAGATGCAAAGACTATGGCAGGATCTTCCACAGGGGGTCATAAGTGATCTAATTGAATCGATGCCACGCCGAATTTCGGCTTGTATAGCTGCCAGAGGTGGCTTTACTACTTACTGATTTTTAACCTTTTGCAAGCTGTAACCGCTTAATAAAATGATATTTTGTTCTGAATTTTTAATCATTTGTTTATTTTCATATACACTACATGCATACCAAATTTCGTGAATGTAGCTCAATTTCTTCTGGGTGCATATATTTTTTTGCGACAGAGTGTAGTTACAATTAATATAAATATGTATATACATGTGACAGAATCACAACATTAAGTGGTAATTAATTTTTATTCATTATCATTAAAGTATCATATTATCATCCAAAACAATCGTGCTTTAAATTTCAGTTCAACTGAATGCTTTAAAACATGAGAAAAAAACCTTTTCAAGTTTTGACACAAGTCGCCAAAAGGGTCGCTAAGTCGCGAACGTGGCTGTGTTTGTAAATCTTTAAATAATTAGTTTCAATCAATTAATTATTATTAATTATAATTAAATAAATGTATTGCCATATACAATAATCCTGCATATAAAATTTCAGCTCAATTGAGTGCTCTAAAATGTATTTTATTAACGATTGAAAATTCCACCGAGATAAATAAATAGATCTATAGAGAGTGTGACCTAATAGTAGGAATTGAAAAAAGTAACAGGAATTTAATTTTAAAAAATATCTTTTTACTCTCCTGTGGGAAAAAATGATAATTTTCAGCTGTTTGCAACATAATTATTTTTCCACATGACAATAACAGAAAAAGCTAATTAACATATAACATGATGAAAATGGATGTAAATATGAGTTTTATATTAAATTTAAAATTCCCTTAAATATATTAATTTTAAAATTAAAAAATTACTTGCTCAATTGTTACATAAACGTTGTTTTTTTCTCTTTCTTTCAAGTAAGAACACATGTTCAGATAACTATTACATTTCTACTACATTGATAGCTTTTAAAGTTTAACGTAATTCAACAAATTGTTTTGAATATTTGTTTATAAACAACATTATGCAGTTGTATGTTTTTGCCTGAAACAAAACGTATACTTACCTTAACCAATGCGTCTTTAAATTTTATAAAGCAACCAAATGACGAGGTCAACGCTTAAACTGCCAATTCTCTCTTCACATGGTGGCCGCGGTAGCCGAGTGGTATAGGTATCGGATCGTGGCTGGCTTTGTCACGAGTTCGAGCCCAGTACCCCTAAAGACCCGCCTTCTAGGGCAGCGATTCACGCTAAATCTGAACGGGAATAACGGGAGAGCTGAAACGTCCTCCCGTTGGTGTAGTGTGGTAGTTAGGAGAGGGGGTGCCAACTCAGGTGTCGTCCACGTCGCTTGAACATGGTTCAAGTTTACGTGGTCTGTCGCCAAAAGCCCTCATGTAGCTAAACATTGCAACTTAATATTCCCTCACTCTCTCTCTCTCTTCACATACACGTCATGCTAAGCATCATGACGTTGAACCCTGAAAGATATAATTTTTCTTAAATTCTCTATGCGAGTGAATGAATATTAGCGTCGCACTGTTCAACTACTCGAGAGCTTTTGCAGACGAACCTCGTAATTTTTAAGGATTCAAGTAACCATCATCAAGTAATGAGGACGACACCTGAGATAGCTTCCCTCCTTTACTAACTTCCACACCAAACCAACAGGAGGATATTTTAGCCTCGACATATTAACGCGCATTGGCCCACTCTGCACGGCGGATCTTAAGTGGTAATACGTTAGAACTCCTGAAACGCCGGCCACAAGTCCGTTACCTTGACCACTAGAATACCGTGGCCTAGAGCCATTTTAAGAATAATCAATCAAACACATTTACTAGCAATTTATATATATATGTATATATATATATATTACAAAAATTTGCTCTTTTGCTAACAACTCTAAAAAAAATATATGTTACAAAAACAAATAAAATTTTTGCAAAAATACATTTCCTTAATGTTAAAACTATCCTGTATACTAAAAAAAACCGTTTTACTATAAAATTATGAAGTACAGGTGTTCAAAATGAAAACACCCTGAATTTGTTTTCTAAAATAAAAACTTTTTTTCTTATAAAATTACATTAAAAAATAACTTTATTGAAAAAATACCCTTAGTTTTTTTTTAACACAAAGCATTCATTATAATACAAAAAACTGTCAAAATTTTTTATAAGAATATTTCAATTATTTTAAGAGACATCACTGTTACCGTAAACCAGTATGTACAAAAATGTCACTCTTCAGAACATGCAAAATAAAGTTTATATTTGCAACCAAACTTTTAAAGGTTTAGGAAGGTATTAAAACTCTCCAGAGGTTTGTACGTGGTACCTTCATGTGTGTGAGCCTTATACTTCAAATTTTACATTTTTGAAGGGGCTTTCTTTTTTTTACGAGACAGTTCCTTATCTGTGTTGCGTTTTCGAGGGTTCGAAATGATTGAAGCCGAAGAGCGGGATCCAAAACAATTTTATTCTTTGCCAAAACAGTCCTCCACAAATTGTAGAACAGTTCGAGAAATTCACGTACAATCGATGAAAATACTGATAACACAGATGCAATACACTAACAAAAACAATAGTAAACACTCAGCACAAAAATAATGACTCAATAAAAGCAATAACACACGCACTATGCAATCGTCTCTCTCAAGCAGAGAGGTATCACTTGCATGAAAGCTGAGATCTGACTAACTGACTAGCCGGCCCGGGCCTTTTATACCTTTCGGTCAGAAACCTCTTGCACTTGCCAGAATAATCGAGAAATAGAAAGGTCTAGCAAAATCCGGAACGTACGAGAAAAGCTCAATACAGTAATACATTCAATACAATAGTGTTACAATACCGCGATAGGGTTGCCAGACAGGGTTATTAGGAGCAGGGTTGCCATGGTCGCCAAGCTCATCGCCCATATTTGGCGCCAAAAATTAAGTCGCCAAATCCGTCGCCAACTTGGCGCTAGCTGCAATATTTGGCGAGTTTACCATTTAAACCAATGTTAAAGCATGGGGGCCGTGCAATGCAGTGGAAATGATATTACAGGTAAACAGGGTTGAAATCACATTAGATACGACAAATTAAACTGTAAAAATGAACACAAATGAGTAGAAACAATTAGAATAAGACTAAATTCGTAACATTGCCCCCTCTCAAGAACTGCACGTCCCGGGCAGTACAACCCTTCATCAGACGTTAACATAATAATAAAGCAATTGATTAAAAACAACTAAATGAATATGCAATAATAAACATGTAATACATAGTACAAAATAAACACTTAATGCATAGTACAAAATAAACACGTAATGCATAGTAGAAAATAAACACTTAGAAAACAATAAACAAAATTATTTACAAGATTATTTACACACTAACTTATTTATACAAGACCATGGTCAAAATAAATTACACGATAATTGACACACTAAGAATTATGGCCATAATATGGAGCAAGCCTGTCGTAATGAACGACTCTAGGCTTCGAATTCGTTGACTTACGGATCCGGATTACGACGTCGTTTATTATCTTTAAAATTGTATAAGGACCGTCCCAATGCGATTGTAGCTTAGGAGAAAGTCCTTTGCGTCGAGTTGGGTTGTAGAACCACACCTTGTCACCTTCCTTGAATTGATGTCCTGTGGCTTTTGTGTCGTACCGAGTCTTCATCTTCTCCGTCCTCAGGTTGATCCGTTCTCGAGCCAAATGGTGTACATCTTCAAAACGTGCCTGGAGATTCTGCACGTACTCCTCAGGCGATGAAGGTGTATCCGGAGGGCGACCAAACAGCAGGTCACAAGGGAGACGAAGATTCCGGCCAAAAAGCATCTGGGATGGTGAATATCCGGTAGTCTCGTGAACGGCGCTGCGGTACGCTAGCAGAAAGAGAGGAACTTTCTGGTCCCAGTCTTGTTGGTTCTTGGAGACCATCAGTGAGAGGTTATTCAGGATGGTACGATTAAACCTCTCCACCATGCCATCTGACTGTGGGTGCAAAGGTGTGGTCTTGGTCTTGTCAATTCCGAGTAGTTCACAGACCCCCTTCAATACCGCAGAGACGAAATTTCTTCCCTGATCGGAATGAAGTTGAAGAGGTACCCCATATCTCGATATCCAGTGCTGCACTACAGCCTCCGCTACGGTGGGGGGGCTTCCTGATCCGGAATGGGGTACACTTCGGGCCATTTCGTGAAGTAGTCCATGACAACAAGTAGGTACTTATTACCAGACACAGTCTTTGGCAGAGGTCCCAGGATATCGAAAGCGATACGTTCGAAGGGTGCTCCAACATTGTAGCGATGCAGCTTCCCTCGGCTACGTATCTTTGGCCCCTTCCGAGCTGAACAGGCATCACAGGACTTGCACCACTGTTCCACGTCAGCTCTCACTTTACCCCAGAAGAATCGCTCTCGAACTCGGTGCAAAGTTTTCATGACGCCGAAATGACCTCCTGTTGGGCTGCCATGCAATTCTTTGAGTACATCTGGGATACGAGATCGAGGAAGTACTAATTGCCACCTGAATGTCTTTCCATCCTCTGATTCGAATTTTCGGTATAGAACACCATTCCTGAGATGTAGAGAATTCCAGAGGGCCCAATACTGCTTAGTTGTAGGACTATAAGCCGAGATGTCCTGCCAACTTGGTTTATTGCTGGAAGACTCCATAAACTCTATAAGGGGTTTAATATCAGGATCCGCCATCTGGTCTTCTCGAACTTTCTCGTCACTCCAGGGATCGGGTGGCGTCGCTGTTGAAGTTGTTATCTGGCGTATAGCATAGTCATATTTGGTCTCTACTCTGGAACAATGACGACAATTTTCTGGGCATGGTCTTCTTGAAAGGGCATCAGCATTTCCATGCGAGGAGCCTTTACGATGTCTGATGTCAAAGTAATACTCATTGAGCCGTTGTATCCATCTGGCTACCTGGCCTTCAGTATTTCTAAAATTCATTAGCCAGGTTAAAGAGGCATGATCGGTACGTAGAAGAAATTTTTGGCCATAGAGATAGTGATGGAAATGCTCGATGGCTTTCACAATAGCCAGTAGCTCTTTTCGAGTGACACAATAATTTCTTTCCGGTTTCGATAAACACTTACTCCAATAAGCTACGACTCGTTCCTGGCCATCTATTTCCTGAGATAATACTGCTCCGACACTCTCATTACTGGCATCAGTGTCCAAGATAAATGGCTTGTCCGGTTGTGGATATATTAAGATCGGTGAAGACGTCAAAGCTTCTTTAAGCTGGAGGAAGGAATCTTCACATTCTTTTGTCCACTGAAACTTTTGTTTACTTTCTGTTAGCTTGTGCAAGGGTCTTGCGATGTTAGAGAACCCTTTCACAAACTTTCGGTAATAAGTACATAGTCCCAGGAAGCTTCGCAGCTCACGGAGGTTTTCAGTGTGTTTCCAATTCTTTACGGCGGACACTTTTTCGGGGTCCGTACGAACACCTTCTGCAGAGATGATATGTCCCAGATAATTGACTTCTTTCTGGAAGAACTTGCATTTTGAAGGGTTTAGCTTCAAGTTAGCGTCGCTTAATTTTGATAACATCTTCCGGATATTTTGAAGATGTTCTTCAAACGTACACCCTCCTATTATGACGTCATCCAGGTAAATAAGGCAAGCTTCAAAAGTCAGACCCTTTAGCACGGTCTCCATCAGGCGCTCGAAAGTAGCTGGCGCATTGCAGAGCCCGAACGGCATGACTTTGAACTGCCATAGTCCTTGGCCGGAAGTGAATGCTGTTTTTTCTCTATCTTCGGGATGGATCTCCACTTGCCAGTATCCGCTCTTTAAATCTAAAGTCGAGAACCATTTATGACCGGAAAGGGTATCCAGGGTGTCATCTATCCTTGGAAGAGGGTAGCTGTCCTTCTTGGTGACGTCGTTAAGTTTTCGATAGTCCACACAAAATCTTGTGGAGCCATCTTTCTTACGAACCAAGACGATTGGAGATGCCCACGGACTCGAAGACGGTTCTATGATGTCATTTTCCTGCATCTCTCGTAGTAGTGTTCCGACCTCTTCCTGTTTAGCAAACGGCAAGCGTCTTGGGTGCTGTTTAATCGGCGGATGGTCTGCTGTATCAATTCTGTGTTGTGTCACTGTCGTATGGCCAATATCGCTACTGTTTCTAGAAAACACGTCTTCAAATTCTTGGAACAGTCTTTCTGCGGAGCTTTTCTGTTCGGGGACAATTCAGCATTTTCTAGAAGGTCAGGAGTCAACTGTTGAGGCGAGTTGGATAGGAGCAAGCTCGAACTTTGCAGACACACGTTACTGGACTGCAGGTTGCCAACACTTCACCTTTCTGGAACACTCTAGGTTTTTCAGTTACGTTGCAAATTCTTACCGGGATAGTTTTTCTGGAAAGGTCCACTAGCGTCGAAGCTATTAGCAATCCATTCGCTTTATTTTCCGCAGTTCCAATTAGGCCAGAGTTGAAACTCACATCGTTACCGATGTATCCAGGTACTATGATTTCAGTCCTTGGGGAATGGTAATACTCTCGTTAGCGGTTACCTGTCGAATAGATTCTGTCCTGTGTTTAATTTTGAATATAGTGACTTCTTCGTGTATGGAACGTAATTCGTTCTTGTTGAAGTCTAGAGTGAAACCATGCTCCTTTAGAAAGTCCAGTCCAAGAATGAAAGGGTCTGCAATATCTGCGACATACACAGCATGTTGGTAGGTAGTGTCTCCAAACCTGATCTTGACTTTTAATTTTCCGTGAATATCAATCTTTTCCCCGTCACGGTCTGTAGCACCACGCGGGGTGGGGTCCAGATAAGTTTCTCTTTTAATTTTTGAGCCAGATCGTTCCGAATGATAGACACATTGGCTCCTGTATCGATGATCATGTTGCAGGGAAGCTCGTTAACATGTCCCATTATAAAAATTCCATTCTCACCGGTACTCTTTGTCGAAATTTGACACACTTGAAAATGGGGCTTTCCAAAATCTGGCAACCTCCGCCCCACGAGATGGCCATTAATTAGTTTTCCGACACCTCCTTCTGGGAGGCGCTATTAGTTTCAGCGCCTTGGCGTGCCCGGCAGCTTCTCTGCAGATGCCCTTCTCGACCGCAGGTCCAGCATTTAAGGGTCTTCTTCCCGTCTGCTTTCTGGGACATCAAAGACTCAACTCTATTCAAGAAGCTTCTCATCTGTCGCTCTAATCGCTCCACACCTGAGTTCGACGTGTCCGATTCGTTGACGGCTCGTATGGGGTGTCTGTCCTTTCGTGTTGCTTGCTGGGCTGCCTCGAATTTCATAGCAAACACTAGGGCCCCCTTTAAGTCCTTGAGATCCGCCATTCGGAGAGCTTTCTGGATTTCCGGATCACGCACCCCGTGGATGAAGTGTTGCAGCGCCAGGACTTCTCTTACTTCAGTCGGACAGTCAGAAAACGCCAAGTGAGAAAGCCTCTCGACGTCCGTCGCCAGTTCTTGGAGCGTTTCGGACACTTTCTGCTGCCGTGACTTCAGCTGGAGTCTGCTGTAATCCTTCACACATTTCTCTCCGAAGCGTAACTCCAGAGCATTAATGAGAGCGTCGAAATCCAGCCGCTGTGTTTCCGGCAAAGTTTGCAAAATGTCAGCAGCGTCGGCTCGAAGAGAAGCAGCTAACTGGCAGGCCTTGGTCTGGGAGTCCCACTGGTTTGCATCCGCCACTATGGAGAATTGGGTCTTATACACCTGCCAAGAGGACTTTCCGTCATATGTAGAAAGCTTGATGGAAGGCTTGGAATAAGGAGCTTGAAACTTAAATTCATCCCCTTGACCAGTCATGACTTTCTGCTTCAATTTCTCTAGGTCACTCCTGAACGAGATGGAAACATCTTCTACCTTTTCGAAAATTTTCGCCTCTAGTTTGCTCTCCATATCTTCGAATTTATTTTCAAATTTGTTCTCTATATCCACAAATTTGTTTTCGAATTTATTTTCCACCGACTCGATTCTTCCTTCCATTTCTTCAAATTTCTTGTCCATAGTCGTCAATTTGTCGCCAATGCCCTTCAGATCACTTTTCAACTCTTCCTTGTTCGCGGTCAGTTTGTTATTCAACTCGTCCATATTGGCGCTGATCTGCTCGTTTACGTTAGTAAGCTTGGTATTCACTTCTGCGATATTGGTGGTCAACTCCGATTTCATTTCAGTCATATTGGCATTCATGCTGGCGGTCAACTCCGATTTCATTTCACCCATATTGGCATTCATGCTGGTCAAGTCCGATTTCATTTCAGTCAATTTTTCTAGAAGAGTCTGGAACTGGGCCTCCATCGCTCTTGTTGTTGGCATTCAATCCCACTTCTGACACCAATTGTTGCGTTTTCGAGGGTTCGAAATGATTGAAGCCGAAGAGCGGGATCCAAAACAATTTTATTCTTTGCCAAAACAGTCCTCCACAAATTGTAGAACAGTTCGAGAAATTCACGTACAATCGATGAAAATACTGATAACACAGATGCAATACACTAACAAAAACAATAGTAAACACTCAGCACAAAAATAATGACTCAATAAAAGCAATAACACACGCACTATGCAATCGTCTCTCTCAAGCAGAGAGGTATCACTTGCATGAAAGCTGAGATCTGACTAACTGACTAGCCGGCCCGGGCCTTTTTATACCTTTCGGTCAGAAACCTCTTGCACTTGCCAGAATAATCGAGAAATAGAAAGGTCTAGCAAAATCCGGAACGTACGAGAAAAGCTCAATACAGTAATACATTCAATACAATAGTGTTACAATACCGCGATAGGGTTGCCAGACAGGGTTATTAGGAGCAGGGTTGCCATGGTCGCCAAGCTCATCGCCCATATTTGGCGATATGTCGCCAGATTTGGCGCCAAAAATTAAGTCGCCAAATACGTCGCCAACTTGGCGCTAGCTGCAATATTTGGCGAGTTTACCATTTAAACCAATGTTAAAGCATGGGGGCCGTGCAATGCAGTGGAAATGATATTACAGGTAAACAGGGTTGAAATCACATTAGATACGACAAATTAAACTGTAAAAATGAACACAAATGAGTAGAAACAATTAGAATAAGACTAAATTCGTAACATCTGGTTTAGATTGCTTCGATGAATCAACAATTCTCGTATTGGCGAGGTAAGAAAATACCTCTTCATTTCAGGCACTAATTCCATTCCTAACTTTTGAAGTAGAGATAATAGACCAGAAAACCCAGAATTAAAAAAATATTGTTGCGGTATAAATCGCTAACCGGTGTGTTTGTAGCTAAAACAAATAATATTTTTAAAAAATTTAAGTCAATTCCTACTTAGATCAACAAAGAAAAATTTTATTCTACTACTTTTTATTAATAGTTGTGAAGATCCCCTTGGATCTCACTTTGTTGAGAACGAGAATGATTTAGAGTCAAAGAAGAATCAGTAGCCATTTTAATGAATAACTTTCTTTATTTGGTTATCTTTCCCAAATAGAATCAAAGACTTTTAATAACAAATAACTCAAATTAGCTATATGAGGTTTAAAAGGGACTTTCCTTTATATTAACTTAAATATTTAATAATCCAATTAATTAACAATTAGAATATCGATCACGCAGAGATTACCGCGATAAGAGATCCCAGAATTATATTCGATGATATTCCTATTGAACATTTAACTTTAATCTCACTCCTAATATGAAGCTTTAATGAAACTTTAATTATAAATCAATATTTACCACACTGCAACTCAGCTCAGCTCTTCCTGAGATTTATCCACCTAGAAATCTTCAATAAAAAATCTCTAACTTCACTATTATACCTTTCTGCTTCAATCTCTCTCTCCTACTGCTTTTTACTTTACTATTCCGTTTGACTTAAATACTCTATCTAATCTGCATAACAAGGAATCCTGTCCTCTTTTTTTGGAGCTGATTGGAAATAGGTAGGGGAATTAAATTTCCCTAAAAAAGACGACTCAGAAGGTTAGTGATAAAGTTCCGTATAGGTTTGTCACATAGCTACAATTAATATAAATGTGTATATACATATGACAGAATCACAACATTAAGTGGTAATTCATTTTTATTAATTATCATTAAAGTATCTGTACTGTAATCCAAAACAGTCTTGTATAGAAAATTACACATCATCTAAATGCTTTAAAACGTTAGAAAAAAATCTTTTAAAGTTTCGACCCAAATCGCTAAAAATGAAACCAACGTGGCTGTATCTGTAATTCTTTAAATAATTAGTTTCAGTCAATTAATTTTAATTAATTATTATTAAATTATCTTATTCCCCCAAACAATAGTGTATATAAAATTTCAGCTAAAATCAGCGCTTTAAAATGTGAGGAAAAAAAAGTTTTCAAGTTTTGACACAAGTTGCCAAAAATGATGCCAACGTGGCTGTATTCGTAATTCTTTGAATAAATAGTTATAATCAATTAATTTTTATTGATTAAAATTAAATTACTGTATTGCCATCCAAAATAATCATGTATATAAAATTTCAGCTCAATTGAGTGCTTTGAAATGTGTTTTATTAAACATTGAAAATTCCACCAAGGTAAATAAATATATGGAGAGGTGAGCTAATAGTAGGAGGAATTGAAAAAAGTCTCCTGCGGGATTATACTCCTCACGACATTGTTAATACTTTCATTGCAGTTCAGAGTTTTCCCGTGAAGACATTTCTTACTAGATTTTGATCGCAAAGATCCATATGTCTTTTTAATAGAATTTATAACTGAATTTGGAAGATCCGATGTTTTTTCTTTCAACGTATCTCCAACAAAAACTGGAAATCTCTTTCTTCCTAGCCTCACTGATCTTGTTTTTGGCACATGATAATTTTAATTTAATAAAAAATAACTATAATTCTGTATAAAAGTACTAATAAAAAAGATCTAAAGAGCTCTAGTTTTGAAAGTAACTGATAAAAAGATAGCAACTCTTTTAAATCAAAACAAGCATTGCAATCAGTTAACTGTTGCCTATTTGAAGGCCAAATATATGTATTAAACGCATATAAAGTGAAATAAAGTTTACTAAACACGAAAATAATTCATTAAAATACTTTAAATGAATAAAAATCATATTTTGCGGGTGAAAATCAACCGCAAACTGACACTTTCGGTTTTAGATTTAAATATCCGGTTTTGATTTGGGCTTACAAACAAAACACAGGAATAACTTTTTCAATTCCTACTATTAGCTCACAATCTCTATATATTTATTTATCTATCTTCGTGGAATTTTCAATCGTTAGTAAAATACATTTTAAAGTGTTCAATTAAGCTGAAATTTTATATACAGGATTATTTTGTATGACAATACAATAATTTAATTATAATTAATAAAAATTAATTGATTAAAACTATAGTTATTCAAAGAATTACAAATACAGCCAGGTTGGCATCATTTTTGGCGACTTGTGTCAAAACATGAAAAGTTTTTTTTCTCACGTTTTAAAGCGCTTGTTTGAGTTGAAACTTTTTATACACTATTGTTTTGAGTTAAAAATACGATAATTTAACTATAATTAATTAAAATTAATTCACTGAAACTATTTATTAAAAAATTACAGATACGGCCACTTTGGTTTCATTTTTAGCGACTGGGGACAAAATTTTAAAAGATTTTTTTCTCGCGTTTTAAAGCATTCAGTTGAACTGAAATTTTATATACACGATTGTTTTGGATGACAATATAATAATTTAATGATAATTAATAAAAATTAATTACCACTTAATGTAGTGATTCTGTCGTATTTATATACGTATTTATATTAATTGTAACTATTTAATAAAAAGAAGCTAATATAAAAGTTTTCTTTGTTCATCTAAGTAGAAATTGACTTAATTTTTCTTATATATTACTTGTGTGTGTGTGTGTGTGTTTCTAATTGACTCAGAATAAAAAGTAAGATATTTTTAAATAGCTTATTAATCAGGCTACAAAAATAGACATAAAAATAAATTTCGTTTTTTTTTTTTTTTGAAATTGGTGATTTTAAACATTCGGATATCTTAACAAAAATGGTTTTGATGTAAGCTATTTTTAACTATTGTATATATGTATGTATTTGCAGCGCTAAGCAATATTCTTTAATACCATCGAATATATTTTTACATATTGCGACAATTTCGAAAATTACCCCCGTGGTATCTATGATTTATACACTGCTCAAAACAATTAAAGGATATTGTAAGTTTTATATAAAATAAAGATATTAGCGAAATTTTTTTGCCGAAAATGGAAGAAGAGAATCACAAATGCAAATTTTTCTGATTTTCAAACTGTGTAGTATGCTAATTTTGAGTTTGACGTCAAAAACGTCGCTTCAGCGGAAGTGAATGAAATTTGACTTTCAACTGAAATGAAGACAAGGATGATCGGCATTCAGTGACTGCTTTGTTTCGATGGGTAGGATGTCTCAGCGAAGTCATTTAACTGATTCAGAAGCTTGGAGAGTTGTTGGTAGGTTAGAAGGAGGCCAAACTCAAGCCGAAGTAGCGCAAGCCCTTGGAGTGTCACAAAGTGTGATTTCCAGGATCTGAAACCGTTTTTTGGAGACTGGAAGTGCAGGCCGAAGATCAGGACAAGGTCGTAGACGGGCAACAAAGCCCAATGAAGATCGTTATTTAGTGTTAACGGCTCGGAGACACCGAAATATGAACGCTACTCTTCTCCAACAACACCTTCGCTCGGCTACTGGCACCACGGTTTCAACTCAGACTGTCCGAAACCGGCTCCATGGTGTAGGTCTGTATGCTCGCCGACCGATGGTATGTGTTAGACTAACATCAAGGCATCGTCGCGACCTCAGGGAGTGGGCAACAGAGCATGTGAACTAGAGGAGAAATGAATGGAGCAATGTTCTTTTTTCTGAGGAGTCCCGTTTTTCTGTTCATCCGGATAATAGGCGTATCTTCATCTGGAGGGACCGTAGCAGTAGGAATAAAATCCTGCGTTCGTGCAAGAAAGTGTCAGATTTGGCGGCGGAGGAGTGTTGGTGTATGGTGGCATCTCCATTGACGGGCGCACATACCTCTACATCATTCGAAATGGACCTCTGACTGCTCGCCGATATAGGGATGAGATCCTCAGACCTATTGTAGTCCCTTACGCTGCAGCAATCGGAGATGACTTCATTTTAATGGACGATAACAGCAGGCCACATCGTGCTAACCTCGTGGAGGATTCCCCTTTCGAGGAAGGAATCGTACGAATGGAATGGCCAGCGTGTTCTCCAGACATGAATCCAATAGAGCACGTTTGGGACGCTCTAGGAAGACGAGTTGCTGGCCGCCAACCACCCCACAAACTCTCCAAGAACTGGAAAGAGCTCTTCTGGAAGAGTGGGACAGAGTACCCCAACTCGTGATTAATAGCCTCATTGACTCCATGCCTCAAAGGTGCTCAACGTTGCTGGCCGTCCGTGGAAACCATACCCCCTACTGAAAATGATTTCCTTTGAAGAAAAAACCTTTTCTTATTCTTTTTTTCTCATATGCACAAATTGTGTTTTTCTCCTTTTGTACACAAATGCGCAATAAAATGCATTTTTTTCTGCCAAACATGTGTAATTTATTCTCATATAACCTACTACGTCTGTCGACCATGTATCAATCAGCTAAAAAGTTTCCCAGCCACAAGATCCACCTAAAACCGCAATATCCTTTAATTATTTTGAGCAGTATATAAACTCCGAACACTACCAACTAGAACTGATAGAATTTAACATCAAATCAATGCAGAATATTTTCATACGGGTCCGAAAACATTAGCAAAATAGATTCGGGCGTTTGAATATCGACTTAAATTCCCCGCCGTACTAAAATATTGATACGTTAACATGGTTAGCTTAATTAGATTATAACTTTATCGGAAAGTTTTAAACCAGATATGGGGTTCTTAAATTTAGATGTTGATGCAGAATGTTAGAAAATTACGAATACCCGGTGTTATTTGGGGCTTATTTAATCGGATTATAAAGTTTAGTTAAGAAGTTCTAATTATATAAATAGCTTTTCGGAGTTGACCAGAATTTGCGCGCGCCAGACTGTAATATTTATTAAGTTGGGAGAATCGATTTATATGATATCGGAATTCTAATTAAGTCTGGTAAAGAGTAAGGAGAAGTTTTAATATTTCACGCCAGTAAAAGTCAATGATTTTAAGTTGCTGGATAAATTTTAAGAAGTGGAGCTTATGTATTATTTTGTGTTTATAAATCAGATTTGTTGTTGCTTACTGTGCCAAACGTATTGCGTTTTAATGTTTAATGGGGTTCACTCATGTGTAATGGGTTTAAAAATAAATTTTTTTTTCATAAATTGCTACCTTAATATGTCTAGAATGCGGTGGTAAAGTGGTTTTTTAAAATTCGAAGTCGTTATAAAGAAACAGGTGTTAGGAGAGCAGCTGTTGGTAGAGCTAAGCTAAAATTTTCATCGTTGAAACTTTAAACGCGTTTTTCTCAAAACTGTGTTTTTCAAACTTTTCTCCATCATATCTCAAGAACGATTTGACCGAATGACTTCAAATTTATAGGGTAGACTCAGCACAAATATACGCACCAAATGAATTACAGTCATTCCGAAATTCAAGGTATTTATATTTTTTATAACAAAAACCCATGAAATTCAAAACTTTTTATTGAGAGGTCTACCACAAATCCAATTTTAGATATTTTGAATTGAGTATAAGTTCATTCAGTGCATTAAAACTTATAGATTAAAACGCCGTTAATTTTTATTTTATTTCGGATAAGCCAATCATTCAGAATCCTCGAGGAAGTGAGCGTCCATTTTTTCGAGGCGGGTGTGTACAGAGCGCTATAGCTCACGTTCTATTAAATATTTTTCGCAAAACATTCATATACATACTCTTAAAATACATATAAGTAAATGATAAAAAGCATAAAGTTCTATCTTTTACTGGTTGTCAAAAAAAATTCTGTAATAATGCTTAAAAAACCGATCGTCACATCGTGAACCCCCTTAAATCAACCAATATTTTAATATATTTTTAATATTCTTTGTCATGGGTTATCGCCTTTTATTTAGGCCGCGGTAACCTAGTAGTCAAGGTTACGAACTGTCGGCCGGCGTGTCTTGAGTACCGCTGAAGACTCGTCTTGTGCGGCCGCGGTAGCCGAGTGGTATAGGTATCGGATCGTGGCTGGCTTTGTCACGAGTTCGAGCCCAGTACCACTAAAAGACCCGCCGTGTAGGGCAGCGATGCACGATAAATCTGTCGAGAGCTGAGACGTCCTCCCGTTGGTATGGTGTGGAAGTTAGGAGAGGTGGTGCAAGCTCAGGTGTCATCCACGTCACTTGACCATGGTTCAAGTTTACGTGGTCCGTCGCCAAAAGCCCTCGTGTAGCTGAACAGTGCGACGTTAACATTCACTCACTCACGGAGACTCATCTTGTGGAGGAGCTGTTGCTTTTTATATCTGTCGTGGCTCAAATGTCCTCCCGTTGGTGTGGTGTGGAATTTAGGAGAGTGGCGTTCCAGTTCAGATGTCGTCCTCGTCACTTGACCATGGTTCAAAATAACGAGGTCCTTCGGCAAACGCCATCATGTAGCTGAATAAGGCGACGTTATTCACTCATTCACTCACGCAACTGACTTGTAGAGGGTTTAATGCCCATTAAATTTTCCGGGGATCAAAGTCCTCCCATTGGCGCGATGGGGAAGTTTGAAGAGAGGATTTTAGATTTACGTCCTCGCGTCACTTGACCATGGTTCAAAATTAAGACTTCCGTCGCCAATAGCCATCGTACTGCTTTTTGGGGCCACATTAATAAACACACATTCACAGTTTATTTAATGACAGCGGTAATCGAGTGATCCTGGTCTCGAAATCGTGGCTGACGTTGTCGAATCGTGTGTTAGTTTTAGTGTCATTGAAGGCCCATCGTGAAGAGGGGGATTGAGTGAGGGTTATATTCACGTCACACTAGAAAGCTGCACGAGGGCTATTGGCCACGGACCTCGTAATTTTGAACCATGTTCAAGTGACGAGAACGGCATCTGAGCTGGCACCCCTCTTTTAGCTTCCGCACCAGACCAATAGAATGACGGTTAAGCCTTTTCAGGTTTAACGGGCAAGGTCCCTTCTGCACGGCCCCCTCTGCACGGCAGGCCTGCAGCTGTACTGTCATGACACGCGCGCCACGAATTCATTACCTAGACCACTGGGCTATTGCAGCCGCGTTTTATAACACGACGTTAATAATCCCTCACTTCCTCTCTCACCGAGTGGTCATAGTCACAAACTCATGACCGGTGTTGTTGAGTCGTCAGAGTCCTAGAGCCAATGAACACTTGGCACGTAGAGACAATGGTGCATATTCATGCTGAGGCTGAAAATCCTTCAATTGGTGTGTTGTGGATGTTTCGTGAATGGGATCAGTGATGTCTTAAGACTTCTTGAGGCCCTGGGTCCCCACACAAATGTAGGCTCCTTCTATGACCCTTAAAAGTAGACAATACACAGCACACACGTTGTCAAATATTTATACAAACAATAACCCGAAACAAATAAATGTGCATGACTTACAATCGCACAATCCGTCTCGACCGATTGCCACCTTTTGACTAAATGAGTAATGATGGTGTATAGTAATAGGCTTAGGACTGTGCCAAGACGGTGGTCATTACATGCAGCCAGTAGGCATATCGTCCAAAATCCCCAGTTTTGGGGAGTACACAACCGGGAATAACACTTGACCGTTGAAATTATTCAAATCATGTTATTATTGAGGCCTAGTCGAGAACGAGACGAGGCTCCGATTGTGACCTAGGCCCTAGGATCCGGGCCCAGTTGTCCCACGTCCCTCAGTTGGATACCATCTCAGGGGTTATCATCATCGAGGCTTATAACTGCAAAGCTCGTCACCAATAGCCCAATATTTTTGTACGGAATTTAAAAATTAGTTATGAAAATAGAGAACCCTTTATATGTTACTTTATTTGATATTTTAAAAATACTAGATTTTTAAAAATATCAAAATCTAATTTCGAATCAAATTATATATTTTTTGAGTAAAAAAATAAATTTCAAAAAACAATTTATATATATAAATTTTATAAAATAATCGCAAATAATAATTTGATAAAAATAGTTTGGAACAGAATCCGAAACGCGTATCTAGTATTTTTAACATGCAATGTTTTCAGTCAAGTTAGTTGAACATAAATTTTTTTTTAAGAAGAAAGAAAAAAAAAATCTTTAGAGAGATAAATACAAAGTTTTTTTTTAAAGCAGTTTTTCATCTTGGTTGATAAGGTGTTATTAGAGATAAGTCTGTTGTTGCTTTGCAAAATCTCTAAACACGATAAGATTAGATAAGAGTGTTGAAGTATAAAAAGTATATTTTTTTCTGAAAATTAAACAAATAAGCTATCATTAATACAAATTACGAAATCAATCAAACTGCATTTTGTTAATAATTTAAACGTAACATGTTTAATTATAAGCGACCAAGAGAGCTATTATTTTAGTCATTGTATGAAAGTGTCATTTGACCCCTTTTTTAAAATTTTATCATAATCATTGTAAGGTATGGTGTAATAGAAAGCAATCTGAGATAACCAATAAACGATGTGCTTAACCAGAACTAGCGAAGACATCTACAGGACGTGGTCGATAATATCATGCGTACCGCTTGCATGGCGCCACCACTTGTAGAGTGATTACGTCAGTCAGCTCGACAGGTTAGGCCACAGAAGTTCAGGTCGGTTTTACCCTTTTGTAAAATTATGAAATAGACTGTCTTCCATCGGTATAGTGGTTAGCGACGCTAACTGCTGTGACGTAGGGCCTGGGTTTGAATCCCGGAGAAGGCATGGATGTTTGAAAATGTCTAGTGCCTTCGCGGCATGGGGGTACTTTAAATAGCCGTCAAGCCGCAAGTCTTCACGTGAGATTGGTGGTAGGGGAAGAGAGGTGATAGGGGCCTGACCACCCCCAGGCATTCTTCCTCAAAATTGGGGTGGAACCGAACTAAATCGCACTGTCACCTGCATGGTTCTCAAAGCTAAGAATAACGACTGACGTATATCTAGCTCCTTGCCATGATAAATTTCGTGGACCTGGTTCTGACACAGTCGAGAGCAATTTTTATAAGAAACAACAACACCAGTATGGAATAAATAGACTACGTTGCCGCCCAGCCAGTATGGTGGATATGACCCTCGACTTGTAACCGAGTGGGTTCGGGTTTGCATCCCGAGTAAGGGATGGTTGTATTTGCTTCAGGAAAAGAAATCGGACTTTCGCCTGTAATGGATTCTCGTCTCGAATAGAAAACAGTGCACCCCCTTCTTGTTATATACTGGGATCATCGTTTGTAATAAATGTCTATATTCTTCTGTTTGTACTGTATGTCTCTGTTTTTCCACCTGTATTTCATATGTATCCCAGGATAAAAAACACACGACAGCAACATAGACTGCGTTTGATATTCGCATGATGCTAAATGTTATATATCTGGCAACAGATATATGTTATGATTAGAGTTCGATAGAATGTTGAAAAAACTGTTAAAACTATGGATTACTGTCTCTTTTTCTTCCACGCTGAAGTTAATTACAAGTAATTTAAAATACTGAACGGGGCTATTATATATAAAAGGACTTTTATGCTGACCGCTCACAATCATGTATTTTTAATATATGTCTATATACAACGTAGCCCCTTTATAAAAACTGTTTACTAAATTTTGCCCAGAACAAATTTTAAGTATGAAATTTATTACTGTTTAAAGGAAATGTAAGTAGTTTTTTTTCTTTTGTTCTAATATTTACATATAAAATTTATGCGTGATTATTATTTTTCTAAAAAATCATCATTGACAAAAACAGTAGAAGTGATATGGTGTATTAAATTCTTAATTCGTAAGAAATGCTTCTCAAATCGAGATTTGAAATACTTGATAAATATTTCTTTTTGGTATCTCTAATAGCGTCTTAATTAATAATAACACGTTACAAGGTGATCGATCTGGCATTGGATATTGTTTTTATATATCAATCAAAGGGGAAATCCAAAATTAGTATTCCGCATCTTCGCAGCTAATTAATTCTCAAGCAAAACTTTTGGTGTACAAATTTCCCCACAACTTCAAAAGATTTGTAAAGAAATATAATCTGACTGTGGAATCTGCAATCAGTAAAAGAGACGGTTTCATATGGGGAAAAGGAGAAGTTCAAAAATTTTTTGTCCAGAATTTTTCAGTACGAAATAAAAAAAAAATCGTTTGTGATTATATCATTTAACATTATCAAATCAATCTTAAAAATACAAATTACATTCTCTCAGCAATTTTGAAACAAATATACATTCTTTATAATAGTTCAAATCAACAGCATCAGAATAAATTGTACAAAATTAAATGAATTTATTTCAGTTATCTACCAAATATCTCAATATTCTGAATTTTAAAATGAAAGGAAAATTATGAAGTTTGTTTCTATTTGTACTTACGTTTTCCATCTCTTTCCCTTATAATATTACTAGCCGTTACCCACCCGCTTCACTGGGTATTTCACGATGTTGTATATATGTATACTGTTTACATATATATTAATTATTGATATTTAGCATTAAGAATTTGATTGTATTGAAAAATATATTTATAGCTGTTACACTCTCGCCCCTTGATATAAAAAGAATATAAATTATAATATCTAATTTCTATTTATATCTAAAATAGAAGGAGAAAGATTTTTTTCGCTCACACTTAACCTAATAATCAAGTGGATTTCCACCAAAGAAACTTTCAGTGGATCTCTACTTCATAAAATAAACATGCGTGCTAAATTTCAAGTCTAAATCTAACAGAGCAAAAACGGAATTTTAATCATCAATACCTCGTTAAGAGCATTCTTAGCGGATTTCGATTCAACAAAAGAAGCATGCGAACCAAATTTTATTATTATAGTCTTTGCAGTTCGAAAACGGGAATTTTGTCTATCAATACGCCCCAATAACTCTCCCCGCTTCCCCCTGGAGTTAATTTCCGTAAAATCCATTCTTAGTGGAACTCTATTCAACTAAAGAAAAGTGCTCAACCAATTTCAAGTAAATGAGTTAAATTCAAAAACAGGAATTTTTCTATAACACGCCTTAATCCCTCGCAACCTCACTCCTTTGGGGGACCGTTTCCGCAAAAATCTTTGTAAAAGGAACTTTATTCCATGAACGGAACCTACCTTCTAATTTTCAAGCAGGTGGTTCTATTAGTTGAAAAGCGGAAATATTTATCAATTACGCACCTTAATATTCCTCGGTGACCCTTGGGAATCAATTTTCCCCAAAACCCATTTTGTAGCGGATCGGTACTCTATGAAAAGAATCTGTGTACCAAGTTTCAAGACTGTACGTCTAATAGTTCAAAAATGGAAATAATTATCTAAAACGCCCATTAAGCCCCCGCAACGCCACTTAGGAAACGATTTTCACAAAACGCATCTTATAGCGGATCTTTACTCAGTGAATGGAATCTGCTTACTAAATTTCGAGATTTTACGTCTAATACTTTAAAAAAGGAGTTAATTGCCTATAACGCCACTTAATTCTCTACAACGCCACTTGGGAGTCGATTTTCACAAAACCCATTCTGTAGGGGATCTGTACTCTATGAAAGGAATCCGCTTACCAAATTTCAAGACTGTACGTCTAATAGGTTAAAAATGGAAATAATTATGTATAACGCCCCTTAAGCGCCCTCAACGCCCCTGGGAAGTCGATTTTCGTAAAAATCATTACGTAGTTAATCTCTACTTTATGAAAGAAATCTGTGTACCAAGTTGCACGACTGTTCATCTAATAGTTTAGTAATGGAAATAATTATCAATAATGCCGCTTGGGGTTCGAACTTTGCAAAATCCGTTCTTAGCTGACGTCTACTCCATGAAGGGAACCTACCTACCAAATTTCAAGTCTGTAGGTTTTATAGTTCCGGAGATATCGTGATTAGTCAGTGATTCAGTGTGTCAGTCAGTGAGTGAGTGAGTCACTTTTCTCCTTTATATATATATATAGATTTAACTCATTAGTAATAAATATATCACCCCCCTTCCCTAAAACTTCTCACAAGCTTTCCCCTACTTGGACATTTCAGGGTTCTTTTTCCCGCATGCTTGCGTGTGACTATGACAGCAGGTTTCTACACACACACACACACAGTCAGCCTATAAATATCAATTTTCCCCTGAATTCTTGAGAATAAGTTAATGCAAACCATTCAAATACGTGCGTTTCAATGCTGCATGTCTACAATAGTCACTAAATTTTACGCACGTAATTTATACACTGTGTAAAAATAGATAATAGATTACTCAACTGATAGCTTTATCCTTGTAGACATATTTGCTTTTGAAAATTCACTTCCTAAAAAAGCAAAGAAAAGTAATTCAAGAAGTAAATGAAATTAATCAAAAAGTCGTTTGTAAGTACGTTCAAACCAATATTATGATCTCAAAGTAATACTTAAATTATTTTTTTTTTTAAATTTCAAGTATTTTGATTGGGTGCCTACGTTTTGAAGATGAAATCTTTAAGGTTATTTGGGTACTTATTTGACATCAGTACGCTCTCTCTCTCTCTGCTCGTTTTTGGCTGGAATTTGGAATCGGGCCAAATATATCTTTGGCCCGAGTTATCTAATCTAGTGGGATCTTATTGTGTAATGTATCGCTCCAACTTGGTAAAATTTCACAACTATTTGGCGGATAAATCCGTTGCATGCCAATATCCAAATTAGTTGCCTTACTTTTTCGTGATCTTTAAGATTTCCCGTGTTATTTTTGATCCAACATTATAAACGTTTGCACTTTAAATTCGATTATTTCCTCTTGATCAGATTCACTCAGAAACAAAATTGGGTGAAATCCTAGTTTAATAACCCAAGTTTTTCGGCGTCAAAAATTTTCCCAACTCCTACGTCGACCGTTGCGCAAAGAATGACTTCTAAGTAAAATCTAAGAAAATTGAGGGGCTGCGGTAGCTCAGTGATTAAGGTATCGGACCATGACAGGCATGTCATGAGTTCGAGCCCAGTACCACTAAAGACCCGCCGTGTAGGGCAGCGATGCACTTTAAATCTGTCGAGAGCTGAAACGTCCTCCCATTGGTGTGGTGTGGTAGTTAGGAGAGGGGGGTGCCAGCTCAGGTGTCGTCCACGTCACTTGACCATGGTTCAAAATTACGTGGTCCGTTACCAAAACCCTCGTGTAGCTGAACAGTGCGAAGTTAATATTCAATCAACCAATCATCATCAATCAACCTAAGAAAATTGTCGCCAAATGTTTGTCGCCAAATCAGGGGGTTCACTAGCATCCTATTCAAAACTGTAATGGGCATGTTTGACTTTCTTTTGTATTTTTAAAAAACAACAAGATCAGGATATCTATACAATTTTACAGTATTACACCGTCGACCAATTTCGTCAAATCAAAAGACGTCGCCAAATGCCGTGATATGTGAAAATCATTTTCTCTCATGTTAGAACGTTGTAAGATCATAACGGCAGCATTTGGCGATATTTCTTGAATTGGCGGTGTTTTTTATTTTTGACAAAATTGGTCGACAGTATAGTAACGAAAGTATTGGGGGGAGGGTTATTAGAGTAATTGTATGGAAGTACCAAAGCGTATTTAGAGTTTAATATGTTTTAAGTCTCGCTATAGATAATTTATGATTAAATTTACATGATTATTTAAATTACGGCACTTAAAACCAAATTAATGCATTTAAGATATCCATTCCCTACAAGAATGCTTCAGGCACAATTTAATTGATTTAAAAACATATCAAAAACTCAAATTAAGAAATGTCTCTTGTAAAAGATATTCTTTGCCTTATGCGTCCTGAGTACAAACAATTTTGCCAAAATTCTTTTTGAATATCACTTCTTCATTTAAATTATCTCAGTCACTTTTTAGTGAACCATTTTGTTCTTATTCTGTATTGTGGTATAATTCTTTCATAATCATTAGATGCATCATTATATATAACTATATTATCTATTACAGCGATATAATTTCACAACTGAGACTAGATCATCAGAAACAGTTTACGCTTTGGGGATACCAAACACAGACCTATGTCGTAACTGGAATAGTAAATAATAACTGTAATTGGCGCTAGAAAATTGCTCTTAACTCGGTCTAAATTGCTTAACATTCCCATTCAATCTTTTAACTACAATTTGAATACTAGACTAATACCTTCAATTATTATGCGGATTTAGGCATTCAAATGAATAGGAATATTAGAAAAAGCGCAAGAAAAACAACATATTTGGGATGATTAATTTTGTTAGCGTGTTATTGTGTAGCTACGACGACGGAGAATTCTTTCAACCGTAAGTTTAAAAAAAGAATGAGTGAAAATACATTGAATTTTTGTTGTTGTTTAATAGTTAAAGAATGTCTTTCTCTCCTTCGTGATCTGGGTAACGTAATATCGGTTGTTTTAGTTCAAGGTTGAATTTATTGATTTGTAATTGTGAATCAGGATGTGATGGAAAGGAACAATTGTTGTTGTTTAATTTTTCGTAAAATGTCGCTTGTTACAATGGTAGAATATGTTTTTGTAGACGGTTTAGAATTATTTTTTAATTAGTGCAAGGAAATGAATGTTTTGTATCAACTTTTTTACTTGTCTTGTTATATACGATTCCGTTTTGAATTAATTGTGAGAGAAACGTAAAGGACGCGCGTAATACACTTTTTCAATTCTTACTATTAGTTCACACTCTCCCTATATATATATATATATATTGTTCAAATTTTCCATCGTTAATACAATACTTTCTATTCATCCAATCAAGTTCAAACACATTTTTCAAAATTTGTAATGGGTGACACTTGATGTTAATACAGTTTTTTTCAAATATTCATTAATATTTGAATAAGTAATGAATAAATAGTAACAAACACAAATAATAGTCCAACACCCTATATAAAAAGGAAAATCGCTCGTTGTGTTCCTGTAGTGCAAGAATAGCGCATTGGACTTCTATTTCAAAGATCCTGGATTCGAATCCTCCTGGGATGGCCTAATTTTTGAGAATGCAATTTCTTTTTATTACAGTATTTTATTTAAATAATTATATTTAAGTAATGCATAAAAGGTGAAAAACAAAAATATTAGTCCAACACTCTATATAAAGTGTTTTTTTCCAGGTATAGAAGTTTAAGTTGGCATTTCTTTCCAAGATGGCGACCGATTTAACAGCTGTCAAGTGATTTATTCTCAGTTTGGTTTGGCAATTCATCAAAACGATCATCAAGCAAGGCATAGATTCGTCGAATGGGCCCAAAACGAGATTGCCGTTGTTCCCGATTTTCATAAGCGAATTTTGTTTAGCGATGAAACGCACTTTTGGTTGAATGGCTACGTCAACAAACAAAACTGCCGCATTTGGAGTGAAACTAATCCACAAGTGTATGTCGAAACACCGTTACATCCAGAAAAACTGCCTGTTTGGTGCGCTTTATGGGCTGGTGGAATCCTTCAAAAACGATGAAGGCCACAACGTTACAGTCAATGGTGATCGGTATAGAGCCATGATTACTTTTTCCTTCCTAAATTGAACAATCATGATGTCCAGGAGCTGTGGTTCCAACAAGACGGCGCAACATGTCACACAGCTCGTGTCACAATCGATTTATTGAAAGACACGTTGGGTGACCGCCTAATTTCACGTTTTGGACCTGTGAATTGGCCTCCAAGATCTTGTGATTTAACACCGCTAGACTATTTTCTGTGGGGCTATGTAAAGTCATTGGTCTATGCGGATAAGCCACAAACGCTTGACCATTTGGAAGACAACATTAGCCGTGTTATTGCTGATATACGGCCACAAATTTTGGAAAAAGTCATCGAAAATTGGACGTCCAGATTGGACTACATCCGAGTCAGCCGTGGCAGTCCTATGCCAGAAATCATATTTAAAATGCAATGTCACAAGATTATCTTTTGAATAAAAAAAAATTCATGTCAATCGAATAATACATCGTTGTTTTATTGCAATTTAAAGTTCTATACCTCTAAAAAAACTCCCTATAGAAAGGAAAATGGAAAATTGTAAGGAAGATCGCTTTCTATTTTGTCACTTAATAGTGTGATTCTGTCATATGCATATACATATTTATATTAATTGTAATTATTTAATAAAAAATAACTAAAATAAATTTTTTCTTTGTTGATCTAAGTAGGAATTGACTTTAAAAAATTATTTTTTATATTACTTAATTCATCTTGTTATCGATAAAGTTAATTATAGAAATAATGAATAAACCACTTTTTAAACTTCTAAAAAAAGCTCATTTCTTAAAAAATTTAAATTTAAGAGACATTTTTAATTAAATTCTTTTTAAGTATTTATATACAGTCGGACCTCTATATAACGAAATCGCTGTACAGAAAAAAAGTACGTTATGTGGAAAATTCGTTAAATAAAGATTCATCTTTCAATATACTTTATAATCCAGTTCCAGGAAAAAGTTTGTAAAATGGACTGAATTATATTCTGGCGAAGTATATTCTGACTGAATATACTTTGCAATAACTTAATATATTTACTTATATAAAATCTCAATGTTACATACTTTTATCTGATCCATAATTACGAATACTCTATCTCGAAATTTCTCATTTCATTTCGTATTAAATTTTTAAAACCTATGTATTGACAAATTTATTCGCGATTCCTCGTAAAAGGTTTAGATTCTGAATACTGTGGCAGATTATATAACTCATAATTACTAGAACAAGAATACCTTAATAACTTATACGAGCCTTACTGGGTTCTTGAAACTTTCCCTAAAGCACGTAATTCCTAATATTAACTTACCGTAAAATCCACCGCATAATGCGTGCCTATACTTTTAAGCTGCAATTTTTATAATTTAGGTAAAGGGTGTGTGTGTGTGTGTGTGTTTTTTTTTAGAGGTATAGAACTTTAAATTGCAATAAAACAACGATGTATTATTCGATTGACATGAATTTTTTTATTCGAAAGATAATCTTGTGGCATTACATTTTAAATATGATTTCTGGCATAGGACTGCCACGGCTGGCTCGGATGTAGTCCAATCTGGACGTCCAATTTTCGATGACTTTCTCCAACATTTGTGGCCGTCTATCGGCAATAACACGGCGAATGTTGTCTTCCAAATGGTCAAGCGTTTGTGGCTTATCCGCATAGACCAATGACTTTACATAGCCCCACAGAAAATAGTCTAGCGGTGTTAAATCACAAGATCTTGGAGGCCAATTCACAGGTCCAAAACGTGAAATTAGGCGGTCACCCAACGTGTCTTTTAATAAATCGATTGTGGCACGAGCTGTGTGACATGTTGCGCCGTCTTGTTGGAACCACAGCTCCTGGACATCATGATTGTTCAATTCAGGACTGAAAAAGTTAGTAATCATGGCTCTATAACGATCACCATTGACTGTAACGTTGTGGCCTTCATCGTTTTTGAAGAAGGATTCCACCAGCCCATAAAGCGTACCAAACAGTCAGTTTTTCTGGATGTAACGGTGTTTCGACATACACTTGTGGATTAGCTTCACTCCAAATGCGGCAGTTTTGTTTGTTGACGTTGCCATTCAACCAGAAGTGCGCTTCATCGCTAAACAAAATTCGCTTATGAAAATTGGGAACAACGACAATCTCGTTTTGGGCCCATTCGACGAATCTACGCCTTGCTTGATCATATTTAAAATGTAATGCCACAAGATTATCTTTCGAATAAAAAAAAATTCATGTCAATCGAATAATACATCGTTGTTTTATTGCAATTTAAAGTTCCATACCTCTAAAAAAACACCCTTTATATTCGTTGTATAACGCTTACCGCCTTTTTTACGAAGAAACCTTAAATGCATGGATGCAATGCTCTTATGTTTTAAGTCATTTATTCAAGATATAATTCCAAGTTTGAAAAAAAAACAGTATACTTCTGGAATTACTACTACATTAAGTTCATAAGAAATGTCATTTTTTTTTTAAAGAAACAATATTTCGATATATGTAAAAATCTAATTTTTTACTATGCTCCCCCTCTCTCTCTTTTTATTTTTATTTTTAAAGCTTCCATTTTGTTACCCGGCGTATAACACGCATCTGTAAATTTTGATCTTTATTTTTTGAGTTAAAAGTGTGTGTTATACGCCGGATTTTACTGTATTTCTCTTCATTTGAACATGTGATATTTTTTCTCAATATATATGTTTCCCAATTTAAATGTAGGAAAAGGGACAATTCTCTCTCTTCAATTTTGATGCTTGAGCATATGGTTAGTGTTAAATATTAATTTTATTAAAAACGCCGTTTCTGTAAAAAGATGCTGTTGGTAGCAATGAGACGCGTGAACTGATTGGCTGGAAGCCAATCATTGTATTTATCATGTGACTGTGGTATGACATGATTTGAGCTCATTATAAAGGTACTTAATTTCTTCTTTTAAAATTGCTTTGATTCCATTTTTGATACACATATGTTATACCTGGCAACGCTTTCTTATTAATAATGATTAACTTATGTCTTTTTTACGCATGCGCGTGGTATCCTTCTTATCATGATTTAGATGTATTTTGATTTTGTATTCTGTAGAAAAAAGATTCTTTCCGCGTGATACTTTATTAGGCTTACTGAAATGTAATTAAATTCCAGTAAGCCAAACATACTTGGGGTTTGTACGCTTGCAGTGTGTGGCATGCAATTAAAATATAAAAATCTGTCGATCTATATAGGAAAAAAGCGACCAATTTATTCACTCTTCACTAGATCTTTAGAACTATTATTAGGCTTATATAAATTTCAAATTTGGCTCGTATGATTCTTTTGTTGAGTAGAGATATCGTCTAGGAACGGGTTTTGTGCAAATCGATTCCCAAAGGGCTTGCGGGGACCGAAAATAAGAAAACAAAATCCCATTTTTTATCTATTAGACGTACAGACTTGTAATTTGAAAAGCTTGGTAATTTGTTAAGTAAATGTCCATTAGAGACGAGTTTTGTAGAATTCGACTCCCAAGAAAGGGGTGTAACAGGGCCATAAAAGATAAATATACCTCAGTTAGAAATTCAAGTCTTATCCTTTTTAAAACAAGAAACGAGTACTGTAAGAATATTTTTGAGTGCTATTGAAAGCTAAATGCTGGATTTACGCATCGGTAACTTAAAAACCAAAGTCTACATCACTATTAAATACCCAGCCAGGTGGATGGATAACGGCTAGTGAAAATATAAGGAGGAAAGAGAAGTTATTTTTAACCCAACTTAAGAATTTTTGTCGAATTTCTTAACTTAGCTAACCTTTTATTTATAATTGACTTTTTTGCGACAAGACGGGGCTTGATTGTGTGTGTTATCAAACAGCAACTTTCGTCAGAACAAAACGCAACTGAGTCTTGAGGACCATAACACATTCGACCTAATATCCTTCTATTTTTCGTCTGCAGTAAAACCTAGTAATATTTTTTTAAGTAGTGATAAAAGAATTTGATCTTTTAACCCGAAGCTTGTTAAATAAATACAAATGTAAAAATAAAAATCAAGAAAAACTAAAAATCAAATCCCACAATCCGGCATGCCGAATCATTGTTGACAGTTCCACCGGCAGAGCCCCCTAATAACCATAAAAACTAAATGCCTCTTCCTAACAAATTGCCACTAATACCCAATTCTCAGAGTCAGCATTCTACCATTTCGTGTTATATATCACTGAACGGTATTGTTGCTTCGTGCCTTGGTGATGGCCCTTCCCCATCGTGACTCGTAACCGTAATCGGTCATTCAAACGTGCTAAAGATGGGGCCTCCTTCTGGGGACATCGGCAGAAATAGGAATGCATACACAAGATCCGGCGGTACAAATGATGCAATGAATAGAAGAAAGGTTGTAATTATTGCCTATTTCTGAAGGCCGTGATATTGGACAGTTACATTTTCCGTCTTGTCCAGAGTGTTCCGAAGAAGGTTGGTTCGGTCTGCAGGTTTGAGAAGCGTATGATGTCTATTTAGTACCGCTTATCTCAGTGAAATCAGAAAGGGGCTTTCTTAATACTTGGTTAAGTAGTACATTAAACTTAATCGAGTTCTAATTGTGTCTTTACCAATCTTCTTGAAGTTTAATTTCGTTGAGTTATGAGGAATGGTGGCAATAGTTCACAGGCAATGTTTCAGCCTCTATTGGGCTGTGGAACATTGTTGGTGTTGCTTTTGTATTATATATAGAAATGCTTGCTGGGGGTTTAACTCTGTACCTTACAGATGAAAGTAACTTTTTAACAGATCTTGTTCTTTTAACCAGGGAGAAGGTGCTCTCTCGATACTAACGTTAGTGGTCGAGCGGGGTGACGGAGTCACCCCAATCCTTTTTTAATAATTATTTTTATTGTACATCATAAAAATCGTAATTTCAGTGAACAAATTAATGAAGGGAAAGTATATTTACCTACTTTTAAGGACTTTTCAATTTTTCTTTCATAATTTGAGAAAAAAATCCAATCAAACTGAACTAAAATGTTTCAAATGTGCCTCAAATGACTTCAATAAAGGATACAAATCACAGGCACTTTTCACTAACATTACGGGAATGATATTTGCAGGCAAAACTGTGCTATTTTGTTCAAGTTATTGTAGTCTTATTGTCCTTTGATGATCTATATATATATATATACAAATAGCATGTTGAACTTTTTCTTGTTTGTATCTTTTTGAAAAGGTCAAAATGTGTCTTGTGGTACACTTTCGGCTCTATATCTTTCTTGGTGGAGTTTTTTAGGTAGCATTTGAAAACTTTCATTTCGATTTAAAAGTTTCATGTTTATCACTTTTCTCAAATTTACTTTCGTTACCATGATTAATATCCACTATTTCATCAGGTTCTTTCCTTACTTGATCAGTTTCAACCCCTCAATAGAGATCACAGAGCTCTATTTCTTTTTTTTTATATCCTGCTCATTTACATTTATGAACCATAATAAGTCGCACAACACAGCAATAAAAACCACTAAATTGTTCACAGGGGGGAAATATTGCACGTTCATAGAAAATATTTTGGGTCAAAAGTGGTTGCGTGGGGAACCGAGTCACCCTACGTGCCTTTAAATTGTAAAAAAAAGTTGGCCAATCTCAAAAAAAGAGGGCGATATGTGACAAACAGAGTTTAGTTCCCATGAGGATTGTCATTTAGGAGGAGGCTGACAAGGTCATTGGTAACACATAAACAGTTTTCCCACGATTAAAGGTTTCGTTAGCCTGGGGTGACTCTGCACCCCACACGACCACTCCCGGGTTAAATTGATAATTCGCAAATAGTTTAAGGATTTTAAAAATAAATTTTTAAATAAAACTAAACATGATTCACAAGACGAACAAATTTAACAATGCGCTAAACTTATGACCGTCGCATGATAATGACAATAACGCGTTATCCATCAAATTCAAAACGAACATTATAGATTTGCACTTGTTGTTCTACTCTTATAAATTTACATTAAGATTCAAACTTGAACTTTGGATAAATATGCTCAAATATTAAGATTTTTAGAAATTTTTTTCCAAATTTTGAAGTGGCCGCGGTAGCCGAGTGGTATAGGTATCGCACCGTGGCTTGCCTTGTCACGAGTTCGAGCCCAGTACCATTAAAGACCCGCCGTGTAGGGCAGCGATGCACGTTAAATCTGTCTAGAGCTGAAACGTCTTCCCGTTGGTGTGGTGTGGTAGTTAGGAGAGGGGGTACCAGCTCAGATGTCGTCCACGTCACTTGACCATGGTTCAAAATTACGTGGTCCGTCGCCAAAAGCCCTCGTGTAGCTGAACAGTGCGACGTTAATATTCAATCAATCAATCAATTCAAATTTTGAAAATTTCTTTACTGTATGTGTACTTTTAAATCAAGTGCATTTTGCTTACTTATGTGCTTTATTATTGTTGACAAATATGTATTTTTTGAAGTAAAATTCTTTACACACGCTTGACATGGGGAGTAAGCTGGTGAATGCGTGCCGATAGCGTTACGAAAAGTGTGATCGGGCGAGGGGAACGGAAGCTGAGAAGGAGATATAAGTTAGTGAAGATAGAAATTTCAGTGTTAGTTTGTGAGCTTGCTAGCGTTACGCGAACGGTGATTTCTTGATTGTTTCGTAATTTCATTTCGTTCTTGAACATTTTATAAATTGATATTTTATTCAATACATTAAATATCCTACGTTTAAAGTGAATAAAATTGTTAATTCATTTAAAAGTTCATAGTATGTGAATTAATAAATTCGAACATGGACACATTTTATTACGATATATTCGTGAAATCGATATTGGTCAGTCATCAATTGGTGATATATGTGCTGCTCACTGTGTTTTGAACGATGGAACAAACATCATAATGGTAGTTTACATTTCGCCCAATAACACAGTTAATAATATTATACAGTTTTTATATAAAAGACTTATGATTTACGGTCGAGTAGGTTCTGAAGAATTAGGAGAAAATTATAATATGTTGCCACTAATTTTAGCAGGAGATATCTATGTTAATTTCGAGTCCGAAGATGGAAACTATTGGTAAACTTTCTACAAGATAAATCAGGACTACAAATGAATAAAATGAATAATAACCGAAATGATTCTATATCACGAAAACATGGAGCAACAATTGGTGCAGTTTTCTCTAGATATCTTTTTAATTTTCATTCGAAAACACATGTATCTTATTTTCATACCATAAGCCTATAGTCTGTCTTACAATCAACCTCAGTAATTACTGATGTATCCGATAATGAAAACAATGAATAAAAATAAAAAATACATTCAAAAATATTAATTTATCGATGAAAACCCATAATAAATTTAAATATTTGTAGAAAATTAATGTATGTATATATGATACATATATAAACATATATATAAATAACAATAAATAAATAAAAAATAAGACTAATAAATCCTAAAACATCTTAAGAACAAACCGAAAGAACCAAGAACATGGAACCATTACAAACCAAAAAAGAGAAATTTAGCTAGAGTGGAAAAAACTATTGATTTCCCGAGCTGTCACTGGTTTAGGACAGTGATTCAGTGTTTTGTGAGATCTCAACCTTCCCCTTCAGCGGAAAATTTCGACATAATAGCATAGGAGATAAACCAAGACAAAGGTCCAAAAACCCACGTGGGTGAATATAACATCAATAGAATAGAATAGAATTTAAATATTAAATTACTATAGGAATCCGGGTGAAATAGACAAATATAAATATGTATAAACAAAAATATTTGCAAAAGAGGTTATATAACAATGATTATGACCATACATAGATAGAGCTAAAGAAGTTATACTACAGTCGAGTGGTTTAAAGCACACTTTTTTTTTAAAGGAAAGTCTCTTCAAAAAACAAAAGTTGGCAGCAGTGAAGTACAGTAACTGATAGGCTGGAAACAAGATAATGCATTTATCACGTGTCTCTACCGTCACACGAAATTATGAAAAAAATACCAGCGCTAGGTCAGCGACTAAACAAATATATATATCGTTCGCCGGCTTTTGAATTTCTATTATACTGATGTATTTTTGGCTTCAAAAACCTATGGTCAAGAAAATAAGAAAATACTAAGATATTATTGTACTTAGTGAAAGAAAAATAGCGCTATGATTCTAATGTTAATCATAATTTCCGTCATTCCCCAATTGAAAAATATTTTGATATAATATGGAGTGAGTGAATATTAACGTCGCACTGTTCAGCTGCACGAGGGACCTCGTAATTTTGAACCATTGAGACGAATCTATACGGAACTTTATCACTAATATTCTTGGGCGTCTTTGGGGATGGTAAATTCGCGTATATTTCCAACCAGCTGTAAAAGGAGGAAACGGGATATGCAAATGAATCAAAGTATATAAGGAGAGTGTTGGAGGTTATCGGAGAAGGCTATTGAGCCAATAGATACATAGATGGAGCGCTAGGAGCATTCAAGTTGATTGTGTGATTACTTTCTGGCGGATTGTCAGGCAGCGATCTACATTCGGAAAGTTTAAGCCAACTGGAAAGGAGTGAAGTGGTAAAAGTCAGGTGATATTTAAAATTCAATTATCGGATAATAAGATTAAATAAATATTAGAGTAGTGTAAAGTTAATGATTGTTGGTAATTAAAATTGCGTATATTTCTTGGTCCTCTTATTCCGGTAAACCCGTTCGATGTTGAGTTTAATAGTTGATTAGTATCATATTTCGTGATTTAATTTAATAGTAAAGTTCAATCCCATTGACGTAGACATATTGATTTATATTTGTATTTAGAAGGTTGATAAATGATTCAAGGGAATAAAAATTATTTGTTATTGTAAAAATGCCGTCTGGTAATTCTTTGCCTCAATTCAATCTTAGTGACCACGGTGGAACCCAGGGAGGTTTCCACACCATGGTCAAGTGACGTGGATGACACCTGAGCTGGCACCCCCTCTTCTAACTACAATATATATATATATATAATATGGATACAAGATAGAGAGAACGGTACTTATACGTATTATCGAAACCTATTGGCGACATATGAAACGAAGCACATAGATACGAATTCAGCGTGTACGACACATTAGAAATCGGGCTTCCAAACTTGGCGAGATATTAATAAATATTGTTGCGATAATACGTAAATACCAATATAACTCCCCTGTGAGTATTCAGTTTAGAGACTGAATAATATCACACTGTTTTATCGGCCCCCAAATCTCCTTTATTTATTTCGGTGCTTACGTATTATCGCAACAATCGCCAATTATATTAATAACTCTCCAAGTTGGAAACCCCGACTTCTTATGTGTCGTACTCGCTGAATTGGCAACCCGGTGCTTCGTTTTATAAAATTCGCCACTAGGTTGCGATAATACGTAAGTACCTTTATTTCCAATGTATTTTTTTTTTCAAAATTTATAACATTCATTTCTAAATATGAATAAAATTATTTGCAGATGGGCTGATACGGAAGGAGGTTTCCACGCATGTGCGGAAACAAAAACAGCATTTGGCGCCTTTTTTTAATTTGGCGAAACTGAACGACAGTTTAATACGTAAGTACTGTTTTTATTATTATCAACCTATAAATTTTATATGTATTTTCAGAATTCATCAGTACACACGTGCAAAATTAAATTTTTTTTTTAAAAAAAAGCCATCATCACAAATAATAACTTTAAAGTATTCTTTTCATCAATTTTTTTAATTACATATGTTCCAATAAGCGCACCCCAAATCTTGAAGTACTTTTCCACTTCTCCAGAATTATGCCATTATGTCAAGGTGAAAGGGATTAGTAAAACATATTAATCAATTACTATAATTTTTCACTCTAGTGTGTCTCGGCTATTGACACCTAAAGAAGCAAACCTATTTTAATTTTACTTGAGTACAACGAAAGAATCGTAATTAATGTAGGCGTATATAGAGAGAAATATGCACAACAATTATTTGTGCAATAATAATAAACAGGTTCGTGACTTTTTTTCCCATGACGCAACAATTTGGCGAGATAAAGATCCGACAAGAGGTTTTAATTTTCGAATCCAGTGATTACCTACAAATGTCAGGCAATGTTTGCTTTTCGGAAAGTTATAATTTAGATTTCTTTCAAAGATTTCATCAGGCATCATTATTTATTGTCATTTCCTGATAGTTTATCTCGGTCTTGACAGTTAGATGAAATTCAATTATTGTACAGCAAATTATTTCCTGTTTAAAATACGTTTGGGTCAAAATATTCGATTTTGATAATTGTTTTGTTTCGTAGTCCGGTGATCACGAGATGCATTTTTGTGTGTCACGATAATCTTTCGAGATAAGGATTTGTTGATATTTTATTAATGTAATCTTCCGTAGACTGTTTAATTATATGGTTTCATATGAGAGGTAATAGTGGTTTTGTGAAGATGCATCCATCTTTTGTTCTGTTCGGTTATCTAGTCTAAATTTTGTTTTATCATGTAAATTCTTTATTGGGGTTGTAATGTTTGCAATCTATAAAAGTAAACGTGTTGGAGGATTCCTGATAAATATATTAATTTAATGATCATATAAGATTAGTAAATGAGATTAGACAATATACTTTTGGAATCGTAATCTATATTCAATGTAAGAATCTTATCATTTGAAAAGTGTGGTGTTGGTAAACGAATGGTAATGATACCGACTGTTTCTGTCAAATTCTGTGTCCTGGCGCCACTTAAGATCCGTGACCGTGGTAGCCTAGTGGTCAAGATAACGAACTCGTGGCCGGCATGTCATGAGTTCGAACTTAGTACGGCTTAAGACCCATCATGTAGGGGGGAGGGTGATGCACGGAAAATCTGTCGGGAGCTTTAACGTCCTCCCGTTGGTGTGGTGTGAAAGTTAGGAGAGGCAGATGCCACCTCAGGTGTCGTCCTCGTCACTTGACCATCCGTCACCAGAAGCTCTCGAGTAGTGATTAATATTCACTCACTGTAACTTTGATTTTGATGTCCTTCCCGAAGGGAAGGAAGGGAATTTTTGCCAGTCTGAGACAAGTTGGACTTCTACACGATAGATGATGACATCACCTATCTCCAGCTCCACAATTTAGGCCTAGACTGGAGGGAAATATTCTTGCACCTGTGGTTTCTGCTGCGACCACCCACAAGGGGGGTGCCAGCTCAGGTGTCGTCCACGTCACTTGACCATGGTTCAAAATTACGTGGTCCGTCGCCAAAAGCCCTCGTGTAGCTGAACAGTGCGACGTTAATATTAACTAACTAGCGACCGCCCACAAGACCTTCGGACCTACTGCTTTGACGAGCACGTACTCCGTGTTTATTTAGTGCCATCGGACATCGAACGCAGGCCCTCTGGTCTAAAATCCAACGCTTATACCACTAGGCTACCCACGGCCTTTTGTTACTTTGATCCGCTGTGCAGGACTAATGTACAATAAACCTATCGAAGTTCAAAATACATATATTGCTGTGGTGTGAAATTTTGGTGAATTAGGTACCAACTCAGATGTCATCCTCTTCACTTGAGCTTCAGGAACTCACGGCCGGAGAGTCACTAGTTCTAGTCTTGATGCTACTGAAAACCCGCTGTATATAGGCGGCCGATGCACCTTAAATCTGTCGAGCCTCAATGTCTTTCAGTTCAATGACAGCCAAGGCCGTGGTAGCCTAGTGGTCAAGGTATCAAACTTGTGGCTGGCGTGTTATGAGTTCGAGCCTATTACCGCTGAAGACCCACCGTGCAGAGGGGATTGATGCACGTTAAATATATCGACGCTCAATGTCCTCTCGTTGGTGTAGTGTGTGGAAGGCCAGCTCAGGTGTCTTCCATGTCACTTGTTTGGTGTGGTGTGGTAGTTAGGAGAGGGGGGTGCCAGCTCAGGTGTCGTCCACGTCACTTGACCATGGTTCAAAATTACGTGGTCCGTCGCCAAAAGCCCTCGTGTAGCTGAACAGTGCGACGTTAATATTCAATCAATCCATGTCACTTGACCGAGGCTCAAAATTAAGAGATCTGTCTCCAAAGCGCTCGTGTTGCTTCATAGTGTTGTGTAAATTCAACTTTTTACTACTCTTCGGTTGAATGCGGTTACAAATTGCGACGTCCGTTGCCAATATCCCAAGTGTTACTTTAAGGTATCCGACTACGTTCGAAACCGTGATTTTAAAAAAGCGCATAAATGGATAATTTTCATGATATTTAGTGTCACTTAGATTAGAATACATGTATAAAATTGTTTTAAGGACAGATTTTGACAAAAAAATATATTTAAATACAATATTTCGGCAAAAATTTAACTTAGAATAACCTTTCTTCAAAATGTTCTCTTTTTGTGAAAAATGCTTCTATTATAATAATATTTTGCCTGTATATAGGTCAGACCTCTGTACAGCGGCTCAAATATGATTTTTAAAAAAGTCACATTGTTTTCAGAGTTACAACCATTTGAAATAATTGTCGGCGTTTTTTTCTTAAAATTGCTCTCCTCTGTTTTAAAACATTGATAAACCCACTTCTAAGTTATGTACTTCAAAAATCCTAGTTGAGTCACTTTACAGAGGTTTCAGCGATACACAGGTAAAATATTATTATAATAGAAGCATTTTTCACAAAGGGAGAATATTTTGAAAATGGATCATTCTATGTCAATTTTTTGTCAGAATATTGTACTTAAATAATCTTTTATTGTAATACTATTCTTAAAACAATTTTCTATACATTTTCTAATATAAGTGACACTAAACATCATAAAAAATTATCCATTTATACGCTTTTGCAAAATAAAGGTTCCGAACGTAGTCGGATACCTTAAAGTTGCAAAGTTAATAAACAATAAATTTCATTCAAATTAGTACAACCTTTCAATAAAATGTTTTCTGTTCCGTTCATCTATTGCTTTTTCTGTTCTTTTTCTCTGCTTCTTTGCAACTACAGTATTAGCAACCTTGCATTCCTATGTCATTCCGAGTCGTCTCTGTACCCCCTGCACAATCTGCAAGTTTGTCGGTCTGTTAGCGAATCACCATGTATATACAATTCAATTTGATTTGCTCTCTTTTTTGTTTACGTCACATTAAAGAAAGATGAGGCTTATTGCGAGCAATCTCGTAATTTTAGTCAAGTAACGAGGATGACACCTGAGCTGGCACCCCATTTTCCTACTTCCAGACCAAGCCAATGTAAAGAGATTGAGCCATGACACATTTAAGGTACATCAGCTCCTCACTCAGCATCAGGACTCGAACTCAGGACTTACCGGCTTGATGTGTAGAAATTTATACGCTGTGTAAATGGACTGGAGCAGCTTCTTAAATTCAATTTTTAAAAATCAATTGATTCTTGAATTGAAAAACAATTTTTCATAAATGAAAATGTTATATATTATTATGCTTAAAATAAATTTAATTTCTCTTAGCTCAGAGGATATCCAAGACTGGTTTTCTGTTATGTGTCTCATTAACTTTTTCCCTAACATACTTTATGATAGCATTTTTTTTAAAAAAAAAAACATGTATAATGTGTGATTTAGTTTTTAACTGAAGTTTTTAATTTTAGGATTAATATGTATCTTTTAACTTACCGAAAAATCCGGCGTATAACGTACAATTTTAGCACAAAAAATAAGATCGAAGTTTACGGGTGCGTGTTATACACCGGGTATAAAAAGGAGAGCTTTAAAAATAAAAAAAAGGATGTGAGTATAGGAAAAAAATTAGACTTCCACATAGATCGAAATACTCTTTATTTAAAAAAAAATCATATTGCATAAGAACTTAAAGGGTTGTAGTTCTAGAAGTGTACTTATTTTTTTCTACACCTTTGAATAATACCTTAATTAAATAACTTCAAAACATAAGAGCCACTGTACACGTACATTTCAGGTTTCTTCGTAAAAAAAGGTGTTTGCGCGTTATACGCAGGACCTTTCGGTAATTATTACATGTAAATTTTTTTTAATATTTCATTGTTAGATTTTGTTAAGATATTACATTTTATATGTCACGTGTTTTAAAAGTTTAATTTAAAAGAAATCTAACAATTACAGTCGAATCTCTATATAATGAATCCCTATATTGCGAATTTGGTAAAATCCTAGGAGAGCCCACACCCTTGGCGACAAACCAAAAAAAAGCGCCAAGCCAGAACAAGACGGCGCCAAGCGAAACCGAAAATGGTGGCATGGGAATATAGTGGGATAAGGTGGATGCGTAATGAAAATATATGTAAACAATACAGATATTAAACATTTAAGATAAAAAAATATAAAAACAGCACTTACTTTCTTACTGTTGATCTTTTCCGAGTGGAGGGAACAGCGTAACAACAGATTTTAAAAAAGCCTTGAAGGTCTCATCGCTAAGCGAATGATCGTGTGAGCGCAGCCATATTTATTCTGCGAGGTAATGGTCGAACATACATTCGGCGTGGCTGGTACGATTTCGAAGAAAGCGTTTTATTGCCGACCATGTTACATCATGCCGATCACTACATTTAGGATATTCATAACTCGAAGCAATCAATCCTTCCTTTATACACCATTCAATCGTTTCTTACCTTTCGCATTCAACACAGTAAAAAATTTCGAAGTATATTCCCTCACACACGCAGCCAGCCCGGAGCCCAACGACAAAATGAAATTCGAAATGCGCGCCCACAAAATACGAAAATGCTAGAAATAGTTAGGCTTGCCGTATGTAGTGTTTAAAAGTAGGGTTAAAAAGATGGCGCAATTATCGCCAACCAAAGTAATTCGCGCCAAGGGTGTGGGCTCTCCTAGGAGTGAACCGCGAATTTTTCTATGCAACGAACTTTTTCTGGAACCTTGAACATTTCACGATTTTCTTCGTAAAACAACCTCTCTATAGCGAAGTGCATTTTCTATGTGACAAACTTTTTCTTTTGTGATTCAATTTTTTTTCCTCCCTATTTTCATTGTATTTCTGAACATTTCAAGTTATTCTCTTTAACACATTTAATGGTGGTCATAAATCTTGAACTGATTTTATTAGATCCTAACTCACCAAGAGCAATAGAGTTCAGAGCATTTCATCCAAGAAGTGCAATCTTTAACCCCTATTGTCCAGTTCACTGGAAATATCTTCGATATCCCCTTTCACTCTCAGTGGAGTTATCCCGTGTCCTCGTGTTCTAGTTATAAAATAATGTATTTTTAATGTTAGTTGTATGCTTTAAATTTGAAAATGTTCTTAAAATTGATTAATTTTGTTTTAAAATTATTTTCTTAGTATTGAAAATGCAATGACACATTCGATATTGTTTTTTCTTGTTTTCCTTACAGTTTTTCTTTCCTACTTTTTTGATGGGTAAGATATATAAAATAAACATATATTAATTTTAATACAGGTGTGAATAATTACTTTTTTTAATACATAGTGTTCATGAATTTAAAATTGGCTTTATGTGGTTCATAAAGTATATTGAAAGATGAACCTCTATATAACGAATTTTCCATGTAACGAACTTTTTTCCTGGATTTAGGTCCAACAGTATATATTTGAAATTTTCCTAATTCTGCTATTTTATTTTACTTTTTAGGATTTTTATTGATTTCTTGTGTTTCAATATTTGTTTAGTTAAACTAAATATAGACAGAACATGGTACCTTATCTCACATTACTCATTAAAAAAACTAACAATTATACGAATAATTATAATATCTGCTTATGAAACAACGAACATCTAAGGCTACTGATAAACACTCTTAAATAAAATCAGATTAGAAACATAATCAACACCCCGCACAAATATTTTTCTTCAGTTATCACTTCCCGATTGAGGAACACCGGAACTGTGTCCATCTTGCAGGAAGTTAACTCATTTCAGGAAGTTTAAAACATTTTTGGTATCCTGCCAAGTGACAAAGAGTCCCGTTGACGCTTTTCTGCTTATAATTAAATTTTTTGGACTATTAAGAACTATTATTTTATTGAAGTGGTTAAGTCAAGCTTATTTTGAAGTAATTTTAAACTATCAGGCGTCAAGGCTTAACGATTAATTGTTTTAGCGTCAGGCAGTCGTTTATTATTTTATTTTTCCAGCATTTCCGAGTTTAGTTAAATTCTTTTTAATCTTACTTAAGTGATTAATTACTGTTTATATGATTCATGATAGTCAAAAGTGGTTTCAAGGATTTTAATGCATAAAATGTTTAAGTAATTAGCTTTATCCAATTCTTTGGAGTGTTTCGTCTCGGCGTTAAAAAAACTTTATGTAAAGGGTGTTTTTTTAGAGGTATAGAACTTTAAATTGCAAAAAACAACGATGTATTATTCGATTGACATGAATTTTTTTTTATTCAAAAGATAATCTTGTGACATTACATTTTAAATATGATTTCTGGCATAGGACTGCCACGGCTGGCTCGGATGTAGTCCAATCTGGACGTCCAATTTTCGATGACTTTTTCCAACATTTGTGGCCGTCTATCGGCAATAACACGGCGAATGTTGTCTTCCAAATGGTCAAGCGTTTGTGGCTTATCCGCATAGACCAATGACTTTACATAGCCCCAAAGAAAATAGTCTAGCGGTGTTAAATCACAAGATCTTGGAGGCCAATTCACAGGTCCAAAACGTGAAATTAGGCGGTCACCCAACGTGTCTTTCAATAAATCGATTGTGGCACGAGCTGTGTGACATGTTGCGCCGTCTTGTTGGAACCACAGCTCCTGGACATCATGATTGTTCAATTCAGGAATGAAAAAGTTAGTAATCATGGCTCTATACCGATCACCATTGACTGTAACGTTGTGGCCTTCATCGTTTTAGAAGAAGGATTCCACCAGCCCATAAAACGCACCAAACAGTCAGTTTTTCTGAAAGTAGTGGTGTTTCGACATACACTTGTGGATTAGCTTCACTCCAAATGCGGCAGTTTTGTTTGTTGACGTAGCCATTCAACCAGAAGTGCGCTTCATCGCTAAACAAAATTCGCTTATGAAAATCGGGAACAACGGCAATCTCGTTTTGGGCCCATTCGACGAATCTACGCCTTGCTTGATGATCGTTTTGATGAATTGCCAAACCAAACTGAGAATAAATCACTTGACAGCTGTTAAATCGGTCGCCATCTTGGAAAGTAATGCCAGCTTAAACTTCTATACCTGGAAAAAAAACACTATTTATAAGAAGTGGGAAAAACTGCATTTTATGCTATGCTTTCATAAAGAATTTCGTATATATATATTAAAGTTACGGTGGAGGTCTTAAGATGTATTGGTGTAATTTTTAAGTGCTGTTATAAACATATAATAAATAACATGTTTAATTATTATACATTAGTTAAAAAATTATTTTGAAAAATGGCAGCGTTACGAAGAAAATTAAAGGAAAGTTGAAATTAATGCTTTGTTTTAAAAAAAATATCAACTTTATGTCTTACGTTAAGATTGTTCTAGAGATTTACGTAATTGCCTGGTCAGTGGCGTACAGAAAGGGACATTGGGTCCTAATTCACACTTTCCCATAAACCAGCAGATTTTCAAATTTTACCATAGAGACTACTCCTCTGTGCTTTCATCTACGTGATTTTTAGAATAATAACTCTTGCGAAAAAAGGCATAATAGTAGTAATAATAATAGTAATAAGTCTTAAAAAATTAAAAGTTTTTCCGAAATTAAGGACATGATTACCTGTTAATTATTTCAAATGAGTAAAATGGAAGAGAAGAAATAACCCATTTCAGCATGCCATTTTCTTTGAAAAAGAGCCTGCTGATGGTGGGGATCACAAGCGTCTATTTTAACTTATAAATAGTAAGTACACTCAAGACTAAAATAAAACATCACCCGTGGCTCTCTATCTATCAAAAGCTCTTATTAGCCCTGTCCACTTTTGGATAGCTGACACGGGGCATCGTATGGGTGAAAGGAATGTCCGTTGCGACCTTCCTTTCCGGATGGGGAGAAAGTTACTAGTGAAAGATGTGCAAGCATCAAATTTCATGATTTAACACATACTCCCGCCTCGAGCCCTATAAGTTTCAACATAAAAGAAAACTGACTTTAAATATAAATGCAAAATAAGGAAATAAGATACATTAAATTAAAGGCCAAATTAACACCCAATAATATTTCAGAAAATATATCCAATTTTTTGTAACAAAAAAATATTTTTTAAATTCGATTCAAATGCCGCATCTAAAATTTGCCGCCCTGGGCAGGGGTCTAGTTTGTCCGGCCTTAGAGCCACCCCTGATACCTCTTCTCCCATGAGAGAGGTCTGCGTACGCTACTGCTGCTGATAAGGGACACTTCCTCAATTTTAGACAAAGGTCAAACGAAGAGAATGAGGCTGGTTTCACACGAGGCAACTTAGTACCAGTTAACTTGTTTTCGGACCCTTTTCCTCTAGTATGAAGAGGAAAGAGAATTCCTTTAACACGCAGACACAAAGTTGACAGAAAAGCAAGGGCCGGACTCATCGGTACACTGATTGAAACCAAAGAAGCAATAAAATGCGTTTTCCCTTTCAATATACAAGTAGCCACGTATAAAGAGCATAGCTTCTACATTATCCTTTTAGTTGAATCAACAAATGGGGAGAAGAGAGAACGTCGTTATCGAGTGCTTGTGGGACTGGCACTGCAAAGAATGAATGTTGACCACATGTGAAGGTACTCAGGTAATTTCTATTTAAATCTAGCTCCTGGCTGGCTGCTCAATCTGTAATGTGCGGCACAAATTTACTCGTGTGAAATAACTCTGATACTTGAAACGTTACATCCTTTGCAGGACTTTCTCATCTCACCGAGGGGGAAGACTTTGAGATCAATTTCATTCAAATAGCAACCTCCCCACTCTGCTCGATGTTTTTCTTGTTGATTGGGAATTGCAGCTGGAAAGTATTTTCATCTGTGAGTTGGCGGAAAATTCTGCCTTACAGTTAAAGGCGTGTCTTCATTAATTAAAATTGTCTTGTGATTTCATTAAGGTATCCGACTACGTTCAGAGCCGTGATTTTAAAAAAGTGCATAAATGGATAATTTTCATGATATTTAGTGTCACTCAGATTAGAATACATGCATAAAATTGTTTTAAGGATATTTTGACAAATTTTTTTTATTTAAATGTAATTTGGCAAAAGATTAACTTAGAATAATCTTTTTTCCAAATGTTCTTCTTTTGTGAAAAATGGTTCTATTATAATAATATTTTGCTTGTATACAGCTCAGACCTCTCTACAGAGGCTCAACTAGAATTTTTGAAAAATTCACATTATTTTCAGAGTTACCACCAATTGAGATAATTATTGGTGTTTTTTCTTAAAATTGCTCCCCTCTGTTGTCGTAAAATATGAATAAACCCACTTCTAAGTTATATATTTAAAAAATTCTAGTTGAGCCTCTGAACAGAAGTCTAAGCTATATACAGGGAAAATATTATTCTAATAGAAGCATTTTTCACAAAAGGAGAATATTTGGAAAAAAGAATATTCTAAGTTAATTTTTTGCCAAAATATTGTATTTAAATAAATTTTTTTCTCAAAATGTCTTTAAAACAATTTTATGCATATATTCTAATCTAAGTTACACTAAATATCCTGAAAATTATCTATTAATGCGCTTTTGCAAATCATGGTTCCGAACGTAGTCGGATACCTTAAAACACCTGACACCTTCATTTGTTTTGCAGTATGGTTATTAGAATATCGATTATAAGTATTTAATGTTAGACACACATATACATAAGCGCATGTACTTATAATAATAAGCATTATTTTTAAAATGGATATTTTTTTTAAATTGATTTTTTTGGGTGTTTGTAAAATATCTTTCAAGTACCAATTTTTGGAAGATAATCTAGAGGTTAAACCTGACGTTTCATTAAAATTTTTATGTATTCTCTTTGCTAATATTGATTAGTAGCAGCTTTATGCAATTATAAAATTTTATTAAACCTTACAAAAACGCTAATGTTGTTATTTTGATTTGAAACATATTTTGTAGATATTTTGAATAGATCAAAATATATAAATCTAGTTCCCCTTAGTTTAATCAAGTATACAAAATAATATAGAAAAATCAGTATCATCTTATAAATTTGAATGTTTGTATACATTTATTTGTAACATATACACACACACACAAATCCGCACACCATTGATCGTATCGCTTCAAAAAGCAATAAAAATACGTCCGTCGAAAAAATTTTCAAATTTATCTGTGATGAATTTTTTTAAAACCTCTTAAGAAAAAATTAGTGTGTGCGTGTGCCAAATAGCCAAGTACCATGTTGTCAATAACGAAAAACATAGCCAACTTATTTTTTTAAATTATTCAGTTCCTACTATTAGTTCACAATCTTCGTATACATATATCTTGTTCAAGTTTTTAATCGTTAATACATTTTAAAGCACTCAATTGAGCTGAAATTTTATATACACGATTATTTTGGTTGGCAATAATGTAATTTAATTATAATTAATAAAAAATTGATTTATTAAAATTAATTATTCAAAGAATTATAAATACAGCCACGTTGCCTTCAATGCTGGCGACTTAGCGACTATTTTGGCGAATTGCGCCAAACTTGAAAATGTTTTTTCTCACATTTTAAAGCACTCATTTGAGCTGAAATTTTCTATACACGATTGTTTTGAGAAACAATACGATAATTGAATAATAATTAATTAAAATTAATTGGCTGAAACGAATCATTTAAAGAATTACAGATGCAGCCACGTTGGCTTCATTTTTAGAGACTTGGGTTAAAACTTTAAAAGATTTCTTTTCTCACGTTTTAAAGCATTTATTTGAATTCAAATTTTATATACACAATTGTTTTGGATGACAGTACGCGCGCGCGCGCGATACTTAAATGATAATTAATAAAAATTAATTTCCACTTAATATTGTGATTCTGTCAAATGTATATACATATTTATCTCTTAATTGTAACTATTTAATAAAAAGTAACTAAAATAAAAAGTGTCATTGTTGACATAAATAGGAATCGACTTAATTTTTTCTATATAATGTGATTTTTTTGTGTATAATTTGAACTCTCTTCATCTTTCATGTTCTTTTTTTTTCTGTTCCCATTAACATTTGCATTTAAACTGATATTATAGGTTAGGTATTATGGAAAAAGGAATTTTTATAGAGTTAACATTGCGTTTACTAACATGGCAGAATATAACAGAGAAGCATTGGTGCTTCTTTAAAATCAAAAGCCGATATTTACTTTTTAAACATTGAGTGAAGACAGTTTTTAAGCAAATGTTACACTTAGTAACGCATATCCAAAGCATAGTAACATGATTCAGAGACGAGACATTAAACAAAACAAAATCGCCCAGCACGAGTCAATTTACAACGTATTTTCCCCGACTTTCTCCGTCCACGACATCAAATTTCGTGGCTCATTGCGCAAGCAAATAAGTCGCACGAACAGACAATAAATAAATCTTCCGCAAGGAAGTAACACTTTCAGATAAGATTACAATAATTTACAACTCAAATCCATTTAGCACTTTGGTATAGGATTGCAATTTCAAAAAAAGAAATAGAAAGAAAAAATTATTCAAAATATACCTCCTACAAGGAAAGCAGGTAGAGAGATGGAATTCAATTCTTTAAAACGTTTCTCAACCCTTATCGTTCTCAATAAACCCTTGTAGAATCATTAAGTAGTTTTTATCAGCAATAGAAATATGTTGACGTTGAATTTCTGCAATAGATAGCTCCTATCGACTTTGTTTGGCTACATAATATTTCTGCAACAAACTGTTTCGGCCATATTGGTATGCTAAAGACGTAGGAAAAATCTTTCAATTGAATAGATACAACGAAAAGCTATGATTATTAGCAATATTTATTGGGAAGCAGACACGATAAAATGCAGTCTCTGTGTTGATGGTTTTCTGACAGAGTTATCAACTTTTTGAGACCTCCCGTGATATCAATGCCGAATGGGTAAAAAGTTTGTGGGACGTAATTGGAATATTAAGCCTGTTTTGTTTCAGTTTTTCGGTTGTGTTTAGTGGAAATATTTGCTTGATTAAATTTTTGACTGATATATGCAGACATCTGTTTAACATTGTATTTCTACTTATCGGACGAAATTCCCACATATATTGAGGTAATAAATAACTTACATTGCTTCATCACAAAACTTTGGACATTTTTTAAGATGACAATTTCCTCTCGTCCTTTATTGGATCTCAATTATTAAGTAAATTGAGCCTTTTCTTTTATTTAGAGTGTATTCCTCTTTTTAGATTTTGAAAAATTTTAGGTGTTTTGTTCATGTACTCAACCGTTTCGTAGACATTACGACGGTATAAATTAACAAAATTTATCATATCGTCTACGATTTGTAAGCAATATACATAACTACATAATTTGAAACGAATTTGTTTTTGTGCTGCTTTCACAACAACATATTCCTTTAAATATGCATGTTTTTCAAAGAATGGGAAAACATTTTTAATGTAACTCTTCACTTAAAAAAACTTCGCATTATGAAAAATACTAAAATTTTCACGTCATTTAGGAATTGCATAAAATTACATAAGTTATGGAATAATGTTATGTAAATAGAAAGTTTTCCCCTGTCTTTAGAAATGATGATGAAATACAAAGAGCACTTAATGTATATAACTTAAGATTGTGAGAATTTACACATTAATCCCTTACCACTAGTGACCAGTGGCGCACACAAGGGGGTCCGGACCCCCCCAAGCCCTTGATTTTTTTCCGATTTATTATAATTCTAAGTATATAGTACGTAAAATTTAATTAATTACTTGTTATTAATGATTAATTTTATTAATTAATGCTAATTATTTATTCAAAAAATAGTTTTTTACTGTGTTTTGTTCCCGAAAATCGACAAAATCAAAAGGAGCATAATACAAGAATGGTGAACTTTCGACCCCAGTCCCCCCCTCCCCTTGAAAAATTCCTGTGTGCGCCACTGCTAGTGACCATTGGTGAAGATAAACAGATTTTAGCACTCGTTCTTAAAAGGTAACACAAATGCATTGGTTTCCAAGATTAGTAATACAAACCTAAAGAATGAGAAAGTTTGACAAAAATTCGTTCTCATGGATGGAAATTTGATGCACAAGTACTTTATGCTGTAAGGCAGGAAATGGTAAAATTGCACAGAAGTTTAATACAAGCTGACACGCAACTGACAGCGACATTGGTCAAAATGAAATACATGCCAACTCCCAATTACTCGTATAATTAGAGGCGTGGCATCTTGCCTAAGCAAACCGGCCATCTTTTACAGCTATACAAGTGTCACTTCGTAATCACGTACTGTTAATAAGATTATTGAACAACGATTGTGGCAATAATTCCCATTCTTCCGAGCGAGCCAGTTTTAAAGCCTGAAAATTCCTTCGAGGGGTTGTCAAAATGCAGTAGCTCTTTCTAGAACAACCCAACAGTGCTCTATGATGTTGAACTCTAGAGATCTCCTTGGCCACACCACGTGGCGATTACTCTCTTCTTTCACATAATCGTTGACAAGTGCAGATTTATTAGGTCAAGCGTGTTTTCATGCACTTGTCTCCCACAGATCGTCGAAGAAGTCGCACGTAGGGCTCAAGAATCTCATCCTTATAACGTTCTACTGTTATAATATTTACAGAGAAGATACGGAATGGTGTATATGTGTCCAACATTATCTCTTCCCATGCAAGGATACCAGTGCCACCAAAGCGATAGATTTATCTGATGTTTCAGAATGGTAGCGTTTCCCAGGTTCTGTCATAAGGAAAATTTGTCGAATATTACTTTGTGTACTGAATCGTCACTGAAGAGGACAGGGCGTCAATCATGTTCTATCTAAGAATGTTGTTCTTGGCTCAAAGATAGATGAACTCTGTTGCAAAACTGCTTAATGGGAACACACATCATTGGTTTCTAGATGTAAGGCTTTCTCAGTTAGTCGTCTATACACGGTTTGTCTCAACACTATTGTATCAGACGCAGCATTGAGATCATGAGACAGCCATACCTTTATTTCGCTATGCATTTTTATCCACAGAGCTATTCTCCGCAGATTTTGAGAATCCTGGGCAATTTTGTCCAGTCCTAATTATCGTATCCTTTGTCTGAAACTGTTGCCATAATTTGGAGACAACCATATTAAATACTTATGACCAAGGAGAGACTTCCATCAAAAACTGTCCAACTTCTTGCCTCAAATTGGTTCTCCATCTCATTTCATTATTACTCCTCATATGCAGAAGCGTTACTGGATAAACTGAAATAAAAGGACAAAAGAAAGAGCGGAAAGAGCTTTAAAACTACAAAAAGAAACTAACATTAAAATATTCAGTGTGTTAAGAAATTAGACCGACCATCTAGACCTAAACCTACTATAGATATTCCAGTGTTAACGATGATGAATCGTTCCATCGTTTTGAGATGTACAGAGTGTTTTTTTTTCAGGTATAGAAGTTTAAGTTGGCATTACTTTCCAAGATGGCGACCGATTTTACAGCTGTCAAATGATTTATTCTCAATTTGGTTTGGCAATTCATCATGAATACTCACGCCTGAACAACGCTTTCAAATTGTGCAATTTTATTTCGAAAATAATGGCCGATTTTCATAAGCGAATTTTGTTTAGCGATGAAGCGCACTTCTGATTAAATGGCTACGTCAACAAACAAAACTGCCGCATTTGGAGTGAAGCTAATCCACAAGTGTATGTCGAAAAACCGTTACATCCAGAAAAACTGACTGTTTGGTGCGCTTTATGGGCTGGTGGAATCCTTCTTCAAAAACGATGAAGGCCACAACGTTACAGTCAATGGGGATCGGTATAGAGCCATGATTACTAACTTTTCATTCCTGAATTGAACAATCATGATGTCCAGGAGCTGTGGTTCCAACAAGACGGCGCAACATGTCACACAGCTCGTGCCACAATCGATTTATTGAAAGACACGTTGGGTGACCGCCTAATTTCACGTTTTGAACCTGTGAATTGGCCTCCAAGATCTTGTGATTTAACACCGCTAGACTATTTTCTGTGGGGCTATGTCAAGTCATTGGTCTATGCGGATAAGCCACAAACGCTTGACCATTTGGAAGACAACATTCGCCGTGTTATTGCCGATATACGGCCACAAATGTTGGAAAAGTCATCGAAAATTGACGTCCAGATTGGACTACATCCGAGCCAGCCGTGGCAGTCATGTGCCAGAAATCATATTTAAAATGTAATGCCACAAGATTATCTTTCGAATAAAAACAATTCATATCAATCGAATAATACATCGTTGTTTTATTGCAATTTAAAGTTCTATACCTCTAAAAAAACACCCTTTATAATCTTTAATGAACCTCACGCCATCAACTAAGAAACTGAACAACAAAAATGAGGACGATTTGAATTCATTGCTTCAACTATTTTCTGTGGGTCCACTTTCCTTGATTGATTTTCCCGGAACAGAAAAAGAATATCGTAAAATCTGGCGTATAACGCGCACTTTTAACGCAAAAAATAAGATCGAAATTTAAGGGAGAGCTTTATACGCCGGGTATGAAAATGATAGCTTCAAAAATGAAAAAGATGAGCGCGTGTAGAAAAAAAAATTAAAACTTCTTCATTTATCGAAATATTGTTTATTTAAAAGAAAAAACACACCTTTTTAACTTAAAGAGTTGTTGTTCTAGAAGCATAGCATTTTTTCTAAAGCTTGGAATAATAACTCGAATAAATAGCTTCAAAACATAACAATCCATGTTTACATTTCAGTTCCTTCGTAAGAAAGAGGGTGCACGTTATACGGTGAATATACCTAAAAATAAAATTTGCAGCTTGAAAGTATAGGAGCGCGTTATACGCCGGATTTTACGGTACATTTGTGATTTCTGTTAATTGACTCGAAACGGAGAACTTGCTCGTAATCTTGAAAAATTGGCTTTATAGTTACAAATAACTACTCTAATTAGTTTTCCAATGGTTTAAACCACCTATTACATATTATGCAACTATTCCATTTGTAAATTTTTAATAACAAAATAAATAATATTTTTTGACAAGTGACAACTCATTACTAACAGCTATAGTCTGTTTATACTCATGATGATTTTACGAATTTTTATCAAAAATGAGTAAAGTTATTTTTAGAAATGTGAAAAATATTCCATAATACCCTCCTTGCATCTAATTGCTTAAGATGCCGTAGTAACCTAGTGGTCAAGGTCAAAGACTCGTGGCTAGAGTGTCATGAGTTCAAGTCTACTGCCGCTGAAGATCCGTTGTGTAGTCGGGGTTCAAACATCCTCCGGGTGGCCGCGGTAGCCGAGTGGTATAGGCATCGGATCGTGGCTGGCTTTGTCACGAGTTCGAGCCCAGTACCACTAAAGACCCGCCGTGTAGGGCAGCGATGCACGCTAAATCTGTCGAGAGCTGAAACGTCCTCCCGTTGGTGTGGTGTGGTAGTTACGAGAGGGGGGTGCCAGCTCAGGTGTCGTCCACGTCACTTGACCATGGTTCAAAATTACGTGGTCCATCGCCAAAAGCCCTCGTGTAGCTGAACAGTGCGACGTTAATCTTCACTCACTCAAACATCCTCCGGTTGGTGTGATGCGGAAGTTTGGAGTAGGAGTAGGTGCCAGATCAGGTTGCATCCTCGTCACTTGACCACGGTTCGAAATTACCAGGTTCGTCATCAATAGCTCTCGTGCACCTTTGTAGAGCGACCCTTGTTTGAATATCTGTATGTGACTTAGAATTTGATTTAGTAAAAACCACCACAAATTTTAAAAATTTGAGATTCTTACTCGGAGGAGACGGCAATGCAATCCATTTCATTTATTTCTAACATGTTTTTGCCCACGGTATCTTAGTGGCCAAGGTAACGGACACACGGCTTGCCTTGTCACGAGTTCGAGCCCAGTACCACTAAAGACCCGCCGTGTAGGGGCTCGATGCACTTTAAATCTGTCGAGAGATCAAACGTTCTTCCGTGGTGGGGTAGTTAGGAGACGGAGGTGCCAGCTCAGGTGTCGTCCTCGTCGCTTGATCATGGTTCAAAATTACGAGGTCCGTCGTCAAAATCCCTCGTGTAACTGAACAAAGTGACGTTAATATTCGCTCACTCCAACATTTTTTTTTTTGTATTATGCTCAAGTATATTAAAAGATATTTTAGTATATTCTCTTTAAACAATACATTTTTCTTAATTCAGAAAACTTCTGAAAAGAAAAAAAAATGGTAGTAATTTGAATTTATGTATGCTGATATTTCATAAAAAAGAATACATAAATTCTAGAAACAAAAAGGACCACACAAACAGAGCAAGGAACTAGCAAAAGTCTCTTTATCCCATCATAATATAATATGTTTCACAAATAAAATACGTCTCGCTCTTCCGGCTTTATAAGTTATATTTAGGGAGGAGTCTAATAACTCATATTTAACAAATTAAAGGGAAATGAATCAGCTCAAATTTCTTACCCTATATTAATTAATTTATATTTACATTTCTGCTAAATGTTACATAAATATTTTAATATAGCAAATGCTTATTCTTTTTTTTCTGTTTCGCTCTCAGCATACGTTTTCTTATAACAGCATTTTTACATATTTTAGAGTTTTTTTATTCATTCATTAATTATCTTGGTTGTAATGCACTAAAAAGAGCCGAGGGACTATGCATCAATCTAAGAGCTTCCGCATAAGAGACCGAAAGTTAAATCTGAAAGTGAAATGAAGGAAATAAAGAAATTTCATTCTAAAACTAGCCGTTATCCACCCCCTTTGCTGGTTATTTCATAATGCCATTTGAAAATATATACCCTGCTTTTACGTTTTTGTTACATAAATCTTATCATTAACCCTCCATATGTATTGAAAAACATTTTTGTAGCTCTCGTTTCTTAATTTAAAAACGACTTCAATTTCTAAGAAGTCTATTTTTTACGCCCCCGCAATTCTACTTGGCAGTCGATTTCGGACAAACACATTCTTAGCAGATCTATACTCAACGGAAGGAACGTGCTTACCAAATTTCAAATCTGTAGGCCTAATAGTTTAAAAACGGGCAATTGGTTTTTTTCTATACGCCCCTAGTACTCACCACAACACCCCCTTAGAAATCAATTTCCGCAATAAACGGTCTTGGTGGATCTCTATTCAACAAAAAAAAAGTAACAAGCTGATCAAATTTCAAGTTTGTAGGTCTAATAGTTCAAAAACGGAAATTTTTTATCCTTACGCTGCCGCAATACTGCGTGGGAAGCGTATTTTCGTTAAACACGTTCTTCGGAAATCTCTATTCAACGAATATATATGCCTAATTTTATGTTTTTAGGATCGAAGAATTCGAAAACTGGAATTTGTTTATCTATGCTTTACTTCCCAGCCCCTCTTCAGAGTCGATTTCCGCAAAACCCATTTTATACGGATTCAACAAAAGAATCATGCTAACCAAATTTCATATCTGTAGTTCTAATGGTTTTGAAAATTCCGTGATGAGTAAGGGAGTCAGTTTTCTCCTTTATTTATATTTTTGGAAAATTTTCACTTGAATGAGTATTTCAAGTACAAATTTCACTAATATGCACTCTATAACAAAAAAAACCCACAAGAACAAGTTGTCTGCCAGGGACAAAAATTGGTGGGTAGAAAGATTACGTACAGAATAAAAAATGATTAAAATTTCAGAAAAATGGAATCATATTTTTCAGAATTACATAGTTACAAAGTAACTATGTAAGCTCAGTAAGGAGTTGAACCACCTCTAGCGTGGATGCAAGCTGCCACATGACATGCCATAGAGTGGTAAGACATCCTGATTGTCTCCTGTGGTATTTCTTGCCAAATTTACTCCAATTGTCAGGCCGGGTCATCAACATTCCCCGGTAGATGCAGTCGTCCTCCCACCATATCCCAAACATGCTCGATTGCAGAGGGATCTGGCGATCTGACTGGCCCAAAAAGTGTTTGATAAGCTGTAAGACAGGTCATAGAAACACGTGCGGTATGTAGTTTGGCATTATCATGCTGAAAAATAAGGCCAGGAGGATACTGCAAAAGAAATGGTAGCAAAAGAGTTCTCGGAATGTCGTCGACATTCCGATGTGCCGTAAGTGTGCCTCTAATGACGACCAAAGGGGCCCGGCTTCATAAGAAATGGCACCCCAGTCCATAACTCCTTAATGACGGCCCGTATGGCGTTCAATAGTGAAAGCAGGATCGGTACGCTGCCCTGGCCGCCTCCAGACACGTCTTCGATGATCGTCAGGAAACAGATCGAAGAGGGATTCCTTGCTTAACACTATACGTCCCCAGTCAGCATGATTCCAGCCTGATTGATTCATGCACCTCTGTAATCTAGCTCAACAGTGTGCAGGCGTGAATAGCAAATGACGTAGCAGTCGGTACGAACGTAAATTTCACTCTATCAGAAGTCTGTGAATGTGGTTATGGGGGACACTCGAGTGCGCGTTACACGTCTAATGGTTGATAACGATGAATCAAACGCTTTCTATGACCACTGATCTGACAATCAAACCCTCCACCTGATCTGCAGTAGCCCTAAGTCATCCGCTACCATCAGGATGCTGAAATCTGCCATTGTCCACCCATTCTTGCCATCATCTTCTAATGGCCGCATCGCTTCGACCCATATGACGAGCGATTCTCCGATTTTCCCAACCTGCCTCTTTCAATCCAATCATACAACCTCCTTCAAGCTCTGACAGTTGCTCGTAATGAGCTCGAATCCTGCGATGAGGCATTTTTTTCAGTTGTTTAAAGGTATCCTAAATATCAATGCAACAGAAACTTTCACCATCAGATTGAGAATCGCTTTTTATAGACACCTGCTGAGTGCGCAGTTCCGATGCGCTGTAGCTCCCGCTATTCATTTGTTGGATACCAAATTTTAATCATTTTCTTGTTCGGTTGAAATGTCTTTGCATACGAAATTTCATTACAATCGGGCAGTTCCTTCTTGGTTTTTTTTTTTTTTTTTTTTTGTTATAGAGTGTACTTCTAAATAAATTTGTGGTCAAGGTAACGGACTCTTGAATGGCGTGTCATGAGTTCAAGCTTAGTACCACTAAGGACCCGCCATGTAGGATAGCGATGCATGTTAAATTTGTCGAGGCTCAAAAGTTCTCCCGTTAGTGTGGTTTGGAAGTTAGGATAGAGGTAGTGTTGCCAGCTCAAATTTACGAGGTCCGTCGCCAAAAGCCCTCGAGCATAGCTGAATAGTGCGAAGTTAACATTCACTCACTCTAAATTTTTCTATGATTTGCAGTTTTGATGGGCTATTCTTGAATATCAAAGACTATTAATTTTACTGTTTGTTACGATCATCAGTGGTTCAGTTAATCAGTGGTAGAATGCTTTTATTTTTATATAAGTACATGTTCAATTTCAATAGTCCCCTGAGATATATAAAAATCGAATAAGACCTTGATGGGTATGCAGTTTTAACAACAGCCATTTTAACCCTAAATTTAAGATTACTTTGTCATACTAAGGATTTGTTATTTCCTATCTTATAAATTTGAAAACATTAATTATGAACAATAAAATGCATTAAGTGCAAAAGCAATTAAAATTAAGAGCTTAAAAGTCGCTTTAGAACTATATTTCAAAACTATGTTACACTTGAAGTTAAAAATTATTCTGAGAAAGGAATTAAACTTAAATGATTTGGTATTCTAGTAAAAAATTGATTGAATGGAGGGAAAAAAATAAGCACATTTATCAATCAATGTAAAAAACTTTGCAAAAAAACCCCTTAATGATTTTAACACAGAACCTACTGCAAAGCACACAAAGGTTTTAATAAAGGTTTAAATCAATTATGATCTTGAGCTTTTGGGACTTAAATACCATTACGTCTTCCAATTAAGACTTGTATTACTTAAATAATTGCTTTGTTTTAACAGTTAAAGATTTAAAAAAGATTGCTGCCATTTCTTTAAGGTGAACATTCTTTAAGGTACATTCGGAAACGTAATTTTGCAAGAGCCTGTAAGTGAATAATTATTTTTGATATTGGCATCAGTTAAGGAAGATCACCCATGTAACAGTCTGTTTTTTAAGCATTTTTAGGAAAGTTTTTTATGACCAGTAAAATTATAGAACTTTACGTTTTTTTATTCATTTACTTATATGTATTTTAAAAGTATATATATGTATTTTTAGCCAAAAATGTCCAATAGAACGTGGTGGCCGCGGTAGCCGAGTGGTATAGGTATCGGACCGTGGCTTGCTTTGTCACGGGTTCGAGCCCAGTACCACTAAAGACCCGCCGTGTAGGGCAGCGATGCACGTTAAATCTGTCGAGAGCTGAAACGTCCTCCCGTTGGTGTGGTGTGGTAGTTAGGAGAGGGGGGTGCCAGCTCAGGTGTCGTCCACGTCACTTGACCATGGTTCAAAATTACGTGGTCCGTCGCCAAAAGCCCTCGTGTAGCTGAACAGTGCGACGTTAATATTCAATCAATCAATCAATCAACCAATAGAACGTGAATTATAGCGCTCTAAACACACCCGCCTCGAAAAAATGGATGCTCACTTCCTCCACGATTCCGGCCTATTGGCTTGTCTGAAGTAAAAAAAAAACGACGTTTTAATCTATACGCTTAACTGCACTGAATGAACTATAATCAATTGAAAATATCAAAAATTGGATCTTCGGTACATCTCTGAAGAAAAAGTTTCGAAATTCATGGGTTTTTTTTATAAAAAATACAAATATCTTGAATTTTGAAATGATCGTAGCTCATTTGGTGCGTATATTTGTGCTGAGTCTACCCTGTAAGTTTGAAGTCATTCGGTCAAACCGTTATTGAGATATGAAGGAGGAAAGTTTGAAAAACGCGTTTCAAGTTTCAACGATGAAAATTTTAGCTTAGCGCAACCAACAGCTGCTTTCCTAACACCTGCTTCTTTAGAACGACTTCGAATTTTAAAAAATCACTTTACCACCGCATTCTAGATAAATAAGAAAGCAATTTATGAAAAAAAATTTATTTTTTGACCGCATGACATGGGTTAACCCCCTTAAGAGGACTTGGTACCCTAAAAATCACAAACCTATCGTTTTTTTTTATTTTCATTTAATATTATTCTTTGCATTATTATCTTTCGATTGATATATCACTTGTACATGTCGGAAAGTTAGAAGTTGAATAAAACTTCATTTGAAAACAAATTAGGCAATTCAGCCACACACCCCTTTTTAGAAAAAAAAAAAAAGCTAAAAAATGCATTATGATAAAAAAAAATCTATTTTAGAAATAGAAATAATAACTATAAAAAAGAATGTGTAGTATTAAAAGCAGAATATTTCGGAGGCAATACAATAATGTAATTTTTCTTCCTTGTGAAATGTGTGCATGTAAAATTTTTAAATTAAGGCATTTTATATTAATAATTTTATAATTTCAGCTCTTATTCCTGATATATTTTTCATACAAATGTAATACTTTAATATTATAAGAAGAAAAACAGCTAAAATTTCTGTCGTGACAGAAAAAAAATTTTTTTCAAGTTTTTCTTGAGTTTTCTTGTGCAATTAGTACTCTCTAAAAGTTGATCATTTATAAAAATGTGTGGGTTGAAAACATATTAAAATGTAATTATTTTAAAGAAAAACGTATAAGTAATATCTTAAAGTGGTATTTTAAGTTTAATTAAGCTTATAATAATTATTTTTTCAGAATTATAAACTTTAAACCTGTTTTTCTCAGTTTGTGTTTTTCGAAATCTTAGTGCATTCAAAATGCTACTCCTTCGACAATTATTTACCAATCACTTCAATTTTTTCCTGCGTGTTAAAAATAAAGCATGTAATAAAATTAGGGATCCGTTTTGCTATAAACTGAATACTTTTTTAAAAAAAAATAAAACGTAAGACATGTTGGCTTTTTCGTTAATTTTAACCTGTATATCAACATTTTATTTTTTTTCTCGGAAACGAATGAAGTTATTCTAAAATCGATCCCTAAAGTTGTTAAGAACATCCATAAGAATATTATAAAAAAATTTCAGGTCAAAAAATTAATTTTTACAAAAGGAGTAGGATTTTAAAATTTTCCCAATTTTCTTCAAAAAATTTAAATTTTTAAAATTGTGTGAATAATATATGAAAATTTTCATCTGGTAACATTTTCTTGAATAGAAACATTGTATAAAATTTTAAAATATAATTTTTAAATACGTAAATAAAGAAGTTTGCTCAAAGTGTGACAAGTCCCCTTAAATTAGAATATACATATAAAACTGTTTTAAAAATAATATTACTAGAAAAAAAGTATTTAAATTCAATTTTTTTGGCAAAAAGTGAAGAAACAATGACATATTTTCAAAATATTCTTCTTTTATGAAAATTGCTCATAATAATAAATAATACCTTTCCTATATATAGCTAGATTTTCTATACAGAAGCTAAGGTAAGATTTTTGAAAAAATTCACATTTTCATAGTTAGTACCGAATCTTTTTGTTAAACTTTTTTTTACTTTGATATATATATATATATAAATGGATAAATCCATTTTTAACTACCGTAAAATCCGGCGTATAACGCGTAATTTTAAAACAAAAAATAAGATCGAAATTTACCGGTGCGCGTTATACGCCGGGTATAAAAATGAGATCTTTAAAAATTAAAAAAAAAAGAGATAAGCATACAAAAAAATAAGGCTTCTACTTATATCGAAATACTGTTTACTTAAAAGAAATGGCATTCTTTACGAACTTAAAGGATTGTAGTTCTAGAAGTATACTATTTCTTCAAAATCTTGGGATAATACTCGAATAAAAGACTTAAAAATGTAAGAGCATTGCACACTTCCGTTTCAAGTTTCTTCGTAAAAAAGGGGGGTTCGCGTTATACAGTGAATATACCTTAAATTTAAGAAATGAGGCTTGAAAGTATAGGTGCGCACTACCCGCCGGACTTTACGGTATATATTTCAAAAGTCTTAATTCAGCTCTTGTGTACAAAATTCTTTGCAATAAACATAAGCAAAATAATATGTGAACATTTCTCTTGAAAGCAGAAAGTTTTGAAAATATGTTATATTTTCTTCATTATTTTTTCCAAAAAAAATTGCATTTAAATTATTTTGTATGCTAACAATATTCTTAAAAGAATATCACGTGTATGTTCTAATTCAACTTTCATTAAATATGAAAAAAAAATCATTGCACGATTTTGCAAAATCACAATTCCAAACTTTGTCAGTCACCTCAAGTAAACAAAACTGCAGTACTTATTACCTTTCCTTCATGGGAAAATGTCGATCTTTTGGAAACTAAGTAGTTGTATTGTTTCAAAACTATTCTTAATCATTCAGAAAACTGTTGAAAAATAAATTATTTTTCAATGAAAAAGTTAAAATAAGGACATTGTTTGTCACAAAAAACTTAAATTTTGTGACAAACCATGCCTTCATTTTAAGTTTTTCATTCAAATTAGAAAAATTTATTTAGTAAGATTTAGAAAAATGTTCCAAATTTAAAAATACTTCATCACATTCTTTCGCGCTCGCTTAGTAGCTTTTAAGATAGAAATAGTTTTTATATTTTAGCACATTACCAAAAGAACTGATAATATCATTTACTTACCATATTCAATATATTCTGCATTCAACATTTTTTTTCTTTCGGTACTCATCAATAATTCCTAATTATCACGCTAATTTTCTGATGAGGAATTTTTCATCTTTACAGGTAAAAATCGAAAGTTAATTATCAGTTAAAGGCATTCAAGGGCTAATGAGTACAAAGAGCAATTTATAAAGGAAAAAATTCCATATTTCTTTTTAATAAGATTTAATGCAAAGAATCTTGAGGAAACGAATAATTTTTAATCAAGTCATGTGTGAAAATGAGTAAGATAAATTAAGGTAATTTATAAATCAAAAGGAAAAAAAGAGAGATAGTAAACTTATAAATTACCTAAAGTAAACTATGCGTCTAAGTATTTGCATACCATATTCTGTCTATCTTGCCGTATTGATTACTTAAGACTGTAATATACTAGCAGAAGGTGGTTTTTTAACACTAAACTATTTTTAATGTAGTTTACTATAAGAAAAATGTTGTTAACTCCCCTTAACATCTTTTTAATCAACTTTTTCTTCATGTAATACCTTCAAAACGAGAAAGAAACTTCTAAATTAATTCGGGACTTTTGTTTTCTTTTACATAAGTATAGTTAAGAAAATCGAATGGAGTATAATTAAACGGAAGTTAAATATAGTAAAAATAATCAATTTCACAGCTTCTAGATCAAGTGATGGTTTTCTAAGTATAAAAACACTTTTTTACTATGTTTATTTTTAACTTATAGGAAAACACACCAAAAAGGTTTTTCTGATAGTGTTAGAGAATTTATGATAAGCTTTGAATAAATAAAATTCAAATGGAAAATATATGTTATACATACATATATACATATAGATATATTTAAGACTTTATATGTTCTAACTCTGTAAAGATAATGATTATTAAGAAGATAATATTGAACAATTTAATTATGGTGCATAGGATGCCATTTTTTAAAAAGAATTTCACGAGGAAAAATACGAACATTTATATTTTTTTAATAAACAAACAAACATTTATTTCATCGAAATTTTTACAAAATTTAAGCTGCAGTTCAGTTCCATATTTATATAACCAAATCACGAAACTATAACAACAAACTTAAGTTTAGAAAATTCAAAATAATTTAATAAGTAATTCTTTTTCATTACTATATAATTATACTTAAAAAATAAATGCTATAATATTCAATCATTAAAAACATTTTGAGTTCGAACATACGAATGAAAAATAAATTAAAGTTTAATCTTCTGCTCGTTATTTATTAATTGTATTCAATTAGTTTTTATTCAAATTAATTATATTTTTGTGTGTTTTTTCCTCTCTCTCACTATGAAAACGATTCAATAGAACAAACTATTTGTTCTATTATTTCTGTGGATCCTTTGCTATTGTAAGAAAATATTATTAGAATACTTTGGGTTCTCAAAACTATTTGTTGGATGTGAAGAACAATTTTTAATTTTAAGTAAGATTATGTTCGCATCCGTGATTTTCAAAAATCGTATAAATGGATAATTTTTTGATTTTTAGTGTCTCTTGAATTATAATATAAAAATAAAATTATTTTAAGAATATTATCACAAAAAAACAAAGTATTTCAATGCAATTTTTCTTAGCTAAAAATGAAGGAAAAACTGTCACATTTTCAAAAATATTTTGTTGAAAATGCAATATCAATATTTAAAGCTAGGACTTCTATACCGGAGTTAAACAAACATTTTTGAAAAATTCACATTATTTACAGAGCACCTATCGATTGATACATAGTAACGGGTGTTTATTTTGTTAAAATTTCTCTTTCTCTAATATAACAAATTATGAATAAATCCACTTCTAAAGTACATGTTTCGAAAATCTTAGCTCAGCCCCTGGACAGTAGTCTTAGCTATATATTAGTAAAATATTATTGTTATAGAAGCATTTTCCACAACAGGAGAATGTTTTAACAATGTCGTTTTTTTTATAATTTTTTTCATTTTTTGCCAAAAAATTCATTTAAATATATTTTCTTGCTATAATATTCTTAAAGCAATTTTCTATGTATAGTCGGACCCCCATTGAAAGAATTCATAGGGAACGAACATTTTGTTCGTTGATTCGAAGTTATTCGTTACATAGGGGTCTAAACAAAATACAGTATTTTTGCTATTATCTTTTGGAAATTCCATAATAAGCAACTACACAAAAATATCCATAGTTAGAAACTACACATTTTTTTTATTCAACATCTAAAAAAACTGTTAATGAATTATTAAGCATCAGTAAATCATAAATTTTAAAATACTGACTGATGAATGCTTGATAATCTCTTTTTGATTCCTGACTCAAAAGAGTTCTTTTCGATTTTATGTAGAGAAGAAAATCCTGTGTTATTTACATCCCGCTTCATGGCGTATGGTTTCACAGTTTCCGAACAATATAAAACATCAAAAAATTTTAACAGTTTTGATAATAGTTTCATTTTCGATTCATGATAATCGAATCAGAATCTGCTATTCATTGGCTGCATCAGAATCGCTATTCATTGGCTCCAACAAATCAACAGCATCCTCAACTTCAATTGCACAGATAGGAAGTCCGTCATTAACGCAGTCGTTAAAATCTTAAAATATCTTCTGCGTTGTGGAGTAGGTTGGTATAAGAAAGAAATTTTCTGTCCCATTCAAACCTCATACGACAGATTACACTCATGATTCACCTACACCTGTAAAGTCTAATAATTCTAATAGCACCCTTTCCCGTCAAAATTTGTTGCTTGCAAGAAAATCTTTTTCTGTACCGTACAAAAAAAATGTCATTTGAAAAATAAAATCCAATTTTTTCTAATAATACCTAATAAAAAAAACCTTCTCAGCTGTTGAAATAATTCATTAATTCGGGGTTAATTATTCATTAAACAGCGGGTTTTTACCTTCTTCCTAATTGGGGACAGAGAATAATTTGTTAAATTGGGGTTCGTTAAATCAGTGTCTGACTATAAATTATAATTCAACTGACTAAATATCAAGACAAGTAATATATACATATATAAAATTAAGTCAATTCCTCTACTTAGTTTAAAAAAGTAAAATTTTATTTTAGTTACTTTTTATTAAGTAATTACAATTAATATAAGTATGTATATACATATGAGAGAATAACACTATTAAGGTATCCGACTACACTAAAATCATGATTTTTTACAAAAATGGACAAAAATATTTTATGATATTATAGGCCATCTTATGAGATTCATAAAAATACCAAGGTTTTTATTTTCCATTCACTAGAACAAAAACCACAGGTGTTTTAGTAAAAGCAGATGTCATAACTTTATATAAGATGTCAAACTTTAAAATGCGTTTTACTCGAAATGTGTTTTTTCCGAAAATCTCAAACGGAGACAGCGATTGCTAAAAAAGTTTTAAAAATAATTTGCTGAAAGTTTGTCTGTATGTTCTGTATGACAGCAGACGAGTTTTAACCTTCAGATTTACCAATCACTGTTTTATTCCAAAATTTACAGTTCTTTATGATAATACAAATACTGTTTTTTTTAAGCAATTTCATATAACAGCTAAGATAAAGTTCTCTAGTTTTTCTAAAAATTAAAATCTCTTATCTTGAAGGTCACTTCAAAAAGGAATAGCAAAGTAATACATCAAAATTGAAAAATTGAGAATTTGTTCATTTACTGTTTGTACAGAGCGGGCCCCGTTTATGCAATATTTTGTCAATTTTTACCCATTTTTTCAGATTTTAGTAGTAATAATTTATTTTTCAATTCTTAATTTTACTCGTTTTTCCTTAAAATGTACTAAATAAATCTAAAAACCACAAAAAAATCTCCATATATCCATTATTTCAAAAAAAAGTTGTCGCAAGCAGTCGGATACCTTAAGTGGCAAAATAGAAAGTGATTTTCCTTGCAATTACCCATTTTCCTTTCTATATAGGCTATTGGACTATTTATTTTTGTTTGTTACTATTTATTCATTAATTAAATTTAATTATTTCAATAAAATAGTTGAGTAAAAAGAAATTACATTCTCAGAAATTAGGCCATCCCAGGTGAGGTTCGAACCCACGGCACACGGCATTTGGATTAGAAAACCCAACGCGCTATCGATTTCACTACAGGGACACAACGAGTAATTTTTCTTTTTATATAGGGTATTCGACTATTACTTTTGTTTACTATTTATTCATTAATTAAACAGAATTAAACTATTAATGTATGAAAAAACTGTTTTAACAACAAGTGTCTTCCACTATAAGTCTAAAAAAGTGTATTTTAACTTGAGTGGAGGAATAGAAAGTATTTTATAAACGACTTAAAATTTGAGCAAGATATATAATATTTTCTTCGTTGTAGGTTCTTTGTTTTCAACTAAGATTTCATTAGTTACCAGGCGCAAATAAAGTCAGTCCATCTTTAGTGGCAAATTACTTTTATTGACTCTTATACAGCCACACAACACACTAAACAAGCACATCTAACTCTAAACATTATACTTTTGTTTCACACCACATTTTGGTTTCCATGCTACAGATCGTAACAGTCCTTTCATGCCTCCTCCATTTTGTAAAGTTCCTTCTCTTTCCATTTCGATGGCGGCGTCACTTATATAGTTTGTGAAGTCAGGCGAACATTACTATATATATATATATATATATATATATATATATATATATATATATATATATATATATATATACTAGCTGGTATACCCGTTCTTCGCACGGGTGAACTGAAAAATTAAACAATACAGATTGAAGGATAAAGAAGTTTTTAATGAGTTAATTTTACGTGAATTGCAAATTAAACAAAAAAAGCTTTTGGCGTAACTCAGGTAACAAAAAAAAAAGAGAGAAATATAAAACACCTTTGTTAAATTTTAAGTATGTAGGTCTAATAGCTGATAAAAAGGATTTTTTTATTTATAACTAACTCCCCGTAACACTCTTGAGGGTTGATTTTTGAAAATACCTTCCTAAGCTGATTTCTGCTCAGCAAAAGTAACACATTGTTAAAAGTTTTGTGTAATGCACGCTTAAAGTAGTGTAAATAATTTTTATCTGAAAGTATAATACATTAATATTACTTTCTGTAGTATTTATTTTATGTTAAAATTGTAATATTCGCAAGCAACGCCGTTTCTTAAATTATAATGACGATCCAATGAAAAACATAGCGAAATGTTAACGATAGAGTCAAGTTGGCAAATGCCTAGCTATTTTCATAACTCGAGCTTTATTAGAGCTTTGTAAGACCCGCCGTGTAGGGGCGCGATGCACTTTAATACTTTATCCAACCCCATTATGATTAACTGCAGTTTTTTTCATACAATTTTTTTTGGATCACTACATGTACAAATTAAGGGATATACATAAACAAAATACTCCACTTTGGAAAATTTAATCCGTTAGAGCTAATAAATTAAAAATAAAGATATTCCACTGTAAAATTAATTATATATACCGTTCACTTAAAATAAGTAGTCAAATCATTTTCTAAGGTCTTCATTAACATACAAAAACATAAGACATTAAATTTTGACAAACTTTTTTTCCGCTAAAATACTCATCATGGAACCCGTGCTGCCATATATCTTGGAAGAGTGGATTTCAAAGAACATTCCTGCTAATTATTGGTAGAATATTCCTTCTAAGTTGGTGTGGTGTGGTAGTTAGGAGAAAGGGGTGCCAGCTCAGATGTCGTCCACGTTACTTGACTATGGTTCAAAATTACGTGATCCGTTGCCAAAAGCCCTCGTGTAGCTGAACAGTGCAACAATAATATTCACTCACTCTCACACTCCAAGAAATACAGAACAATAGTTATTGCGTTTTTTAATGTAAAAATAATTATATCTGCCTATTCAATTAAAATTATAGCGTTATAATTAACTACTAACCACAAATAAATTTTGAAAATTTGTCCAAATGATGCAGTGTAAAAGAGAAAGCTTATTTACTTTAAGTATCAGAACAGATAAAAGCATTTATTTGGAAAAAAGATCAATTTCTTACTACCAAATGTGCATAATAAGATGTTAAAAAAACATTAAAATAAAGAGATATTTATAACAACCTCTCCCTTCAAAACTTAGTTTGATTCTAAAATAAAAAAATAGGCATTATATCAGAAGAATTAATTAGAAGCGAGCACCTTGCGTAGCCAAAACAAAAAAGGTTTTTCACAAACAAAAAATAGATATATGCAGACGCGTTTTTTTTTTGTAGTGCATGCCAGAATTGCTAGCAGAAGACAGAATTTTTTCCTACTTACTTGACAAATATCGTTATATTTTTGACACTTTTCTCAAATCTTTATAAATTATAGTCTATGCTATAAATTATAGCCTATGTTCTATTCTGATGTATAAGCTATATTACTGTAAAGTTTCATTAAAATCCATTCAGTAGTTTTTTCGTGAAAGACCAACAAAGATTTTCACAAACTTTCACAAACTTTCACATTTATAATATATATATATATATATATATATATATATATATATATATATATATATATATATATATATATAGGGAGAGTGGGAACTATATAGTAGGAATTGAATAAAAAATTTCCAGCTATTGAAATAATTCATTAATTCGGGGTTAATTATTCATTAAATAGCGGAGTTTTTACTTTCTTTTTTATCGGGAATAAAGAAAAATTCGTAAAATAGGGGCTCGTTAAATTGGGATTCGACTGTATGTTATAATTCAATTAACACTAAATATCCTAAATAAAAATTTATCCATTTATATGCGTTTTCAAAATCATGGATGTTACGTTAACAAAAAGATTTGTGCCTACAACTTAACAAAAAAATCTTCACAATCCGCCCATTCTAAACGTTATCCATTAATTTTTAACAGCACTTTTTTGTTTATCGACAACTCGACTCTATCACACTCCAGAATGCATCTAAATCTCAACATTAAATCAGAGAAGACGGATCACTCAATGAAAAAAGAAAAAAAAGTCTTCTTAACTTCGAAAATCCTTAATGTATTTTACCTATTCTCAGAACTATTTAACCTCCCACAACGTTACATTAAGGGTGGAACCAAAAGAGTTGCAAACCAAGCAGTAGGAGTAGGCGTAACCGGCGCCACAGATATTGCACAAATGCTGAGAGTCCCTGATATTCGTGCAAATTACTGATATTATTTTTTTATTCTTCCTTTCTCTAAACCACCAGTTCTCCACCATCATAGATTAAAAACAATCGCGCGTGACAATCTTGGATTAATTATATCTATGTAGCAACTTGGGATGTTTGTGGAGTTGTTTGCTGCTTGCGAATACAGCCTATTCAATGCCATTGCTATCTTCGTTGTCATTTTCGAAGAATGGATAGAAGCTTTCAAAGCTCCCATGCGCTTGTCTAACATTGAAAATTTCTGTTAAATCGTGAAATGTGAAACACATTAAAGATGCCTTTGCGTAGTGTGCTCAGTTCATGACGATCACATGATAAAGACAAACACGTGTTCTCCATTGAATTCAAAATAGGCATCATTGTACTTGTGGTTCTAATTTTAAAACTTAAATAAAATTTCATAATTGGTTAATTATGTTCAAACGTTATAAAAAAATCTTCAAAAGATTTTTAAATTTTTAAGAAAATCTTATTCTATGCATATACTTTTAAATAAAATGTATTTTGTTTACCTTGTGCGTTATTCTTGTTGACAGATTTGTACTCTTTTTAAGAGAAAGTTTTTGCAAAGACCAAAGTTGGCAACAATGAAGTGCATGAACTGATTAGTTGGAAACACATGATTGCTTCTATCGTATGACTATGAAGGCACATGAGTTTTTGAACTGATTAACTAAAAACGTAGTTATCATTATCATGTGACTATGACGTCATATGAATTGAGCCCATTTTAGTGAATAAGACACATACTCTACATACTTTTTAGGTAGTAAAATATATACTCCAATATAAATTCGTGCAGATTCAATCCCTGTATATGTGTATAATTCATGTATGAATTCTTACATCCTTTTATAATATACACAAAACCTTAAAATTAACAGATATACGAGCAAATCTAAATCGTCACAGAGTACTTTTTTAAGCACGCCATCAGTTTTCTTAATTTGTCTAAAAAAAAGATATCTGATTTGTTTGGATATTACGAAAAATACTTTTTTTATGTTAACCACTTTTCATGAAAAACATTTCAGTGGCTTTTGAAAATCGGCAAAAGAGTGTGTTTTGAAACCAGAGTATACACAGACGCACATACAAAATTGTACAAATTAAATCTTCTCTAAATAAACAGGATTATAAATAAAATGTAAATGTTCATAGTTCTATGAAAATATTCTCTATATTTAAATACTTCCCTTCTCAAATCACAGATGATGATACTATAACTCATTGAAATAACACTTACGACATAATTATGAATGTATATAATTACTACAGTTTAGAAAATTACAAGCAATAGTCTCAATTTCTCAAAAATGTAATTTATTCTTCCGTCTAGAATGCTTATAAGTACTACAACAGCTATCTCTTTATTGTTGCAAAAAACTTTGATCTTTTACATTTAAGTAGTTTTTGTTTCTCAAATAGAATATATTAAAATTTATATATATATATATGTATATATAGTCGGACCACGATTTACCGAACACCTTTATATAATGAATTTCGCGATTTAACGAATTTTTCTTCCCCTTTATTAAAGAATTGTTTCAACAGCCGAATTTTTTTACTTGTTTGAATTAGAAAAAATTGGATTTCTTTTCAAATGAGAAATACTTTTTGTCCGGAACAGAAAATATTTTTTCTTGTGAGCGCAAATTTCGACGGGAAAAGGTTGTGACAGGGCTTTTGTCACGATTTCATCTAACTGTCCTCTTGGGTTCTTTGGGGCCAGAATGGACAACTCAAGAAGAACGTGGTTATGTAAATTAGGAATCATAAATTATATATATATATATATATATATATATATATATATATATATATATATATATTGGAGGTTAGCAGTAGCGAGAGGTCTATGTCTATGCGTAGAAGTGATTGCTAAGTGGGAAGTGAAGCCGCTAAGTAGAGAGGTAGCTGTAAAGTGATTTGAGATAAAAGTTTAGAAGAATCCTAAGTTCGGGAATTAGCCTAGCCGTGCCGGTACAGAGGAACCAAAAGTGAGTCCAAGACCAAAAGGAACATAGTCAGATTAAAGCTGCAACAGAAGTGATAAGGACCGCAGCTGTTTACCTAGGATATAGCGGTAAGTGAATTTATATAAGCTATAAGGAAAGTGCGCATATTAGTGAGATGGGAATTAATCTATAAAGTTAGATTCTGTGGTCAATTGCGTGATTATTTGGTAATACGTGTTGCATCCTCTCATTCTGGATCATCCTCCTTAGGTTATTATTGTTGTGTATTGCGTTTAAACTAAGATCTTAAACAGATTTTAGTATGAATGATTTGAGTGGTTCTTCCTTCTTTCCCATAGAAACAGGTCGAGTAGATAGGGTAGAACGTGTGTCCCCATGGGCGGGGGCTTCACAAGGTGCAGCCCTTTATTAAAATTCGTTGGCGCAGATGAATCATGAGTGTAACCTATAGTGTAAGTTTTGAATAGGACAGGAAATTTTTCTTTCTTATATCATCCCAGTCCACAACGCAGGGGATATTTTAAGAGTTTTTACCATTTGCGCTCTTTCTTGAGAGGTAAGTTTAATATACGTACGGTTTTGCACGAAATTTTGTTTCTGAAAGTTTGGGATGCTAGGCAGATTGTCGTCAATGAAAATGTTTTTCTTTGAGTGAAAAGCTTAACAATTTACGCGAATTTGACTATAAAGTTAGATCACAAATGCCTTAGTACAGCATTTCTCGAACTGTAGGGCATGATAACTCAACAAGGGGGGTGCGAGCATACTGAAAAGTCGAAAACAAAAGATTATTTAAAAGAAATGATTAATTTACAGAAAGTAAACAAACAAAAGACATTCAGGCAAAATAAAAAATAAAATACTAATACTATTACACTAATACAATGCGCTTATAAATGTATCTGTACTGCACAAAGTATTTTATAGTTAGTTTAACTATATTAAATTAAGAACAACATTAACAATTACCAATAATTAATCCTTAAACTGCCGATTGAAAGTTACACGATTCGCTCTTCAATGCCACCATTTAACACGTAGGCAAACGCATGTGGTGTATTGGGGTGTGGGGAAGTAAAAAAGGAATAAATAAGCAAATCCTTTGAAATAAGTACATCCTTTGTAAACACTGTAAAGGTTCTTTAATTGCATTCCGAAATCTTCGGAATAATTTTATGGAGAGCAGTACACAGAAAATATCGTACTTCGGAAAGACGTATACATACGTCCATGATAATTAACGCTTTGACTTAGGGAGACGTATATTTCTGCCGAAGGCATTTAAGAGGTTAAAGTCGTATTATAGTTTTAGTATAAAGTGTATTATTGAATTAAGTACATTGTTATAGTGTTGAGGGGGGCATGATGAAAATAAGGATTTAATAAGGGGTCGACAGTATTGAAACTTCCAAGAACTTGATAACGAAACTCCTACCGAAACTGTTAAATGTTCTAATGATTTACATTATTTGGAAACAGTAAAAAACATACCTCTTCCAGCATACTAGATGTAACTAGATATCCAAAGGCCATGATGCAAAAAAAAAGTAATATAAAAAAAGTTTTCTTAAGTCAATTCCTACTTTGAATGGATGAATAGAAAGTATTTTATTAACGATTGAAATTTTGAATAAGATATAAATATATATAAAGGGTGTTTTTTTAGAGGTATTGAACTTTAAATTGAAATAAAACAACGATGTATTATTCCATGGACATGAATTTTTTTTATTCGAAAGATAATGTTGTGGCATTACATTTTAAATATGATTTCTGGCATAGGACTGCCACGGCTGGCTCGGATGTAGTCCAATCTGGACGTCCAATTTTCGATGACTTTTTCCAACATTTGTGGCCGTATATCGGCAATAATCCGGCGAATGTTATCTTCCAAATGGTCAAGCGTTTGTGGCTTATCCGCATAGACCAATGACTTTACATAGCCCCACAGAAAATAGTCTAGCGGCGTTAAATCACAAGATCTTGGAGGCCAATTTACAGGGCCAAAAGTTGAAATTAGGCGGTCACCCAACGTGTCTTTCAATAAATCGATTGTGGCTCGAGCTGTGTGACATGTTGCGCCGTCTTGTTGGAACCAGAGCTCCTGGACATCATGATTGTTCAATTGAGGAATGAAAAAGTTAGTAATCATGGCTCTATACCGATCACCATTGACTGTAACGTTGTGGCCTTCATCGTTTTTGAAGAAGGATTCCACCAGCCCATAAAGCGCACCAAACAGTCAGTTTTTCTGGATGTAACGGTGTTTCGACATACACTTGTGGATTAGCTTCACTCCAAATGCGGCAGTTTTGTTTGTTGATGTTGCCATTCAACCAGAAGTGCGCTTCATCGGTAAACAAAATTCGCTTATGAAAATCGGGAACAACGGCAATCTCGTTTTGGGCCCATTCGACGAATCTACGCCTTCATTGATGATCGTTTGGATGAATTGCCAAACCAAACTGAGAATAAATCACTTGACAGCTGTTAAATCGGTCGCCATCTTGGAAAGTAATGCCAACTTAAACTTCTATACCTGGAAAAAAAACACTAATTATATATATATATATATAGAATCCAATATAAAAGAATTTTTTCAATATATAATCATATACATATACATACACATATATATAAATTTATACACACATATACATATACATAAACAAAAATATAAAAATAATCATATAGTTATATACCTAGATAACTAAAAGTAGGAAGGAGGCACATAGTATAAAGACAAATTCCTGGCCTTAGGAACCAGGATTGCAGGTTTAAACAAGTTTTGCGGCGCCAACCTTCACCTGTAATTTGTCATACTATGTACCAAGAGGAAAGGAAAGAGTTATATATGTGTAGAATTTAAATATTAAATCATTAAACTAAAGAACATATGAACATAAATATAACCTACTAAAACGGATTTATAACGATGGCCAAGAGTGCAGTATCGTATTCCCGCCAAATAGGGAGAGCAGAACCGCATAAAGTTAAATGCGATACGACATAAGAAACGATTAATTACGATACGATATACGATAATAAGAAATATATATATATACTTTTAAAAAATCATAAAAATAAAAATCATAAAATTAGCGTAAAATATAAAGAAACTCAGAAAAATATATATATTAAAATTTTTTTTAAAAAAAGCATGTGGCGCCATCTATTTAATAATTGTAGGATAAATTAGATATTGTCTAAATTTAAAAAAAACATTACAAAACATAATAACAGTAAATAATTACATTCATACAAATTGTATCATAAAAAACCATTATAAATATAATTACAAAGAAAATTAGCAGGGTATCCATGTTCAATACAGTGATTAAAAATTTTTTTAAGATTTAAAAAAATATTATCTTTTTATCGTTAACTAATACTTTATTGCGATAAATATAGTTAAAAATAATATTTCTATATATAGATATTGATAAATTAGAATTCCAGTAAGGCACTTTGATGATATTAAAATTAAAGGCATCTCTTTTATCATAAATATTAGTATGTAGTTTCAAATCCTTAATATACAGTGATACATCTAGGTAATTTGTTTTGATTGGATTATTATTAATTTTAACTACGTTTAAGTAGGACGGATAAAAATAATAGGATTTAAATTATCATTTTTACCAAAAATAATTAAATCATCAATATATCTAAAAATGTAGTAGTCATTATTAATAACATAACTATATTCATAAAAATGTAAATAAAGATTAGCCAAACTATTACTAGCTGGGCCTCCTTGTGGGAGTCCTTTCTCTTGTTTATATAAAGAACCATTAAAACTGATATAATTTTCTTTTAAGACAAAATCTATGAGAGTTTTAAATTTGTTAAAATTAATAGTAAGGTTATACATACTGTGGTTTTCTAAAATTACTTTAATAATATCATATAAATCAATGGAATTGAAAAGATCTTCAAAGTCATAACTATGAACTGAATAAATATTTTTATCATTAAAAAAATCTATAATCTCTTTACTATTTTTAATTATAGCTTTATTACATTGCAATTATAGCTTTATTACATTATATATATATATATTATAGTGAGAGTGAACTAATAGTAGGAATTGACAAAAGAGTATGATTTGTCTGAATTGTTGTAACAATGCACACCCGATTTGGCTGAAAAACAGGTTTTCGACGCCAACTTTTGTCTTTGTTTTAACAGTTACATTGTTCCAACAATAGAAACGAATCTAAGTTGGCGTTAAAAACCAGTAATTAATTAAATTTAATTTAATTAATTAATTAATACTTGAAGAAACGTATTAACATCAAGTGTCATCCACTACAAGTTTAAAAAAATTTATTTGAACTTGATTGGATGAATAGAAAGTATTTTATTAACGATTGAAAATTTGAACAAGATAAATATGTAAATAATAGAGAGAGAGTGAGCTAACAGAAGGATTTCAAAAAATGAGGGCCCTATTTTGGTTGAATTTTATCAAGTAAAAATATATGAATATTTTAAATATACAAAGCAACAATTTTTATTTACTATATTCTGTTTCTTGGAGTTGTTTGTGCTTAAACGCACTACTGGGATTCTTTTTTTTATCCATAATTTTAGTTTTCTACTTGATGCAATACAATTCGTATGCGCTCGAGTACTTACTAATGTTAAAAGGAAGCTGAAACGTAATATGTGCTCCACTACAAAACAAGGTTGGTGAGTCCTTAGGTATTTGCTTATAAAGGGTGTTTTTTTTCCAGGTATAGAAGTTTAAGTTGGCATTACTTTCCAAGATGGCCACCCGATTTAACAGCTGTCAAGTGATTTATTCTCAGTTTGGTTTGGCAATTCATCAAAACGATCATCAAGCAAGGCGTAGATTCGTCGAATGGGCCCAAAACGAGATTGCCGTTGTTCCCGATTTTCATACGCGAATTTTGTGTAGCGATGAAGCGCACTTCTGGTTGAATGGCTACGTCAACAAACAAAACTGCCGCATTTGGAGTGAAGCTAATCCACAAGTGTATGTCGAAACACCGTTACATCCAGAAAAACTGACTGTTTGGTGCGCTTTATGGGCTGGTGGAATCCTTCAAAAATGATGAAGGCCACAACGTTACAGTCAATGGTGATCGGTATAGAGCCATGATTACTAACTTTTTCATTCCTGAATTGAACAATCATGATGTCCAGGAGCTGTCGTTCCAACAAGACGGCGAAACCTGTCACACAGCTCGTGCCACAATCGATTTATTGAAAGACACGTTTGGTGACCGCCTTATTTCACGTTTTGGACCTGTGAATTGCCTCCAAGATCTTGTGATTTAACACCGCTAGACTATTTTCTGTGAGGCTATGTAAAGTCATTGGTCTATGCGGATAAGCCACAAACGCTTGACCATTTGGAAGACAACATTAGCCGTATTATTGCCGATATACGGCCGCAAATGTTGGAAAAAGTCATCGAAAATTGGACGTCCAGATTGGACTACATCCGAGCCAGCCGTGGCAGTCCTATGCCACAAATCATATTTAAAATGTAATGCCACAAGATTATCTTTCGAATAAAAAAAATTCATGTCAATCGAATAATACATCGTTGTTTTATATATTGCAATTTAAAGTTCTATACCTCTAAAAAAACACCCTTTATATTCGGGAGAATCGAACTCATCCGCCAGAGGGCTTAGAGCTACAAAATGATTCCCCGAGATAGACAGGAAATAATATAAGAAATATGCGTGAACAAGAAAATACAATATAATATTATTATAAATATTTTTAAAGTGCACCTCAGCAAAAGAACAAAATTATATCAGTGTATTGCAAATATGAGAAGATTGCGAAATATTGAAACAGAGAATGTAACTAGGAAGGAATTGCTTCTTGTTTATAGATTTTTAAGAAGTAATAAAAAGTATGGTCAGATTTTTCATGGAACTTCAAATTTATTTTTAAGTAACACAGTTTATAGACAAATTTAAAAAAAATTGAAAAAGTGACGTTAAATTTTCAATAAATAAAATTCGCAACACTAAACAATGAACAAAATTTAGGGGAATTTCCCGACAGATATTCGAAATTACTTTCGACTGAGAGAAAATTGTGATGATTATAGTTATACTGTAACCTTTTATATTTATATCTTAAACTTGGGAGAAACTGCTTGGTGGTCAGGGTCCGAGGGCCCCGGTGCACGGCACCGCCTAGTCGATTAGTAGCTACGCCACTGGCAGCAGATGTTAATGACGCAGTATTTTCTTCTCTGCATAAAGTCGGAAAACAACTCTTTCGAGTTAAAAACCAAAAAAAAAAACAAAGATTGTCAAACATCTATAAATCGGTATTTTAAATTTCCAATTGACTGGTGCATAATAATTCACTGCTGTTGAATAAAAAGTGTGCAATTTTTAACTGTGGATATTTTTTGAGTAGTTCTGTGACGGATCTATCCGCAATCCTTCAATTAATCCTCTTGGGAAATCTTTGGGCTATCAATTTGCATTATTCACAACCAACCCTTCGAAAGAAGAAAATCGGGATATTCAAATTAAATTTGTAACGTCTTACGCGTCTTTTCTTTAACAAGTCCTTTGGGTTCTTAGGGCCAGAATTAATGGCAACTCTTTTCCAACAAAATCCAAGAAACGAGATGTGAAGAAAAGATGCAAATAAACGGACTTTAAATATAGGATCTTAGAGTAAGCGGGATGGCAATGTAAAGGAAGGTTAGACAATTGGTGTGCGTTGTGGCAGATGATGATTATTGCAATTCGTGGTGCAAGATTGAATAAGTTCTACGTGTCGTGGATAAACATGTTGGTGTTCGACTAGAAGTTAGCCGTCAAGCTGTATCTCATTGCATATAAAGACAAGTAGCATAACGGAATAATATAAGGTAGGATTGATTACTTAAATATTAGAATCGAGGATTAGGCGGTTCACTTATTGAGATTGGTCTGAAGTAAAGTGTGTTTTTTGAGAGGTATAGAACTTTAAATTGCAATAAAACAACGATGTATTATTCGATTGACATGAATTTTGTTTTTTTCGAAAGATAATCTTGTGGCATTACATTTTAAATATGATTTCTGGCACAGGACTGCCACGGCTGGCTCGGATGTAGTCCAATCTGGACGTCCAATTTTCGATGACTTTTTCCAACATTTGTGGCCGTCTATCGGCAATAACACGGCGAATGTTATCTTCCAAATGGTCAAGCGTTTTTGTCTTATCCGCATAGACCAATGACTTTACATAGACCCATAGAAAATAGTCTAGCGGTGTTAAATCACAAGATCTTGGAGGCCAATTCACAGGTCCAAAACGTGAAATTAGGCGGTCACCCAACGTGTCTTTCAATAAATCGATTGTGGCACGAGCTGTGTAGCATGTTGCGCCGTCTTGTTGGAACCACAGCTCCTGGACATCATGATTGTTCAATTCAGGAATGAAAAAGTTAGTAATCATGGCTCTATACCGATCACCATTGACTGGAACGTTGTGGCCTTCATCGTTTTTGAAGAAGGACTCCTCCAGCCCATAAAGCGCACCAAACAGTCAGTTTTTCTGCATGTAACGGTGTTTCGACATACACTTGTGGATTAGCTTCACTCCAAATGTGGCAGTTTTGTTTGTTGACGTAGCCATACAACCAGAAGTGCGCTTCATCGCTAAACAAAATTCGCTTATGAAAATCGATCATTATTTTCGAAATAAAATTGCACAATTTGAAAGCGTTTTTCAAGCTTGAGTCTATTCATGATGAATTGCCAAACCAAACTGAGAATAAATCACTTGACAGCTGTTAAATTGGTCGCCATCTTGGAAAGTAATGCCAACTTAAACTTCTATACCTGGAAAAAAACACTCTGTAGATTAGATTATATTAAAAAAATATATATTGTGTGTTGCGTATTGAATCATCGCAGATTCTCTCATATTAATTATTATAATTATATTTGTTAAAGGTTTAAGTTGAATATCTTAATAAAGTCATATTAACATAATGTTTGATCCTAGTTCTTACGCTAATCCTACACCTCTTGCTCACGCTGATACTTCGAGAGATGTACTTCCAAGGGGAGGTACATCACAACTTACTATATATAGTCGAAGTTTTCTAGCTTGAGTAGAGAGGAGATAAACTTGAACCTGGTGAAATTGTGATTGACAGGTATCATATTTGAATTATTGTGATTTAAGGTGATTCTTCACTGAGATTAAATTGGTATTAGATTAAATAGGATGATAGATTACATCCGATATAAAGTAAGGATCGAGCTCCTAATCTTTTGTGTATTACCGTCGTTCCACTTTTGTGTTTAGCGCCGAGACATTCTCTTACTATTATTACTTGATTTTGTGTCGTTTTATTGTGTGTGATCAATAAATAGATTAATTGGATCATGGCGAGTGTTTCTTCACTACTTCCCACATATCTAGGTACCCAAGAGAGAGGTTACCTTTCACAGTTATTTATTAAAGAGTTTCCAAAAGATGAATGCCAACAATTTATAAAGTTTTGGGACCCCGATATTACGAAAACTCCGAATTAACGAATAAAATGTTCGGTCTCGAAAAATTCATTACATCAGGGTCTGATTATGTACTGAAAAAGCTGCCGGAAGATACTTTGTAAATATTTCTTATGACGGATTATATTTCAACTATTTTTAATGAGATAAAATATATTCTTTCATGTATTTTATTAAATAAACTATTAGTTGCCTTGAAGTTATTGAAATTTTTATGGTAAGGTATTCACAATTTTAAATAGATTTTTTTTATGTGCACTGTGTATTAAAGTTGAAATACGCGTCAGCGCTTTGACTTTTGAACCGAATTTCAGAATTTAAGAATCGATCACTATATTTCCTATGTTATAAACTTGTATATATTTATGTTTTATTGATAAACTATTTTTTATTTTTTTTCATTCTAAATGTTATTTATGTTTACTGAAGCATTTCAAAAGGAAATCTTAAAACATTTCCCGAGTAAAATGCCTTTTTCTCTTAATATCTTAATTTTTTTAAATTTTTTCTTTTCAATTTCAAAGAAGTGATTTTTTACGGTTGAATTGTCTGATTTCAAAGACTTTTTTTAAAAAAAAGATTTGGATGAATCTATTAAGATGTTTTGTTATCTATTCGCTTCAAGCAACTTTATCAAAGGTAACCATGTATATTAAAAAAAAACACTTTTAAAAAAATTTGTGTGTGCTAATGACCACGCGATAGACGTGAAAACTTCTGATTTGTTCTGGGAAAGAAGATCTAATCGTTCGGATGCACTTCGTTTTCTTTCATGACATTTTTGCATGTGGGATTTAAGTAGTTCTCTTTTTCATACCCATTCATCGGTGGATTTATTTATTTCATCCATTTTCTCTAAAGGGCAATGTTTAAATAATTATGCATACTTATATATATAGGAGAAAAGCGACTCACTCACTGACTGACTGACTGACTCACTGACTCATCACGATATCTCCGGAACTATTAAACCTGCAGACTTGAAATTTGGTAGGTAGGTTCCCTTCATGGGGAGTAGACGTCAGCTAAGAACGGATTTTGCAAAGTTCGAACCCCAAGGGGCGTTATAGATAATTATTTCCATTACTGAACTATTAGTATACAGTTGTGAAACTTGGTACACATAGTTCTTTCATAAAGTAGAGATTAACTACGTAATGATTTTTACGAAAATCGACCTCCCAGGGGCGTTGAGGGCGCTTAAGGGGCGTTATACATAATTATTTCCTTTTTTAACCTATTACACGTACAGTCTTGAAATTTGATAAGCGGATTCCTTTCATAGAGTACAGATCCCCTACAGAATGAGTTTTGTGAAAATCGACTCCCAAGTGGCGTTGTAGAGAATTAAAAGGCGTTATAGGCAATTAACTCCTTTTTTTTAAACTATTAGACGCAAAATCTCGAAATTTAGTATGCTGATTCCATTCATTAAGTAAAGATCTGCTATAAGATGGGTTTTGTGAAAATTGTTTCCTAAGTGGCGTTGCGGGGGCTTAAGGGGCGTTATAGATAATTATTTCCATTTTTAAACTATTAGACGTACAGTCTTAAAATTTGATAAGCGAATTCCTGTCATAGTGTAGAGATCCGCTACAAAATAGTTTTAGGGAAAATTGATCCCCAAGGGTCACTGAGGGGGATTAAGGGCGTAATAGATAAATATTTCCGTTTTTCAACTAATAGAAACACCTGCTTGAAAATTAGAAGGTATGTTCCGTTCATGGAATAAAGTTCCTTTTACAAAGATTTTTGTTAAAACGGACCCCCAAAGGAGTGGGGTTGCGAGGGATTAAGGCGTGTTATAGAAAAATTCCTGTTTTTGAATTTAACTCATTTACTTGAAATTTGTTGAGCACTTTTCTTTAGTTGAATAGAGTTCCACTAAGAATGGATTTTACGGAAATCAACTCCAGGGGGAAGCGGGGAGAGTTATTGGAGCGTATTGATAGACAAAATTCCCGTTTTTGAACTGTTAAGACTGCAATAATAAAATTTGGTTTGCATGCTTCTTTTGTTGAATTGGAATCCGCTAAGAGTGCTCTCAACGAGGTATTGATGATAAAAATTCCGTTTTTGCTCTGTTAGATTTAGACTTGAAATTTAGCACGCATGTTTATTTTATGGAGTAGAGATCCACTGAAAGTTGCTTTGGTGGAAATCCACTTGATTATTAGGTTAAGCGAGCGAAAAAATTCTTTCTCCTTCTATTTTAGATATAAATATAAATTAGATATTATAATTTATGTTCTTTTTATATCAAGGGGCGAGAGTGTAACAGCTATAAATATATTTCTCAATACAATCGAATTCTTAATGCTAGATATCAATAATTAATATATATTTAAAAAGTATACATATATACCACATCGTGAAATACCCATTGAAGCGGGTGGGTAACGGCTAGTATACTTATACATTGCATACGGTTTAAATGTCAATTAGTCTAATTAGTTATAAATATATGTAAATTACTTATGCAGATTATATATATATATATATATATATATATATATATATATATATATATATATATATATATATATATATATATATATATATATATATATATGGTACTTACGTACTATCGTAACAATACCAACGTTTAAAATAACTCGCCAAATAGGCAGCCCATATTTTTCAAGTATGGTATGGGCCGAATTTGCAGCCATGAGCTTCTTTTCATATAATGTGCTAATAGCGTTGCGATAATACGTAACAACCGTTTATATAACTCATATAAGGGCATATACCATGTAAGGCTAGGATACTTATTTCCAGAGATGCGCTTACTTTTCTTAAAACTCTCTAAACAACTAAAGGAGAAGGATCAAACTTTTTCACTATTAATGCTTTTATGTTCTCGTAATCTCTTAGATGGCATCGTTAATATAAACCAAAATATTGGCTACTTTCTCGCCAGTTAACTTCATTAAAATTTGGGATTTTAATTGTTTTGGCACATTTTTACGCTTAAATGCTCTCTCTACTGGATCAAAAAATAGATCCCACGTTTCATTTCTTTTTATCTTCGATCTCCTACATAAATATAATCTCTTTTTTTTTAAGTTCTTATATTAGCTCATAGTCTCTATATATTTATCTTGTTCAAATTTTCAACCGTTAATAAAATACATTTTAAAGCGCTCAAATGAGCTGAAGTTTTATATACATGATTATTTTGGATGACAATATTGTAATTTAATTATAGTTAAAAAAATTATTGATTAAAACTAATTATTAAACAAATTACAAATACAGCCACGTTGGCATCATTTTTGGCGACTTGGCTGCCCTTTTGGCGACTTGTGTCAAAACTGGAAAAGGTTTTTTTCTCACATTTTAAAGCGCTCATTTGAGCTGAAATTTTCTATACACTGTTATTTTGGATAACAATACGACATTTTAATTATAATTAGTTAAAACTAATTGAGACTGAAACTAGTTATTTTAAGAATTCCAGATACAGCCACGTTGGTTTCTTTTTTAGCGACCTGGGTTAAAACTTTAAAAGATTTTTTCTTTCTCACATTTTAAAGCATTCAGTTGAACTGAAATTTTATGTACACGATAGTTTTGAATGACAATACGACACTTTAATGATAATAAATAAAAATTAATTGTGACTTAATGTTGGGATTCTGTCATATGTATATACATATTTATATTAATTGTAATTATTTATTAAAAAAGTAACTAAAATAAAATTTTTCTTTGTTGACCTAAGTAGGAATGGACTTAAAAAGAAATTTTTTATATTACTTGTTTCAATTAGTTTTGCTTGCGCTTCTGTTTTCAAGTTCAATCACTGGAGTTGAGTGGAAATGAGCTACATGATATTTAAACAAAGAAAATAAATTTCACGTGAAAAAGTGTGTATGAACACGGACCTAAAAATTTTTCAATTCAAAACTAAGCACGGATCGTCGACCCGAGCGCGATTGCCGACTGGATCCGAATAAATCCGAATGAGCGTAACGCATCCGAACCTGATGCTTAGTTTAGATTCACTTTTCAGCAAAACGCGCCTAAAGAAGTTATCACTTTAATAAAATAAGTGTCAAAATTTAAGCCACTTTCGAATGCTATTTCTGACAAAAATAGGGAAATGTTTTTATGTTTTTGGTTTGGTTTTATTAGGCTACTCTATAGCCTTAAAGCATAATTTCAAGCTTAAACTTTTCATTAAATGTTTAGGATCGAAGTTGTTGGTACTATGCGAATTGATTTTTTTTTTAAAAAATCATTATAATTGAATGAAAGTAAAGAAACCAAATACATTTTAAAATGATAAAAAAAAAATCAATACACATTTATACTGTGGGATAATAACCCTCGGATTTGATTATCTCTTTGGGTATCAGCGTGAGGAGGAGCATTAACGAAAGAACTAGGAGGAAACATTATTTTAATATGACTTTATTAAGATATTCAACTTAAATCTTTAACAAATTAGATTATAATAATTTATGTGAGAGAATCTACGATGGCAAAACACACCACACACAATACATTTTTCATTCCGACTTAATCTAACTCGGACCACTATCAATAACTGAATCGCTTACACTCAATTCTAATACAATCACTGATCCTAATATTAAATAATCAATCCTACCTTGTTGTAGTATCAGTAAACGATCACAATTTTAGATGAGGTCTTGCGATAACTCGTGTGCAATGGTATGCACCTTGATTAATGGATCTCTATCACATATAATTACTATTCTTCGCCACGTAACTTTATCTAAAATTTCTTCAATCTAGAACCACGAACTGTTTACATTCCTCTAATTGCCCTCAATTGCCATCCCACTTACTGTTAAGTTCCGATATTTAAAAGCTTCCTAAATTGCATCTTACTTTCACACTTCACTCCTTGGATTTGGTTGGAAAAGAGTTGCCATTAATTCTGGCCCCAAAGGACATGTTAAAGAAAAGACGCGTGAGCCCGTCAAAACTGATATAATACGCGTGTAAATGTTTCAGTACTGTACAACGAGTTTTATAATTAACTTGTCAATACTAAGTTAAAACAAGTTTATAATTACCAGTAACCCTATATGCACTTGTCATACATAAAAATTATATACAAAAATTAGCACTTATCGAGATCATTTATACGGTTTATTATTTATTCCTTTAACTGCCGATTGAAATTTACGCGATTCTCTCCCCCATGCCACCGTTTTCCATTAAAGCACGCGCATGTAATGGATTGGGGGGAGAAACGGAATAAATAAGTAAATCGACTGAAATAAATAAATCCTACGTAAACATTGCCAACAGGCCCACTCTAGCAGCTTTGCTAGGAGAGGGAGGTGCCAGCTCAGGTGTCGTCCACGTCACTTGACCATGGTTCAAAATTACGTGGTCCGTCGCCAAAAGCCCTCGTGTAGCTGAACAGTGCGACGTTAATATTCAATCAATCAATCAATCTAGCAGTTTGCCCCCACCCCGGAGAAAAATAGAAAATGCCGCCCCTCTCACCAAGACAAACGATTACAATTAAAAAGATAAATTGTCCACATAGATACACACTTATAAAACTTGCGGACAAAAGAGCATGTTAACAATATTATATATATACAGAGTGTTTTTTTCCAGGTATAGAAGTTTAAGTTGGCATTACTTTCCAAGATGGCGACCGATTTAACAGCTGTCAAGTGATTTATTCTCAGTTTGGTTTGGCAATTCATCATGAATAGACTCACGCCTGAACAACGCTTTCAAATGGTCGAAATTTCGAAAATAATGGTCGATTTTCATAAGCGAATTTTGTTGAGCGATGAAGCGCACTTCTGGTTGAATGGCTACGTCAACAAACAAAACTGCCGCATTTGGAGGGAAGCTAATCCACAAGTGTATGTCGAAACACCGTTACATCCAGAAAAACTGACTGTTTGGTACGCTTTATGGGCTGGTGGAATCCTTCTTCAAAAACGATGTAGGCCACAACGTTACAGTCAATGGTGATCGGTATAGAGCCATGATTACTAACTTTTTCATCCCTGAATTGAACAATCATGATGTCCAGGAGCTGTGGTTCCAACAAGACGGCGCAACATGTCACACAGCTCGTGCCACAATCGATTTATTGAAAGACACGTTGGGTGACCGCCTAATTTCACGTTTTGGACCTGTGAATTGGCCTCCAAGATCTTGTGATTTAACACCGCTAGACTATTTTCTGTGGGGCTATGTAAAGTCATTGGTCTATGCGGATAAGCCACAAATGCTTGACCATTTAGAAGACAATATTCGCCGTGTTATCGCCGATATACGGCCACAAATGTTGGAAAAAGTCATCGAAAATTGGACGTCTAGATTGGACTACATCCGAGCCAGCCGAGGCAATCCTATGCCAAAAATCATATTTAAAATGTAATGCCACAAGATTATCTTTCGAATAAAAAAAATTCATATCAATCGAATAATACATCGTTGTTTTATTGCATTTTAAAGTTCTATACCTCTAAATAAAAACACCATTTATATATCTTTATACATAAAAATCTGTGCGTGTGTTTGTCACTAAACTCCTCCTAAAGGGCTGGACCCATTTCGATGAAATTTTTTGTGTGGGTGCAAGTAAATTCGAGAATGGTTTGGATTCACAATTCTGTCCGATATCGCAATTAGTTAAAAAGATATTAATTAAAAACATTCAAAAAATACAACTGAACATTCACCTGCATTGTTGTAACAACGCTATTGTTATAAACACACACACACACACACAAGTAATATATAAAAGAATTTAAATCAATTCCTACTTAGATCAACCAAGAAAAAGTTTATTTTAGCTACTTTTTATTAAATAGTTGCAATTAATATAAATCTGTATATACATATGTCAGAATCACAACAATAAGTGGTAGTTCATTTTTATTAATTATCATTAAAGCATCGTTTTGTCATCCAAAACAATCGTGTATATAGAATTTCTTTTCAACTGAATGCTTTAACTCGTGAGAAAAAAACCTTTTCAAATTTTGACATAAGTCGCCAAAAGTATCGCTAAGTCGCCAACGTGGCTGTATTTGTAATTTTTTAAATAATTAGTTTTAATCAATTAATGTTTATTAATTATAATTAAATTATTGTATTGTGATCCAAAATAATCATGTACATTACATTTCAGCTCAATTGAGCGCTTTAAAATGTATTTTATTAACGATTGAAAATTCCACCAAGATAAATAAATAAATAAACAAAAAAAACCAAATAAAATATGTATAGAGATAGTGAGCTAATATTAGGAATTGAAAAATTCGTAATTTGGCGTCGAAAATTGATTTTCAGCGAAATTGGCCAAACCCGGTTTTTATTGTTACGAAAATGCAGACGATTCACGCTTTTTAGCGTTTTTAATTAATATCTTTTCAAATAATCTTTATATATGTAATTCTTCTGTGCGTGTGTATGTAACTGAACTCCTCCTAAACAGCTGGACCGATTTTGATGAAAGTTTTTGTCTGTTCCAGTGGACTCGAGAATGGTTTAGATTTATAATTCGATTTAGAAATGTTTGTTTAATTAATTGTTCATTTATAAATTGCTGATCTTGGAATAATTTACATTGGATCCGGCAGACTGCTCTACGATCGCAGTATAGAATATTCAAAAATCTCTTTTATTATAATTCTAGTTGGTCCCGACAGTTGGTGCTGTGATCATTTCAGGAAAATATTTTGTCACTTCGTGTTATTATTTTGTTGAAATAAATCGTGTGTTAACTAAATTATTACATTCAGATGTAATTAGTTTTTGAAGAGTTTTGAAGTGTGCATAAAAAACTGTACATTTTATGTACAATTTAATAAATATACCTGTTATAAAATAGTTTGAGTCTCAACTTTTTCACCTTTAATTAAAAGAAGTTTAAGTTTTTATTCTCACAGCCTTTACATTTAACTTCGCTCATAGTATACACATACTCACACGCTATCGATTGATTGAATTGTGACAACCATACATGTAATGACGTTAGACATTGTAATAACTTTTTAATACAAATTTTACTCAAAACGGTCCAGATCGCTAAAGCTTATTCATAAAAATTTGGAATTTTTGAATTTAAGATGTGTGTACAGGACAACGTCTGTCGGGTCCTCTAGTATATATATAATACTTTAAGTCAAATACAAAAAAATATCCGAAATAAAGACATAATTACCTTATTACTTCAAAGGAGTAAAATGGAAGAGAAGAAATCGCTCTTTTGGAATGCCAATTTCTTCTAAAAAGAGTCTACTGATTGTGGGGATCACAAGCGTTTACTTCAACTTATAGTGACTACAATTAAGACTAAAATAAAACATCTCCTGTGATTCTCTATCTACATAAAACTCTTATTACCCCAGTCTTCTTTTGGATAGCTGGCAGCGGACATCATATGCGTGAAAGGAATGTCCATTGCCGCCATACTCCAAAATGGAGAGAAAGTTACTAGGGAGATATGTGTAAACTTATCAAATTTCAGGATTGAACGTATAAGCCCGACTCGAACTCTAAGTTTCAACATAAAAGAAAACTAACATTAAACATACAGAATACAAAATAACATGCAAAATGAAATATTAAATTCACACCCAATAATATATCAAAAAACACATGACATTTTTTGTATAAAAAAAGTTTTTTAATCGAATTTGATCCCAAATGCCGCTCTGCACAGGGGTCCGGTTTGTTCGGCCCTAAAGCCGCGATTGCTGTCAAGGCCTTTTTATAGCATTCCAGAGCCTTTGGAATAATTTTATGGAAAGTAGTGGAAAGAAAAGATCGTACTTCTCGAAAAGACGTGTATATACCTCCAGGGCAATTAACGCCTTGGCTGAGGGAGACGTGAGGTGATGACACTTAAAAGGTTAAAGTCGTACTGCAGCTTTAGCATTACTCAAACTCAGTGGCGCAACAGCCCATGAGGGTCAGGGCTTACTGTGTTCATCCCAGTATATGCGACCATTGAGCGCTGAAATGCATGAGCAGATGTTCCGATCAGGTGGTCAGTCTGAAGCGAGACCCCAGTGTTTAAGTCTCCAAGCAATTTATTGACCCACTGCAGTAGGGGTAAAAGGTTGAGTCGACCTTGCCCAGCCCGGGAATAGAACCCGAACCTGTGGTGCGGAAGCGCGAAACGGCTTTAGTATATATGTATAGTGTTATTGAATTCAAAACATTGTTACAGTATAGAGGAGAAGAGGCATGATTTAAATTATGATTGAATATTTGGTAGCAAATATTGAAAAGATGAGAGTGAGTGAGTGAATATTAATGTCGCATTGTTCAGCTACACGAGGGCTTTTGGCACGACGGACAACGTAATTTTGAACCATGGTCAAGTGACGTGGACAACACCTGAACTGGCACCACCTCTCCTAACTCTCATACTATACCAACAGGAGGACATTTCAGCTCTTGACAGATTTAACGTACATCGCTGCCCTTCACGGTGGGTCAATAGTGGTACTGGGCTCGAACTCATGACATGCCTGTTATGATCCCATACCCTGACCACTGGGCTACCGCAGCCCTTGAAAGTATGAAAAGTACGTTCCTTTAATAGCATAAACATAAATAGTTCCTTTTTAGTTCTTCTACGCATCTACCCGCCACATTTATAACATTCCATGCGCCGCATACTTGTGCAGACCACACACATCAAAGCCCGTCCGCCTCATCCATTTTTGTAGGTCATGCGAACGGTGTGAGAAACTCTTTAACACTACCAAGCCAGGTTAAAGAGCCGACTTTATTCCGTCCTTCCAGCAAAAAAGAAATAACAACCTGCAGCAGCACCCAAAAGGTCACCAAGACGCCCACTGCCATTAGCTCAAATTAGCAAATCTGAGCGAGTGTCAAGGCGCTGCCAGCGGCCGGTCCCAGCAAGACACAGGTTAGGCAAGCTGCTGATAGAGACTGCAGACGAAAGAGGTGAAGGTGATCTTTCGTGTGTGTGTTTTAGCTGCTAACTCCTACAATTTATTCAATTAGATATTGGGCAAACAGAATTCGCGGATGTGCCTCAGATAGTCGCCGGTTACGTAAAGTATCCGGGATCAGTTTGGTCTTGTGATCTTTTCTTCAACAGTGACATTTCATGATGGTCGGTTCTGGAATTGAGCATGCAGACACGAGGAAGAGTGCCAAGAACATGTTCTGCGGGGAGTACACTGTAAATCAGAAGTGTTTATGTGTGTGTTGTTTCTCTTTTGATAAAATGTTTTCCTAGGTTTTTTTTTTAAACATTTTTCGTGCTTTAAGGATAAGAATGGGCGTACTCCTTAGACAGAAATTACACACAGATCTTTTTTATTTATCAAAAATACTAAACTTAGTTAAGCCTTACTTCCGTATCACAGGTTAATTTTTTATGCCTTACGGCTATCTTAGCTCAAAGAATAGGCCCCGAATTCGGAATATTTTTTTTTTCAGATATAAAAGAACTCTCCAATGTTAATATTATTTCCTGGTTTTGCTATCTTATACACTGCAACAAACTGTATCGTACACCTCATTTTTAAGCTGAATTGATACATTTTTTCTGACATAAAAGGCGATTCATACGTTTTCTCCAATACCGTAATACTAAATCAGCTATCTTTTTACGTGTTAAAATAAAAAAATAAACTATTTATAGAATATTTTGAAAATGCTATGTATATAAAAAAAATGCATGAATTACAATAAAATCTGCTCCGAGGTTAATTCGAGATCTTGTACACGTGGCCGTGAAATGTAGTGGTCAAGGTCACGGATTTATGGCTGGCATGTCCTGAGTTCAAGCCTAGTGTCGCTGAAGACCCGCCGTGTGGAGGGGGCCCGTTGAACTTTAAAGTTGTTGCAGCTCAAACGTCCTCCCATTGGTGTGATGTGTATGTTAAGAGAAGGAGTTCCAGCTCAGATGTTGTCATCGTATCTTGACCATGGCTCAAAATAACGAGTTCCGTCGCCAATAGCCCAAGCATTGCCATAGAGTGCGCCTCTCTCTCACCTGTATTGTTACCACTCTTGCCCCGATCGCGAACTCGTACCCAACGTTGTTTCTATCGATTCGTGTGTTCGAGTTCTGGTGCTGCTAAAGACCCATCATGCCTGATGCATGTAAAATTTGTCGTAGTCTAAAATGCTCACGTTGGGGTGGTCGAAAGTTCGGAGAGTGTGGTCACAACTCAAATGTTACTTCCGTCGCTTTACTGAGGTTGAAAATTACGAGTTCCATCGCCCGTAACCTTCGTATTGATTCTAGGCGGGGCGTTATTGTCACTTACTAACCAATTTTTTCCTTTACAATACATATGCATTAACCCCTTAAGTACCACCGGCGTATATATACGTCTCACTCAACCCGTGAATTTTGTTCCTGGGACGTATATATCCGTCATTCCGAAATACGATTATTGTCTTTGCGCTGCTATCAGTTCACTATTTTGAAGGCTTTGGAATGCAATAAAATGACTTCGACAGTGTTTGCGAAGGATTTAAAGCGAAGGGGTTAAAGAAGGACTCGACGAGAAATAATATTCATTTTAAAAGCGGTTCAAAGACGAAAGGATCAGTGAAAACAAAAACAGCCTAGTGCCCTTACGATAATTCAAGCTAAAATCTTAAGTCTCCTCAATAAGAACTTATTGAATTGCAAATAACTGTCTCAACGTAACTTTTTAAAATGGAAAAGTTATCCGATCTTGAACAGAGTTAAGTCACAAGCACATTTCACTGCTACAAGTTAAAAAGTCAGTCAGACACAGTAGCCATTATTCGACACAGAAGGCAATTTTTCTGTCTTTATATCTTTCACTGAACGAATCTCAGCACCCGTCTAATACCAGAAGATAAACGAAGTCGATGGCAATCTTTCTGGCGACAGATATACTCTCTTTTCGATTCCTGAATCGAACTGCACCCCAGAGAATTCCGATACGTCTCCGAGGCGTTGTAAAGAACGCAGGGTCCGAAGAATTCACCAATCAAATGCCACTTGGATGGATGGAGGTTCCGAATTTTCCACCCTTCGCAAATGCGTCCTCTAACGTGATACCTCTATCATTCTCTCTTTTTCGTTTTGTTCCTGTGATCCAGACGGTCCATTTCGATTTATAGATCTGAAAAAAGTTAAGATGGAAGCAGAAAATAAAGGTTTAAATGTTGAAAGAAAGTTTCCTGCCAAAATAATTCAAAAAGTAAATTTCTCTCGATTTAAAATTGTTGCTTTTTAGCCTCAAAGGAAGCTATGGAAAGAACAACTGCAATTATTAGAATGAAGTGGAATTCTTCTTGATGTGGAATTTCCTTTAGGGCTCAATAATCCAAAAATCCGAAAAAGAATTTTTTTTTTTTGAAAAAAATATTAGTTAGGAAGGAAGAAATTATTAGGTTGTGTTGGGTGTGATGAGAGAGAGAGAGAAAAAAATTTATTTATAAAATGTAATCATACAGATTTCCTTGAGTAGCGTTCATGCAACTGATATACCCTGGAAATATAGTTTGTTTTGCTTAGGTTTAAAATGAAATAACCATATTTAACTACAGAACTTAATTCATATGTTATAAAGGGTGTTTTTTTAGAGGAATAGAACTTTAAATTGCAATAAAACAACGAGGTATTATTCGATTGACATGAATTTTTTTTATTCTAAAGATAATCTTGTGGCATTACATTTTAAATATGATTTCTGGCATATGACGGCCACGGCTGGCTCGGATGTAGTCCAATCTGGACGTCCAATTTTCGATGACTTTTTCCAACATTTGTGGCCGTATATCGGCAATAACACGGCGAATGTTGTCTTCCAAATGGTCAAGCGTTTGTGGCTTATCCGCATAGACCAATGATTTTACATAGCCCCACAGAAAATAGTCTAGCGGTGTTAAATCACAAGATCTTGGAGGCCAATTCACAGGTCCAAAACGTGAAATTAGGCGGTCACCCAACGTGTCTTTCAATAAATCGATTGTGGCACGAGCTATGTGACATGTTGCGCTGTCTTGTTGGAATCACAGCTCCTGGACATCATGATTGTTCAATTCAGTAATGAAAAAGTTAATAATCATGGCTCTATACCAATCTCCATTGACTGTAAAGTTGTGGCCTTCATCATTTTTGAAGAAGTACGGACCAATGATTCCACCAGCCCATAAAGTGCACCAAACAGTCAGTTTTTCTGGATATAACGGTGTTTCGACATACACTTGTGGATTAGCTTCACTCCAAATGCGGCAGTTTTGTTTGTTGACGTAGCCATTCAACCAGAAGTGCGCTTCATCGCTAAACAAAATTCGCTTATGAAAATCGGGAACAACGGCAATCTCGTTTTGGGCCCATTCGACGAATCTACGCCTTGCTTGATGATCGTTTTGATGAATTGCCAAACCAAACTGAGAATAAATCACCTGACAGCTGTTAAATCGGTCGCCATCTTGGAAAGTAATGCCAACTGAAACTTCTATACCTGGAAAAAAACACTCTTTACTTATCAATTTCTTCCTTTAAAAATATGAAATGGAAAAATTGCGGAAGTGAGAGATTTTGAAAATGTGTGAAAGGCGTATGTGATACTTTTCTTGGTTCTAACGGATTTCTTTGAAATGATATACCTTCGTTTTACTAAAATACATACAATTAAACTCTTAAAGTAATAATAATAAATAAAAATTATTTAATAATATAAAATCTTATTTTTTAGGATTTGTTGCTCTTATATCTTTTGTGAATTAATATAGATTGAACATAAATCTCGAGAAACATGCACAGTTCTCTTATTAATATATATATATATTTAGAAGAAAAGTTACTGTCTCACTTTTCATGAAATCTCTGGAGCTATTAGATCTACGTACTTTAAATTCGGCAGGCATGTTCTTTTTATTGAGCAGATATCCGCTAAGAACGGGAAAATGAATGGAAGATCGAAAATCGACTCTTGAGAGATCATTGTAGACAATAATTCCCCTTTTGGAACTTTTAAACTCAAAGAAAAATGATTGGAAAATATTTTTTTTAGTAGAGTTCAATAAACGGGTGTTGCGGAAATTGATTACCAAGAAGGGGTACAAAACTGCAGTAGATAAAATCTGCCCGTTTTTTAACTATTAGACTAACAAATGTAGCAAACATAAGTATATATTCATTAAAAACAAGTTTTGTGGAAATCGACTACCAAGGGGAGTTATGGGGACGTTGTAGATAAATAATTCCTGTTTTGAGCAATTAGACGTACAGACTTGGAATTCGTCATGCATGTTTCTTTTGTGGATTAAAGATCCGTTAAATATGTGATTCGAAGAAATAGACTCCGAGGAGGAGCTACATGGGAGCCAATGATAAATATATTTTTATTTCAGACATTCATGTCCTGTCCTTTTCAATTCAAGAGCTATAAAAACATTTTTCATTGCAATCGAAAAAAATTTTAGGACTTGGATATCTATAGCTTAAAAATAGCGCATAACTTTACAATGTCATGAAATACCCTGCCAAACCGGTGGGTAATGGCTAGTTGTGTATCTCTGTGTGTGTGTGAGAGAGAGTGAGGGAGAGAGAGAGAATGAGTGTGTGAGTGAGTGATCATTCACGTTAATTTTGTCTTAAAAGCTTTTTAATTTGTAATGATCCTAACCCCCCAGGACTCCCGCCTAAATAATTAACTGTTAGCTTACCGCCTAACGGGATGTAATTGTAATCTCCTTAATTAAAACCGCATCGTAGTTTAATTATCCTTTATGTAATCACTCGTGCAATATCTTTCCACCATTCACAAGTTCCGTCTACGAAGTCATGTGAATTTTGGAACTTGCGGTTAGTGTTTCATATAAAAAAGCCGAGATTTGTAGAAAATGTATGCCGCGTTTTGTGTTTGTCATAATGTTCCTGTAATGTCTGTTACTACTTATATGTACTTTTATGTTTGTTGTGCCGTCTCTAAGTGAAATAAAAATGAAATATCTATCCCCAAGCACAAGCCTCATCAATTCAGCAGTTCAAAAACATATCACATAACCCTGGAGTAAATAAATAAACAAAACTGGTTAAACTCCCCTCTTATATAAAGTTAGAAGCTGTTTGCAGTCAGGATTGTGTTTATAATACTACAGTATCAATATTTTGAAGTTTACGATATCTGTTTGATTCTCTTATCTTAAACGTTCAAACCATTTCTGTTCCTCTTGAAGCGATTATTAAGAATTACACATATAAATTAAAATTCTTCAATTTTTTTAAAAAAAATTCTAAGTAAATACGTTTATTAAATAAACTTTCGCATAGCCGCAATAAACAGACTTTTTTAAATCTCTGTACCACGTGTCATCCTCGTTACCACGACGCAAATTACAAGATCGGTTGTCAATAGTTCACGAGCAGAACTTATATTTCGACGTTAATTCAAATAAACCAATTAAACTTGTTTCTTTTGCACAAATCATAGTTCCTTTATAAAAGAATACAAGAACCACCACCACTAAGATTCCTCGTAACAGGTGTGCTATTTATATCAAGCGTGATAGTATGCACTGCTACTCACCTCAGTGGAAAGAGGGATCGTTACCACTAACTTAAATTATACCAAGGGGATGAGAGGTCAAGATTTTCAGGGTGAAAAATTGATCAATGAAACAAAAGGCATTTAAAACGTGAAAAATCACGATTCCCATGTCGCATGATTATTATTTGCTCCTTGTTTTCTTCTTCATCACCCGATAGGAAGTTTTTTCCCTTCATTTTACCCCGCGAGACGTGTGTGTGTGTGAAAAAAAAAAGCGTTTATTGGTGCCGGGAGAATTGGCGGTTTTTGCACCCGACGTAAAAGAAAACAATTACTTCGGGGTCAAGCGGTCTCACGCTTGTTCTCTCACTTGTTCCGGTAGACACCTTCCGAAGATTTGTGGTGAGGAAGATTTTGTATCGTAGAACTGACTCTACCCTAGGTTAAGCGCATGATAGTGAAACACTTCTAGAAAAATGTACCAATATACCCTCACTGGGAGTTATTTATTTCGAATATTTATCATACTTTACTTATATAATTTTTGGCATACAATCCTTTACTTTAATATCTAAAAATATAGTGGCAAGTCGAGTATTGTGGAATACCACTTACAATTCTAAAAATAACTTAACTCAGTGCTTCTCAAACTTTCAATATTCGCGACCCAATATTCAATCATTATTTTCATCGCGCTCTCCCCATGCAATAACGATACATTGAATTCAATAATACTATATTTTGAAGCTAAACCTACTGTTCGACTTTCACCTCTTTAGTACCACCGGTGTATATAAACGTCTCACTCAGCCAGTGCGTTAATTGCCTGGACGTATATATACGTCTTTCCGAAATACGATATTTTCTAGGCACTGATATCCATACATTTATTCCGCAGGCTTTGGAATGCAATAAAAGGAGCTTGATTGTCTTTGCGAAGGATTTACTTGTTTTAGATTATTTGTTTCTCTTTATATTCCTTTAACTTCCCCTTTCCCAATACACCAGATACGCACGTTTACGTGTTAAACGGTGGTATTATGGAGCGAATCACGTAGGTTTTAACTGGCATTTAAGGGATTAATTATAAACCGTATAAATTATCAGGATAAGTGTTAATTTTTGTTTTTAATTTTATATATGACAAGCCTATGGTGACACTGGCCATTATTCAACTTGTTTTGAACGTAGTATCTTTAAAATGATTATAAAATTCATTGCGCCGTACTGATATATTTATAAGTGTAAATGTGTATTTCCTTTTTTTATTTGTTTAATCTTTTAGTAACATATTGATAATTTTTAAAACAATCTTTTGTTTTCAACATGCTCACGCCCCTCTTGTAGGGTTATCACGCCCCCTAGGGGGTACGCCTCACAGTTTGAGAAACACTGACTTAACTGGTTTTTGATTAAAATCTCCCAAATCATCGAGGATATATGCTACAAAATAGAGGTCCCTAAAGTGATGGTCCGTGGACCATTACGGATCCCCGAGAAAATTTCGTTGGTCCCCAGAAAAACGTGGAATGTACTAAATCATCATGAAAATTCCGAGGGAAAATTCAGGATAATTTAAGCGTCCATTTAACAAAAAGCCACATCGGCTTATGGTCCGACGAAACTGTCAAATTTAAATTTACCTCATCCTAATCAAGATCCGAGTTTTTGCTTTCCATAGAAAGTTCCCTTTTCTTAGTGAAAAGGCGATGAAAATTCTGATTCAATTATCCACAACTTATTTATGTGAAAAAGCTTTTTCATCTGTCACAGCCATTAAAACACGGTACCGATCTCACCTTGGAATAAATGCAGTTCTCCGTTTTTCAGTAACAACATTGGATCCAAATATCTAATATCTTATTTCAAGTAAGCAGGAACATCCATTGCGCTAGGAATGTAAAATGATAAAAGTTTGATATATTTAAACCATTTTTTTAATTGTTTTGTTTTTACAGGTTTTTTTTTATTTTGTTAATTTTATTATGGTTTATTAAAAAAGCTTTCATAATTTGGTTGCAATTAATAGTTTCATTTTATGAACTAGGTACATTTTATGTGTTCGTAGATCACAATTTTTTTTAATAAATATATTTAACACTTAAGAAATCCAAGTTAGCGGTCCGCGAGATTTAAACTAGGAATATACTGGTCCGTGTGGTCAAAAAGTTTGGCGACCGCTGCTATAAACGATTGTGAGGAATTATCACTTATAAAAAAATATTTATTCCTTTTTTGCAATAAAAAGTTTATTTTGGAGAAAAATGATGAATGAAAGTTATTTTGTAGAATAGTTGTGTGTGGGTAATATGGAACAGGTGGCTTTAAACCATTGGAAAGCTAATTAAGATTTTATAAAACGTAATTGCTTTTAACTCTAAAAGCCGAAGTTCATTCGGGTGATCCATCAGAATGGAATGATTCATTGCTGCTGGGACGTTTGAGATAAGTAACGGGAGCGTAATATTGATTAATTTAAACATTTAGTTTCTTTTTGCCACAGCTATTATTTACAGATTATACATTGAAGTTGTTTAACTCATTCATGAGATTATTAGAGTTCAAAACAATGGTTTGTGAGAGGAGGGTTCCCCTCGGTGACCGCTCACTGGAATGTTCAAAGCATCATCTCCCTTGGATCTCCCTCTGTCTGCTCGGGGATCAGGGGCCGCGCTTTTTAACATCTTGTTACATCCTCCTAGCGACGGGAAAGGGCCCTTCATGATGTGAAAGGTCGGTGGGAGATCCAAGATGGTACTACGGAATAATTCAAAGTTGCATATGTGTTTTTGCACGTGTGGTGATTATTTCCGCAAAAACGCCGAACACAGCTGCGAGACGAAGACTGCTAATGCTGGAGTCATCTCTATGTCTCGAAGTTCTATATGATTTGTTAGCAAATCGTCTTTGAATACTGTTTTGTTCTAAAATCTCTAGTTTCTTCTTTTTGTCCTTTTCATTTAGTGTATCGTCTAACACTTTTTTTATATGGGGAGTACGGTATTACAGAAAAAGATCTAATTGTGTGTGTCCTGCTTGTTACTGTTCAATTACAAAATCGCCAATAGCCCTTATATGTCCGCCGTCAACTGCCAAAGTGAGACATAAGTAAAAACATTCAATCAATAATCTTTGTGCATATTAAGAGCAATTTCACCCCCCATGATGTCCCTTGTTAAACATTGTCGACTATGAGAATTTCTCATTTTGGGTTTTGATACAGCAAAATTAATGTACGAAAACCAAAATGTTCGTTCTTCTTAAATGGTGTTTTTTTTTTCATTCTATAGACATCTATATCAACATCCTGTTTCATTCATTCTTTCTTTCTTAAAAAATAAAACGAAATCCGGAAGAATTTTTAAAAGGTATTTGTCTGCTATATATGCAAAAAAAAAAATGAAAGCAGGAGATCATTTAACTTTCGATACCTAATTACCGGTAAATCATATGTCAAAGAGCGAGTGGAGTGAAACGTTGAAATCCCCATTTTAATAATGATTATAAAAACAGCAGGGTTTCTGGACTGAGATGCTACTTATTATAAAAAATGAATTTTCTACCTTTTATAGCAAGTAATACTGAAATATTTTTTGAATCATATAAATAACATTTCTCATCTATATATGATATCAAATACTCTTTACTTTTGAAATTACATACTTTTGTATTGTAAAGTTAGGGCTGTGTTATTGAAATGCTAGACAGTAACGGAGAAAAATGGCATTTAAATTATCGTATGCGTACCACTGAGGGTACGCAAAGCATTTTTAAAAGATGTACCAGCTGTTACGATATTTATAAGAATGATTTGAGAAAACAATTTCCGTAGAGTTGATCTCGGCAAAACTATTCCGGAGGCGATATGCAAAGTACTTGAAGGAGAACACAGCAAAAAATTTAGCCGACTCCAGAAATTTATTTTTATTTTAAAATATGTGGTAATTGGGAAGGTATCTATCTACGATAATCTAATGACAAAACTGTGGTATATTTCTTTTTTTCCCCTCACAATTACATTCCGTAAATGGAAAAGATTTCAATACAATAACATTTAAGTATTTTTGTAACTAATATACCAGAAAAAATTATGTGCAAAAGTTACCGACTATGTGGCGTAATTGGTTTGGCGCTGGCTTTGTACCCTCAAGTTTGTGGGCTCGATTTCGGCTTAAGTCCAAGGGCTGCGGTAGCCCAGTGGATAGGGTATCGGACCATGGCAGATATGTCATGAGTTCGAGCCCAGTACCACTAAAGACCCTCCGTCTAGGGCAGCGATGCACGCTAAATCTGTCGAGAGCTTAAACGTCCTCCCGTTGGTGTGGTGTGGTAGTTAGGAGAGGGGGGTGCCAGCTCAGGTGTCGTCCACGTCACTTGACCATGGTTCAAAATTACGTGGTCCGTCGCCAAAAGCCCTCGTGTAGCTGAACAGTGCGACGTTAATATTCAATCAATCAATCAATCAATCGGCTTAAGTCCATGGAATTTCATGATGCAAAAAATTGACAGCGTCCCTTTCATATGATTGTGCGCAGTTCCGGTTAAAGCTGATTTCAGGCCCTGGGCACAGAAGATCAACGGCCCTCTTGGCACTAATGTATCCAAAGAAAATCTGATTAAGTCCAGTTTATCTGGTCCCTTACGGGCCCTTCGGAGCCCGCCCCAAGCGCCCAATGGACGAACCTGCACTGATTGTGCGGCATATAAAAATCCCTTCAGTGTCTGTTTGGTTTGGGTGCTCTCAGTAAATTAAATTTCTTTTATGGTTTTGCATCGTCAGAGCTCAGGTGCATCCTTCTGGAGAGGAAACTGGGTGATAAAATTACTTGCGATGATTGGTACACCACCTGTAGAGGGTGCTGTACTAAAAAAAAGTATTCGCTCCCGTGTAACGTACTAAGTGACAGCAAAGTAAAATACCAAACTTCAGCCCCATTTAAGAAAATGTGCAAAAGTTCCTCATTTTAGGTGATGCTAATCGTCGCATTTGGTTTTGTCATGGCTGGGGATTGCAAAACCGGTATACCGGAGTACCGAATACCGGTATTTTGAGCCATTTGGGCGATTTTGCAATACCGGTATTCCCAAGTTTAAATATCGGTTTTTCGGTATTTACTAAAAACCGAACATATGTTATTGGATTCTAAGACACGTTGGAACAGTTTACTCCTAATGATGGAACAATTTTTGAAACTGAAAAATCGATTCTAAAACGCAATGACCGACTTAAACCTGCAAACTAATTGTTCCGGTAGTGAATTCGACTTAATATCTAGAACTGTATCAGCTCTATTCCAATAAAACTGGCTGTTGAGGCATTATGTGATGGAGAGATTCTAATTTATTAACAGCTAACACAACAATACATTTCATGTTACAGTCACTGGAAGAACAGCACACGTCACCACACACACACACACATCTGAAGAATTATGTATTCCATTAAAAAAATTGTACAGAAGAATGGCGAACGGTATTTACAAAAATAATTATAATGATTTAAAAATTGAAAATGAAAAAAAGGAGAAAAACTAAAACCAGTTCCAATTTCTTAAAATTCTTTACCCACAAACCTATCCGTATTCAGAAGAATTGGGTACAGTAATCGAAGATGATGATGGCACTAATATCAATAGTGAAAAGGAATTGTCTCTTAAACAAAAATTAAAATTAGAGATACCTAAAAATTTCAACAAACGAAAATACAATATAGAAACCAGCTAAAGAGTGGTTTTTTTCCAGGTATAGAAGTTTAAGTTGGCATTACTTTCCAAGATGGCGACCGATTTAACAGCTGTCAAGTGATTTATTCTCAGTTTGGTTTGGCAGTTCATCAAAACGATCATCAAGCAAGGCGTAGATTCGTCGAATGGGCCCAAAACGACATTGCCGTTGTTCCCAATTTTCATAAGCGAATTTTGTTTAGCGATGAAGCGCACTTCTGGTTGAATGGCTACGTCAACAAACAAAACTGCTGCATTTGGGTGAAGCTAATCCACAAGTGTATGTCGAAACACCGTTACATCCAAAAAACTGACTGTTTGGTGCGCTTTATGGGCTGGTGGAATCCTTCTTCAAAACGATGAAGGCCACAACGTTACAGTCAATGGTGATCGGTAGAGCCATGATTACTAACTTTTTCATTCCTGAATTGAACAATCATGATGTCCAGGAGCTGTGGTTCCAACAAGACGGCGCAACATGTCACACAGCTCGTGCCACAATCGATTTATTGAAAGACACGTTAGGTGACCACCTAATTTCACGTTTTGGACCTGTGAACTGGCCTCCAAGATCTTGTGATTTAACACCGCTAGACTATTATCTGTGGGACTATGTAAGGTCATTGGTCTATGCGGATAAGCCACAAACGCTTGACCATTTGGAAGACAACATTCGCCGTGTTATTGCCGATAGACGGCCACAAATGTTGGAAAAAGTCATCGAAAATTGGACGTCCAGATTGGACTACGTCCGAGCCAGCCGTGGCAGTCCTATGCCAGAAATCATATTTAAAATGTAATGCCACAACATTATCTTTCGAATAAAAAAAAATTCATGTCAATCGAATAATACATCGTTGTTTTATTGCAATTTAAAGTTCTATACATCTAAAAAAACACCCTTTATATCCAAAATCATCCGACGAGAAATCGATTTATTTGAAGATGAAGGATTTAGAGGTAAAAACTTGGCATCGCGCGTACCAGCAACTAGCGTAGATGGCGAAACAGCGCTTTCGACAGCTGGTAATTTTTTGACAAAATTATGTTCCAGGCTTAATGGCAGTACAATTGCTGCATTATGTTTTTTAAGATCTAATATTTGTAATAGTTCCACAGATTGAATAGTGATATTTGCCCCTTTTTGTGATTCTTTATACACTGATATAATTTATAAATTACAAATTATTTTTTGCTATATTTACACTCTCTAATATAACTGACAAATATAAAAGAAAGGAACAAATGTGTTTTCTTTCTTTTTCTAAAATTTTGACTACCGGAATTAAAACCGGTATCCCGGTATTAAGATCTAAAAATACCGAATACCGGTATTGAACTTTTGGTCCGATATTGCAATCCCTAGTCATGGCCAAATCATTGCCCGATAAAACGAAAAGACACTCAACATGTCAATGTTAAATGTGTCTGATAATAGTGCTTGGCTTGATAATAGTATTCTTAGATGCCGTTTTCCTAAAGCTCTTTTTAATAAACCGAAATCACAGAAGTCAAATGAAGAAGCGTTGGGAGATTTTGCAGGTGTTTCATTAAATGGGATAGATGCACTTTTTTTTATTTGTTTCTCTTAGCTAAATAAGCAGCAGTTCACTTAGACGTGTGACTAGAGGTGTTCATGTTGAAACTCAACTTTATCAATGTCCTTTCCCTATAAGGCTGAAATTTCTTCTTCAAAAATTGGTTTTAAAATATTCTGCTGATAGTAGAGTAAATTAATTTTAGCTTTACTCGAGACTTTTTTTTAATTCTAATTTGCCATTAAAATAAAATCCTGCAACTATCATGAATCTCTGCGGGAATTTTTCTATACACTGACAAAGCCATTTCGAACAGTCATTCCTGTCAGCTGAGCAATAGAAAATTGATATTCTTTTCTTAAATATACCCATGCCTCATCGAGTGTTACCACAAATTTAAATTTTTCGGCAGCTAGGCTTTTTCCGATAATTTTCTACACGTTGTTTGTTTTACCGTAATTTGTTTTTTGCAAAAGCATATAAACTTTAGATTTAAACATCTTCTTTAAACCTTGATGAATGATTTTACTTCAAATGCCGGAAGACATTCTTAGTATCGATGAAACCAATCTTAGAGTCGCCGGATTTTCTTCATGATCAGAGATAAGGTGACCAATCGTCCTCCTTTAGGAAGGACGGTCCTCTTTTCATAGGTTTTTTCCTTACTCGTAAAGTGTCCTTCTACTTGTCCTCCTTTTCAATATTTTAAAACTAATCTGTTAATCTCTTCATTCAGAGATGTCAGGCCGAACTGTTACGCGTCATGTATTGGTACAGTATGAATTATTGGAGATATTAATGTCATTTATTTATTATCAAATGTTAATCAGGATTTGTATTAGGAGATATTAATCACAGAAATCTATTTTCAACAAACCTGTTCAAAAGATTGACAGTGAACATATTTCAGCTACAGAAGTTAGTCTTATTTTGAACGATTTTGTCCTTCAAAAAATTATTTGAAGAAAAATGTTATTCCTTATTAATGAAAAGGAAATTGTCAAACTTAGAAGAATCAAATCCGGACATAGCGGAAAGTTTAACCAAAGAAGTGCAGAATTTTGCCAAACATATTTTCAACATGTCGAAGAAAGGTCTGAAACAAATATCACAGAAAAAAATGACAGTTTTCAATGGTGCTTTTGACTTCATCGCAAGTAAATTGGATACTTACGTATTAGCGTCCCCGCAGCTAAAACTGCAGCACGAGAATTGTTTTTCAATTCCTACACTATTAGCTCACAATCAATCTCTATATATTTATTTATCTTGGTGGAATTTTCAATCGTTAATAAAATGCATTTTAAAGCTCTCAATTGAGCTGAAATTTTATATACAGGTTTATTTTGGATAACAATACAATAATGTAAAATAATTAATAAAAATTAATTGATTAAAACTAATTATTTAAAGAATTACAAATACAACCCCGTTGGCATCATTTTTGATGAATTTGCGACTTGTGTCAAAACTTGAAAAAAGGTTGTTTTTTTTCACGTATTAAAGAATTCAGTTGAACTGAAATTTATATACACGATAGTTTTGGATAACAATACGATACTTTGATGATAATTAATAAAAATTAATTACCACTTAATGTTGGGATTCTGTCATATGTATATACATATTTATATTAATTGTAACTAATAAAAAGTAGCTAAACTAAAACTTTTCTTTGTTGATCTAAGTAGGAATTGACTTAATTTTTTTTGTTCTACTTGTGTGTGTGTTCTTCATATAAAATACGTAAGAATCTTCGTTGTTTTGATAGCATGGCGCGATTCACGTGGCGCAAATTTTGCTGCGGTGACTCTTATACATAAGTACCGTAAATTGGACAGATATTGAACATTGCGTTGATTTTCATGGAATGAAATGCCTGAAATTAAAATGTATGACAATTGTCTGTTTGAAGAAATTAGAAGACTGAATGTATACGTTTAAATTCTGATAAAATAGAACATTGGGAAAGTCATCATGTTGAATTTGATAAAAGATGGGTGGAAATATTTAACCCATCTCAAACTTGAACACATTCCATATGAAAATTTAGTTATTCTAGTTGAATTTACGGTGCGCTGCTCTAGAACTAATGCAGCATTTGAAAGAGCTTTTTCAATTGGTTATTATTTTTGGACAAGTGAGAAATCGAGATTGAATGTTGATACTTAAGCTGTAGCACTTGCCGTTAACTTCAGTATGAAGGATATTTAAAAAATGATATGATGACAAAAAAAATCATTAAATGGAAAAGGGCTCGTTTAAGTAAATAATTAAAAAGGATGTAAGTGTAATTACTTTTTGTTTGATTTAATAAAATGTTTTATACATTTACGTTGTAATTTTTTTAGTCCTTTTCATTGTAAAAAAATTGGTCACCTTATCGGAGACTCCTTTCTTGATAGTTGCCTGCTCGCGAACAGACTTGAAATGTGGTTTCGTGGTTATGTTTTCATTTTTTTACTGCCAGCTAGACTTTTTTCCTCCTTTCAAATTTAATATATTATAAATATCTTTTTTTTAAAAGCACAATAACGGAGATTTTTGCTCAGCTTCGTATTTAGTAGATACGAATATTTATCCTCGGAAAGATCAGTTACATAGCCTTCGATACATCTATCAATTTTAGGAGCCATTTTTATAACAAATCTTTCATTTTACATTCCCATTCAAAACAAAACATTAGCAGACGATTATTTTGAAGTTGCTAAAGAGAGTTTTATCTCAAAACGCAAACGAGAAAATAAATTGCAAAATCGTTTCTATAAAGTGCGAACGACCTTCTGTATTTGTAGGAGTATTTGGCAGCGTATGCTGCATGCGGTCTATTTAAAAAGTTCGCAAGTGGCGTCTACTTTTGCTTAGGGGCCCAGAACCGCATGAAATTTTAAGTCGTCGCTAACATTTAGTTCTAAAAGGATTCAAAAGTTCCCGTGCTAGGCCTATAACGTGGAAAATTTTTGCAGTAGAGCGACTTCAATAACATTTCTGTGTTATTGCACTGTCCCCCTTTTTTTAAAAAAAGGTTAGTTCCAAATCACGCGGTCATTGGGTCCCGATGGCGTCGTATTTTGTAGGCGGATGCATTTAGTCGTCAGTGATTGAAAGTAATTTCGTTTGTTGAGCGGATAATGGATATTAATTTTCTGTTCATTTGGCAAAAAGTACAACGGTGACTTCCAAAATTTTGAAGCAGATGTAAGGCTGTGATACATTATCTCGAACGCAAGCTTTTGAGGGACATCGACATTTCAGAGAAGTCAGGGAAAGTGTCAAAGACGACAAACGCTCTGGCAGTCCACAGACTTCCCATACCACTGAAAACATTGAAAAAGTTTCTGAGGTGGTACGTAAGAACAGGCTTCAAACAATAGCAGAACCAGTTAGGATATCCTCGGCCACATGTCAATGGATACTGACTAAGGATCTTAACATGCATAAGGTGTGTCAACATATCGTTCCTTACATGTTAAACAAAGACCAAACAGCAGATGAAGTTAAAAGTGCATCGCACAGGCTAAATTAAAGGACATCGCTAAAAATGGATTCCAGAAATGTTTCGATGGCCTTTACAAGCCGTGGCAAAAGTGTGTTGTTACTCAAGGGTCTTATTTCGAAAAAGAGGATGCGTTTCAGCAGTATTTTTTAAGTTATAGACTCAGTCCTGGAACTTTTGAATCTTACTACGTAATTTACATAAAAAACAACTATTTACCTTTAACTAAATAGCAATCAAATTGATCACCAATTTCAACCAAAGAATTTATTGCTGTTTTGTTCTTGGGAAAACTTATATTTCCACGCTGATAAGTAAAATGTGTCGGTGATCTCAAAATCATTTAAGAAAGAGAAAAAAGGGCAGTCTCATAAAACTACAGCTCTTGAGCCACATGTTTTAATTAAGATTTCAAAGCTAGAACAGGAGACATGTTCATTTTACACAAAATAGCGGGGGCGGTAAAGCAAGTTGACAAATCCCATGCAATGTGATGCGACTCAAAAAAAAATGTGAAAACCGCATCCACACCAACACAAGCAAGTATGACTGAAGCTCCCTTAGTCATAAATACGAAAAATAAAAATGGATTTTGGAGACAATACCCATAAAAGAGCATAAATTTCGCTATTTAAACAATATCATTACGTTAGTCATCTGTTTGCTTAGTCAAATGGGATTGCAGCTCCTGACTCAATAACAAAATTTTAAGATCGGACAGGTAGATAAATATTGAAATCAAAACATGATTTCTCATGTACTAATACAAGAAAATCATTTTTTCGTTGTAGAAATGTCTACTGAAATGTTTTTAAAAAGACAACTTGGGTGTGTATTCAATTCCTACTATTAGTTCACTCTATCCAGATATAAAATTATTTATGTATATGTATTTTCAAATTTTCAGTCGTTGGTAAAATATATTCTGTTCATTCCCATTCAAGTTCAAATACATTATTTTAAACTTGTAGTGGATGACACTTGATGTTAATACAGTTTTTTCAAATATTAATTCGTTAACTAAATTAAAAGATGAATAAATAGCAAACAACAAAAATAATACTCCAACAGCATGTACAGAAAGGAAAAATCGTTCGTTGTGTCACTGTACCGAAATGTATAAGCGTGTTGGACTTCTAATGCAAAAGTCGTTGGTTCGAATCCCACTTGGTATGGTCTAATTTCTGAGAATGTGATTTTTTCTATTTTATTAGAATAATTAAATTTAATTAATGAATAAATACCAGGAACAAGAAAAAAAACAGTCCAACACCCGATATAGAAAGGAAAAATGAAAATTGCGAGGAAAATCGTTTTCTATTTTGTCACTTATTATTGTGATTCTGTCATATGTATATATAGATATTTTTATTAATCGTAACTCTTTAATAAAAAGTAACTAAAATAAAAATTTTCTTTGTTGACTTAAGTAAGGAACTGACTTAAGTTTTTTTTTATTTTATTATTTGTTTTCGTATATTTATTCTCCTAGATCCTTTAAATATTTCAATAATGGTAAAAATTGACAGATAAAAAAAACTTTGGCATCTGTGAAGCTTTTTAACTAAAAAACATGTATACATTTAAATTTCCATAAAACAGTTTTTTAAATGTCATTTAGAATGTACTATGAATAAAAATTCCATTAAATACACACCATGTTTTTTTTCTTCTAAAAAAATAGTTTAAAAATTAATAATAAAAGCGAAGAATTTTAGTAAATCACAACGCAGACAACTATTTTTTTTAAAGTCCCAAAACACTTATCTTTATTCCTTTTTTGCTTTCAACACCTATAGAGGACTTTTTTTATTCATGAATAGTTTAGCTTAAAAATCGTAATTTACATATTAAATGGATAAAAACGTGCTTTGTCACTTCCTTTCTTCCTCAATCTGAATCTAATTTAAAGGGCTTTGTTCATCGGTTTTAAAAAACACGCGAATTTTAAAAGATGAGTATTGTGAATACACTGGCCTCAAAAAGTTAAGGTACAACATGTTTTTCGAAGCTCACCATAAAAAAAATGGCAGTAACAATAAAATGCATAGTTTACATGAATGATAATAACGAACTTTAAAAACATTAATGCAAAAACGATTGCTACAACGTTTATTTTATAGAAAAGAACGTATATTTATGAGTGAGAGAAAAATATGCAAATATCAAGCTTTCACTTTTCGTACTTTTTGTGTAAGTTGTGTTGATTTTCAACAGTTGTTGGCAGTTTCGGTGACAATAGTCAATAGAGTTTAGAAAATGTATCAGAGACGTCGTTTACCCAATTCGTTAAGGTGGCGGGCAGTTGGATGGATGGAATGGGATTGTCGCAGGCTGATGCTGCTAGACGTCTCAATGTGTCTCGTAGTGTTGTTCAGCGACTTTGGGATCAATACCAATCCGAAGATTCTGTGTCCAGAAGACCTGTTCCAGGCCGACCACGAGCTACAACACCGACAGAAGACCGTTTTCTAGCTCTTTCGGCACGAAGGAGAAGAACCACTACTGTGCCGCAGCTCGTTGCAGACCCCTTTCAAGCATCAGGAAGAAGAAATCTCCGCTACTACGGTGCGAAATCGTCTTCGCAATGCAGGTCTGTATGCAAGAATACCAGTTGTGTGCGTTCCCTCAACGGACGACAGCGAAGGAACCGCTTATGCTGGGCAAGAGAACATGTTTCTTGGACGCAGCAACAATGGGCTTCTGTGCTGTTCAACGAGTCCAGATTTACAATGGATAGTGATTCAGGGCGTCTACTAATCTGGAGGGAACAGCGCACTAGATACCATCAATCCAATACTGTTGAAAGACACAGTTATAGAGGTGGTGGAATCCTGGTTTGGGCAGGGATCTCGCTCGGTGGCCACACTGACCTGCATGTGTTCCATGGAGAAACCGTAACTGGTCTTAGATATCGGGATGAGATCCTTGATCCATATGTCCGCCCATATGCTGCTGCTATTGGTAACGAATTCATTCTGATGGATGATAATGCACGACCTCACCGAGCTGGGATTGTTGAGGAGTATCTGGAGGATCACGGTTTGGAACGAATGGAATGGCCAGCTCGATCTCCAGACCTGCATCCGATAGAACATCTTTGGGACTATCTTGGCAGAGAGGTTGCTGCTTTAAATCCTCCTCCAAGGTCGTTACATGAGCTAAAACAAGGCTTATTCTGTGTCTGGTCTTCGCTTCCTATTCCGGTGTCCGACAACTTAATAAACAGCATGGGAAATCGATGCCGCCAATGCATTCAAGTTAGGGGTGGACACATTCCTTATTATAACCCATTTTTGTATTGTTTTATGCCATTTTACCACATACACTGTGATGTGCTGTTTTCTCCAAGAATGGACTTTTCCGCAGAGATTGCTTTTTTGTTATAAATCGTTTTTGCAATACACTTATACAAATTTCTATGACGCATTCAATAAAAAACTATTTAATGCACATATCCTCCAAATTGTTTGTTTCTACATTCATTCATTTGCAAATTAGACACAAAAACCCGGTTGTACCTTAACTTTTTGAGGCCAGTGTATATATAATATATATATATATATATATATAAATTAGAAGTTGAATTTGGGCCGAGTAATAGTAAAGAGAAAATTATTTCGTGATTTAGAAAGCTTTATTTAAACTTCATTTCATCGCCGTCTGCCTCTAGTAATACAGAGATAATTAAGAAACATAACTAAATCAAAAATCTAACTTAGATAATTACCTTATAAGCTGTTCATGATTTGAGGTGGTTATTTAGATGAAAATTGGTTGATTTCATTAAAGCCGAGATCACTTACAAAATCAATTATTAAATGTATATGTTTTAGTTATTTACTAAATGTGAACGGAAATAAACTATGAACTTCATTTAATTCCTTATTACAGAAATCCCTATTATAGTCCTCCTTTTATAGGTTCCGTCTTTCCCAGAAAAGTGTCCTACTTTTCTATATTTTAAAACTGATCTGTAAATCTCTAGTCAGAGAGGAACCAAACATGCTTCCAATATGTCGAAGAATGGTCCGAAACAAATATCACAGGAAATAAGTTTTCAATGGTGTTTTTTGACTTCATCGCAAGTAAATTGGGCAGATATAGAAAATTGGGTTGAGTTTTTATCGAAAGAAATGCCTGGTATTAAAATCGATGACAATTGTCTGTTAGAATAAATTAGAAGACTGAATGCATAGTTAAATTCTAATAAATTGGAACAATTGGTAAATCCCCATGCTCAAATTGATAAAAGATGGGTAGAAGTATACTTAACCATTTCAAAAATTAACGCTTTCCATATGATAATTTAGTTATTCTTGTTGAATTTACATTGTGCTGTGATTTGGAGCTAATGCAGAAATTGAAAGAGTTTTTCCACTTTAGTAATGATTTTTGGACAAGTGAGAAATCAAGATTGAATATTGATACTTAAGTTGTAGCACTTACTGTAAATCTCAATATAAAGGATTTTTTTGCTCCGAAATTTCCGATGTATTAGAAAATGATATATTGTTGATAAAACAAATTCAATGGAAAAATATTCGCGCGCGTTTAAGTAAACAATTGAAAGGAATGTAAGCTTAATTAGCGTACTTTATTTGATTTAAGAAATGTTTCAAATATTTAAGTAGTAACGTTTTCTTAAATTTTTCGCGCACATCCTCCTTTTCACTGTAAAAAAACTGGTCACCTTACTCTAATAGAATTTTAAAAATGAATATATAAAGGAATTATACACACACACGTTAAGGCTAAAGTGCAGAAATCAGTTTATCTGCACATTAACTAAGGTTATCCGTTAGAGTGTAAAAAATGTCCATTTTTCCCATTCCCCCATGTGTCTATTTTTCAATATCTAGGTAATCTGTGAATTACCTAGATAATCTGCACATTACCTACTACATATTTGTTAATCGGCACATAACCTACTAGACGCTTGTTAAAGTGAAAGTAAGATGTTTGATGGAACAACAGCAATATTTCTGAACGCTTACATTAAATGTTGGTTATTTATTATTTTTTATACATATATAAAGAATCAAGAATTCATACAATCAAACAATCAACACATTAGTTGATAGAATCTCTCATCAATCAATTGGAAAAATATAATACAAAGAATCAAACGGTTTAACATGTTATCAGTGGCGTAACGGAGAACACTTGTGCCCCCCTGCAAAGTCAGGTTTTGGGCCCCCCAAGTTGGATTTTACTTGGCGATAGTCAGGCTGTGGGCCCTCTAGAGCCCTGGGCCCCCCCCGCAATGCGGAGGTGTACGTTACGCCACTGCATGTTATACTAGTCATCGTAATTAAATTTATTATAAAATAATTTAATGGGCCTTTTATCGAACACGATTACTGTTTCTTCCACTCTGTTTCTAAATGTTTAGAAAAAACTATTCTGGAACGAGTCAATGTTTTCAATCAAAATTCCTAACTGAAAGGAAATAAGAGAAACATTTGAACATTGACAATATGGAAGCCGCTAACGTGAAGATTACCTAGTTAAAATGCGGAAAGCTCTTGATTCTGCACTTTAATGGAGCAAATCAGTTAATCTGCAGATTAGCTAGGTAACCTGCATTAGCATATGCATTAAAACTTTCGAGATTTAACGGTAACATATATGTACTTCCGTGAGTAAAATTAATTTGAACATTGTGTGTTTGTCGCGTGTAAATTGATTTGAATTACTTACACTTTGTTAAATTTATGAACTAATGGATAGGTAAGAGGCAAAAAATCTAAAGAAATATACTATCTGGCTCAAAGAATCTCCCCTCCCCGGCTCCCCGTAAAGAAGCAAATTTGGCAGATGATGTTATTTGATGCGAAACCGAAAGCTATAAAAGTATTGGTAATGGTTTGTCAGGTCATACTTCTCCATTTATAAGACAATGAGTTAGTCAAAAGATCTCAGTGACTTTGATCGTCCATTATAGTGGGAATCCAGTTTGTGTGGAAGTCCAGACAATCTACTGAAGGCAAAATTCACCATGAGAGAAATAATTGTGAAGTGGAAACGTCGAGGCATTGAAACGCCAGAAAACGAAGTGGCAGTCCATAAAAAATTGGTGACACCACCCATAGAGCTATTCTTTTCAGATTAGCGAAACAAATCACGATTCCTCGTTGATGGAAATTAGCCAATAGTTTATAAGTCCATCAGGCATGAATGCTAGCAGCAGAACTATTCATCGAGAATTAAAAACCCTGGACCTCGATGGTCGTGCAGCTTCTTATGTGCTCAACATCACTCCTCAGAAAGAGAAACGCCGATAGCAATTGAGCGAAGCTCACATCATTGAACTGTGTCCATGTTCCAAAATGTTTACTGTAAATTTGTTGGTGGCAGCATCGTGGTGTGGATATGTTTTCATGGCTTAGTCTAGCTTACTAAGTTCATGTGATTGGAAAAATGAACTCTGAGATATATGTGGACATTCTGGACAATAATACTTTCATAACTTGATGGTAATATTTCGGAGAAGTTGTTAAGGAACGTAGATCATTAAAAAATGTTCACCGTAATTAATATCAGTTTAAAAAAATGTATATATAATGACCAAACAACATAAACTATTTCATTATAATGTTCAACTTTAAAAATCGCACTTATTTATTGGCTACTGTGTGTCTGTGTTTTTACTTTCTTTTAAAAAACACTAAATAATGCATTAACTAAAATAATTCAGGATTTACTTTGAACAGAAACCTAAAACGCAAAAGGATCTTGTTTCTTTAATGTCAAGTTCTCACTCGAACCATTCAAATGGTGCATATTAGCGGCAATCTTCTTAATCAAAATGTCACTCAAAGGACAAAGATAACATCTAAGCAGGTACCTAACTCTCCTGATTTCCACGTCACACTATGCCAGGGGGCGAATCTTTATGGATCAACGTGCCATTTTTTTTAAAAAGAAGTGTTTAATGAGATATGGACGTGCCGTCAAATAATTTTGACTTGTGATTATTGGGAAAATAATAAAACTAAATACTAACAAAAAACTCAAAGCTTCATTTAGTACAAAAAAATACTTTTTGCAATGTACAGTTGTAAATGTTTTTGTTAGGTGTGTAATTCGAATTAAAGTAACATTAGTGGGATTTCTGTTGTTGCAGATTGGATGACAAATAGCTTACATTAGGATTCTAAGACGTATCTCTTAGTTGAATGCATGCCAAATAGTTCCTAAGCAATTAATTATTTTTGCTGTGGTTCACTTTTTTAACAAGAAGATTTGTGATATGTTTCAAAATGTCATTTTACAGACGATGCTCAGCATACCACTGTTCCAAAACGTAAAACACACACTGCTTTTCTTGCGTTTACTAATAATGCCATATTTCTAGATTCACCGAGTTTGTGTGTGTGTGTGAAATTCTCTGTTACACTTACTACCTTGAACTTTTTGTTCTTTTTCTGAACTAGCCATGTTAAATTACAGTTAAAAATCGTAAATAAATTTTAAAATACAGTTGTGTGGACGAAATCGGCTATGCTAAGAGTAGGCAAATTTTGCATCATAAGCAACTGTATTCCACGACGTAACAAAGACACGACAATAACGACCGAGTGTGCTCCCAGCCGTTCCGCGACCGATCACTTGTGTTTGCTCGTAATACTTCTCAGTGAACTTTGTTATTTTGAGAAATAAAATGCAAAAAAAATCTGATCACTGGCGTGCCTAAAATATTGTGTCGCGTGCCATTGATGGCACGCATGCCACTGGTTTGCCATCCCTGCACCATGCGATGCTTAGAAACCCAGACTAAATCAACTTTCAACCTTCTTCGTTATTTCACAAAATAGTTTTTGATGGAATCATGATGGAGCAAAGCCATGACTGTTACATGAACGAAACCACGAAGCTTATAGCTACGATGTTATAACCTAAATATTCAGGCTATTGCAGTCAGTAGTGTACACAGACCGCTCTTATGGGAGATGAGGTTTAGATTCTAAAAAACTCATCGAATAAAGCGCCGAAGGGGTAATCTCTATGGTAAAAATCAAATATGTGTTGGTCTAGGGAGGTCGAACCACCAGCCCTCCCTTCTGTACCTCCCTGATATCACTATTTTAATTCAAAACTGTGGAACGTCTTAAGTTTTTATTTAAAAAAACAATTGGTTAGATATCGTCATAAAGGGGACGAATAGAAACACTGTGAAACACCATATTTGGGGAAAAAATTCGTCAAAATAAGTTTTCTTTTGTACCCATCCTAGTATAAAGGTGATGCAGGCAAACACCTATAAAAAATGTTTTTACTTTAATGTCAAAGCGCACTAATATTGCTAACCCAAAAATTGTAAACACCAAGTTAAACAATGTTCGGCAATAATTTATCTTACACCTTGATAAAAAACGAAAGCTATATTTCGACGTTGTTATTAGCAAAAATTTACAACATATTTGTTGACCGGTAGAAAATAAGATCTTGTGGGTGGCTTGCGTGGGTTCAATTTGACGTTTATGTTATTTACGTTCGATTTCAAGACGCCGTTAAGAAACAATTTTGATACTCTTATGTAAGTAAGTATCCAAAGGAGAACAACCTGCGGCATATCCTTCAGCACAAAAGCTTTAAAATATATTTATCTGTTTACGCGTTCCCCAGAAGAAAGTTTCTTTATTGGTGATCCTTCAAATATCGAATGTTCTTTTATATGGTATCAGATATTAATAGTTTCATTCAAAGCTTTTATAAAAGTAATGTGCCAGCCTAGAATTTCGAAAGAAAAAAAAGAATAATAGGTATTTTTAGTAAACATGCCAATAAATCACAGTCGATAATGTGTCTATTTTTTTTTAAGTTTAAAGGCACATGCATTGTTTTTTCAGAAAATATATTACTTTGTCAATTACTCCTGACATAAAAGAGCAGACACCGAAGTATGTCGAAAATATTTTTTTGAAAAATGTGCAAAAATAGGCATATAACTTACCCTGATCGTAAATTTATATTTTTATACTACATTTAAGTTAAGATCGATAGCAAATATTTTATCGCGAGTAGCCAATTCCTTCATAACTTTTCCGGTTTATTAGAACATTTTTTTTTTGGCCTTTTATAAACATGTCGTCACAATTGTAGAAAAAGTGCAACTAGGATTATTTACAACGTAAAATGGATTTGATGCAAAGTATCGTCAAAAACTCACTTGATGCTTATAATTATTTTTACCTTTTAATGTCATCTACTAAACCTAAATACTTTTTAAGAGTAATTTTTTTTTAAAATTCAGTTAATTTTCCTTTGGAAAGTACACAACGAGCTATTGGCGACTGGCCAAGAGTATTTGAACACATTAGTCAAATGAACTAGGACTTAAAATAACACCTTACTTGGCAAACTTCCTCTCCAAACGATTTCAAATATTTCAAACTGGGTTCGATTTGTTCTACAGTATTGGTCGCCGAAATTATATGAAGCTCTGGGAGAGTTAACTTTTACCATTCGAATACAGTTTTCCAAATGTTCATCAGTCAGACCAGGGGTGGTCAACCCCACTCCATCTGAACCACAATGTGGTACGAAGGAGTTGTAGCAGTAGCACGCGGAGGCTTACTGAAAAATTTGAAAATTTTTGAAAAGATAATAAATAACCATTTATTTACAATTTTAATGAAGTGGGGTTGACTCAGACAAAAAAAGCCTCTAAATTTGGATCAAAATATGCTACTGAATATTTGTTTTCTGCTATATACGCATCATCCTTACTAATATAATAAACGCGAAAGTTTGTATGGATGTTTGTTATTCTTCCATGGAAAACAACTGAATGGAGAGAGATTTCAATGAAACCTTACAATAATATAGCTTATACATAAGAATAACACATAGGCTATAATTTATAAAGATATTGTGTGAAGTTTCCAAAAATAACGATAATTGTCAAGAAAGTAGGGAAAAAATCTGTCATCTGCACAAAAGCCCGCGACAACATATATCCATCTTTTTTGTGTGAAGCAAAACTTTCCCCGTTTGTTTTGTCTACGCCATCCTCAGTGCGAGCTCGTTTTTAATTTATTCATTTGATTAGTGTAATCCCTATTTTTTTATTTCATAATAAAACTGTATTTCGAAGGGAGAGGTAGTGACAAGATTTTAACATAAAATAAATACAACACAGAAAGTAATATTAACGTATTACACTTCCAGATATAAATTATTTACACTATTTTAAGCGTTCATTACACAGAATTTGCTACAATGTGTTACTTTTGCTGAGCGGAGATCAACTTAGGAAGGGTTTTCGAAAATCGACTGACAAGAGAGTTATAAATAAATAACAATCCCTTTTATATACAGACTTAAAATGTAACAAATATGTTTTTATGTTCAGCTGAGATATGCAAAAAGGTTTTTGAAGTTAACTTCTTATGGCACGGTAGAGAGAAATTTCTGTTACGCGTGACGCGTTACCAGTTACGCTTAGCGATGAATGTAAGGTAGAAATGAATGAAGTTCCGAATTTTCCCCTCGTTTTAAAAAAGCCATCTAATTGATACTATCTATTTCAGACAAAAAATCATTACAGAATCGGAAAGATCATTCTTTTCGCCACGATATGGTATATATTTTTTAACAAAATAATGATATTTTCTATTTTTTACGATTTTGTTTAAATGAGTCAAAATTGATACGCTTTTATAAAAATGGTTTCTAAAACATTCCCTTTAAGTTTCCTTTCGAGTTAATGAATTGATATTTTATTCTAAACAAGTTCACGCTTTTCTCTTTTAGAATCAGTTATAAAAATAAAAAAATGACGAGATCTTTTTTTTTTGCGATTTTTCAAAAAATACTCAAAATTTTAATTAAATATTTAATAACTTCATTATTTATAAAAATAATCTAACGAAACTTTTTTTCCCATATGTAGAATAGTATTATCCGTAATCTGTTCAAAGATTGAAAAAATGGATTAAAATTTACGGCTTTTAAAATTTCTTTTGTGTTTTTTGTCTATTAGCCCTGAGCTAGCATAAGAATATATTTTCCTTGCTTAGAGTTTATTCTGACTTCAGTCTTTATTTTAAACCATAACACCCGTAAAAAGGACAAAAACATGTCTTCATAAACATTTAAAGAGTGTGTATGTTTTATTGGGGAACACTTTGTATCTGTTAAAATGGGATATGGTGTTATGTGTAGAGCGATCTGTAAAATTAATGTCCTTACATTTCTGGCCTCATTATTCTCTCCGCGAATTTCAATTCATTACTATATTTTTTTACTTATTACAAAATATATCACATTTTTTCCCTAATGAATAACGAAATACCAAGACAAATAACTGCATAGAGCAGCGGTCCTCAAACTATGGGGTGTGCCCCCCTATGTGGCGTGATAATTCAAAGAGGGGGACGCAAGCCTATTGAAAAGTCGAAAACAAAAAAATTATTTTAAAAAATTACTAATTTACTGAAAGCAAACAAACAAAATACATTCTGAGATGGATAACAAAATAAAATATATTTGCACTGGAATATTAAACTTTTAAATGAATTAATAATGCACATATTTTATAATTAATTTAACACTACAAAGTTAAGAACCAAGTTAATAATTACCAACGACCTCATGGGCTTGTCATACATAAAATTACATACAATAATTAAAACTTATCTTGATTATTGTACGGTATATAATTAATCCCTTAACAGCAGATAAAAAGTTGCGCGATTCACTCCTCTGTGCCACCATTTCCCACGTATGCTCACGTATGTGATGTATTGGGAGGGGGTGGGGGAGGAAAAGGAATAAATAAGCAAATCCTCTGAAATAAACAAGTCCTTCGCAAACACTGTCAAGCTCCTTTTATTGTAATCCAAAGCCTTCGGAATAATTTTATTAATAACAATGCACAGAAAAAAATCATACTTCGAGAAGACGTATATATACGTCCTGGCAATCAAACTTTGGGTGAGTGAGACGTCTATATACGCTGGTGGTACTTAAGATGTTAAATTTGTAATTAGTTTTAGCGCCAAAGTATAGTATTATTGAATTCAATAGATTGTTATTGCATGGTGGGGGGAGCATGATGAAAATTTTGATTGAAACTTTGAGAAGCACTGACATAAGGCGATCTTGCTTTTATCTTAAATGTATCAGATGGAATTATGCAGTTATCTTAGTTGGGAATTATATACTACCAAATGAATGCTCTGGAACATTCACTGAGGTAGGAGAGGATTAAAGATGGATATATGTGCCATACCTTTTCCCTTAAGCCCTTGTTTAGCTTTTGATGGAGTATAAAATGACAGCTAACAAGATAACTTGTTTGATCTGACAACGCACACAAAATGGACGAGGATATTACAGTAAGTAGAGCTATTCATTCGCCTTTATCAGCTGCTCTCCGTCTTCAAAAATGAATGCCTTCTTTCAATTTTCTGTGGATTCGCGCGTTACCAAAACCAAAATGTGATCTGTCTTTATCCTGGATTATATAGGTTAAATTGATTGGTTCGCTTTGTGAACGATGATTGCTTATTTGCTTTTAATCCACCAGTCAAATTTTTTAGTTCCTTATAAACATCAAATAACTAAAATGAAATCTATCGTTTAGATTTTTGGAAACGGTGATTATTCATTCCTTTCCAATTCCAATGATCGAATGATTTTTTGGGGGGGAGCTAAAGATTATCGTATGTTTGATATAATCCTCAGACTCTTCTAGTTTGTTAGGTATTCTTTACTAACATGCATTATGTGGTTTTATGTGAACACCTGTATTCGGCTCAACATCATTAAAAAGGGGGGAGGGGTTACAAACACGTTTTAAAGTTAAGTTCCTCTGAAAGAAAATACAGGGGAAGAGAGGAATTACGCTTTTTTAGAAATATTTATAATATAAACTCACGGTCTCAAACTGGAGACCGGCATCTTTTAAGGTATCCGACTACTTGCAACAAACTTTTTAAAAGAAAAAAAATGGAAATATGGAAATTTTTTTGTGGTTCTTAGATTTATTTAGTACATTTATAAAAAAAAATGCTAAAATTAAGAAAAGAAAAAGAAATTAAAATTACAAAAATGGGAAAAAATGGGTAAAGATTTACAAAAAAAATTACATAAACGGGGCCCACTCTATACAAAAAGTTTATGAACAAATTCTCAATTTTGATGGATTACTTTGGTATTCATTTTTGAAATGACCTTCAAGATAAGAGATATTTTAATTTTTGCACAAACTAGAGCATTTTATCTATATACACTCAGGAACATTGAAAATAGCGACCCAAGAAGAAAGCATCGGATTGAAATGAAATTTAATACACAAAATGACACAGATGAGAGATTCACTTGATCTCAAAAACAAGACAATTAAACGAATACAGGGTGTGCAACGACACAAATACTGGGCATATTCAATAGCGCGTTGAACCACCTCCAGCTGCAATACATGCCGCCACACGGTCCGGCATTGAGTTGATTAGACACCTTATGTTGTCCTGAGGTAGATGAGCCCACAAATCTTGTACAGCCAACTCTAAATCATGTACAGAGTGACACGATGGCATCTGCCATTTTAGCTGATCCCTCACGTGCTGTACAAAGGGGACAAATCGGGGGAGCGGGCCGGCCATGGAAGAGTCTGAAAATGACGTAGGAAGTCTTGAGCAACTCTTGCTGTATGCCGACGAGCATTATCTTGCTGGAAAATTGCCCCTGGGAGATCATTTAGGAAAGGACCTACATGGGGTCGAAGAATATCATCAATGTAACGTTGGTCCTTTAAGGATCCACGCATCACAATTAAAGTGGACCGGCTATCATAGGCTATGGCCTCCCAGACCATTACACCAGCTGTGCGGGCAGTGTGACGTAGAACAGTGTGGGGAAATTGTACCGCTCACCAGGGCGCCTCCACACCCGTACACGGTTATCATCTGTCCCCAAAACAAACCGGGATTCATCACTAAATACAACCTTTTGCCAATCTGTGACATTCCACATTGTTCTGGCTTGGCACCACTGTAGACGCAGTTGCCGATGTTTCGGTGTTAAAAGGAGTGCTCGGAAAGGGCGCTTGGATTTAAGATTTGCTTCTGCAGGGTGTCTGGAAATTGTTTGTGGAACAATTGCTACGCCTACGTCTGCTCGAATCGTTGAACGAGTCACCGTGGGGTCCACAAGTGCTTGCCGCACGATCCTTCGATCCTCTCTCCTCGTTGTCTTCCTGGTCGCTCCAGACCCAGTTTTCCGCACGTGGGTACCTTCTCGTGTCCACTGCTCCCAACAATTTCTAACGGCACACTCCGAACGATCCACCTGAACAGCAACATGGCGCGTCGACCAGCCTGCGGTTTTCATCCCGATGATCAGGCCTCTCTCAAACTCGCTTAACTGTGAGAAATGTCTTCTAGCACGTTTATCTGGCATGTTTCGCTTACCAAAGTCTTCCTACAATCGGCGGGTAATCTTCACGTTTATGAATCTTCGAATTTGCGCTGGCTTATATAGCACCCTCTTCCTGATTGTAGCAACACCTCGGCGTATATGAGCATGCGTATTGCCACAAAACTTGGATCATTTGCATATCACATTATGCTGTACTTATTTGCAAAGTTTCGCGATTGTACTTAACTTCCTTCTTGGGTCGCTATTTTCAAAGTTCCTGAGTGTATATAAAGGAGAAAAGCGACTCACTCACTCACTCACTCACTAATCACGATATCTCCGGAACTATTCAACCTACAGATTTGAAATTTGGTATGTAGGTTCCCTTCATGGAGTAGACATCAGCTAAGAACGGATTTTGCAAAGATCGAACCCTAAGGGGCGTTACGGGGGTTTAAGGGGCGTTATAGATTATTTCCATTACTAATGTACAGTCTTGAAACATGGTACACAGATTTCTTTCATAAAGTAGAGATTCCTTACATAATGATTTTTACGAAAATCGACCTAAGACGGGTGTTGAGAGCGCCTAAAAAGCGTTTTGCATAATTATTTCTATTTTTAAACTATTAGAAGTACATTTTTGAAATTTGGTTTGCAGGATTCCTTTCATAGAGTAGAGATCCGCTATAAGAGGGGTTTTGTGAAAATCGTTTTCTAAGTGGTGTTGCGGGGGCTTAAGTGGCGTTATTGGTAATTATTTCCATTTTTAAACTATTAGACGTACAGTCTTGGAATTTGATGAGGGGATTCCTCTCATAGAGTACGGATCCGCTACAAAATGGGTTTTGTGAAAATTAACCTCAAGTGGCGTTGTGGAGAACTAAGAGACGTTATAGGCAATTATCTCCTTTTTAAACTATTAGACGTAAAATCTTGAAATTAAGAAAGCTGATTCTATTCATTAGGTAGAGATCTGCTATAAGATGGGTTTTGTGAAAATCGTTTCCTAAATGGCGTTATTGGTAATTATTTCCATTTTTAAACTATTAGACGTACAGTCTTAAAATTTGGTAAGCGGATTCCTTTCATGGTGTAGAGATCCGCTACAAAATAGTTTTAGGGAAAATTGATCCCTGAGGGTCACTGAGGGGGATTAAGGGGTATAACAGATAAATATTTTCGCTTTTCAACTAATAGACCCACCTGCTTGAAAATTAGAAGGTATGTTCCGTTCATGGAATAGAGTTCTTATACCAAAGAGTTTTGCGAAAACGGACCCCCAAAGGAGTGGAGTTGTGAGGGATTAAGGCGTGTTATAGAAAAATTCCTGTTTTTGAATTTAACCCATTTACCTGAAATTTGTTGAGCACGTTTCTTTAGTTGAAAAGAGTTCCACTAAGAATGGATTTTACGGAAATCAACTCCAGGGGGAAGCGGGGAGAGTTATTGGGGCGTATTGATAGACAAAATTCCCGTTTTCGAACTGCTAAGACTATAATAATGAAATTTGGTTTGCATGCTTCTTTTGTTGAATTGGAATCCGCTAAGAATGCTCTCAACGAGGTATTGATGATAAAAATTCCGAGTTTGCTCTGCTAGATTTAGACTTGAAATTTAGCACGCATGCTTATTTTATGGAGTAGAGATCCATTGAAAGTTGCTTTGGTGGAAATCCACTTGATTATTAGGTTAAGTGAGCACAAAAAATCTTTCTACTTCTATTTTAGATATAAATAGAAATTAGATATTATAATTTATGTCCTTTTTATATCAAGAGGCGAGAGTTACAGCTATAAATATATTTTTCAATACAATCGAATTCTTAATGCTAGATATCAATAATTAATATATATGTAAACAGTATACATTTATACAACATCGTGAAATACCCAGTGAAGCGGGTGGGTAACGGCTAGTCTCAGATATATGAAATTGCTTAAAAAACAGTGATTATATTCAAATAAGCGACTGTAAAATTTTTAATAAAACAGTAGTTGATAATTTTGAATGTTAAAACACTTCTATATACTATTACACAGAACATCACAAAAAATTTCGGTTACTTATTTTCAAAACTTTTTGAGCAATCCCTGTTCCCGTTTGCGTTTTTCGAAAAAACACATTTAGAGTTAAACGCATTTTAAAGTTTGATATCTTGTTTAAAGTTATGGCATCTGCTTTTATTAAAGCACTTTTGGTTTTTGCTCTAGTGAATGGAAAGTAATAAACTTGGTATTTTTATAAAGTTAATAAGATAGCCTATGAAATAAAATCATTAAAATATTTGTCATTTTTTGAAAAAAAAATACGATTTTAGGGTAGTCGGATACCTTAAATCGATTTATAATTCCTGATTCCCCTAAAAACCCAATAGTAGTATATACTGATGCCCAGATTGTTGCAATTGAAATATAACTAATCCCACAAGTTGTCGCGGGTGTAAGAGGGTTCGGAAAAGAAGCAGAGATAATCTTTAAAAAAAAGCTACTTTTATTCTATCTTTAACACTTGTAGCGTTTCTATTCGTGTTCATTCTACTAATAACCCTCTTGGGGAATAATGGTTCTTTAAATATTATTCTGTTGAAAACTTTCCTCCTCCGAAGAAGACGCAGTTTATTCAAATCAAGGCTTGCATTTAAAGATTAACTTTCACACACAAGCTCGAAGAGAGAAAGGTTAGAAGCTATCGAGATAGCAAGTAGTGATTAACGTAAAGCTAGGTGAGATTGCTTTCGTAGATTATTTGATTAATATTAAAATTGACGATTAAGCAATTATTTGTTGTATTGTATTCTGGTCGATTTGATTCAGATTACTTTAGAAATTATCTTCAAATACGAGAAGATGTATTGCCTGTGGATGTGCTAAGTGTAAGTGATCCGATTTATAGTTATATCTCCAATTGTCTCGTCTTCCTCGCAATTGCTCCCATATTCAACTCTTGGTGCAATTCTTAAGTTGGGTTGTTGAAATTTGTGACTTTGTTAAGAATTGTTAATAAATTGAGTTTGTATTGATAATGGCTAATCTTCCTTCTGTCCCTCGTACATTAGCGGATGAGACTGCTCATGAATTACACACTTTATGAAAATACACAATTTTATTGCTTAACTCTGGGAGCAACCGGAAATCCTAACACTTAATCTGGAATATACACTCATGTCCATAAATTAAGGATAATGAAGTTTCGGAAAAGAAAGAGAAAGAAGCAAAATAAATTTGACTTATTTGTAAAATATATTTATTAAACAAAAGGTAAAGAGCAAAAAAGATGCTATATGTTTGACATAATTAATAAAAATTGCAATTTTTACTCCTGGAGCAAATTTCAAAAATAGAACCTATTTACAAAAAACAGTATAGCATGGTTAGTATGATGGTTAATACAGAGTATGTCTTCCGGACGATGCAGTACAGGTCTTACAACGCCTAGGTATGCTGAGTATCAAATTATCAATCTGATCTCGGGGACTATTACACCACTCATCAAGCAATGCCCTCCGAAGTTCCGGTAGACAGGTGGGAGGGGTTGACGGTCTGCAATTTGTCGGCCAAACATATCCCACACATGCTCTATTGGATTAAAGTCCGGTGAGTATGCTGGCCAATCCATGCGGGTGATATCCTCCGATTGAAGGCATTCGTCTACAATGTTTGCACGGTGAGGACGGGCGTTGGCATCCATAAACGGAAATTCAGCACACATGGCGCCCCGAAACAAACAGACATTTTGTTCCAGAATGACATCCCGATAGATGCGGCCTGTCATCGTTACACTCTGAACATGCAGGTCAGTTCTGGAACCAGGAATAATTCCTCCCCAAACGAGCCATCCTGCACCATCGTAACGGTGTCGTTTAATGGTGTTCTCTTGGTGGTAACGGGTAGCTGGCGCTCTCCATATTACAGTCCGGCGAGAATCAGACTGCAAACTAAACCTGGACTCGTCGGAAAACATCACACAAGACCACTGTTGTGGTGTCCACAATGCCTGCTCTCTACTCCAGGTTAATCGCAGACGACAGTGAGTTGCGGTAATTGAAACACATATGACAGGCCTACGAGCATATAGACCAATGTGCCCTAAGCGTCTGTACACGGTCTGCCTTGAAACTGTCGTACCGGTAGCTGAAGAGAGCTGACGAGACAGGTCTGATGCTGTGCTCCGTCTGTTTTTTTTGGCAGTAACTGCTAAATACCCGGTCCTCATTCGGCGTTGTAACTCGGGGGCGACCTGTGCTGTAACATCTACTCACATTACCATTATCTTGGAATCGTTGCCAAAGCCTGGAGATGACACTCTGGGCGATTCCAAGTTCCTCGGATACTTTCAACTTGGTACGTCCACATTCCAGTCGTCCAATAGTTCTACAACGTAAAAAATCATCCAAATGCTTCCCTTGTGCTATAACTATGCGGTTATTGCACTGAAAGCCTTTAAAGCGCTTGTGAACAACTTTACTTCTTTGCCACTATTCCTGCTTGGTATAGGTAACAACTCCCAGTTACCCGCCGTGTAGGGCAGCGATGCACGTTAAATCTGTCGAGAGCTTCCTCCCGTTGGTGTGGTGTGGTATAGGAGAGGGGGGGTGCCAGCTCAGGTACTCCATGGTTCAAAATTACGTGGTCCGTCGCCAAAAGCCCTCGTGTAGCTTGCGACGTTAATATTAAATCAATCAATCAATCTTGCCACTATTCCTTATATACTCCTCTCTTACACTCTCGTCATTGTGACGTACTATCCGCGCCATCTGGTGGTTTCCTGCAATTTGCATATTCTTCTTCAAGATGTGTGTGATAATTCTACACAGGTGAAATTTTTATTTTAGAGTTCTATTTCTGTGTGATTCTGAATTATCCTTATTTTATGGGCATGAGTGTAAAATTATTGAAAATCACTTGGCTCCAGTCACTTGTAATGATCTTTCTCGAACCCCGTTAGTTCGGTCAGCTCCACTGCATTTACTTCTATAACAGCTGATGGATTCTACGAAGAATATTAATTTCTAGACACGTGACCTCTCAGTCTCGATTCCCCCTTTCTTATTCTTAGACTTCACGATCAACGATTAGTCTTTCACCTCAAATACCCAACGTCAGGGTTTAAGTAATAGTTACATTTGCATAAAATTAAGTTATCTCTCCGGAAAGTGGTTTTTAAATTAAATCGCAGTTAAATAATAGTTTCCCCAAGAGGATTAGTTGAAGTCCCGCAGATAGAAACCGTTACCCAGCCATGTAAAGGGGCATGATGCACATTAAATGTGGCGAGGCTCAAAGTCCTCCCTTTGGTGAGGTGTGGAAGTTTGGAGAGGATGTGTGAACTCAAGCATCATCCTCATTATTTGATCGAGGTTCAAAATTATGAGGTCCGACGCCAATAGCCTTCGTTTCGCTTTATAGTATCTTTATAATACGACATTAATATACTCCAGTGGCGCACACAAGGGGGGGGGGGGTCCTGGGGGTCTGGACCCCACCAAAGCCCTTTATTTTTTCCGATTGATTATAATTCTAAGTATATAGAACGTAAAATTTAATTAATTTCTTGTTCTTAATGATTAATTTTATTAATTAATGCTAATTATTTCTTCAAAAATTAGTTTTTTACTGTGTTTTGTTCCCCAAAATCGACAAAATCAAAAGGAGCAAGATACAAGAATGGTGAACTTTCGACCCTGGACCCCCCTTGAAAAATTCTTGTGTGCGCTACTGGTATACTCTTACTTCTCATGTTGAAGTGTGATGGATGCGGGGAACGGAATAAATAGCAACTGTCATCAATATCGTCATTTGACCACAGCTCAGAAAAATTAGGTGCGCTAAGCTTATTAAACTATATTTTAAGAGAGATTCACACACAGTAAAATATGTTTAAAGCAATAACGGTTAAGACGAAATATCGGTTAAAATGAAATAGTACAACGATCCCGACATACTACTATGTATTTTCAGGCATATCTTTTCTCTTAACACAAAATGAAAATCGTTTTACACGAAAATATTTCTTTTCTGGGAATGAACTAATTATAGAAAACACCAGAGATTTAGGAGGGGTGTGAAATGAAACAGAGATGGTTTAAGATTATTTTCCCGTATTATTGGACTGTTCTACTGTATCGTTGGAAGAATCCATTATAGTAGGGGATGATAATGTGTGTACAGCCCCAATTATGGCACACAAAAACATTTTGGAGTTTGTACAAAGCTCAGAAAATATCGTTGATATCATTCATTCCGACGGCGAAAATGAAATGAATAATGCAGCACCTGTTCCCACGCCATCCAAAATAAAGAACATATTGAAAGTATGCATAGTTATTTAGACGCACATTCCTATGGTGAAATGGAGAACATAATAGACGAAATCGAACAATTTGTTGACAATTGAATACTAAAAAGGACAATGCAAAGAAAAATATCAGATTATTTTCCAAAAACTTGTGACGAATCTTTACGGCACCTTTCCACTAATACTCTTAGGCGTCTTTGGGGATTGTAAATTTGCGTATATTTCCATTCAGCTCTAAAAGAAGAAAATAGGATATTCAAAGCAGATAAGGTATTTAAGGAGAGCGTTGTAAGTTAGCGGAGAAGAGAAGGCTATTGAGCCAGCAGCAGTAATGACGAGATTTGGAGGACTCGATTGGATTGCGATATTGGAGTATTGCTGTTGTTATTCAGCGAAGTATCCTTAGAAGGATTAATCTACCTGGAGAGATCGGTAGTAAAGCCAGGTGATATATTCTAACTTAGTACCTCTTAACACAAGCGTTAATATAATAAAGTTAGTTAAGGTATCCGACTACCCTAAAACCATGATTTTTTTCAAAAATTGGCAAATTTTTTTATGACTTTATTTTATAGACCATTTTATTAACTTAATAACAATACCAAGTACTTTATTTTCCCTCCACTAGAACAAAAACTACATGCGTTTTAGTAAAAGAAAATGCCATAACTTTACACAAGATGTCAAACTTTAAAATGCGTTTTACTCGAAATGTGTTTTTTTTTCGAAAAACTCAAACGGGGACCGCGATTCCTCAAAAAGTTTTGAAAATAATTAGCTGGATTTTTTTGTGTATGTTTTATATAACAGTAGAAGTGTTTTGATCTTCAGATTTATCAATAACTGTTTTATTTCAAATTTTGCAGTTCTTTATGTGAATATAGTCAATGTTTTTTTAAGCAATTTCGTATGACGACTTAGATAAAGTGCTCTAGTTTTCGTAAAAACTAAAATATCTCTTATCCTGAAGGTCACTTCAAACAGGAATAACAAAGTAACACATCAAAATTGAAAAAGTGAGAATTTGTTCATAAAATCTTTGTAGAGAGCGGGCCCCGTTTATGTAATTTTTCGTACATTTTTGCTAGTTTTTTCCCATTTTAATAATAATAATTTTTTTCTTTTACCAATTTTAGGATTTTTCCTTAAAATATACTAAATAAATATAAAAATCACAAAAAAAATCTCCATATCTCCTTTTTTTTCAAAAAATAGTTGTCGCAAGTAGTCGGATACCTTAATTCTTAGTGAATGGTAATAATTCAAGTTGGGTGTTTTTCTCGGACCTCCTATTCCGGTAAACCCTTTCAGTAATGAGCTTATTAATTGATTAATTCCATATTTCATAATTTAATTTAATAGTAAAGGTAAATCCATTTAGCGTAGACATATAGTTTAATATTTGTAATTAGAAGGTTGATATTTGTTGTTGTTGTTGTGGCTAATGCCACCTGTCTGACGTAAGAACGAGGCCCACGAAATTCATCGTGGCATGGGCAGGAGGGTACGCCTGTCGTTGGCCTTGAGCACCATACAGGTGACAGTGCTATTTAAGCTCAGAGAAACTTTCCCGAAGGGACGATAGATGGCGACACGACCTCTATCTCCACCTCCACAATTTGTGCAAGTGAACTGAAGGGGAGGGAAATATTCTCCAGTACCCACAAGACAACGGACCCACTGATTTAACGAGCACGTACTCCGTGTGCACTCGGAGGTTGATATTTAAACTAAGTGAATAAATATAATTTGTTATTATACAAATGGCGTCTGGTCATTTTTTGCTTCAAGTTGATCTTAGTGTCCAGGGTGGAACCCAGGGGGTTCTCACAAACTTGATAATTGTTTTATTTTCCAAAAGATTTGAAAATGTTGCATTAAATTTCTTTAAGTTTTTGTGATTGTTTTTGTTTCATTGATTTTTATAAAAAAAAAATGCATGCATACACATCTATGCAAATAAAATGTACTCTAATAAATTTAATTTTGTTGAATATATATATATCTACAAATATATATATATATATATATATATATATATATATATATATATATATATATATATCCTTCCACACGAAAGTCTTTTAACGAGAAAAAATATTTCAATCCTCTCAGTTTCGTGTTAAACAATTTTCACCGTAATTCTTAAAACAGTAATTTTATAGGTTTTATGAAAAGTTTGGAGAAAAAAAAGGAAAATCTCTTGAGTTATATATCCTGAAAAATATTTACTGATTTTCTAAAATTAATATTTTCTACAATTAAATACAATTCCGAAACTTCAGTTATTCTTAAACTAGTGTACATTTTTGTTACAATAAACCTATTGCGAACAATATCCTCTTTTTTTCTTCAAATTCTAAATTAGTTAAAAAATACAAGGAAAACTGGAATGGCTCGAATTGCACAAAAAACAACAACTGATGTTTCACTTTCATATTCGTAGCATTATTTACTTTCTCCTTTCATCGATAATGACTTGTATTTCTTGTTATCAACACCTTATAGTTTCAACCTGTTATTCTTGAGGAATTTCTTAACACATATACTGGCGGGATTTTTTCGTCAACTTTTTTAAATAAATATTCTTTTTGTCAACTTTATTAATAACGTTTGTGAGTGTAGGAATTTCTTCTTTGTGTTACTAAAAACTAGATTTGAACACTGAAATACTTTTTTTAAAAAAAAAGAGTATGTCTAGATAACCTTAACCTGATTTGAATGAATAAAATATTTCTATATATTTTCACCATTTCCCTTTTTTTCAAATTTCTTTAAAAATAAACACATAAGAGTTTCTATTGACCAGTTAACTATGCTTGGCGGGTAGACTCGTCATCGTGAAGTTGCATAATTTTTTGTCTTGACGAGTATAATCATCATGCGTAAAAAGTAGTAACCATTGGTTATTTAAATGACAATTTTTGAGAAAAACAAAAGATATACTGAAATTCCACGATGCTTAGAGTACTTTGAGGCCAGGCCAGAATAAAACAAATAAATAAAAATCATGAAAAATTTAAGATAAACTTATGCGTCCCCGTATGCACAGGCTGAAACAACGTATAAGTTCGTATAATGAATTGATCTATGTGTGACGATAATATATTTTAGATGTTAGCCTAAAAGGGGAAGAGTCGGAAAGTTGATTTGTAATAAGGATTCTTCATGTGTTGTGTGACGGGGCTTTACGGAATTTTCTATTAATCCTCTTGGGGAATCTTTGGGGCCAGCAACTGAGTTATTTCATAGCCATCCCTCTCAAGAAGAAACATTGATATGCAGATTAGCTAGTACATATATGTAGTGGAAGTTAAGTAATCGAGAAAGAGAAAAAGCTGAGTTTCCAAAAGCGGTTCTGTTACGGTAAGGATCGGAATTTAGTCGCGTGGTTATAGGACGGGCTTTAGTTATTAAAATAAATTAAGGAAGTTACGATTATTAAGATAACTTTGAGTAAAGTTAAGCGATTAAGATTTCATGCGCTTATTTCCATTTTTTTTTTTTTTTTTTTTGAGTTACGTTATATCACTCTAGATTTTCCATCTATAGTTGGCTTGTCATTGATTATTATATTTAATAATAATAAATTGGATTTCTCATGGCTGGCTTGGGTCAACCATCTTTACCCCCTACAGATTTAGGTCGAGTAGATGAAGAGATGGCTTCCCCTGGCGGGAGGTGATTGTAGATGTAAGCCATGGGACAAATGCGTGACGCCTACCAGGTCCTGAGCCCATTGATAACTGATGGCTCTAACTTACCTAGCTATCAAGTGGTGCAAATGAAAATTGTTTGATGTTGAAACCATGTGCTGACATTAGAGTAATGGACCAATGCAGTGCTGCGTTAAAGAACAGTTATTTTATTGGGGTGGGAAAGGTGATGATGCCTTTTGGTAAGAGGACTGGGATCAACCCTATAGCATCTACTCCAGAACTTCCTTAGTGACAAGACAGGTAGAAAATGTTTTGACAGTAAAGAAGGAAGTAAATGAGTGGTGTTTAGGTCTCTCAGTCCGAGGAATTTCGATGGTCACGAAAATTCATAAATATTCATAAAAAATTATGGTTGGAAGGACCGTCGGCCTCATGAACCAGCGACCGAGATAAATTACTTTATTACTTTTAGACCGAGGGACGAAGGAACCCTAAGTGAAGAACATAGGGCAATTTTAGAAAATAAACCCATTTTTTATTTATCCAATTTTTTAACGACGACACTCTGTGATTGACGAGTATACGCGTCATCGCTCGATTTCCCTGACACACATACAGTGGCGGCCAAAATTGTGGACACTTTTTAAAATTGTTGTTTTTTAAGTTTGTATGCTTATGGAAAATTTAACGTTGCACAAAATGCAATGTATTTTACATCATTTTAAAGAGAATTTAATACTAAAATCAATACAAAAAAGAAAATTCAAATATCTGCAACACAAAAAAAGTTATGCTGCAATAACTGTCGACATACAATAGATATTGACGATAGCAGTAAGTTATCCGAGCTTAGTGAGGTTGCCTTTATTCTTCATTACAGCTTCACATTGATGTTTCATTGATAGTTTTAAGCTCTTCCTTCGTTGTAACAAGATTCCGGAAAACAATTATATCTGCAATTAGTTCCTTTTTATTTCACAGGTACTTCATTTGGGCAAGAGTTTACAGCTTTCGATAGCATTGAGGTCAAGACTGTTTCCTAGCCGGGATAACAATGATATTTAGTCAAAAAGCCATGATATCAAATAAAAGAGTGGATTGGACACATGTGTGACGAGAAAGTGATATTTGCTATGTTAAAATTACATAACAGTTGGGTAGTTTAGTGACTACATCTGGCCACCGAGAGTTTTGTTTATGATGCCAGGGGACAAATTTAATAAAAAAAAGCAGGAAATGGCCGAAAAAGGTGCACCATATCTGTTAATCACAGAAGAAAAATACTATGTTTCAGAGATAAAAGAATTTCATGGACTTCCATCAGAAGTGATCTGAGTGATGCTCTCTGTTATTTCTGTCATTTCAAAAACAATCAGGAGTAGATCAGCAGATGTAAGACTAAAAGGTAGAATTCCACGAAAAAAGCCGTATCTCAATTTACGGCAACGCCAAAAGGGACCACAGTGGGCAATGGAGCACATTAATTGGACAAATGATTATTGGTCACAAGTTATATAGAAGGACGAAACTAAAATATCGTTATTCGGTAGTGATAGCCTAAAATATGTAAGACGTAGAATAGCATAAAATGCTACATTCTGACTAGATCCAGGCAACTGTGTAGTACCCGCATAATTTTTTCATTTATTCATGCATATCAGCAGATGGTATCGGTCGCCTTCATATCATCGATGGGACAATGAATGTCACAAGATACATTGATACCATTCTAGAACCCAAACTTCTGCCTTCAATCAGGATCTATTTATCAACAATGCTTCATTTATTTCGCCAAGATTCTGCTTCTTGCCACTCAGTAAAATAATTGAAATACTGGTACCGTTATGAGATCATTGAGTTGTTGTCCTGGCCAGGAAACAGTCCCGACCTCGATCCTAACGTAAACTTGTAGCACCGTTTGAAAACTCTTGCCCAAAGGGGTACCCATGAAATAAAAAGGAACTAATTGAGGATATAATTATTTCATGGTGTCATGTAATATCAAAGGAAGATCTTTAAACTATTTTCAGCTCAATGAAACATCGATGTGAAGCTGAAATAAAGAATAAAGGCAACTTCACTAAGCTCTGACAACTCACTGCTCTCACCAGTAACTAATGTATATCGACCGTTATTGCAGCATAACTTTTTTTGCCTTGAAACTATTTGAATTTTGTGTTTTGTATTGAATTTAGTTTATATTCTCATTAAAATGATGTAAAATACTTTGCATTTGTGCAACGTAAAAGTTTCTAAAGGGTGTTTTTTTAGAGGTATAGAACTTTAAATTGCAATAAAACAACGATGTATTATTCGATTGACATGAATTTTTTTTTATTCGAAAGATAATCTTTTGGCATTACATTTTAAATATGATTTCTGGCATAGGACTGCCACGGCTGTAGTCCAATCTGGACGTCCAATTTTCGATGGCTTTTTCCAACATCTGTGGCCGTATATCGGCAATAACACGGCGAATGTTGTCTTCCAAGTGGTCAAGCGTTTGTGGCTTATCCGCATAGACCAATGACTTTACATAGCCCCACAGAAAATAGTCTAGCGGTGTTAAATCACAAGATCTAGGAGGCCAATTCACAGGTCCAAAACGTGAAATTAGGCGGTCACCCAACGTGTCTTTCAATAAATCGATTGTGGCACGAGCTGTGTGACATGTTGCGCCGTCTTGTTGGAACCACAGCTCCTGGACATCATGATTGTTCAATTCAGGAATGAAAAAGTTAGTAATCATGGCTCTATACCGATCCCCATTGACTGTAACGTTGTGGCCTTCATCGTTTTTGAAGAAGGATTCCACCAGCCCATAAAGCGCACCAAACAGTCAGTTTTTCTGGATGTAACGGTGTTTCGACATACACTTGTGGATTAGCTTCACTCCAAATGCGGCAGTTTTGTTTGTTGACGTAGCCATTCAACCAGAAGTGCGCTTCATCGCTAAACAAAATTCGCTTATGAAAATCGGGAACAACGGTCTGGATGTAACGGTGTTTCGACATACACTTGGGATTAGCTTCAATCCAAATGCGGCAGTTTTGTTTGTTGACGTAGCCATTCAACCAGAAGTGCGCTTCATCGCTAAACAAAATTCGCTTATGAAAATCGGGAACAACGGCAATCTCGTTTTGGGCCCATTCGACGAATTTATGCCTTGCTTGATCATATTTAAAATGTAATGCCACAAGATTATCTTTCGAATAAAAAATTCATGTCAATCGAATAATACATCGTTGTTTTATTGCAATTTAAAGTTCTATACCTCTAAAAAACACCCTTTATAAGCATAAAAACTTAAGAAACATAACAATTTTAAAAAGTGTCCACGATTTTGGCCACCCCTGTAGTTGCACGCTATTAAACGAGGGTTCTACTTGATGTACCATGTCTTAATTTACTTTAAGAATTACAATGTTGAATAATACATCCCAATACTAAATAATATTGCAAAATAATTTGCATCATTTTTATTTACATATTTTTAACATATTTTGCGTGATGTTATAGAATCTTCTTTTTTTATTGAATTTATGAAGTGCTTTTGTGTCTACATTAAAATTTTAAAAGTATTGATCTAATTAAATATATACGTAAAATAATATTCCTGTTAGAAAACCATATGAATGGTTAAAATGGGTTGCAAATGATTGACAAAAAAAATGTTGAAAACAAAGAAAAAAAACCTTTTTTCTAAACTAAGGGAAGGGGGGTTGAAATTAGAGAAACTTCACACATATAAGCCCCCTACTTTAACTTCAAAAGAAAATTCAAAAATTCTCAAACCACACACGGAAATATATTGTAATATATATTAGAAAAATAATTTTTAAAATAAGATATTCTTTTAGGTATTTTCAGGTAAATGAAGCCATTAAAATATCAAATATAAAAAAGATTCTGATGGTTTATTTTTCTATGCTAAGAAAAAAAAATGGCTCAAATATTAATACTTTCCATAAGATCTTATTTTTATTCTTGTACAGCTATGTGACATTGTCTTTCTTATACCATTTGTAACGGGATTAACCTAGGGTCAGGTCGCTTACAAAGTGGCTGTCGCATTTGTTCTTTTATTTCCCATAGAGGAACGATTTGGTAGGAAACAGAAAGTTATGTCTCTTGTGTCGTCTCCAGTCAAAAAAGAAAAGGGGAAGATTAAGGAACTAAAGACATGTTGGTATTTTTCTGACATTTATCTGTCTTAGTCTGAATCACGGTTCAAGAATTTTTTTTAATAATCCATCTGAGGGAAATCCATTCGTTCTAGTTCAACCGCAGATTCCATATCTGCAAGCGACCGACGAATCTTGGGAAAGAAAGAAATGGAAAAATATGGGTGGTAAAAAAGTTGGATTACATATTTTTTCTTGAGATTTATACAATTCAAAAGCAATTTGCTTAGAATTGGTAGTAATCAAAGTTTTTAAGTGATTAATATTAAAAATAAAAAAAACTTATTCTTTCTCCCTTTTTTTTTTTTTTCCAAAACAATAATGAACATGCAACATTAAAGGTATACTTAAGTTATCAAATTAATGCAATTGCGTGTCAATTTCTTAAACTGGGTTATGTAAAATAACTGCTTTTATAGGAAAATGTTTTAATTGTTCCTTATATACCGAGTCATGTCATAAGTTCTTATATTATACTTTACTGAAAGGGCTAAAATAAAACACTCTGATACAGTGCTTCTCAATATTTCAGTGTTTGCGCTCCAATTTTCAATCATAAATTTCAATGCGCTCCACTCCGTGCAATAACAATGTATTGAATGCAATAATAATGTACTAAGACGCTAAAGCTACAATATGACTTGAACTATAAACCGGACAAATTACGTAGATAATTATTAAATTTTATATATATAATGTCATGTACGCGACAAACCCATGGGAGTCACTAGTAATTAGCAAACTTGTTCGTATATTAGTATTAATACAGTGTTTCTCTAACTGTGGGGCTCTCCCCCCCGGGGAGGCGCGGTAACCCTGCGAGGGGGACGCGAGCATATTGAAAACAAAAGGTTTAAAAAATAATTTTTTGGAATGAAGTAAAACAAAATGCTTTCTGACATAATAAAAAATACACATTTACACTGATATAATATATTTTTATCATCTGGTGATCATTAAAAATAAAAAAGATTCCACTTCAAACGCTCATTAGCCATCTTTGTTCCTATAACCGAATTAAAAAAATATTTTGTTTGCTTTGCTGTAATCCCACGATGAGAGATTTTTTTTATATTACGTTTCTTTTTAAGAGGACACAGTACGATTCAATTAACCAAAATCGGTCAAAAAATCAAATTTCAATTTTTTAGCCTAAATTTTTCTTTATATACTTTTCTATATCCTCACAAAATTTGAATGCTCTAAACTAAAAAAATGCAGAATTATGATAGCTTTTACACGTTCGTTTTTATTCACATCCCTATGGCAAATCAAAACTTTAAACTGACGTATCTCAGAAAGATAAAATAACTACACTGGCCTCAAAAAGTTAAGGTACAACCGGGTTTTTGTGTCTAATTTGCAAATGAATGAATGTAGAAACAAAAAATTTGGAGGATATGTGCATAAATAGTTTTTTATTGAATGCGTCATAGAAATTTGTATAAGTGTATTGCAAAAACGATTTATAACAAAAAAAGCAATCTCTGCGGAAAAGTCCATTCTTGGAGAAAACAGCACATCACAGTGTTATGTGGTAAAATGGCATAAAAACAATACAAAAATGGGTTCTAATAAGGAATGTGTCCACCCCTAACTTGAATGCATTGGCGGCATCGATTTCCCATGCTGTTTATTAAGTTGTCGGACACCGGAATAGGAAGCGAAGACCAGACACAGAGTAAGCCTTGTTTCAGCTCATGTAACGACCTTGGAGGAGGATTTAAAGCAGCAACCTCTCTGCCAAGATAATTCCAAAGATGTTCTATCGGATTCAGGTCTGGAGATCGAGCTGGCCATTCCATTCGTTCCAAACCGTGATCCTCCAGATACTCTTCAACAATCCGAGCTCGGTGAGGTCGTGCATTATCATCCATCAGAATGAAGTCGTTACCAATAGCAGCAGCATATGGGCGGACATATGAATCAAGGATCTCATCCCGATATCTAAGACCAGTTACGGTTCCTCCATGGAACACATGCAGGTCAGTGTGGCCACCGAGCGAGATCCCTGCCCAAACCAGGATTCCACCACCTCTATAACTGTGTCTTTCAACAGTGTTGGATTGATGATATCTAGTGCGCTGTTCCCTCCAGATCAGTAGACGCCCTGAATCACTCTCCATTGTAAATCTGGACTCGTCTGTGAACAGCACAGAAGCCCATTGTTGCTGCGTCCAAGAAACATGTTCTCTTGCCCAGCATAAGCGGTTCCTTCGCTGTCGTCCGTTGAGGGGAACGCACACAACTGGTCTTCTTGCATACAGACCTGCATTGTGAAGACGATTTCGCACCGTAGTAGCGGAGATTCTTCTTCCTGATTCTTGAAAGTGGTCTGCAACGAGCTGCGGCACAGTAGTGGTTCTTCTCCTTCGTGCCGAAAGAGCTAGAAAACGCGGTCTTCTGCAGGTGTTGTCGCTCGTGGGGTCGGCCTGGAACAGGTCTTCTGGACACAGAATCTTCGGATTGGTATTGATCCCAAAGTCGCTGAACAACACTACGAGACACATTGAGATGTCTAGCAGCATCAGCCTGCGACAATCCCATTTCCATTCATCCAACTGCCCGCCACCTTAACGAATTGGGTAAACGACGTCTCTGAGACATTTTCTAAACTCTATTGACTATTGTCACCGAAACTGCCAACAACTGTTGAAAATCAACACAACTTACACACAAAAGTACGAAAGCTTGATATTTGCATATTTTTCTCTCACTCATAAATATACGTTCTTTTCTATAAAATAAAAGTTGTAGCAATCGTTTTTGCATTAATGTTTTTAAAGTTCGTTATTATCATTCATGTAAACTATGCATTTTATTGTTACTGCCATTTTTTTTTATGGTGAGCTTCGAAAAACATGTTGTACCTTAACTTTTTGAGGCCAGTGTAGTTTGTCTTCATTTAAAATACTAAGGCTTTTTTTCTATTGCGCCTAACGATTTGAATTTTTTTTACCTATTGCCAATAGTACATGTAACAAAAGTTGGTATGCATTTTTGAATCAAAGCAATATTTATTTTTTTAAAAATAATTAAACTCAGAATTTATACATTTTTTAAGGAATTTTCAATAAACATTCATAAAAAGAAGTATTGTATGAATACCAATCACGTTAACTCAAAACCCATACCAACGTTTTTTATACATAGTTTGATGTACTTGTAAATCAAATTTCATGCATGTACGTCAATTTTTGTAGGGGGAGTAGCACTTTAAAATCACTTCAAAATTTCAAGTTTTTCCTTAAAAATTACATGGCTATCTTTTTTTATGAAATTTTGAGCGCAAAATCTGTTTAACATAGTGTGCATACATAGGAGGCAACCAAAAAAATTTAAAAAATCCTTAAATTAAAATTTTTTGCGTAAATCGTACCATGTCCCCTTAACCTAAAATATTACTTTAGCTGACCTTCGAACTTACTGGTATGGTTATCTGCGTCCTTTTTTAGGAAGTTGTAAATACAGTACAGTCCCGATAATCCGAACAATATCGGACCGATCCCTGTTCTGATTACGTGATTGTTCGGATTAGCCGGAGTAACAGCGAAATCACTATTTGAACCGGGAGTACGGGTCTATTGTGTCTATGTATTTTGTCGTAATGTGAGCGTACGCGCCCGCTTTTTTGCCGCGTGGACTGTACTCCCACTCCTCGACGCGTGTCCTCCCTCCACCACTCCTAACTTAGTGTGTCAGTGTGACTGCGTGTGCGTGTGTCCGTACTGTTGGCCGTCAGTCGTTCCGCGCTCGTTCTATACTCGTCCGCTTTTGTCTGTGTTAATAACAGTGTTGCAGTGTGATATTCTACAGTGAAAACAGTTTTTTGTGTGTTTTGGACATTTATCTGTGATACAGTGTACGTAAACAGATTGTTATGGCGAGTAAGCGTAAACACTCAACACTTACCCTTAAAGACAAACTAGAGGTTCTAAAGCGTTTAGATAAAGGTGAAGGTGTGACAAAATTGGCTACAGAGTTTAATGTTGGCAAAGCATCTGTTGGAGACATCAATGAATTGATGGAAGAAGACGGGGAAACAGCCGAATTTCTGACTGATGACGACATAGCGGCGGCAGTGACTCAAGAGCCAATGGAGGAGGGGAGTGACGACGAGACGCAATGCGATAAGAAGGACGTGGTGCCACATGCAGACGGCGCAGCTGCCCTTGCCCTGCGCTACTTGGAGCAACAGCCCGACACTACACCAGCTGATGTGTTATTTATGAGGCACTGGCGAAATTACGCATCATCGAAAAGACTGTCTTCGTTGCGTCAGAAAAAATATTGTACATATTTTATATTTAATCTTCTGTTGTACAATTTTTCATACTAAACATTAGTGTTCTGTTCTGTAGTTTATTCCATTTTAAAATTTGTACCATAACTTGATGTACAGTGCGTGAATATTAAATAAAGAACTGTTTTGAATTAAGGTTTACACTGTTTTATATTGAAATATTCACCGATTTTTTCGTCCTTAAAATTATAAAAAATTTCCGTGGAGCCGTTCGGATTAACCGGATGTTCGGATTAGCCGTGTTCGGATTAGCGGGACTGTACTGTATATATAATATATTTCTGTTTCACCTTTTCCCATGTGAAAGAGTTTTATGATATATGGATAAGGATATTTTAGAACCAGCTACACTTTCCCCATGAACAATTTTGTGCTTTTGATTGCTGTGCTGTACGACTTAGTATGGTTTATAAATGTGAATGAGCAGAATATTAAAAAAATGGGCATCTGTGACCCCTATTGAAGGAAGTTGAAACTAATCAAGCAAATGAAGAACCGACTGAAATAATGCATATTAATCAAGATAGCGAAAGTAAATATCAGAAAAGCGTTAGACATGAAACTTTTGAGTCGATTTGAAATTTTCAAATGCTGCTTAAAGATCTCTATGAAGAAAACTATGAACCCATAATGTAGCACTTCGCCTTGTGAAAAAGACACAAGGAAGAAAAAATTCAAAATGCTATTTGTAGATCATCGAACAACAGCACAACTACAAAAACGTGAACAAAATATGACAGTTTAGCTGGAAAATAACGTTCCTGTGTTGTTAGCGAAAAGTGTCTGTGATTTGTATCCTTTATTAAGGACACGAACATTTGGAACATTTTCTTTAGTTTTATTGGATTTTTTCTCAAATTTTTAAAGAAAAATTGAAAAGTCATTTGAAAGTAGGGGTAAGTATATTTTCTCTTAATTAAATTATTCACTGGAATTTTTTGTGATTTTTATCATGTGTATAGTATAGTAAAAGTAATTATAAAGTAAATTATAGTTTTAAAACAAACTAAAACACACTTTTATAGTGAATCGAACTAAAAAGTAAAATATATATATATATTACTTAAAAGTAACACATACAAAATTTAATACCTATCTTGTTAATTTGTACGGTTTATAATTATGATCGTATTGTAGCTTTAGCGTCAAAGTGCATTAATATTGCATTCAATACATTATTAATTTTAGGGGGGAGCGATAAAAGTTATGATTGAAAATTGGGTCGCCAGTAGTGAAAGTTTGAGAATCACTGTATTAATAAATCCATTATTCAATACCTTGGGCAGTAGTGATACATTTATAAGTATATTATATCAGTGTAAATGTGTCGGAAGGTATTTTCCTTTGCTTCTTTTCAGTATAAATTAATAATTTTTTTTAAATCTTTTATTTTCGACTTTTTGATATGCTCCCCCCCTCCCCGCCCAATTTGAAAAGCGCTGCTCCAATCAAATTTCAAACCGTCTTAAAGTTTAATATTTAACTTTAAATTTAACATATTGTACCATTTTTTTATTCAAACGGATCGCGTTTTTTGACTTCGCACAGGCCTTAAGTCGCTTTAGCGCAGTGGTTCTTAAACTATAGTCCGCTGACCCCTGGGAATCTCCAATGCCTTTCTAGGGGATCAGCAAAAAAGTGTCATTTAATGCTCAGATTTCCCTCTTTTGCAGACTCTGAAATGCCTCGCTGAAGAATTAAAATTTGTGCCATTCTAGACTAAATTACTAAATTGTCCCCAATAGATCATATATTTTGATCAGAATACTAATTAATTTTTTTTCATTACTACAACCAGTGGTGCACACAAGGGGGGGGGTCTTGGAGGTCCGGATCCCCCCCAAAACCCTTGATTTTTTTTTTTTCCGATTGATTATAATTCTAAGTATATAGTACGTAAAATTTAATTAAGTATTTGTTATTAATGATTCATTTTATTAATTAATGATAATTATTTATTCAATAATTAGTTTTTTACTGTGTTTTGTTCCCGAAAATCGACAAAATCAAAAGGAGCAGGATACAAGAATAGTGAACTTTCGACCCCGGACACCCCTCCTTAAAAAACTCCTGTGTGCGCTACTGGCCATAGTCAATACAAATTCTATTAATTAACAATTCTCCACAAAGACACCAATTCAACAACCCAAGATAAGAAATGTACCAACTGTTAAATATGGGAACAATAACGAGGTATACGAGATAGTTGGATGTTAATATTAAATCACTGAGCAATATTACACTGAGCACACACTTAATATTACACTGAGCAAGTCCAGGCAATACATCTTCTAATTCAAACCGACCGAATCTAATTTAATCACTAATTGACCAAATCGTCAGTCTTAATGTTAATCAAATAAACTACGAAGTGCCCTCGCCTAGCTTCACGTTAATCAATCACTGCTTTTCTTTAGCAGTCTAACCTCTCTCTCCTCTAACTCAAAAGTTTAATTTTTAAATACAAGCTTTCATACATAATCTGAAGATGTGATTATGTATTCTTCAATACATAATCACATCTTCTTCTTTGGAGGAAAGTTTTCAATAGAATAATTTTTAAAGACTCATTATTCCCCAAGAGGACTATTAGTAGGAAGAACGCAATAGACTCGTTACACATGTTTGGCACATCATTGCCTCCAATAATGACCACAGTTTATAGTCGAGTGGATTTAAATCCAGTCTGCTGGAAGGTCAATTTTCGTGTTTCATTAAAACTTGAACATTCTCTTCAACCTCAACTGGATTATCTTGGACTCGGGAGTAGGAGTAGAGTCCTGTTGAAATGTACAATCTTTTCCATTGTTCTAACCCTGACTGCTTTTACGGGGACTGCTTGCGTTCTCACCGGCGAAGGCAACTGCATCTCTTACGTTTTGCAATGATGTTGGTCACAGAAACTCTATTATCGGCTCGATAAATGAATAACCGTTTGCAATCACAGACTAAAAATCACTAACAAGCTCCTCTTTTTTTCTGATGCACAGAAATATGTGGTGCACACTTTTGTTTAAAATGTTTCAAGCTCTGACAGATTAAGAACAACCTGCGCAAAAGAGAGTTATTTGAAAATATATTGCAATCGATCTCTAACTATAAAATTTAGAGATCGTTTAAATCACAGTTTAAATTACAGCAGATGATCTCAAATCTTTGAATCAAAACTTGTGGCACTACCTGGTAGTATGGCAGTTTTATTTGTTAGAATGAGAGAGAAAATATATTAATAATCTTCCTTGAACTACAGTGAAAGTCGTTTAACGAGATACTGAGGGGACTGAAATATTTTTTCATGTTAAAGGGTATATGGCAAAAAAGAACATGTTTGCACAACACATGGCAGATCTGAACACAAAATTAAGTTTATTAGAGCACATTTTATTTAAATAGATATACATATATGCATAGATTTAATAAAAATAAATTTAAAATAAACATTCGCAAGAACTTAATGAAATTTAATGTAAAAGTTACATAAGTTTTTTGAGAAACAGAACATTTATTGAGTTTTTGGAAAATAATCAGATATATTTATTCTTTACATGGTTTTTTTTTCTCGTTATCAAATTATCAACAAATTGTTCGATGTCGTCTGTTTTGTTATTTATTTCACCAATGGAATGCGTGTTTAAATAACTGCACACTCGATAGCTGAGCGAGTTAAAATTCCATTAATCTTCCAAGAAAAAAATACATCTAAGTAAAAGATAAAAATACAGCCACAATTCTGTTGCAAAAATAATTATTTTAATCGTAAATAATTTTTTTCACCAAATGTATTATTTGAGTTAAAAACTATAAAACTACTCCACAATTCATACATTAAAAGATTCTTGGCGTAGAAAATTTTCATTTCTTACACGACTTTTCACTCAGCAGCTCTAAGTGTGCCAACTTGGCAACCCTGCTTGTGCTAGCGATTATTAGATTAGAATAAAGCGGTCAAAGGTTAAACAACGGGCGACTCCTACAGTATATTAAAAAGGTACAAAAAAAAAGAAAGAAGCTCTACGCGCGCTCGAAATTAACGACTCCCGCGATTCACAAACAATGGCCGATGGAAATTTGGGAGAGTTGGTTGTTTTCTGTGTGTGAATCCAACTCTTATTATCTTTTTCTAAAGCAAAATGAATAATCTTGATTTAATTAGGAAGCTATGTTGAAATCCAAAGTGAACAACAAATAATTAATTAAAAGTTATGTTTCTATATGTATAATGCCTTTTATATATCAGCATTTATTGTTAAAGGTGTTTTAAACTCAACACAAAATCAATCTGGCAAAATCTTGTTTTAAAAAAAAATTTACTTTCCACCAGCTCGTCATGAAAGCATTTGATCTGATTTGATTATTTATGAACGCATTTCAAAGTAACTTGGCAACCCCAACCAACAGAGCCATTTTTAACCTCCCCGGCAATAGTTATGCTCCCCCTCCCCTATTTCCAGAGCATTCCCATTCCTTCTTTAGTTCTTATTTTTCCTGTTTTGTTTTGGGAGGGATTTTCCCTGAACTCTCTTGCTTTGTTCCCTTTCTTTGTTTTCGCTGTTTGGATAGTTTTTCATTGCTATTTGGATAGTCTTTTCCACCTGTGGACCACCGGTGCCTTGGACTCACAGTCGAAGGCACCGGATATTGGTATGGTTAGGCCACTCTTGTTCATTTGCTAATAACTAAGATAAAGTGCTCTAGTTTTTGTAAAAACTAAAACATCTCTTATCTTGAAAGTCATTTCAAAAATGAATGGCAAAGTAACACATCAAAATTGAAAAATTGAGAAGTTGTTCATAAACATTTTGTGTGTACACAGTGAGCCCCGTTAATGTAATTTTTACGCCAACTTTTTACCATTTTAGTAATAATAATTTATTTTACTCTTCTTAAAGTTAGCATTTTTTTTCTTAAAATGTACCAAATAAATCTAAAAAAAACCACAACAAAGTCTCCATTTCTTCATTTTTTTAAAAAAAAAAAAAAAATTTCGCAAGTAGTCGGATACCTTAAACTTTTGTACGTTAAAAACAGAGGATGCTGTGATTCCTAACAAAAGCATCATTCGACCAACAGCATTTATGGCAGATGTGACAACGAAACCTTTTTTTAAGTTTTCTCTCTTGTCCTTCAGAGGCGGAGTGCCTAGGTCATCCACATAGAGCCCGATGCTGTAATTTGCAAAGCATCTTAATTCAGATTGACGTAAATGATGTGGGACTGCAGAGAAGTTATGCAGCGGCACATGTGGAGAATTAATTGTCCAAGAAATGTTCACTGCTGAGCTACTGTGTGCTGCCAATTCTCCGGTCAACGACAGCGTGCATCCGCTCTGCTCATAATAACAGAGATATTATGCTCTTTTTTCGGTCGCCGTTGAATCAAAGAGTTGTTGCACAATACAAGTGTCACTGTTTGGAGGAGTCCCGTCCCAGCTGTAATTACTAATCCGCGGAAACGAGAGATGGTCGTGTCATTCACAAATAGTTGTTCCTTATTTGTTTTGAGAGGGAGGAATAGAGCTGCTGTCGATACTGCCAAAGATAAGAATATTATTTTGTGTCGAAATTTTCAATGTGTCGACAGGGTGGTGTGTGATGAAAAATTTCATGCCTTTTGAAAGTAATACAGTTGGACCTCTATGTAACGAAGTCGCTAAATCCCGGAAAAAAGCTCGTTCCATGGAAAATTCGTTATATAGAGGTTTTCCTATGTTAATATACTTTATAAACCACATAAAACAAATTTTAAATTCATAAACACTATATATTAAACGAAGTAATTATTCACGCCTTTTTTTAAATTAATATATGTTTATTTTATATATCTTACTTCTCTTAAGAAAAAGAAAGGAAAACTGCAAGGAAAACAAGAAAAAAGAATGTAGAAGAATTCACTGTATTTTCAATATTAAGAAAATAATTTTATGCTAAAATTTTTGAATTTTAAGGACATTTTATAATTTAAATCATACAAGTAACATCAAGGATACACTATTTTATGACTTGAACATGGGGACAAGGGACAACTCCACTGAGTGTGAAAGAGGATATCGAAGATGTTTCTAGTGAACTGGTCAATGAAGGTTAAAGGTTACACTTTGGATGAAACATCCAGAATTCTATTGCTCTCGGTGAGATAGGATCTAATAAAACCAATTCAAGATTTATGACCACCATAAAATGTGTTAAAGAGAGAATAACTTGAAATTTTTTCAGAAATTATTAAAAAAGGGAAAATAAAAATTGAATCACAAAAGAAAAAGTTCGTTATATAGAAAATGCGCTTCGCTATAGAGAGGTTATTTTACAAAGAAAATCGTGAAATGCTCAAGGTTCCAGGAAAAAGTTCGCTACATAGAAAAATTCGCTTCGACTGTATATATATTATTATCCCGGGAGCAGGCGTGCACTCAGTACTAACGTTAACGGTGTCGCGGGGTGACCGAGTCTCCCCAATCCTTCTTTATAATTATTTTTATTGTACACGACAAAAATCGTAATTCCAGTGAATAATTTAATTAAGAGAAACTATACTTACACTTACATTTAAAGACTTTTCAGTTTTTATTTGATAATTTGAGGAAAAATCCAATAAACTGAACCAAAGTGTTTCAAAAGTGCATGATTTTAATAAAGGAGACAAATCAAAGAAACATTTCACTAACATTACAGGAATAATATTTGCAGGCAAAACTCTCATATGTTGCTCAAGTTATTGTAGTTTTATTGTCCTTTGATCATCGATCAATAGCGTGTAAAACATTTTCTCGCTTGAGTCTTATTGACAGAGCTTAGTGTGTCTGTATTACACTTGTGACTTCAGATTTTAATTGATACAGTTTTTTAGGTAGCATTTGAAAATTTTCCTTTCAACTCAAGTGTTTCATTAGTGTGTGTGTTCATCCTTTTCCTCAAATTTACTTTCGCTATCATGACTAATGTTAAGGTAACCAACCGTCCTCCTTTAGGGAGGACAGTACTCCTTTTATAGGTTCTATCCTCCTTCGAAAAGTGTCCTCCTTTTTGTCCTTCTTTTCAATATTTTAAGACTGATCTGTTTATCTCTGTTTTCAGAGATGAACCAAACGTGTTTCCAAAATGTCGAAGAATGGTCCGAAGCAAATATCACAGGAAATAAAAGTTTTCAATGATATTTTTTGACTTTGTCACAAGTAAATTGGGCAGATATAGAAAATTACGTTGAGTTTTTATCGAAAGAAATGCCTGATAATAAAATCGATGACAATTGTCTGTTTGAAGTAGAAGGAAGATTGAATGTATATTTAATTTCTAATAAATTAAAAAAAATTGGAAAATCAACATGCTGAGAAATTGGTAAAAGATGGGTGAAATTACTTAGACCATTTCAAAAATAAACACATACTATACGAAAATGTAATTATTCTTGTTGAATTTACGTTGTGCTGCCCTGGAACTAATGAAGCAGTTGAAAGAGGGGTTTTTTCAATTGGTAATGATTTTTGTGAAGTGACTAGTGAGAAATCACACACAAGATTGAATTTTAATATTTTAGCTACAGTGCTTACCGTAAAATTCAGTATGAAGGTATTTTTTCCCCCGAACTTTGCAATATATTAGAAAATGATATACTGACAAAAGAAATTATTCAATGGGGAAAATAATCGTTTAAAATAATAATTAAAAAGAATGTAAACGTAATTAGCGCATTTTTGTTTGAATTAATAAAACCTTTCATATATTTAAGTTGTACTTTTTTCTCAAATTTTTCGTCCTCCTTTTCATTGTAAAAAAATGGTCGCCTTACAAATATCAATTTTTCATCAGGTGTTTTTTCCCTTGCTTGATCAGTTTCAACTTCATCCAGTTCGACTGCAGATGCCCATTTCTTTCTTTATATTCTGTTCGTTTACATTTATAAACAATAATGAGTCAAACAACACAGCAATCAAAAACACTAAGTCGTTCACAGGGGGAAAATGTAGCCTTTTCATAGAAAATATTTTGGAGCTAAAGTCGTCGTCAAAACCCATACCTTAAGATTGTAAAAAAAAAAAACTTTTGCCACTCCCAAAAAAAGGGAAGTACGTGACAAATACATTTCAGTTCCCACGAAAATTGTCATATAGGAGGATACTGACAAGGTCATTGGTAACAAGTAAACAGTCTTCCCAGAATTAAAGATTTCGTGAACCTGGGGTGATTCTGTGCCCCGCACGACCGCTCTCGGGCTAACAACTGTCTTGTAATTCTAGAGTGACGTTTATTTAAAAGAAACCACAGCAATCGAAAAAACCCGTTGTGTATTTGAGTAACGCTTATAATAGAGAAATACAACACCATGAAGAGGGAAAAAATTACCATAAATATTACCATTATCATAAATTACTCCCATAACCATTTTTAATAAGTTATTTTTTTTTCTAGCACCGAGCGAGACCTAGCGAGTCAAACACTTCTCACATTGAAAGAAAAACCTTCCAGAGAGAAAGTGGATTGCGTGTTAGATGACTTTTTAACACAAGCATTTAGAAAAATAAAATAAAAGGGAACATCGCTTAGGAAGCAGCGCAATTTGTCGAAGTCAAACCGAGTAGCTGGGTTCAAGAACGAAAAAAAACACGATTCCAGTTTGTAGGAACACAACGATTTCATTGTCACGAGCCACGTAATGAATGGAGCACCAAAAAAACCAACAATCTTAACAACAGTAGCTACAGATAGCATAAAAAAATCGCCATTTCGAATACCAACGCTATCTTGAGCTCCATTTAGCACTATTTAAAGCTACACGTTGGTCTATTTATAAAATGCTTATTCCAATAATAAACCACCACGGACTTTTTTTCCTCTCATTACTCGAAAAAAGAAGTTCTTACACACACACTTCCAAGAACTATAAAAGTAACAAAAGGGAATCGTAGGAATTAGCTGTTACAGTAACCACCCACGCCAGTAGACGGTCGAAAGATGCAACAAAGCCTTGCGTTAAGTGCAAAAAGAGCTGCTCTAAAAGATCGGAGAGCAATAAAAGTAATATGAGATGAGAGTTTTCTGAAGGAATAACAATTATGTATTCTATTAATGCCATTTTCCCACGAACTTAAGAGTTTGACGAATTCTCGTATTTCTGGATTGAAAGCCTATTTAATACAAGAGCTTTAGAAATGATAAAAAGACATGAGTCTAAACGTGAAAATGAGTAACATTTGCTTGAATAAACGTTTTATGTTTAGAAAATAGTAATGTTGTATTCAATAATAACTCTATCAGTTCGTATTTCTATATTAGAGCTATTCCAAACGAAGCTCAAATGCGTGTTAACGTTGTTTTAGGGTTAGCTGCTGGGGCATAAATCCCATATTAATATCATTAGGAAAACCTTAAAGTATTGCACTTGTTTTTTGGATTGAAACACTACGTATAAAAATAGATAGGAAAGCAAAGCTAAATATAAGTTGACAAATACTTTTTTCGTCTCTTTTCATTGACTAAAAATAATATATTGTTTTATAAACCGTATAATATATTTTCTTAGACCTAAGCGAGCTATGTAATTAACTTATTTTGTTTTTGAAATCTAAAATCTGTGTTAGGCGAGGAAAACTTTGATCATATAAAAATGATCAATAATTTCTTCAAAAAATTCACGCAAAAAATAATTTTCACACAAAAAAAGTTTTTAATAATTAAAAATTGTAAATTTTTGATTAATTCATAAAATATACAGTATAGGGTTAAATATGGAATGACATATTGGATATAGATACGGTTTTGCTGGCACATAATGCATTCTTTTGTTGAAATTTTCCATGACCGTTTTGCATGAATGTAGCTGAATTTCTTTGATGTAGGGCTAAATTTTCTTCTTTAGGGCGTGAACTGTTTAGATCTGACGATATGAAAATTTCACTTCAAAAGTCCTCTAAGGAAGGAAAAAAAACATCATTAAAGCGCCTGATTCAGGCAGCCAATTCTGATCACCCTAACGGAAAATTAATTGACCGGGACATTTTAAAATACAGTAATACCCTAAACTTACGTGATTGGTGGGACTAAATGATAACCGCGTAAGTCGGGGTATAATTTAGCTTATAAATACATAAAAATTATTTTTATTTGGGGCCAGAGATAAAAGAAAATAATAATTTCGGAAAAAAATCTTCAATAAAATCTTAGATAACCCACAGAAGCTCAGTGACTAAGAGGTAGTGCATCGCGCTTTCAAGTCACAGGTCCGGGGTTCAAATTCCAGGCTGGGCAAGGTTGACTCAGCCCTTCATCCCTTCAGTGGGTCGATAAATGAGCACCAAACTTGCTTGGGAACTAAACTCTGAGGGTTTCGCGTCAAACTGACCACCTGATTGGAACATCTCCACATGCACCTCAATACCTTCGGTCACGTAAAATGAGATAGGCACAGTAGGCCTCAGCCCTTGTGGGCTGTTACGCCACTGAGTTTAGTTAAGTTAAAAGAAAAACGACCGTCAATTCAAAACTAAGCTCGCGTCGCCAACCTGAGAACGATTGCCGAGAGGAGTCGATAAAAACCGAGTCAACGTAACGCACCCGAACTTGATGTTTCATTTACATTCACTCCTCAACAATACGCGCCTAAAGAAGTTACCACTTCAATAATTTACATTTTTAAGCACTGAATTGAAATTTAAAAAAAGACTTTAATAAAGTACTAAACTCATTTTTTCCAGTAATTTATGCTCTAAAATAAATGACATTTTTGAACATTTTAGTTATTACTAGTTCCATAGGATAACAGAGATCAGAAATCTTTGGAGCTGATATATATTAAATAACTCCACATAAAAGAACTAACATAAAAAAACTGAGAAATTTCTTTTGTCTATTCTAACTTATTTTATAAATAAGTTATCTTATAGTAATACGTTTACTACTTAACAGAGTGATTCTCAAACTGTGGGGCACGCCTCTCAAGGGAGGGGCCGTGATAATCCTACGTGGGGAGCTTGAGAATATCGAAAAGTTAAAAATAAAAGATAATTTATAAAAAAATTACTAATTTACCGAATAGAAGCAAAACAAAATACATTAAAAAATAAAGTAAACATTGCATATTTATTGCAATCTGTTCCAATTTAAAAGTTAGAAAGAAAAAATAAAACCATACTTATCCTTATTACTTAAAATATCTATTATTGAAAAGTAACATATGAGAGAAAAATTAAACACTTATCTTAATATTGTCGCTTAACCGTACATTATTATTGCATTCAAGGTATCATTATTGCATGGAGGCGAGGCGCAATGAAAATAATGATTGAAAATATGGTCACAAATATTGAAAATTAGAGAAGCACTGACTGAACACCTATAGAAAACAAAACGTACGAAGAAATAATACAAGTTTATATCATGTTATTGCATACACAGAGAAAAAAATAACCCATTGTAAACCACCGTCTGTGACCAGATAGTTGACCCGTTTTGAATTAAATTTTTTCATATGTATTTTTTTAAACAACACAATGATAGTTTTTCGTCTTTCCTCTTCTTTCATAATTCAAAATATTTCTTCACATAATGAATAAGGTAGATTAAATATTTTTTTCTGTGGACAAATTGACTTGGCTTTTATACTAGACGTCTAGTTTACTAGACGATGACAGTGTGGCGCCAATGGCTATCATAGATAAATATACCTATTTACCTTTTTGCGGTTAGAGGTACCAATATGGCGACAATTTGGGTTTCCTAATTTGGAATTCAAGACTACAATGCGTAATTTTTTTTATGTGGTTGTTTTTAAACTCTTTGGTTTGGGTATGAATAAAGACTGTTTTAGAGAAGCGAATTTCTGTTGGTGTCCTGCAGGACAGTGTTCCCCAACCTTTTTATAGCCGCGGACCGGTCAACGTTAGTTAATTTTACCGCTGCCCATTGAGGGGGAGGACGTTACCTGATTATATTTTAGACTGTTTTCATTTAAAAAATTTAATTTAATTGTATTTAATCGTGACTTCAGAATAAAATATAGCTACACCAAAAAATGAATATAAAGTAATTTAACAAGGACAGTAGCGCACACAAAATTTTTTCAAGAGGAGGGTCCAGGGTCAAAAGTCCACCATTTTGGTTTCATGCTCCAATACACAGCCCAACATATTCTTTTGATTTTGTCGATTTTCGGGAACAAAAACAATACAAAAATAATTATTGAATAAATAATTAGCATTAATTAATAAAATTAATTACTAATAAAACATAACTAAATTTTACGTAATATATACATAGGATTATTACCAATCGAAAAAAAAATCAAGGTCTATGGGGGTGTCTGGACCCCCAGGACACTGCTCTTGTGTGCGCCACTGAATAAGGGAATATAAAGTGATTTTCATAAAAAGTCACCAAAATCCAAGAAAAATATACCACAGTAAATAAAAGGGAAATAATTTAATATTTCTTGTGTTGACCGGTAGTATTTGATCCACGGACAGGGAGTTGGAGACCACTGCCGTAGGAAATCTTTGGTGAGCCACGAAAGTCAGCAAATTAATCATAACAACATCTAACACACTGTCGGAGTATTAATAAACGGATAAAGCACTAAACAAGTAATACAAACAAATTAAGTCAATTCCTACTTAGGTCAATAAAGAAAAATTTCATTTTAGATACTTTTTATTAAATAATTACAATTAATATAAATATGTGTATACATTAGACAGAATCACACCATTAAGTGACAAAATAGAAAGCGATTTTCCATTTTACTTTCTATGTATAGTGTTAAACTATTTTTGTTTGTTACTATTTATTCATTAATTAAATCTAATTATTCCGATAAAATAGTATAGTAAAAATAAATCACATTCTCAAAAATTAGGCCATCCCAGGTGGAATCCGACCGTACGACCTTTGGATTAGAAGTCCAACGCGCGCGCTATCCATTGCGATACGGGTGCACAACGAGCGAGTTTCCTTTTTATATACGGGGTTGGACTATTATTTTTGTTTGTTACTATTTAATCATGAATTATTCAAATATTAATGAATTAATATTTGAAAAAATTGTATTAACATCAAGTGTTCTCCACTACAAGTTTACAAAAATGTATTTAAACTTGAGTGGATGAATTAAAAGTATTTTATTTACGATTGAAAATTTGGAAAAGATATATGAATGTGTATATGTGTAAATAAATAAATACGTGGAGAGTGTGAACTAATAGAAGGAATTGAAAAAAGATACATCAGCGTCGGCAAATTTGAATAATATCGTTTTTAGTCATATCTCATTATTGATGTAAGCTGATTTTCTGGGAAAAAAAATTGCTTCTTTTTTAAAGGAAAAAAAGTAAAAGTTAAGAAAAACGTTTAAAGAGAAAAACATAGAAGGAAAGTGGAAAAGATAAACAAAAACACGATTAACTTCCTGTTCATAAAAACAGTGATGTAAAGAGTGTTTTTTTCCAGATGTAGAAGTTTAAGTTGGCATTACTTTCCAAGATGGCGACCGATTTAACAGCTGTCAAGTGATTTATTCTCAGTTTGGTTTGGCAATTCATCCAAACGATCATCAAGCAAGGCGTAGATTCGTCGAATGGGCCCAAAACGAGATTGCCGTTGTTCCCGATTTTCATAAGCGAATTTTGTTTAGCGATGAAGCGCACTTTTGGTTGAATGGCTACGTCAACAAACAAAACTGCCCCATTTGGAGTGAATCTAATCCACAAGTGTATGTCGAAACACCGTTACATCCAGAAAAACTGACTGTTTGGTGCGCTTTATGGGCTGGTGGAATCTTTCTTCAAAAATGATGAAGGCCACAACGTTACAGTCAATGGTGATCGGTATAGAGCCATGATTACAAACTTTTTCATTCCTGAATTGAACAATCATGATGTTCAGGAGCTGTGGTTCCAACAAGACGGCGCAACATGTCACACAGCTCGTGCCACAATCGATTTATTGAAAGACACGTTTGGTGACCGCTTAATTTCACGTTTTGGACCTGTGAATTGGCCTCCAAGATCTTGTGATTTAACACCGCTAGACTATTTTCTGTAGGGCGATGTAAAGTCATTGGTCTATGCGGATAAGCCACAAACGCTTGACCATTTGGAAGACAACATTCGCCGTGTTATTGCCGATAGACGGCCACAAATGTTGGAAAAAGTCATCGAAAATTGGACGTCCAGATTGGACTACATCCGAGCCAGCCGTGGCAGTCCTATGCCAGAAATCATATTTAAAATGTAATGCCACAACATTATCTTTCGAATAAAAAAAATCATGTCAATCGAATAATACATCGTTGTTTTATTGCAATTTAAAGTTCTATACCTCTAAAAAAACACCCTTTACTTTGACAGTACTCCAGTTTCTTTAAGTATAAAAAACAATGTCAACAACAACAAAAATCTTTTTTGTAAATTATTCTTTTAGTTTCGTTGTTAATCATATATGACAGCAGGAGTGACAAACTCGCGGCCACAAGGAGCGTTTTTGCGGCTCGGTCATTAGATTGGCAAACAAGAATAAAAACAGTAGCAGTCGTGGGACTGCCGATAGAAGTGAAAACGGAACTATTAAGTTGAGAGTAATTAAAACTATATGCAAAAATTATATGAAATTTTTTATGTTTTATTTATTAGTTACATATGATGGGTTAAACAAATCATGAACAAAATATAAATACAAAGTGGTTGAAAAAATAATTAATATACAATTATCTTAATTATACATAGTATTTATATTTACACGAATTTCAATGAATTCAAGTTTGAACATTATTTTCATTATTTACATCATTGTCATCATTAATTTCGACAATACTTAGATTATCTGTTCGTTCAATCATTTCATTGTATTCTAAAAAAGATACAATAGGTTTATGGTAACTGAAATAAGAAATAAAAATGTTTGATTGAAATTTATCTAAATATCGTATAAAAACAGCATCGATAGTCGTTTTATACTTTGTTGTACTGACTTTTCGATCATTAGACATAGTCAAACCTAATGTTTCATTCAAAAATTCAATTAATGATAAATTTTTGTCATCTGCGAAGTTAATATTAAAGTCTCCGCTTAATATCATAGGTATGTCGTCAAATTTTTCGCCAAATCTTTTTCGAGTAATTCAGAACCTTCTTTTGTGTAAATCATTAAATTTTCGAATAAAAATTGTTCTATCTGTTGCATAGATTTTTCAGGAGATATATAAACAGCAACCATTAAAATGTATTGTCCATTTTCAGAATTGCAACGAGCAACGCATATTTCGCCTATGTCTGAAACATTAATACCAATCCCTCTAGTGAATTTAGTGTGGATGTCCATGTATGAAGTGACAATGTGTGATGTATCTTGTGCATGTTGATAAATAGCTACTCCTGCTGCTGGAACTTCAGGCCTTTTATAACTTGCAACAAAATTGAAATCTGGAATATGAATTGGTTCTTCATTTTTCATACGAGTTTCTGACAAAAGTAAAACATTTGATTTTTTTACAATAGCATCTATTTTTAGATCAGTTACATGTGCATGTAAACTTTGGCAATTGAATGAAAATATAGATAATCCTTTCTTGTTAGAAATGAATTCAAGAAAAGTTTGGGTGACTGTTTGTAGTGTATTGTTTTTCAATCTTTTTAATTCTAATGTTAGATCTTCTCGATGACTTGTTGATCTCTTAAGATGTTTATCTGATTCTGAAGCATTTAAAGGTATTCCTGATCTACCAATCCAAAATTTCCAGCTGTCTTCAGTATTTTCTTTAGTAACCATAAATAAACCTTCAATCTTCGTCACTCTGGATAAAGCTACGTATACCAATTCTCTAGGATGTTTGCGATCATATTCGTAAACAATAGCATCATAAGTACCTCCCTGTGATTTGTGAATCGTCATTGCCAAAGCAGAAACAAGTGGAAAATGTTTTCGTTTCGCTATTATGGTTTTATTATTATTGAGTGCTACTGATGATGTTTGAGAAGTGATGGGCACATCATCATCATCAAGATTGAGGCGTGCACTGAGATTTCTTAATTTTGTAGCTTGTTTTCGTCCACATGATTTTGGAAATTTTAACCAAATTCTTATAATATCACCATTCTCATCTCTCTCTACATGATACAATTATCCAAAAAGCGTCCAACGCGCACATAATACAGTCAGAAATAGTCGATGTATTAGTGTATACGTGTACACAGGCTATTGCGCGTGCGCTAGTCTGGCTCTCCATAGCTATAGATATACTATTATCATTAGCATGTCGGTGACGCGAACCGAGGATTTTACCCTCTACCAAAACGCTCAACGCGACTAAAGAAGTTTTCACTTCAAAAAACCGCATCAAAATTGCTCCCCAAATAGGAATGATAGTAGCAGAGAAGAGATGTCAAAAATCAGGACGTACATATTAAATTTTTCTGGTTCTGTATATATTTATTGCAATGTATTATTTGAAATAAATCTACGTTTCTATGAATTTTGATTTTCTTCGCTGCCCACCTCAAATAAAACCTTGTTTATTTGGCCCCAGGTCAGCCTTTGAATTTCACACCCTTGTTGTACAGCAATTCGTTTTAGATTAACTTAAAATTTCAGCTCGATGCAGAAAATTGGGCAGATAAATTTAATTCTGCTCATAATACAGTCAGACCTCTATTTAACGAAGTCGCTGAATCAAGGAACAAAGTTCGTTATATGGAAAAATCGTTATATAGAGGTTCATCTTTAATATACTTTATGAACCTCATAAAACAAATTTTAAATTCATAAAAACAAAATATTAAAAAAGTAATTACTCAAACCTTTTTTTTAAAAGTAATATATGTTCAATTTATATATCTTACCCATCAGAAAAGAAAGAAAGAAAAACCGCAAGGAAAACAAGAAAAAAGAATGTCGAAGAATTCACCGTATTTTCAATATTAAGAAAGTAATTTTATGCTAAGATTAATGAATTTTAAGGACTTTTTATGTGTAATTCAAAGCATACAAGTAATTTTAAACATACATTATTTTATTTATATTATAATTATATATAATACATTATTTTATATATATATATATATATAATACATTATTTTATTTATATGTATTTTTATTATAATTAGAACACATTGACACGGGACAACTCCACTGAGGGTGAAAGAGGATATCGAAGATGTTTCTGGAGAAAATTCTTGGATGAATCGTTCAGAAATCTATAGCTCTCGGTGAGTTAGGATCTAATAAAACCAGTTCAAGATTTATGACCACCATAAAATGTATTAAAGAGAGAATAACTTGAAATTTTTTCAGAAATATTTTAATAAAAGGGTGAACAAAAATTTAATCACAAAAGAAAAAGTTCGTTATATAGAAAATGCACTTCACTATAGAGAGGTTATTTTACGAAGAAAATTGTGAAATGTTCAAGATTCCAGTAAAAAGTTCACTATATAGAAAAATTCGCAATATATAGGTTCGGCTGTATATTATTAATAATATTCTAGCTTCAAAGTATCCTGCAAACTCTTAGGTTCGTTTCACATTTGAAGAAATGTCTTCAATAAGTAACACCAGGTGTTGTCCTTGTCAACTCACCGAGGTTCAAAATTACGAGGCCCGTCGCCAATAGCCCTTATGTCGCTTTATAATTCGAAGTTGATACAAATCTTATTCACTTAATAAGTGACATGCTTCAATGAAGTTTATGTACAGTTCTTATTTGTGTTAATTTTTTTTCACCTAATGTACAGTCGAACACCTATAGTACGAATTTTTCTATACAGCGAACTTTTTCCTGGAACCAAGAACATTTGACAATTTTCTTCATAAAATAACCTCTCTATAGAGAAGTGCATTCTCTATATAACGAACTTTTTCTTTTGTGATTCAAATTTTGTTCTTCCTTTTTTCAAACTATTTCTGAAAAAATTTCAAGCTTTTCTCTCTTTAACACATTTTAAGGTGTTCATAAATCTTGAACTGGTTTTATTAGATCCTAACTCGCCGGGAGCAATAGAATTCTGGGAATTTCATCCAAAGTGCAACCGTTAACCTCCATTGTCTAGTTCACTAGAAACATCTTTGATATCCTCTTTCACCCTCAGTGGAGTTGTCCCGTTTCAACGTGTACTAATTATAAAATAATGTATGTTTAATATTACTTGTATGCTTTGAATTATATATAAAAAGTCCTTAAAATTTATTAATTTTAGCATAAAATTATTTTCTTAATATTGAAAATATAGTGAATTCTTCTACATTCTTTTTTCTTGTTTTCCTTGCAATTATTATTTCTTTCTTTTTTTGATGGGAAGATATATAAAATAAACAAATATTAATTTTAAAAAAAGGTGTTAAGAATTACTTTAATATATAGTGTTTATGAATTTAAAATTTGTTTTGTGAGATTTATAAAGTATATTAAAAGATACTATAATATTTTCAATACAACGAACTTTTTCCGGGGGATTTAGTTACTTCGTTATATAGAGGTGGGACTGTATTTCAAAGAGTGACTTAAAATTTAAACCATTAGATATAAATTAAGCAAAATAAAATTTTAAAAAAATCTTATGTAATTTTAAAAACTTGAAATAAAGCTTACACAAACAAATTAGTTGCAGTGACAAACGAAAATTCGTGCGTGCATTTGGTTCTTAAGTTTGTATAATATATTTCCTCATTGAAATTGAATTGCTCTTTTTATCTTCATAAAATTTACAGGTTTTGCCTCAATTTCAAAATACTCAATCGTTTCAACTGAACTGAATACAAATAACATCTGATTTCACCATTAACCCACTTTGATACGCCTAGCTGATTCCAATCAATTCTCACTGAAAACAAAAGTGCAGTAGTGATTTATAAACATTTATGAAACGCATACCCCGCACCTTTCTTTTCTATTTCCAGAAAACAGAACAAAAATAAATTCTTTTTTAACTACCAACCTTTTACTCTTATCCATTAAACTATTCCTAACTCTAAAGCAATCGTTTTTTTTTCTCGACATATTTCTGGATTTGCCAAATAAACCGATTTAAATTCAGACGCCATTGTAATAGCTGGCAGTAATAGGTATCTTGATGCCTGTGGAGTGAAAAATGTAATCCTATAGATCCAGCAAATGCAAAATCTGCAGCCAGTACACCAGGAGATGTGAATTAACGTCCCTAAACATACCCATTTAACTTGTAAATCTTAAGTTATGAATTGAAAAACCAACTCGCGGAATCGGTAAGCAGATGTGGTAAATCGTCCGCAAACAGGTTTGCTTCCAGAGCTGGCCAAGGCAAGAGCGTAAATCTAATAACTTGCCGGATGAAGATTAAATAGTGGATGAAAAATCGATTTATGAATACCGGAAGTGTGGAGAAGGTATACATTGTTTTTCAATTAACGTCGTGGTGCTTCAGAAAACTAATGTTTGTTGGGAAAATTGCATCTTGTCGAATGGTATGCATGCCGTATCCTCCTCTTTGTGCTTTTTCATCTTTATCAGTTCTTTGCATCTAAAGCGATGAAAAGTGGGTTTTCGTTCTTTGGTAAATAGAATCCACATTTATGAGTGAATGGCCATTAATTTATTTTTTTTACTCTCTTAGGTTTCCCATCTGGAATGTCTTGTGGGTGTGGGAAACCTAAACCTTGGTATTTTTGTTAGGATATCTAAAATGTTACCTATGCTTCTCGAGTAATGTATATTTTTCGACATCAGATTAGTGAGTGATTTTTCTTTTAAATTACACTGTAGTATTAACTAGCTAAAACTCTATCAACATAGTGCAATTCTTTTTTTTTTTTTTTTTTTTTGCAAAGTTTTGCTTTGTTTTATGGTTTAAATCGTAGGTGGGTAATAACGTCCCCTTGTGGATGTTTGAGGCTTTCAAGGGGGCAGTAAAAGATCCAGAATAAGTTAAGGAGTTTTGAGCTGGTATGTAGGGGCATGGGCAGATTAACCAAATATAGTCTAAACAAGTAATATAAAAAAAATTAAGTCAATTCCTACTTAGATCAAAAAAGAAAAATTTTATTTTAGCTACTCTTTATTAAATAGTTACAATTAATATAAATATGTATATACATAGGACAGAATCACAACATAAAGTGGTAATTAATTTTTATTCATTATCATTAAAGTATCGTATTATCATCCAAAACAATCGTGTCTATAAAATTTCAGTTCAACGTGATGCTTTAACACGTGAGAAAAAAAAACTTTTGAAGTTATGACTCACAAGTCGCCAAAAGGGTCGCTAAATCGGCAAAAATGATACCGATGTGGCAGTATTTGTAATTCTTTAAATAATTAGTTTTAATAAATTTTTATTAATTATAATTAAATTACTGAATTGTCATCCAAAATAATCATGTTTATTAAATTTCAGCTCAACTGAGCACTTTAAAGTGTATTTTATTATGAAAGTTCCACCAAGATAGATAAATAAATAAATAAGTAAATAGAGAGTGTGAGCTAGTAGTAGGAATAAAAAAAAGCTAAAAATGCCCGCTGATTATGTACTAACAAAAGTAAATTTTAATACTGGTTACCTTATGTTGATTATATGCATTTAAAATTGAAAATTCGGGCAATAGCTATTTCAGATTTGCAAGTAATAAACATAGAGGCTTTAGGAAAAAAACTAAATAAAAAAAAATATTCTTTTCTTATATTCTATAATTAATAGAATATTTTTAAAAAATTTAATTCGTGTTTTCGCCATGTATTATGTACCCTCTTATTTCTCTGGAGTGGGAGGGGGTGGTACCGAAATATTCACTAGAAAAGGGGGCGCCAGTTCAAAAAAATGTTGGAAAATTATGGTTTAAATATAAACCTCCAAAGCTAAGGTTTTTTAAACATACCTCTGCACAGACGCCCCCCCTCCCACCAAAAGAAAATTTACAGATAATATTTAAAAAACACTTCAGTGTATATTAATGTTTGTCACAAGTAGTTGATTTATGAAATTATTTATAATAATTAAGTGGACATGGTACGAATAATGCAAAAATCTTTGATTTAATGGTTCTTACAATGTTTTTTATATTGATTACGTAAAACAGATTTTATTCTCAAATTACAACAGAAAATCTAACCATTTAATTTTTTAAGAAAGTTTTAAATTTTATGAAGGGAATTTAAAATGCTATTCCTCCTACAATAATTGAAATAAACACATGAAATTTGATTCAAAAATACGTCAAGCTATGTATAACAAAAGTTAGCATGAGCTTACTGCTATCATACTGGATATGGGTAACATATCTTTTTTTTTTCAAATGCTTATTAAAAATTCCTTGAAAAATGTGTAAAAGCGTAATAAGTATTGCTTTGATTCAAAAATGCATGCCACAACTTTTGTTTCATGTACTATTAGCAATGCGTAAATTTTTTTTTACGGTATTAGACTCAATTAAACACACACAAGTAATATAAAAAAAAATTAAGTCAATTCCTACTTAGATCAACAAAGAAAAATTTTATTTTAGCTATTTTTTATTAAATAGTTACAATTAATATAAATATGTATATACATAGGTCAGAATCACAACATTAAGTGGTCATTAATTTTTATAAATTATCATTAAAGTATCGAATTGTCATCCAAAACAATCGTGTATATAAATTTCATTTCAACTGAATACTTTAACACGTGAGAAAAAAAAACTTTTCAAGTTTTGACACAAGTCGCCCAAAGAGTCGCTAAGTCACCAAAATTGATTCCAACGTGGTTGTATTTGTAATTCTTTAAATAATTAGTTTTAATCAATTAATTTTTATTAATTTTTTTATATTATTGTATTGTCCTCTAAAATAAACCTATATATAAAATTCCAGCTCAATTGAGCGCTTAAAAATGTATTTTATTAGCGCGATTGAACATTCCACCCAGATAAATAAATAAATATATAGAGATAGTGAGCTAATAGTAGGAATTGAAAAAGGCCTTAGCCTTTTCAATGAAGATAAATTAGAGGGTTTTTTTTTCTTTTTGAGATAAATCCGTTTAAAATTTTTATTTTCCATTGGGGTGTGTATAAAAACGAACGTAAAAGTTATCATAACTCTGATTTTTTTAACTCAGAGCTTTGAAATTTTATGAGATTATAGGAAATTATATAAGGAATAATTTAGACTAAGAAAATTTATTTAAACTTTTAACCAAATTTGGCCATTGAATCGTACTGTGTCCTGTTAAATTGAAACAAATTATAAAAATATATAACAATATTTCTCTAACACATAAAATAAATTCTCAATTCTTTCTTCTTAACACGTTGTTAACAGTCAAGCTTAAATTCTTAGTAGAATTTAATACTAAAATTAATCAATGAAGAAAACGTTTTCCTAGACTTCGATCAAGACGAAAAATAGCAACGAAGTTTACTTAACATACAACGTTCTCAGCTCTTCAAAATAATAAATATAATAAAAAGAATTATTAAAGAAATGTAAAAAGAGGGCAAAATAATAGCAATTCAGTGTGAAAGCAACTAAAATGGTTTGATTTTAACACGTGCCAAAAAAAGAAACCAAATTCAGAAGAAATCGAATGAATATCTCGAAATTAAAACGACTTTTCAATTTTCATAATTTTTTTTTTATTCCAGTGTTATATTTACATAGCCTGTAATAATAATAATAATAATGTACTAATCGTGAGGTAAAGAAAACACCTCTGAAAAAATTGTTAGCCAAAATACAATTATTATTACAATCACGGCTGTTCAAATGTAATATTTTAATAAGAGAGATTGAAGAACAACCATCGTGTAACGAAACGTTGAAATTCTGAAAGATTTTCTAATACAGACAGTTTTAAAGTTTTGAATGATAAAAGATCATTTTTTATGTATCTTATAAGAATTCAAATAGCAAACTTTTATTATTGATATATTTCAGAAAATTGAGTTTATTACTGAAGAAACACATAATGAGTTGTATACATGAAAGTAATTTTTCTAAGTTATACATTAATATAAACATGAAAAACATTAAATTATATATATTTTTAATTAATAATAAGCATATATTAAGTACAAATAGGTATTTCAAATGGATATTTCCGCTGGGTATTTCATGATGTTGTATGAGCATATATTGTTCTTTTTTTAAAAAAAATATCGATATCTAAATCGTAGTGTTAAGTTTTCGAATGTATTGGAAAACATTCGAATAGCCCTCACCCCTTGATTGAGAAAGGACTTGAAATTCTAAAACGGGGGTATATTTATCTTTTACACCACGATAGCCCCTCTGGGAGTCGATTTCCAAAAAAAAAACATTTTTAGTGAATCTCTACATAACAAAACAAACATGCTTACCAATTTTCAAGTTAGTAAATCTACTAGTTCGAAAACGTGATTTTTTTTATCTATAACACCCCCCCGTAATCCGCCTCGTCTATCTATTTCCACAAAGCCTATTTTTAGGGGATCTTTACTGAACAAAAGAAACCGTTTTGACAAATTTCAAGTCTATAAGAGAGTCTATACTGGGTTACAAAATGAGTTGCGTTTTTACTATATGTATGAAATACATTTTACCGAGAAGATTTTTTTCAAAATTACAACTATTATGCTCACGTTATTGCGGTATATTGGAGAAGGCTTAGTACTTTTGAATACACATTTATTTGATGTAGAAGTACATTTCACACAACAAACATAAAATCACACAGCTCAAAACAAAAGATGATGGTCAAAAACAAATTGTAGCAGGCCACATGACGAAGGACAAATAGCAAGCTAATTTTCCCACGAAAATGAGAAGTTTTATCTGAAGCGGCAACCGGAAGTTCGAAATCCTCATGACTTCCTTGGATGAAGCTTGTGATTGGTGGAAATATATCATAGAATGAAATCTTATATAAGCTTTCTTTAAATACATTGAGATTTTAATTTTTAAGAGGCACTGTCACGATTAAATCCCAGTAGGTGGACCAGCTAGTTAATTATTTACGCGCGAGTCCTGAAGAGTCAGGAACATTACAAATTGAAAGTGGTTTAAGATTTATATATAATTATTATATATAAATATGTATAATTATTACATATAAATATATATAACTATTTTATATAAATATATCGATAATAAATCACTCCAATGTTTGGTTAATAAGTTTATTATGTAATATCTTTCGCTTCAATTTTAAACATTCTTCTTTTGATTATTTTTTCAATAAATAAAAATTGTTTAAATTTAAAAGATTTGGGCTTAAGTATCAATCATGCATATTTTTCACGCCAATTTTTCAATTTCTTCTATTATAGCTCGCACTCTCTGTGTATTTATTTATTTATCCTGGTGGAATTTTTAATCGTTAATAAAATACTTTTTAAAGTGCTCAATTGAGCTGAAATTTTATATACATGATTATTTTGGATGACAATATAATAATTTAATTATAATTAATAAAAATTAATTGATTAAAACTAATTATTTAAATTACAAATACAGCCACGTTGGCATCATTTTTGGTGAATTAGCGATTTTTTTGGCGACTTGTGTCAAAACTTGAAAAGGTTTTTTTTCTCACGTCTTAAAGCATTCAGCTGAACTGAAATTTTATATACACGATTGTTTTGGATGACAATACGATACTTTAATGACCACTTAATGTTGTGATTCTGTCATATGTATATACGTATTTATACTAATTGTAACTACTTAATAAAAAGTAACTAAAATAAAATTTTTCTTTGTTGATCTAAGTAGGAATTGACAAATTTTTTTTAAAATTACTTGTTATTTACTAAGATTAGAATGAATTAATTCAATGAATTCATTTAATTTTAAACAAAATTAAATGAAGTATGGAACTCAAATCGCTTCAGAGTTTGAAGAAACTAGGCACTCACACAACATGCGTCATAAATCAAACAGTTTGAGAGATATATTACATGCTGCAACTTTCGATAATCAAAATACAAAGAAACTATAAAAACTGGGAAAAAATACTAGTTACTACTAAGAACTTACCGTAAAATCCGGCGTATAACGCGTACTTTCAACACAAAAAATAAGATCGAAATTTACGGGTGCGTGTTATACATCGGGTAGAGAGCTTGAAAAATGAAAATAGATGAGCATAGTAAAAATATTAGAGCTCTACATATATCAAAATACTGTTTTTTTTTCAAAGAGATGACATTTCTTATGAACTTAAAGGATTGTATTTCTGGAAGTATACTATCTTTTCAATAGCTTACAATATAATACCTCGAATAAATTACTTTAAAGCATACGTACATTTCAAGTTACTTCGTAAAAAAGGGGATGCACGTTATACGACGAATGTATCTTTAAAATTAAAAATTGCAGCTCTAAAGTATGGGTGCACGTTATACGCAGGATTTTACGGTAGTTAAATTAATATTAAGTTCAGATTGGATTAATATAAATCAAACATACACATAATACTTCAAAAGAATATCGCTATTACAAATGGTATTTCATACTATGTAATATATGGGGGGAAAATGGTTAAACTATTTTAAATCCGTCTTAGGACGAAGCAGAAGCAAAAGAGAAAAAAAAATGATTTGTTTGACAGGAAACTGTGCAAAATGTATCTATTAAAAACATTCAAATGATAAGACAAGGATAATCTTGGATAACACTACCACATGCCTGGAATGCCATTGTTATCAGTTGTGTGTTGTATAATGTGGGACGGGACTTTCTCTCTTTATCACAAGGTTCGATATCTTTCATCATATTCAATTTTATTACTAAACTGTCCCCGTTACGGAATTATTGCAAATCCTTTCGGACCTTAATCTCAATAGCCCTCGTGTTGCTTTCTGGGGTCACGTTCATAAATTATCCATAAAACAAAACTTAATGCCTTCATTTACAGTTTTTATAAAGTTTTTGTATAATTGCTTAGAACGGGTGGAGGAAGGATTTCTGTTGGATATATGCTCCAAAAATGAATATTAGTGTTATGTGTTATAATTGCACTTAAGAGAACCAAGACATCATACACATTAAAAAAGATCGATTTTTCAATTTAAGTTTTAAAAAATGGTGCATATTTTTCTGAATCAAAAAATACACAGCACTTATATGTTCATTGATAAAATAACCTTAAAATAAGAAAAAAAAGTAATTGACGAAAATTTAAACAAACGTTTGCAAATGTTTAGTTTATAAAAAAAACACTATTGCAGTATTTGATTTCCAATTCTTTTATACTTCTATACACAGTAGCGCAGACAGAAATTTTTCAAGGGGGGTTCGGGGTCGAACCCCCCCTTTCTTATATTACCATTCTTATATCATGCTCCTTTTGATTTTGTTGATCGGAAACAAAACACAGTAAAAAACTCATTATTGAATAAATAATTAGCATTAATTAACAAAATTAATCATTAATAACAAATACTTAAGTAAAACTATTTATAAACTATTTCTCACGAAATTTCTTCTGAATTTAGCGACTTTTTACCTACTTTTTGCGGTGTATCTATCGACATTTGGAAGTGAAATTTGGCAAAGATGGTAAATTGGCGTCAGCACTATGTTCTCTTGCTTTTCGTCCAGTCACTTTTCAGTGATATGAAAATGCAAAGAGAGATTTTAAAATAAATGACAATATAGTTATAGTGATCAATGATGTTAGAGGTCCGCCAAATTTAAAATTATACATTTAGTCGTCCATGAAATTCTAAAGGTTGGTAACCGTTGCTCTAGGTCCGTCCAAATTATGAAAGCTCAAACTAAACAAAATAATTTATAAAATGAGTTGAGGTAGCTGAACACTCTGTAAACATAATATGGATTTTGAAATAAGACATAACAAGTAATATAAAAGAAAATTTGTAAGTCAATTCCTACTTAAATCAACAAAGAAAAATTTTATTTTTAGCTACTTTTTATTAAATAGTTGCAATTAATATAAATGTGTATATACATATGACAGAATCCCAGCATTAAGTGGTAATTAATTTTTATTAATTATCATCAAAATATCGTATTGTCATGCAAAACAATCGTGTCTATAAAATTTCAGTTCAACTGAATGCTTTAAAACGTGAGAAAAAAAACCTTTTCAAGTCGCCAAAAGGGTCACTAAATCACCAGAAATGATGCCAACGTGGCTGTATTTCTAATTCTTCAAATAATTAGTTTTAATCAATAAATGTTTATTAGTTATAATTATATTATTGTATTATCATCCAAAATGACCATGTACATAAAATTTCAACTCAATTGAGCGCTTTAAAATGTATTTTATTCTCGATTGAAAACTCCACCAAGATAAATAAATAAATAAATATATAGAGAGTGTGAGCTAATAGTAGGAATTGAATAAAAAGGAAAATAATTGAACAAAAGATCATTCAAATCAATGCTTTACTTGTACGATTTGAATCAGATAGGGGAGAAAATTTTGATTCAAGTTGATCTACATTGACAATACTCAAGGTTGATTGATTGAATATTAACGTCGCACTGTTCAGCTACACGAGGGCTTTTGGCGACGGACAACGTAATTTTGAACCATTTTCAAGTGACGTGGACGACACCTGAGCTGGCACCTCCCTCTCCTAACTACCACACCACACCAAGACAATACTCAAGGACGTCTTAAGGCATGGGCCAACTGGGCCAGGGCCTAAGGCCTCGATCACAAGAGGGACCTCGTCTTGTTCTCGTCTCAGCCTTAATAGGAACGTAATTCGAATAATTTCAGCGGTCAAAAGTTAATTCCGGTTGGATTCTCCGAAAAACTGGGAATTTCGGACGATATGTCAACTGTGTACATATGATGACCATCGTCCATGCATACCTAGGCTTATCACCACTGGCATAGCTCTCAGGGGGGCCTTGTATCACTATTCCTTCGGAGCGCTCTTTTTAGGTATCGCAGCTCTGTTAGTGGGACTATAGTTACGCATGTTGGGACCCTGTAGCTTGGAGCCCCCGTATTATTGGTACGGCAGTAGCTACGCCCCTGCTTACCACCATACACTATCATTACTCATTCGTTGAAAAGGCGGCAGTCGGTTGAGCCGGTTTGTGCGATTGTAAGTCATGCACATTTATTTGTTTCGGGTTATTGTTTGTACAAGTGTTTGACAACGTATGATATATATTGTCTACTTTTAAGAGTCATAGGCGGGGCCTTAATTTTTTGTAGGTGCCCAGGGCCCCAAGAAGTTTTTTGACGTCCCTGACCATACTGATCAAGTTCATACGTTTGAAGAATGACTTTCTTCCGTTGTCTTCCTTTGTTTGATTTTTTGAACAATTATTTGATGCCGATGCTTCAAATGTTCGTAATACCCACAGATTCTAACTCAGCCTTTCATTTCGTTCATTAGTTATAGTTTTCTTTCTTTCTTTTCCTTTTCTTTTTTTGAAAAATAGTTGTCCGGATTAATGCACGTCAAGTATGATGGACTCTGTATTGATGAATAGTAATAAAAATGAATAATTTTTTTCCATTTGAACGAATTTTTTAATATAATTTCTCGTTTTTGATATTTAAGTTTGTTCGTTAATTCTATAGTTGTAATTTCCTCACGTGTGTATAAATAAAAAGTTTGCCTTCCTCTGGTAAGCAAGCTTTAATGTTCAGGTTACCGAATACGTTCGGAAATGTTTCAAAAGAGTATAAATTAAAGGTATATATATATATATATATATATATATATATATATATATATATATATATATATATATATATATATATATATATATATATATATATATACATAATCCATAAATGTATATACAGATAGCTATAGAACCTAAGTATAACTATTCAAGGTAGGAAATATGTATTAGGCACAGTAGTACAATAGCAAACTCCTGGCCTTAGGAACCAAGATTGCTGGTTTAAACAAGTTTCAGGGCTGGCCAACCTTCACCTGTAATTTGCCTATACACTGTGTTAAAGGAAAAGGAAAGAATAATATTAGGAGAAATTTAAATATTACAAATAAATTCACTATAATATTAAAATATAATGATAAAATTATAGCCTACTAGTATTCACAGTTATAGATTTAAAGTCGCTGCAATAAGGTAGATTGTAAGACTTACTCCGTGAGTATAGCAACTAGTTATGTTTCCCGCCATATATATATATATATATATGTGTGTGTGTGTGTGTGTGTGTGTATTACCGTTAAAGTGTACATTCAATTGTTTCATAGAATAACTAGGTAATTCATGAAATAACACGACACGTCAGTTAAAGTATATAATAGATGAAAAATTCCACACAGTACTTAGTTATTCTATGAAATAACTAATATGATAAAGGGTTAAAGTGAAAAAAAAATCTCAGATTTATTTTATAAATTAATTGATCATAAATAGCAAAAATCTCTCGGAAAATACATTTTATACCCATTGAGGATAATTAATTGACAAATAATAAGGGAAAGCTGATGATAAAACTTATTTTTGTTCATATTGTTAACATTAGTTAAACAGAAAAGGAAAAAACTATGCTGCAGAAATAGTTATATTTAAATAGTATAAAAAAATACATGCTGGGAAGTAAAACTGTTGCTTCATGAAAACAGTGTGTAAAATTTTAAGACAAAATATTAAGAGAATATTGCCGCACGCATAATTTGCTACAAGTCCCGATAGCCGAGTTGGCAGAGCGTTGGACTGAACTTCCTCAGGTCTCGGGTTCGAATCCCGGCCCCGGCAGATTTATCCAAAGACTGGAATTTTGTTTCCGTTTTTAATGTATTATTTCTCTAGGTTCTAGATGAATCCGGATCATTCTTTAGAGTGCATACTGGGTATTTCTCGAATATTCCGAAGTGTATAAAAGCAGAGTTCATCGCCAGTTGGGCATGTTCTCAGTCCAGTGTTGTATCGAGCTCCCAGCGTTAGAATAAATCTAATTGTTTGTTTAATTGAACTGTGTACTTCTTTCGAACTCTGTGACAAGTTTGGTGGAGGCGCGGGGTACAATTACGTCAAACGTGGATAATAGCGGCAACCTTCGCAGGAGCCTCCGCTTAAGAGGATTATCCCCCGAATTCGGACTGTTAAAAGAAAATAGTAGGAAGAGGACAAAAATGCCGACCGAGCAAGAAGCCAAGCCCGCTGTAGTAACACCTTCGTTACAGCAATGGAGGAGCCCATCGACCTTCCGAGGAGCGCCTGGGGAAGACCCTCTCAAATGGCTTAAAGAGTACGATCGAGTAGCCAACTTTAACAAGTGGGATGACATGATGTGCCTGGCTAACGTTTATTTCTTTCTTGACGGTACTGCGAGACAGTGGTATGTCAACAACGAAGACGCCTTAGATTCCTGGGAAGCGTTTAAAAATGGACTAAGTGGACTTTTCGGTGACCGTCAAAAATATACCAGAAGGGCAGAAGAACAACTAAAATGCCGAGCCCAGCGTTCAGGCGAGAGTACACAGTCCTACATACAAAGTGTATTAGGACTTTGCCAAGAGGTAAATCCTCTGATGAAAGAAGACGAAAAAGTGTCACACCTAATGAAAGGTGTTGCTGAGGATATTTATCAGGCCCTGTTGACGAGAGAAATCAACGACACAGCAAGTTTTATCAAATGGTGCAACTATATCGAAGATATGAAGCAGAAGAGAGTTGGTCAACCGAGATTTGAAAGGCTTCCAAACGTCGTACCAGTTGCATCCCTGACGGATGAGACTGATTTGGTCTCTCTTATTCGCACAATCGTACGAGAAGAAGTCCATCGACTAGTTAACCAGACGCAAGAATCTTTGGACTCCGATCCCCAATCCTTAGAAGAGATCGTTCAAGACGAAGTTGAAAGGGTTTTGGCCCCAGTGTCAACAAAACCTACAGAAACTAGACCACGACCAACATACGCCGCTGTAACCAGGAAATACAGAGCTCCTGTTCAGAAATTCCCACCTGAACCAAGAAAAACAGATGTGTGGAGAACGGCTGACAACAGACCTGTTTGTTTCCACTGCGGACGTCCTGGACATGTAATGCGCTACTGCCGAGAGAGAAAGGCTGTCTTTGACAACTCTCGAAACCGCCGACGGAACTTCGACGACGTTGGCACTGAAGAAGAAATACGCCGACCAAACTCTTCTCGCCGTTTTACGCCAAGTCCCACGAGAGGCCGATCCCCAATACGTCGTTACAGATCCCCGTCGCCATATCGCCGATCCAGTCAGTCGCCAGGCCGTAGGAGCGAGGAAAACTAAAGAAAGCGACCTTCCAAGGAGGTGAGGCCGCGTGTACTGGAAATCCTCCGTCGACCGCCAAGATGACTGGTAACCAACTAGACGTAATAATAGATAAGAAGCCGATACGTGCTCTAGTAGATTCTGGGGCATCGTTTTCTGTCATATCCGATAATTATCGCCGATTTTTAAAGAAAGTTCTGTTTGCTGATGCCAAGAGCGTTATGCTGAAAGTTGCGGATGGAAATTTTGTTCGGCCGATAGGGAAATGTGTTTTACGCGTCCGTATAAACAATCGAGAACTGCCTTTTGAATTTATTGTTTTATCACATTGTAGCCATGACGTCATCCTAGGATGGGACTTTTTAGAGGCGTCTCAAGCCGTTATAGACTGTGGACAAAATGAACTTGTTCTAGAAGACATCTGTCGAGACTCCACAGCGCCTGACGCCTGGAATTTGTATGCCACCAGAGACTATACACTTAAGCCGCATTCTTTAACTAGAATAACAGTATCAGGATATCAAACCCGAGGAGACATAAATGTAGTTCTAGACGGCAGCAAACATTTGCTCTTCGAGAAAAATATTGCTACACCGTCCATGGTATCCACATATCGTAACGGAAAAAGTGATGTCTGGGTTACCAACCTGCAGTTCCGAAACCAAATCATCCCTAGAGGAATGTGCATAGGCCAAGCTGAACCACTAAATGAAGGGCATCTAAGTGTTATTTCCGACACATCGGGTTGCTTGGATGACCAGCAAGAAACTTCGGAGTCACAGATGAATTGTTCGTTAATGATGTCACCCGAGTTAAGTGACGAACAGAGAAACAAGCTATCCGAACTACTCCGAAAATTTTCTGGGCTTTTCACGAAGACCGACAAGTCGACAGCCGCGAAGACGAATGTGAAACACAGGATTTTTACTGGTGATCATGCTCCAATCAACCAACGAGCCTACAGAGTCTCGCCGACTGAAAGACGCATCATTCATGAAGAGGTTCAGAAAATGCTTGATGAAGGTATCGTCCAACCCTCTGAAAGTCCTTGGTCATCACCCGTTGTGCTCGTAAGAAAAAAAGACGGTAGTTGGCGTTTTTGCGTCGATTATCGCAAGCTGAATAGCGTCACGAAAAAGACGTTTATCCTCTGCCTCGTATTGACGATACGCTCGACTGTCTGAAAGGTGCCAAGTTCTTTTCTTCCATGGATCTCCGATATGGTTATTGGCAAATAGAAATAGACGAAACGGATCGTGAAAAGACGGCATTTATTACCCCGAAGGCTTATACGAGTTTAAAGTCATGCCGTTTGGTCTCTGTAATGCACCTGCGACCTTCGAGAGAATGATGGACAATTTGCTACGCCATTTTAAATGGACTATGTGTCTTTGTTACCTAGATGACATAATAGTGTTCTCAGAAACTTTTGAAGACCATCTTATACGATTAAGACTTGTTCTAAAATGTCTTCAGGAAGCTGGTCTTAAATTAAATTCAAAGAAGTGTCTTTTTGCTGCCCAAGAAGTAAAGATTCTAGGCCATCTTGTATCTAGTAATGGCGTTCGTCCCGATCCCGACAAAATAAAAGCCGTAAGAAATTTTCCCACTCCAAAGAATATACATGACATACGAAGTTTTCTTGGCCTTTGTTCATACTTTAGAAGATTTATTAAAGGTTTCTGTTATCTCGCCGAACCTTTGCAGTCGTTGCTGAAAAATGGCGTGGAGTTTCATTGGGGTCCTGAAGAGGTGGAAGCATTTCACAGTCTTAAGAAAGCACTTACTTCGGATCCAGTATTGGGGATGTACGACGAAAGAGCTTCTACAGAAATCCATACTGATGCAAGCGGGTACGGTATCGGAGCTGTCCTAGTACAAATTCAGAATAATGTTGAGAAAGTTATAGCATACGCTTCTAGAACTCTGACAAAAGCCGAAAAGAATTATTCCACCACAGAAAGGGAATGTCTTGCCATCGTATGGGCTACCAACAAATTCCGGCCGTACATATTCGGAAAACACTTTACTGTTGTAACTGACCATCATTCCTTGTGCTGGCTCATGAATTTAAAGGATCCTTCAGGAAGGCTTGCCAGATGGGCCCTCCGACTTCAAGAGCATGATTTTGACGTAAAATATAAAACCGGTAAGAAGCATAGTGACGCCGACGCTCTTTCGAGAAATCCAGTGGAAGAGGAAACGGAAACACCAGAAAAATTTTTAGCAGTCACGACGAGTATGAACCTTGCGATGGAACAGAAAAAGATCAAGACCTTGCGAAATTAAAACTTTTGAGCAACTCATCCAAAAACGAAGAATTCAGATTCATCGACGGTATCCTTTGCAGGAAGAATTTTGATCCAGATGGAAAGTTGTGGTTGCCAGTCATTCCTAAACATCTACGAGCAGACATACTAAGGCACTTTCATGACGCCCCCACCGCAGGACACCTTGGTTTCGCGAAAACTTATGACAGGATTCGCAAGAGATTTTACTGGCCAGGAATGTACCGAAATGTCGTTCGGTATGTCATGCATTGTCGGGAGTGCCAAAGGAGAAAATCCGTTCCTCAACGACCACCTGGACGTTTAGTTCCCATCCCTCCAGCTATAGCTCCTTTCCATCGCATTGGAATTGATCTCCTTGGGAGATTTCCAAAGTCTGCTCATGGAAACAAATCTATAATAGTCTGCACGGATTACTCAACACGATATGCAATAACAAAAGCCTTGCCGACAGCCGAAGTCGACGAAATAGCGAAGTTCTTACTTGAAGAAATTGTCCTCAGGCATGGAGCTCCTCGAGTAATTATCACAGATCGTGGAGCCGTCTTTCGATCCAGACTCGTTTCCTCTCTCGTCGACTTGTGTAACATTGATCATCGTTTCACAACGGCGTATCATCCCCAAACAAATGGACTGACGGAGCGCTTCAATAAGACCTTGGCCGACATGTTGTCAATGTATGTGGATGTAGAGCAGAAAAATTGGGATGAAATTCTACCATTTGTGACCTTCGCTTATAATACCGCTAAACAAGAGACCACAGGTTTTACGCCGTTCTATTTACTTCATGGTCGTGAAGCGGAAACGACACTAGATACAATGCTACCATTCTGTCCTAACGATTTTGATGACAGTAACATCACCAAGATAGCAGCCAGAGCCGAAGAATCACGACAGCTAGCCCGAGTGCACACTCTGAGAGCTCAAGACAAAGATCGTCGACGTTACGATTCCAAACACCAAATGGTATCCTACGCTCCCGGAGATCTCGTATGGGTTTATACTCCAGTGAGAAAAGTCGGTCTCTCCGAAAAACTCTTAAGAAGGTATTTCGGACCGTATCAGGTGCTACGCCGTTTATCAGCCGTGACTTACTAAGTACAAGATTTTGATCCTGCTTCACGAAAAAGAAAACTAAGAGAAGTTGTCCATGTACTGCGTATGAAACCGTACCATGATCCCGCCGAGCAAATCGAAACCGAGGATATTCCTCCCAAAGAATCATACAAAGGACCCATCACTCGTTCCAGAATAAAGACCCTTGAACAAAATGACAGCGGGGCGCTGTCTTCTTTTTCGAGGGGAGCAATGCCGCACGCATAATTTGCTACAAGTCCCGATAGCCGAGTTGGCAGAGCGTTGGACTGAACTTCCTCAGGTCTTGGGTTCGAATCCCGGCCCCGGCAGCAGGCCGCGGTAGCCGAGTGGTATAGGTATCGGACTGTGGCTTGCTTTGTCACGGGTTCGATCCCAGTACCACTAAAGACCCGCCGTGTAGGGCAGCGATGCACGTTAAATCTGTCGAGAGCTGAAACGTCCTCCCGTTGGTGTGGTGTGGTAGTTAGGGAGAGGGGGTGCCAGCTCAGGTGTCGTCCACGTCACTTGACCATGGTTCAAAATTACGTGGTCCGTCGCCAAAAGCCCTCGTGTAGCTGAACAGTGCGACGTTAATATTCAATCAATCAACCCGGCCCCGGCAGATTTATCCAAAGACTGGAATTTTGTTTCCGTTTTTAATGTATTATTTCTCTAGGTTCTAGATGAATCCGGATCATTTTTTAGAGTGCATACTGGGTATTTCTCGAATATTCCGAAGTGTATAAAAGCAGAGTTCATCGCCAGTTGGGCATGTTCTCAGTCCAGTGTTGTATCGAGCTCCCAGCGTTAGAATAAATCTAATTGTTTGTTTAATTGAACTGTGTACTTCTTTCGAACTCCGTGACAATATTAATTTAAATGTTATGAAATACCTTAATTTTACTTTTTATAATTTATAAGATTTCTGAGATAACACTTTGAACTGTGGCTCAAAATTGACTAATAAGAAACTAGAACCAGTTCAAAGAACTTTCGAGGGACGTATTTTATACTTTTAACGATCAAGTAATATCGTTATTCTATATAATACTTAGTTAAATAATAGAATTCAATAATTTTATGTACTTTAACTAACTTGTCTAGTAATTTCCTGAAGTACTTAGCTATTCTAAGAAAAAACATATTTTACACTTTAACGGTAACATATATGTTTTTAATTCCCAGTATTTTTTATATGTCCCCTTTGGATTGAGATACATATTCATCAAAAGTAAATTTTAAAAACTAGTTGATTCGAGGGTGTTTCGTGTGTGTTGTTTAGGAATGTTTTTGAAACTGATATGAACTGATTGTGAAAGGTTTTTTTTTTTCAAAGTTATATTTGCCTGTCTATCTTATTTGCGATTTTTTGCTGAAAAAACTGACTAAAAGCAGCTAGAACCTGTTAAAAGAACTTTCGAGTGTTGTATTTCATACTTTAACGATCGAGTAATTCGATATTTTTTTTTAGAAATGACCTTATTTGAACTGTCCATGTAATTAAATTAATACACATTGATTTAAAAAAGTGACTAAAAATTTAAGGACTTATTTCTATGAAAAAAGAAAGAGAATAAGTTTTGTTACATTTCCACAATCCAGCAATATTCTTTACAGTACTACTCTATGAAATAACTATGTACTTTCCACGAGAATGATATTGATATATATATTTTCTGTTATTGATGAAATTTTGCGTTACTTACATAAATCTTAGTCTTTTTCTACACGCGTTAATGATACGCATTAAATGATAATTAACATTCTAAAGTGTTAACATTTGTTTTTAATCTATGTTCCCACACACCAGCAAAACAATTGTTTTCCCGGATTCTTACCACAGTAAAGAATACATTATAAGCTGAACTTCACTACTTTTATTTCCGAGGGGCATGATTCGAATATTCCATTTATTTTCCCTGAAGACAAGGTACCCGGACACACCTTTTCACACCTTTCCATCCTGAAACAAGACACTCCATGATAGAGGAGACCTCAGATATCTTTGTCCACTAACAAGGAAACCAATGTCCTCCCATGGCCTCAAAAGGACAAGCGACTGCCGCCAAAGTGGCGCGAAACCGTTAACCACTCCAGAAATTGAAGCTGCCACACCTATTGGTGCTTCCCAGTAGAATGAATAATACTCTTTAGGAAGACTCATAGAAGAAAAACAAACCCCACGATCATTTAGTAAGAACTGAGGGCTCCTAATGAAAGGAAAGTGAAGTTCGTCACCAAGCGCGGGGGGAGGACATACTTCCTCCATCCAGCCACCCTGTAATTACAAGCGGCAACACGTGGAAAACACCCCTTTGCCTTCTCATTAATGAAGAAATCGTTACATCCGAAAGCTGTCTTCGATCAATGGACGGCCCCCTCAGGGATCGTTACTGTGCCCAATGATCGATTAGGTGGTGGGATTAAAGAGAAGGCTTTAGGTGTCGCGAAACGATGAAAGCTGAGACTTCAAGACCAGGCTTCCCAGTCACGCTTTCGGAGGACTTTCAACCATGCGACTTGACGTCGGCACCATGAAAGTGGATCGTTTTCTCCCTCCTACCCCTCCTCCTACCAAGACTTGTTTGTTTTATCGCTGAAATCTTGTTTAGTGTGGATGATGTTGACTCTGAATCATTTATTGCGTCAATTTGGCTTCATTTATTATACGCTTCTCGTTCTCGATGGCAAGTTTTTTTACCTAACTGTGTGGGCTGGGCGGGAAAAAATGAAAATATGTATGCAGGAATGGACTGTGTCACTACGGGTTAGTATGGGAATTTTCTTATAATGAAACGTGAGTCAAATAAAGAGGTTTTAGATATAGGTATTCTATTTTATATTTTGGACCCTAGGGTGTATTTTCCAAACGTTTCCTCGGCGCTACGCATTTTTTCAAATAATTTTTAATTGTTTCAGCTCGGGGATGGCCAAACCAAATGGCATTGCAGACACTTCGGTAGAACATTATAATCCCACAGGCCGCATACAAAAATGTATATCTTTATATTAAATTTGGACCCGTTACAAACATTTGTTGCGGTGAATATTCAAAACAGAGTAAATTATTATTGCTGTTTTCATTATTTTACATGTATACAAACTTAGATAATATAATCAGAGGCGTAGCTACCACCGTATTAATGATACGGGACCCCCAAGCTACGGGGTCCCCATCAGAAGTAATATTTCGACACTTCCAAAAGACTGCGGTAGCCCAGTGGTCAAGATATCGGATCATGGCAGGCATGTCATGAGTTCGAGTCTAGTACCACTAAAGACCCACCACTAAAGTGAGATATTCATTCACTCACACTTACTCGACTCTCCCAAACAAGTCTTATTGATGTGATCATTATTATTGAATTTCCAAAAAGGTTCCCCAAGGAATGTTGGTACAGGGCCCACTCAGGACTAGCGACGCCAGTGAACATAATAATAATAACGAATGATCGAATAATGTATAATTTAGTTAGTTAGTGCTGTATTTGTTTCTTAATTGTTTTATTTAGTTTTTGCGAAGCGATCTCAATGCGTGTATTTGCATACCGTAATTGATGTTGCCCGTTTTCGTCTGTTAAGTTTGATTGCAATTTATGTTTGATACATTTCATTTTTGAAGAAAATAAAAAGTCGATTCGCAGGTTTAAGTTGATCTAAAAGCACTCGCAGCTTTTTACGCCAGATCTCTCAAATTGGAATTTTTTTCTTTTATGACACAAGTGTTGTAAAAATCTATTTTTGATTCTGATGTTTCTCTCAAAGATGTGTTTAAATTCATTATTGCATTATAAGTCAATCATTTCCATTTAGATTTTATGGGGCCGATTCGTGATCAACATGAAAGGAGGATAAATGTATTTCGAATACTTTTTTTTTTGCATATGTTTCAATTAGTGAACCGACTCTCAAAAGTAATTATAAGATTGCTTATCGTTTTTTGTCTATTTGATGTAGCTGATATATTTTAAATTTTTAATTCTTTCATCATTGGAAAGTGTTGAACGTTATTATGAATCTCGCGGGTCGACAAATGATTCAAGGCGGGCCGCGGTTTGGCCACCCCTGTTTTAAAGAGAAAATAAAAATAAATTTTACAGGCATTGCACTGCTAATGTTAAATGTTCTAAATAAAATATAATATATCTCAACTAATACTGTGTGTGTGGGTGAAAAATTGATAGAAGTTCAATATTTCAGTTAGAATTGTACTAAATTTATATATATATATATACCATAAAATGCAATTGTTAGAGTTAAAATGAAATGAACGATTCATTTTAAATACCCACCGTAAAATCCGGCGTAAAACGCGTACTTTTTACACAAAAAACAAGATCGAAATTTCGGGGTGCGAGTTATACGCCGAGTATAAAAATGAGAGCTTTAAAAAAATGAGTATTAAAACAAATTTTTTTTTAGACTTATATATCGAAATACTGTTTATTTAAAAGAAATTACATACCTCATGAGCTTTTATTGTTGGATAACATGAAAAGGCATTCTTTTTTGACAATTTTAAGGGGACTTGTTACCCTACAAATCACAAACCTATCGTTTTTTTTTTTATTTTCATTTAATCTTATTCTTTGCATTATTATCTTTCGATTGATATATCACTTGTGCATGTCGGAAAGTTAGAAGTTGAATAAAAATTCGTTTCAAAACAAATTAGGCAATTCAGCCACACCCCTTTTTAGAAAAAAAAAAGCTAAAAAATGCGTTATGATAAAAAAAATCTATTTTAGAAATAGAAATAATAACTATAAAAAGAATGTGTAGTATTAAAAGCAGAATATTTCCGAGGCAATACAATAATGTAATTTTTCTTCCTTCTGAAATGTGTACATGCAAAATTTTTAAATTAAGGCATTTTATATTAATAATTTTATAATTTAGTTCTTATTCCTGATGTATTTTTCATACAAATGTAATACTTTAATATTATAAGAAGAAAAACAGCTAAAATTTCTGTCGTGACAGAAAAAATTTTTAACATTTTTCTTGAGTTTTCATGGGCAATTAGTACTCTCTAAAAGTTGATCATTTATAAAAATGTGTGGGTTGAAAACGTATGAAAATGCAATTATTTTAAAGAAAAACGTATAAGTAATATTTTAAAGTGATATTTTAAGTTTAATTAAGCTTATAATAATTATTTTTTCAGAATTATAAACTTTAAACCTGTTTTTCTCAGTTTGTGTTTTTCGAAACCTTAGTGCATTCAAAATGCTACTCCTTTGACAATTATTTACCAATCACTTCAATTTTTTCCTGCGTGTTAAAAATAAAGCATGTAATAAAATTAGGGATCCGTTTTGCTATAAACTGAATACTTTTTTTTTTAAAAAAAAAAAAAATAAAACGTAAGACATGTTGGCTTTTCGTTAATTTTAACCTGTATATCAACATTTTATTTTTTTTCTCGGAAACGAATGAAGTTATTCTAAAATCGATCCCTAAAGTTGTTAAGAACATCCATAAGAATATTATAAAAAAATTTCAGGTCAAAAAATTAATTTTTACAAAAGGAGTAGGATTTTAAAATTTTCCAAATTTTCTTCAAAAAATTTAAAATAGTGTGAATAATATATGAAAACTTTCATCTGGTAACATTTTCTTGAATAGAAACATTGTGTAAAATGTTAAAATATAATTTTTAAATACGTAAATAAAGAAGTTTGCTCAAAGGGTGCCAAGTCCTCTTAAGGCGAATAAACATACACAGTTTCTTGTTACAATTAATCCATTCAGGCGATTTTCTAGGACCCAGTTCACAACACTTTCTTCTAGAGTAGGCCATTTCGTTACGCCTTTATTTAAAGCACATTTCTTTTTTTGACATGTTAATTATTGTCATTTCATTCCCCCCCCCCTCCCTTATGAAGCTTTCGCCAACATCAAACATCCTTGTTGCAGCATGATTTCCATTTTCTTTTGCAAATTGAATCACTTAGATCTTGAAACCGGCACTGTGTTTTGCTTCGTTTGCCAGAACCCATCTTTTTGAAGGGTATTCAATATTATTCATAGTTTTCGTAGTATTGAATATACTACAGACAGCCAGCGTATAAGTCTCAGGCTTGTTCTAATTTATTTCAAAATTAATTGTCCGTCTCGTGCATCATATGAAAGGGGAAAAGGAATCAATGTTCATAGAAAAGCATGAGAAAAATCCAACCATGGCACCGATTTGGTCTTCTCCCCCCTCCTTCTTGCGCTTAAGGGTTGTATAATTCTAGAAGTATGCCATTTTTTTCAAAAGATAGTCTGGAATGATTCATCCAATAAAAAATGACTTCAAACCATCTGAAAATTGCACACGTATATTTCCATTTTTTTCGTAAAAAGGGGGTGCGCGTTATACGCCGGATTTTACGGTATATCGATCCACCCCCCAAAATAGTGAGGAAGTAAATTGTATTACCTTATATTTCCGAATTTAAGCCGAGTGTGTCAGTATTTTTCCCAAAAATTTACCCAAAACTTGTATACAAGCCAATTAAGGAAGGAGGAATTGTATAATTTTCAAATACACTGCTGGACAATTGCTAAGGACGGATAACACAATCATCCATAGCAACCACAAAATGAAAGGAAGAAAAATGAGGAAAATTAGAATAAGTGCGGGATATTAGTAAGTAGAAGTATGAGAATGCAATTTTTTTTCCACGTCTGTTCATCAGGTGATTGCGTTCAGAAGAGCTTTAAAGGTTTTGACGCGTGTGGACAGTTGTTGTTTCAAGTCAAAGTTTTACAGGAAAGATTTAATAGACGAACTTAAAATTTTTGGCATGTCTTCCCAACATCACATAGATGATTTTATGCGTGGCCGAATTATTGGAAAGATCGAAGAAGGGCGAAAAATAACAGATGTTGCCAGGGAGTTCGACATCGCTCACAGCGTTGTTTCACGGCTGTGGAAGTCATTTAAAACTACTGGAATGTGTAGTAGACGGCCCGGGGAGGTCGTGTTAGAAGTACGACGCCTGCAGAAGACAGATATATCGTCCTATCAGCAAAAAGGAACAGGCGCGCCACAGCTCAGCAGGTGGCAAATCAGTTTCTTGCTGCCTCAGGAAAGCAGATCTCCCGAAAAACTGTTGCCAGACGTTTGAGGGGAGGAGGACTATACGCACGCAGACCTGTTGTGTGTGTCCCATTGACCAGACAGCACCGTACTGCCCGTTTGCAATGGTGTCGTGAGCATCACAATTGGACTGAACAGGACTGGACATGCGTACTATTCTCGGATGAGAGTAGGTTCAGTCTGCAATTGGATTGTAGACGCCAACTGATCTGTCGCGAGAGTGGTACTGCTTATCGTCCAGAAAATATCCAGGAAAAGGACCGATATCCGACATGCAGTATCATGGTGTGGGCCGGCATCATGATCAATGGCCGCACGCGCCTACATGTGGTTGCGAATGGGACTATGACGGGCCAACGATACATTGAAGAAGTTCTACTTCCTCGTGTTCGTCTTTTCCGTGGTGCTGTCGGTGATAAATTTGTTTTTATGGACGACAACGCAACATGTCATCGAACACTCGTTGTTCAGGATTGTCTAGACAGCGAGGGTATTCAACGTCTCGTATGACCAGCGCGTTCTCCAGATCTAAACCTCATTGAAAATATGTCGGATGCTTTGGGGAGGCAGGTTGCTGGTCGAAAATATCCTCCGACAAACAAGAACACCCTCATCCGTGCACTCACAGAGGAATGGGATAAATTGCCTCAACAGCTGCTGGATAATGTTGTGCAAAGTATGGTACGACGTTTGGAATGTTGCATCACACTCCACGGTGGACATATCACGACGTACTGATTCCTTTCTTTAAGGTGCCTGCTGACTTTTAGATGCATTGTTCCATTTCTCCGTACGCAAATGAACATTTTTTTTTCTTCTTTCAGATGTCTCACAGCTTTTGTACTTTCCAGAACAATAAATATTCTTTTTTCTGATGTCTGAACAGTGTGGCAACTATATTTTATCCTACTAGTTCTCATGTCTCGCTTAATGTTATGCTACATAGCAATTTGTGATCCGTCCTTAGCAATTGTCCAGCAGTGTATGTTGCCAAGCGGGGCAGACGAGTGGGTTATTTTCCAGTAAAATTGCTGTGAAGTTAGATGCCAAAGACGATAGCTTTATTTCGGGTAGTCCTTTCTGAAGGCAATACATTTCCCCCCCTATTCATATGTTATCTTGAACACTATCAGCTTTGGTCTTACTTTCAGCACCTTTTTTTTTGGAAAATGAGTGAGAAGAGTACTTCGTATAAGGCAAGTGATCGTCGACCTGTATTTCGTGTTGTTGAGGAATAACTCGCTACATGATTATTATATGCATTTACTCCTTATAATGAGTGAATGTATATTTTATGATACGGGAACTCGAATTCTGACACTAACTTTGGATGTTTTATGAGACTAAGTTTTCCTCTTATGATAAAAGTTCAATTCAAAATACTTAAAAAGTTTTTAAAAACTTGAAACTACGTGTGCAAATGTAACAAAGATATTAAAAAAGTTTTTCTTCGCGAGATTATCAGATCCGTATATGAGCTGACCGCCTTACTTTAAATTTAAAAAAATGTTTCAAAATTTCTCGATTTGCACACAAGAGTATTCGGTTATAGTCTGAAGAAACAATATATATAATATTCAAAAATCCTTCAAAATGATTTCTTTCACCTGTTAATTTTAAAATTTCTTTCAAAATTTCTTTATAATATATATATATATATATATATATATATATATATATATATATATATATATATATACACACTGGTGTGCTAAAATTAAGGAGGAAGTCGAAAAATTAGCATATCAGTTGAACGAAGTGGCAGAGCGGACAGAAAGACCAATCAGGAGATATAGTAAGGTGATGTACGGTAGCACATGCGCAGATATGCAGGTAGACGTAATGGAGGAGTGTCTGAGTAGTATAAAGCATGTTGTCGGTGTAAGATCAGTATTTCTGGCAAAGAGATTGCATGCCGTATAGCAGTTAAAATCACACCGAGTTGCTGCCTCAGCGAGAAATGGCGAATAATCAATCTGTTAGACGACATCTGGATGCTTTTACCCGAGGTCGAATCATTGGGAAGTTGTAGGAAGGCCGCAGTGTGACAAATGTGGCTGCAGAGTTCGGAATTGCTCACGGCATCGTTTCACGACTTTGGAGACAATTTCAAACTACAGGAACAGCTATTCGGGGGTTCAGTAGTGGTCGTTAACGAGGAACCACACACGCAGATGACCGGTACATTGTCTTACAGGCCAGAAGAAACAGACGGCAGACAGCGGGAAAAATCGTTAGACACACGACACAGGCGACTGGACGACCGATATCGCGTTTTACCGAGGCCAGAAGACTGCACGGTGGTGGTCTGTTTGCACGATGCCCTGTACGGTGTGTACCTTTAACGCCTGCCTATCGGAGAAGGCGTTCTCTGTGGTGCCGGGAACACCGGAATTGGAGATACAATGAATGGGGACGAGTACTCTTTACAGATGAGAGCAGATTCAGTTTGAGTAGCGATTCTCATCGCATACTCATCTGGAGAGAGCGGGGAAGCCGCAATCATCCCTCGAACATCATTGAAAGGGACAGGTATGGTGGTCACGGTGTTTTCGTTTGGGGAGACATCATGCTTGGTAGTCGTACAGACCTTCACATCTTCGACGCAGGTTCAGTCAACGGGACCCGTTATTGTAACGAGATTCTTCTTACATATGGGCGTCTTTTTAGAGGCGCTATGGGTCTGCAGTTCTTTTTCATGGACGACAATGCACCATGTCATCGCACAGTAGCTGCCGAAAAGCTCTTAGAGAGTGAGGATATTGAACGTATGGATTGGCCGGCACGAGATATCTCCGAATCTCAATCTCATCGAGCACGTATGGGACTTTCTAGGCAGACGCTTGGCAGCTCGTACCTTACCACCAGTAACGATTCGGGAGATTCGATTGGCGCTGCAAGACGAATGGGCAGCAATGCCTCAACAACTCATTGACACCCTCATTCTCAGCATGGGCAGACGCTGTGAAACCTGCCTAGCAGTCAAGGGAGATCATATCCCCTACTAAAGACCGGATGTTTCTTGCTGGACACCCATCACAGGGATGTTTCGGCCTTCAGTCGCATTGCGCTCCATGCTACTTTTTCAATCAAGCTTCTTTTTATCCCTCTGATTTCTCTTTTAGTAAGTGTTGCTTACATATTACACATGTCCTTACGTATTGGGGATCTTACGGTATTAAATGTGTTGATTTGGAAAGCTTTTGTTCAAAGTTATATTGAAAAAACCGTCTCGTCCTTAATTTTTGCACACCAGTGTATATATATGTGGCATGCAGCCAAAAGCAAAACACAAGTCTTCGCGCGCAGGCGCAGCTAAAACACGAACTGAAACTTGCGAAATAGTGGAAGAGAAACAAAAACTCTTGGACATTAGAGAGAAAAGGAGAACGCGAGAGGTGCGCGAGCAGGCGTTACCTTCCGAATATCATCGTCAAACTTATCTGTAAAAACTTATCTACCTTTTTAATTAATTTTTGTTTAATGTTAAAATAAAATAGAAGATAGACCAACGTCTTGGACCCCTTTGTTGTCTCCCACAAATTATGGGGGCTCGGCCGCGATAGATAAAATTTCGATTTTGAACCAAAGTCTGGACAATGAACAACAGCGTCCGTGAAGGAGACGCTCCGCCATTTTTCGGAAACTTCGTTCAACCTGTGTAGAGGTTGAATTTTTCAACTTCATTCCGCCTGTGTAGAGGTCGGAACAAATAACAAAATAACCTGGGTAGAGGGGTATTTTTCAACGAACCATCGACAAATATTCCGCCTGTGTAGAGGTTGGAAAACCCATCGACGAAAATTCCGCCTGTGTAGAGGTTGGAACCACTCACAAACACCTGCGAAGAGGTGACAAATCAAACAATTTCAAGAACTATTTTTCATCTAACGATATAACCTGCGAAGAGGTGAAATCAGTGGATTCACAACGTTTTTTCTTCATTGGATACATCGTACGTGCGAGCAACAAGGGAGCCAGAGAAAAAAAAAAAAAAAAAAGGTAGGATCTTTCTAAATTTTTCTAAAATGTATAAAAACGCTCTTAAAGAGGATCTCATAAGAGTTGTTGAGGAGCTAGACGGTTCTGTCGAAAGTACTGACACTATAGTTAAACTAAAGACTAAAATTGAGAACAGTAGTACATTTGAAAGTGATCCAGATTTCGTTAAAACTTTAATTCAAAACTGTATAGATGAGAGAGTATCGCAAAACGAAAGAGAGTAACTTCAGAACAAAAAAAATTGAGCTCGCGAAACTTCAGTTGGCAAAATTAGAAAAAGAAATCGAACTTCAATTAGTTAAAAATAAAGCATTAAGTTTAAATCCTGCAGCTAAAGTCGAAGAAAAACAGTTCGAAACTAACATAGAAAATATGATAAAAAGTATAAAAACTTTATCTCTTCCTGTTCCCACCAGATCTGAAAATTTTAATCTTGTTCTTCCAATCATTAGAACGCGCATTTTTAACCAAGAAAATAAATGACGAATATAAATCTGAAATTTTAATAAATCTTCTGGGCGAAAGAGCTCATAACGTCTTACTGTATATTAAAGAAGAGGAATTAAATGACTATGAAAAACTAAAATCTATAGTACTCAGAGAATTCCAATTAACCCCTCGCGAGTGTTTAAACTCATTTAAAAATGCTGTAAAATCATCAGGCGAGACATACATCCAATTTGCTGCAAGATTGACGGCAAACTTCCAATATTATTGTTCGTTAAGAAAAGTTAATTCCTTTGAATCTCTATATGATCTTATAATTTCTGATAAATTATTTGAAACTTTAAATAAGGAAACTGCAACTCATATTGGCATTCGAGAAGCAGAAGATTGGTTTAGGCCTATTGATTTAGCTAAAGAGTGTGATATTTATATTTCATCTAAAAACGGATCACATAAAGAAACTCCTATTACTTATGGATATACCCAAGACCCCTTTAAAAACAGATCACAAAACTTTAAAACAAAGATTAAAGAGAACTATCCCCAATATCTTGAAAGAGAAAATAAAAATTGCTTTATATGCGGTGATTCATCTCATTGCGCAAGAGACTGTGAGAAGCGTTTTAAACCTAAAGAATCTAATGATCACATCCATAATAAAACAAACGTGAATACTTTGAAAATCGAGAGCGAAAAACAAAATAGCGATGAATGCGCAAATCTTCAATACGTAAACATTTTTGTGGAAAATCAGCCCGTAACAGCATTGATTGATTCAGGTTGCCAGATCCCAGTTTTAAATTCCTCACTAATTAGAGTGCAAACACCTTCCGAAGAGATCATAACATTAAGTTAATGTTTTGGCGAACAGCGTATGGTAGAAGTTAAACCCATAAATATTTCTCTTAATCAACACTCTCCCTAGCTTGAGTGTTGGAACGGCAATATCACCGACCTTGACCGAAGAATTTATTATACATCCCAGTGTATATGCTGAAATAGAGAAACTAGGCCACGCAAAGAGCGATGTTTTATTGAATGAAAGTGAATCCTCTTTAGGTGCTCATGCTTATGCTTATTCTAGTGCTATTTCTTTTCCAAATGTTTCTGTTTCAAGTGTGATAGAAAACTCTAGTTATGATTTGCCATATGTTAAGAATTTTAATACTAGAAATGATTCGAGTTCTCTAATTAAGGATTATAAATGTAATAAAATTAAGATTACTAAGTTAAAATTGAGTATTGTAAGAGAAAAATGTTCTGATATAGTATTGTGTAAGAAAGCCAATGGTGCCATGAAAACGAGTTCCGTGGAATTTATCTCCCAATCTCCTACCCCTTCACCTATGAATAGTGATTATCGACGGTTTGTGTTGCTCGAAAAATTTTGAGCCTTGGCAGTGGAAGCGAAGGAAAAAGAGAAATCGTTTTGAACAGACGTCCAGAACTCTACAAAGGAAAATAGCGATGCGTTCAACCAAAGATCGACTTGTTAAAAAAGACGTTTTCATACCTGTGAAACACAATGTTTTCCTGTGGAACCTTCCGGATGTCGAAGAGGTGCCTTCACATGATGGAGAAACTGTCTAGTTCAACAAAATTTTGATATGTTTAATCTCTGTATATTTGTCGTATAGTCCTTGTCTGTTCCGTTTTTTTGTATGTTTCAGATTCTCCTCTGGTCTCCATGGAAGTACCGCTGCGGACAGCGTACGGTCAGAATGGCCGTTGTGGCATGCAGCCAAAAGCAAAACACAAGTCTTCGCGCGCAGGCGCAGCTAAAACACGAACTGAAACTTGCGAAATAGTGGAAGAGAAACAAAAACTTTGGACATTAGAGAGAAAAGGAGAACGCGAGAGGTGCGCGAGCAGGCGTTACCTTCTGAATATCATCGTCAAACTTATCTGTAAAAACTTATCTACCTTTTTAATTAATTTTTGTTTAATGTTAAAATAAAATAGAAGATAGACCAACGTCTTGGACCCCTTGTTGTCTCCCCACATATATATATATATATATATAGCGTGCACATATACTAAAGAACGGTTTTTTACTTAACTTGCAAAAATCCTCTTTTTAACTAATCGCATTTATAGATTAAGTATTAAAGCGTAATGCATTTGTCTATTTTTTATTTGCAGAACCTAATCTATATTTTTCAATTCTCTCTCTCTCTATATATATCTATTTATCTATTTATATATTTATACAAGCAAATAGCGCTGTTTTAATTTCTGCTTTAATGTTTACTTATTTAATAGGAGCGGATTTTCGTAAGAAACATTTTGTTGCGGATATCTACTCCATGAAAGAAACCCATTTATATCAAATTTCAAGACTGTACGTTTAATAGTTTAAAAATGGAAATAATTATCTATAACGTCCCTTAATCCCGACAACGCCTCTTAGCTGTGGATTTCCGCAAAATTCGTTCTTAGCGGATTTGTACTCCATGAAAGGATCGAAATTTCAAGTCAGTAGGTTTACTGATTCCGGACATATCGTGCTGAGTGAATGAGTCGCTTTTATTCTTTATGCATTTGGATATGGATAGAGATAAATATATCATTTGCATTACGAATTTTTCGGTGATAATTAATTTGTTGCGATCGCTGAACAGATTAATGAGGAGTCATGTTGCCATTTCAAAATTCATATTTTATTTTACACACACGCAACGAACACAAATACAGGTGCAAACATATAAGACAGTCACAAAAACATTAATTTTTTGGCTCAAGATATTTCAACTTTTTTTTTTGTTTTTGTCACCCGAAAGTTGCTAGAATCATATGATTTCCGCTGAAGGCTTTTCTAATTGGTTGGACGCAAAGTTGCATCACCCTGTTTTAAAAACACTAACCTCTTAGTTTTTTTTGGAAGATACAGTAGTGGTTATTTCCCGCTAGGTGGATAAAAAGATCAAGATAATTATGGATTAAAATCCTCGAGAGAAAATTTAATTGAACTATTACATTATGCTTATTTAACATCCTGATCCAAAACTATGAAATTCTTGAACTATCACTCTCTAAAAGACAGTACTACGTTCCTTATAAACAAGAGACAAAAAATTTCGGTTAATTTTTTTGACAAAAGCAATCAACGTTGTATAATATCTTATGTAACATTAAATTATTTAAGTGAAATTCGAAATTTACACCTTTTTTAGCAATACAACACTTGTTTCATAATTTAAGTATGTCAAATCTTCACATTTGAATTGAAATATTTCCCCAAGATACCCAACCCCGCAGTCAAACCCCTCTCTTCAAGCAAATTACGCAACACATTATCACTTTACTTATCGTTGGTAAACAGTATTGCATCAATATCGGAAATGTCTGAAGCGCTTCCTCATTTTAATTCTTCAAAAGCAGCACTTTTCTTCACTGCCTTATTTTTCCTTTATTGTATATTATAAGATTTAAAATTGTAATAACCAGAACAAATTAGTTTCCAATTTTTTCAAGTTTTACTACTTGTATGCTTGTTTTTAATTTACCTCACAGAGCAATAAGCACAAAGGGTGAGAAAAGATGAATCTAATAATGACAAATAATTGTTGTAATGATTAACAGGACACTCTCTGAATCAATACTTCACTAACCAAACTTTCACACTGAGCCACGTGCGGACTTTGATATTCAGTCGCAGTCTAAAAAGGGTGATTATTATGTACGCTGATCGTTGGATGAAGCAACCAGACTACTATGGTCTCTAATTGCAATGGTTCCGAAAATTGTTGTTTGGCTGCGATAGACTAGGGCAATAGGTAACAAACTCGGGGTTAATGTGTTATGATTCTGAGCCTAGAGCCACTGAAGATCAACAGTGCAGAGGGGCTGATGCATAAAAAATCTGTCGAGGCTCAAACGTCCTCCCGTTGGTGTGGTGTGGAATTAAGGAGAAAAAGTTCTAGCTCGGGTGTTGTCCTCGGCATCTGACCATGATTCAAAATTATGAGGTCTGTTGCCAGTGGCGTACACAGGATATTTGCTAAAGGGACTTTGAATGTGTATTTTCTTTTATCTTACATCAGTTCTTAAGTTATTCGTAAGCACATTTTTTTATTACTAATTGAATTGTTTTGATACAAATGATCTGTGTGTAAAATACAAGTCTCCCACTGAAAGCAAACGAATTATTTAACTTAAAGTTAAAAAAAAAATATTTCACTGAATTTTCTAACTAATTTTATTTTTTGAGGCAAAACTCAGAACTATAATAGAGAAATTATGTATAAGTTTGTCCTTCGTCAACCATGAATAATATCTTGAGCAAATGTCCTGAGAATTATAGTATTAATTCTATATACATTAGATAAATATGAACTAACGGAAAAGGATAATAATGTATAATTAAATGAGGAAGAATTTAGTGTAATGAAAACGATTTATCATTTTTGTACTATCGCAAAGAATATAATTTTCCCTATCCTCAATGCAATGTACTCTAAAATTTAAAAAAAAAAATGTCTATTTAACGAGAAAAAGAATGAAAATTCACTGAAGAAAAACCTTTTTAAGACTTCTAATTCTCTCTCTCTTGATCTTACGCAATAGACTGTTAATCATAATATACCCTGTTAATAAAGGGGAGGGGAAGCCAAACAAGAGGTGTGAAAAACGAACACCGTTAATGACCACACGGCACTGCGTGAAACAGCCAACATTGCAACGCTTTCACACCCTGCGCCAAGTCACGAAACCTGAGACATAAGATTTCCCGATTTTCGCTTTAATCCCTATTTATTCGCCAAATCCACGACTTAGTGGCTTGTTATGACACCTTCGGTACGTATGAAAAACCATCAGCAAGGCGAAAATGATTGTGCTCACCTTTTGTTTCTGAGTCCGAAATAAATATTGTTAGCGCCTCCGAGTCTGGAGGGAGGCAATTGTAAATTGGACGATCATGCCACCCACTGTGGATCGTCCTTCATCTCAGGATTTGTGATGTAGGGATTAAGTGGAATTAATGTGTCGTTTTTTATGGGGATTTTCTTTTACGGTTCGCTTGAAGGATGAGATGCAGATGGACAGGTGGAATCTTGAAGTGGAAAAAAGAAAAGAGGTCTTCCCTCCCTCTTTTAGGAATTCCCCCCTTTTTCTGTAATTAAAAGAAATTCATTGGTGTATTTAGTTAATGTGGCCTTATTGGGTAGAGAAAGAATTTGGTAAGCAAATATAGGTTAGTGGAACTGCGTATTTATCTTGGGAAATGTTGTGTTGATTGCATCTTTCATTGCAATGTATAACCTTGGATTCCTGTCAATAAACCACAGATTTACTGTTAAATAAATTTTAATAGTAATTCTGTGGTTTTGTTACATTATTTTAATTGTCTTTAAAAAATAAACGTAAGAATGAATAAAATAAAATAATTCAATCAAAAAAATGCACGATTTATTCCTATTATTTCTACAACAAAATGTATCTGTAAGCAATAGTTTAATTAATTTATAAATATATATATTTTTTAAATGTTATAATATTACTAATGACTCTAATATTTTTAGATATATTGATGATGTAGTTGTTTTGGAGAAAGTAGTTAAACGTGTATTCCTAATACTGATTTTTAATCTAAAGATCTGAAACTAATTAAAAAAAACAATAACCCACTTACTGCAGAGATTGCCTTGATATAAATTTCGGTATTGTAGACCACACATTAAACAGTTTTTTTTAATAAATGGGACAGTCTCATCTAATTTTAAAATTATTTAAGTAATTTCTTGGTATTTTAATATTTATATTCCTAATTAATTAATTCTAAGGTTAATAATTTGCTAATATATTACTGTGTCTCTTTAAATTTGACTTTCATTAATTCACTTAGTTTATTTCTAAGCTTTAAGCTAGATTTATAACATTAGACACACACATACGAAGTAAGCATGATTAATCACAATTTTTCATAAAGAATTTTTAGAGCAGGCACATTATATAACATTAAAAAAAACACAAAGCATAACAACCACAATACAAAAACGATCGAAGGAAGGTTGTAACAGACAAAAGTTCTCTATCTTAATCCGAAAGTTCTCACCATTTTTTTTATCAAAAAAATTTCGAGAATGTTCTTAAGTCACATGATCTTAAAATATTAGCTCGTCAATTGGTCGGATTGAACAGCTAATGCAATATTACGTCTGCTCCTCACAAAATTTGATAACGTGGTACTTTTTAAAGTACCACTTACCGCGTGGTACTTTTTAAAGTACTTTTTTATTATATGTTCATCAAGAGGGTAAATAAGAATAATAAAATATCACATGGTGTTTCTGAGGATTCAGGACAAAAACGAATTAAAGAATAAATTTTGAGAAAATTAAAATAAAGAATCATTACTCTCACATACACATATATATGAAGCAATATATTATTTAGGTGTCTTTGCAACAGAGTTTTGCAGTCAAATTAATGTAATTTTAATTCAAATATAAAGATGTATTTCGATTTTCAAATATTTTCAACTATTTTGATATTATATTCTGCTTTATAAGAGAGAATAATAGTGTTTATAAATTTTTTTACTTCAGGCATTGCGACATTTGTTTTCACTTTTAGTTTCCAAATAAGATTATTATTTTTCTAGAGAAATGTTACGTTTTACAAAGACACACTGACCAAGTTTTCTTGAATATCTTTTTACTATGCTCTACTTTCTTCCGCATTTCACTTTAACATGAACACCCCTTTTTAAGTTCTGTGCTCATTTAAGATCATAAAGTGTCTTTTTATATCCCAGTGTTTTTACAACCCTAATACTCCGATCAACAGTTAACTGCAGTCGTTAAAGATTTTCATATCAAGATGTTGGGTAAGCAGCAAATACATCAAGCAATCACTTTTACGATTGTTAGTCTTACAGATGCTCTTATACAAATATTAATTTTACGTTCAATTGGCAGATGGAATAGAGGATATGTTTTCGAAATTATATAATTCTTTGTTTATTAGTATTTTAGTGCACAAATCAATTATTTATGTATATAAATGAAGAACTTTTATAACATAAACAAGGTGGTAAACATAAATTTTATTGCTTTATTAGAATGATATTGAATGAAATTTATGTAAGATTATTATCATAAGATAAGGGATATATCTTTTTATTATGGGATTATAGTCACATTTTTTTTAATAATGTTGAGTAGGATAGGATTATTTAGGGATTTTATGCTTTTTATATCTATAATATTATATCAGTTTTATAAGTTTCAAAGTATAAAACTTGTTTCGGAGTGACGTCTGGTTATTAAAACACGTGAAAGGGGCAAAGGCTATTTGTGAAATATATTTTCCTATGTCCTTTTGTTGAGGATTCAGAAAAACTGACGGAAAACTGAAATTAAGAGATGTTTTTAAGGACATTTCAAAATTAATTATTGAACTTCATGCATGTTCAGTTTGATATTGGGATTAGTACCCAGATAAAAAGAATAAGAGAGCACTTGACAATCAGAAAATTTCCTGAAATTTTGATTTTCAATGTGCTGAATTCATATGACGTCATCGTTAAATGATAGCTACAATTACGTGTTTCCAACCAATCAGTTCATAAATTGACGTGACGTCATAGCCGCATGATAAATGCAATCGCATGTTTCCAACCAATCAGTCCATGCGATTCACTGTTGCCAACTTTTGCTTTTTGCAGAAACTTTCTTTAAAAATTTACATGTTTGTCGACAATAAGACTAACAAAATGCACTTCATTTAAAAGTATGCGTATAATATGAGATTTTTTTTTTAATTTTGAAAAACTTTTCGAAGATTCTAGATGTTTGAATATATTTACCCAATCAACAAGGTTGAAGATTTATCTACATTTTGTGAGTAAGACAACGCTGGAAAGTCTAACTTCACTTTTGAATTCAATGGAGAGCACGTGATTGCATTTGTCATGTGACTGTCGTGAACTTAGCCCATTGGATGTGAATATCAACATTTTATACACTGCAAGCATTGTTGTAGATACGAAAGGAAAAGTTTTAATGTTATACAAAAGCACCGTGTCATCTTTGATATTCACCGATGGTGTTATTGTAAACTGAAATTTTGTTTAGGTGAAGTATGGATTCTTAGGGATAATTAATTAATTCTTAATTTATATCGATATTTTTCTGTATCACGTTGGAGAAAGACATTTTCTCTGAGAAAAATGAGTTGTAAAAATATATCAGAATACAGTTATATTCCTTTATTTGAATATACTTTGGGGTAGTATCGAAAATTTTATCATAATTATTAAAAAATAATCGGGTTTAAAACTTTATTTTTATTTGCTATTCATGAGACCTCTCTACATAGTCAAGATCCATAGATATACATTTTTCTCAGTGTTTATTTTCTTTTTGACAGCAATCATTGTATATCTTAGCAGATTGCGTCAAGAATCAGTACTCCACCACTTGAATAATGTCATTTGAGCTGTTTGAATTTTAAAAAAGTCATTTGGGGTGAGATCGAGAGAATAGGGAGAATGTGGCCAAATATCAAAGTCACATTCCTTTGATTCCTGGACTGCAATCCGAGTTGAGTGAGCAAAATATGCTATGAACAGGCTTTTCAGAAATCAACATACAGAGAGGGAGATATTGATAAAATATTTCCTTTTTTGAACTATTGAGCCAACAAACTTGAAATTTGACAAGCATTTTTTTTTGGTTGAGTAGATGTGCATTAAGAACCGGTTTTGTGGAAATCGACTACCAAGGAGATGGGTTACAAGGCCATAAATGATAAAATATGCCCTTTTTGAAATTGACTTACTCTTTCTAAATCTAGAGGTGAGGGCTATGGAAATGTTTTTGAATACAATCAAAGGCTTAAAGTTGCATATAAATAACTAATACATATATGAAATGAGGCAAAAAACGGGTGGGGGACGGCTAGTCTTAACATGTTATTTAAAATGAAATTTCGCATATAACCTATGCCATTATAGATTATTGCAGTGCTTCTCAAACTTTCAATGTTGGCAACCCAATTTTCAATCATAATTTTCAAGGCGCCCCCTCCCTTCATACAGTAAAAATGTACCCAATTCAATAATACTTTGACGCTAAAGCTACAATACGACTTTAATTATAAACTGCACTAATAATTAAGACAAGTATTAAATTGTGCATACAATTTTGTATGTGACAAGCCAATAGGGTCATTACTAATTATTCACCTTGTCCTTAACTTAATATTGATGAAGCAAACGATATTAATGATCAAATACGTAGTGCAGTACCAGGGGCACACACAAGGGGGGGTCCAGACCCCCCCAAAGCCCTTGATTTTTTTCCGATTGATTATAATTCTAAGTATATAGTACGTAAAATTTAATTAAGTATTTGTTATTAATGATTAATTTTATTAATTAATGCTAATTATTTATTCAATAATTAGTTTTTTACTGTGTTTTGTTCCCGAAAACCGACAAAATCAAAAGGAACATGATACAGGAATGGTGAACTTTCGACCCCGGAACCCCCTCTCCCCGCTTAAAAAATTTCTGTGTGCGCTACTGTGCAGTACGGATACATCTATAAGTATCATATTTTATTGTATAAATGTGTATTGCTTATATTGTCTCAGAATGTATTTTGCTCTAATTCCTTTCATTAAATTAATATTTTTTAATTTTTTATTTTCGACTTTTTGATATACTCGCGCTCACTTAGTAGGGTAAGCACGCCCCTCTAGGGGGGCGTGCCCCACAGTTTGAGAAACGCTGGATTATTGAACAAACAATTTAATCTATTTCCTCGCAGATTTGTTTTATTTATTTTTATTTTTTATTTATTTTTTTTTCTGCATTTTCCTCTCTCTATCATTTATATAAAGAGCCATTTTGATTTTAGTAGCTCAAAAGAAAAGTTTAGTAAATAAAATATTTTTGCAATTTATTTGTAAATGAAAAAGGTTTTACCTTGAAATTCAAAAACGCCATTATATATTATTGGTAATTATTTATTTTTATTCATATATTGGTGTACACCAAAACAATATCATTACTTCCCTACGGAATAACAATAATGTTTATGAAATTCTCTTTTTGAGTGTTATTTTGTTAGATGTGCTATTATTATTCACTAATAAATATTGTTTTGGATACTACTCCAGGCATTTTTATCGGATTGTTTTTAGTTAAATCTACTAATATAATTATTTTTTGATATTTTTCTAAAGCAATTGAAAATGAAATCAAAGTGTTATGTCTATACGAAATTTTACTATAATTAAATAAGTTTTTATTCAGTTTTCAATAATTCGAAGTGAACAAAAATTGAAGTTAAATTACTCCTAACTTCATCAGTGTTTTATTTTTATTTTCGTATATTTCTCAAAGCGTAAGCAAACTTCCTAAACTAAAATGCTTTTGGCTGTTAACTTGATTAGAAACAAATTTTTATGTATCTTTCATTATTAAATCAGAAATGATGATTTTGAAAGAACACTGTGATGTCTGTGTACTCATATGAGTTAGATTTCGTAGAAGAAGAAATCAAGAAAATTATCAATTGACCGGTTTTTGCTGTTTCCCATTGTGTCATAACACAAGCTATTGGCATCAGACTTTTTTGATTTTGAAAAACTGGAGTAATAAGGACACTGATACCTACCTTTTGTAGTTTCTACACTTGCCCACAGAGACATTTTAAGACTCCTTGAAGCCCTGGGTCCCTACTCAAAAGTAAGCACCACCTATGATTCATAAAAGTGGACAATGTATTTCCAGGGTCATCTTAAGGCACGAGCCGATGAGGCCTCATTTTGTTCCCGAATTTTAGTCAGATCATGATCAGGATAATTTTAATGTGGTCAAATATTGTTCCCTGCACATATTTTCCGAAAAACAGGGAATTTTAAACTGCGTGTCAATTGGCAAAAGTGGTAAGACTGTATTTTTGTGTAATGACCGTTGTCCATGCCAGGCCCAATACCATAAACAATCATGCAAAGACTTGTGACGAGGCTTTATCATTCCTTCTAACCAATCCTCTTGGGGAATCTTTGGGGCCAGAATGGCATTTCAATCCAACCTTCTCAAGAAGAAAACGCGATATGCAGATTAGGGAATAGATATATAAGGGAGAGCCTTAACATTCACGAGTTAGTCATATAAGAGTCGTATAGGAGATATATAGGAGTCATATGGCTACGTCAACAAACAAAACTGCCGCATTTGGAGTGAAGCTAATCCACAAGTGTATGTCGAAACACCGGTACATCCAGAAAAACTGACTGTTTGGTGCGCTTTATGGGCTGGTGGAATCCTTCTTCTACAACGATGAAGGCCACAACGTTACAATCAATGTTGATCGGTATAGAGCCATGATTACTAACTTTTTCATTCCTGAATTGAAGAATCATGATGTCCAGGAGCTGTGGTTCCAACAAAACGGCGCAACATGTCACACAGCTCGTGCCACAATCGATTTATTGAAAGACACGTTGGGTGACCGCCTAATTTCACGTTTTGGACCTGTGAACTGGCCTCCAAGATCTTGTGATTTAACACCGCTAGACTATTTTCTGTGGGGCTATGTAAGGTCATTGATCTATGCGGATAAGCCACAAACGCTTGACCATTTGGAAGACAACATTCGCCGTGTTATTGCCGATATACGGCCACAAATGTTGGAAAAAGTCATCGAAAATTGGACGTCCAGATTGGACTACGTCTGAGCCAGCCGTGGCAGTCCTATGCTAGAAATCATATTTAAAATGTAATGCCACAAGATTATCTTTCGAGTAAAAAAAATTCATGTCAATCGAATAATACTTCGTTGTTTTATTGCAATTTAAAGTTCTATACCTCTAAAAAAACACCCTATAGAAGTCGGCTATATAGAAGCCTGAAAGTTGAATAGAAGCTGGATCAAGTCGGACAATAATATATATAGAAGATTAATATTAAAAGAATAGATACAAGAGGAAGACATAATGCTTGGTTGCTGATCGCCGTGCGATATCGGTAAGAGATTGATTATTAAATTAGAACGGACTCTAGCTTGTTAAGGAATCTACTATATTTTTAGATTCGGAGGTTAATTCATCATAAAGATAGTGAGTAGGATTTCAGGCGCTATTTTAACTTAGTATTGATAATTAAGTCGTATCATTCCTGATCCGATTTTCCTAGTAAGGCTTGTGTTACATTTATATTGAATATTGCATTTATATTATACTAGCCGTTACCCACCCGCTTCAATGGGTATTTCACGATGTTGTATATATGTATACTGTTTACATATATATTAATTATTGATATCTAGCATTAAGAATTCGATTGTATTGAAAAATATATTTATAGCTGTTACACTCTCGCCCCTTGATATACAAAGAACATAAATTGTAATATCTAATATTTCTATTTATATCTAAAATAGAAGGAGAAAGATATTTTTCGCTAACTTAACCTAATAATCAAGTAGATTTCCACAAAAGCAACTTTCAGTGGATCTCTACTCCATAAAATAAGCATGCGTGCTAAATTTCAAGTCTAAATCTAACAAAGCAAAAACGAAATTTTTATCATCAATACCTCGTTCAGAGCACTCTTAGCGGATTCCAATTCAACATAAGAAGCATGCAAACCAAATTTTATTATTGTAGTCTTAGCAGTTCGAAAACGGGAATTTTGTCAATCAATACGCCCCCATAACTCTCCCCGCTTCCCCCTGGAGTTGATTTTCGTAAAATCCATTCTTAGTGGAACTATATTCAACTATATATAAAGAAAAGTGCTCAACAAATTTCAAGTAAATGAGTTAAATTCAAAAACAGGAAATTTTCTATAACACGTCTTAATACCTCGCAACCCCACTCCTTTGGGGGTCCGTTTTCGCTAAAATCTTTGTAAAAGGAACTTTATTCCATGAACGGAACATACCTTCTAATTTTCAAGCAGGTGTTTCTATTAGTTGAAAAGCGGAAATATTTATCTATTACGCACCTTAATCCCCCTCAGTGAACCTTGAGGATCAATTTCCGCCAAAACTATTTTGTAGCGGATCTCTACACCATGAAAGGAATTCGCTTATATACCAAATTTCAAGACTGTACGTCTAATAGTTTAGAAATGGAAATAATTATGTATAACGCCCCTTAAGCCCTCGCAACGCCACTTAGGAAACTATTTTCATAAAACCCATCTTATGACAGATCTCTACTCAGTGAATGGAATCAGCTTACTCAATTTCGAGATTTTACGTCTAATAGTTTAAAAAAGTAGTTAATTGCCTATATCGCCCCTTAATTCTCCACAACGCCACTTGGGAGTCGATTTTCACAAAACCCATTCTGTAGGGGATCTGTACTCTTTGAAAGGAATCCGCTTACCAAATTTCAAGACTGTACGTCTAATAGGTGAAAAATGGAAATAACTATGTATAACGCCCCTTAAGCGCTCTCAACGCCCCTTGGAGGTCGATTTTCGTAAAAATCATTATGTAGGGAATCTCTACTTTATGAAAGAAATCTGTGTACCAAGTTTCACGACTGTACATATAATAGTTTAGTAATGGAATTAATATCTATAACGCCCCTTAAACCCCCATAACGCCCCTTGGGGTTCGAACTTTGCAAAATCCGTTCTTAGCTGTCGTCTACTCTATGAAGGGAACCTATCTACCAAATTTCAAGTCTGTAGGTTTAATAGTTCCGGAGATATCGTGATTAGTCAGTGAGTGAGTGAGTCGCTTTTCTCTTTTATATATATAGATATATTGAGTCGATAATAAATTAAATTTACTATGGCGAGTTCGAGGGAGGGAGTCAATCATTTATTCCTACAAATCTAGCTCGCGTGGATGAAGAGTTGATACTCTAGAGCAGTGGGGGTATCTCAGACTTAGAAGGGAAGGGCACGACTCAGGAAATTCATTTCGTTTCGTTACGATACTTTGTGTACTAGTGTGCGCCGAATGACCAGTCAATTCGAGGAAAATAGCTTTCGAAATTCATGCTTATATTTTATACAACTAAACTTCAATTATCGTTAGTGATGCAATAGCTTGATTGGTAGAGTACCTGCTTACCACGCGACCGGCCAAGGTTCGAATCGCGCGAACGATTTTTTTGTTTTATTTTTTAAATTCATTTAATTATTTTTACAATTAAATAAATTTTCTGAAAAAGGTTTATTAAATATCAAATGATGTTTTAGATAATTATTTTGTATTTTAAAAAGTGAAATATTTACTGTAATTATATAAATATTTACATTATATTTTATAAATATTATTATTAATAAATAATATTTATTGTAAAAATATATTACAATAAATATTAAATGATACTTTATGTAAAAATTAGTTACAAATAGCATTATAATATGAAATACAATACATTATAAATAAAATATTATAAAAAAAATTATAATATAATATATATAAGATATATATTATAATAATTATTTATAAAGAAATTATTGCATATTTAATATAATAAAAATAATATATATCTTATATTATATATTATTAATTTAATCGTTTTATAATCAAATAAACATTTAATAAGAGTCTTTTTTAAATAAATTAATTTAAGTGTAAAAATAATTACCGTAAAATCCGGCGTATAACGCAGACCTATACTTTCCTGCTGCATTTTTTTAAGGTATATTTGCCGTATAACACCCACCCCCTTTTTTACGAAAAAACCTGAAGTGTATGTGTGCAATGTTCTTACGTTTTGAAGTCATTTATTAAACGTATTATTCCAATCTTTAGAAAAAAAATAGTATATTTCTAAGACTAAAACCCTTTAAGTTCATAAGAAATGTCATTTCTTTTAAATAAACAGAATTTCAATATATGTAAAGCCTAATTTTTTTTCCTACGCTCATTTTTTTCTATTTTTAAAGCTCTCATTTTTATTTCCGGCGTACAATGCGCACCCGTAAATTTCAATCTTATTTTTTGTATTAGAAGTGCGCGTTATACGTGGGATTATACGGTAAATGAATTTAAAGAATAAAACAAAAACATCGTTTGCGCGACTCGAAACTTGGCCGGTCGAGTGGTAAACAAGTACTCTTCCAATCAAGCCATTGCATCGCTAGAGAGAATTGAAATTTACTCACATAAAAGCTAAGCATGAATTTCGAAGGCTATTTTCTCCGAATTGACAGGCCATTCGGTGCTATTACATTCGGGCTGAACACCCTAATGTAGTACTACTAGTACACAAAGTCTCGTAACCAAGTGAACTTCCTTAGTTGTGCCCTCCTCTTGTTAGTTGGACAGTGGTTATTGGTCGAGCCGGTCTGTGCCTACCTATAATTTTGAGATTGTGAGTCACGCTCATTTATTTGTTTCAAATTATTGTTTGAATGATTGTTTGAAAATGCTTGCTATATACTTTTTACCTTTAATGATCTCAGGAATAGACTACTTTTGCATAGGGCCTCAAAGTATCTTAAAACGTCCCTATGTATAGCATACGTTATAAAACACTCATATAACCGGCAACCCAAAACAAATAAATGTACATGACTCACAAACCTAGGTACAAACTGGCTTGACCGACTTACTCCTTTCGACTAAATGATTAAAGATGTCGTATAGTGTATCCCCGGGGTGGGCATTACGTCGATCGTGATCGACCGGTGGACCGCCTGAATATTTTAGCAGTAGATAATTATAAACGGAAATATTCAAGCTTGGCTGAAGTATGCAGTCTATAAGTCTTCTACTGATTATAACAACGAAAACTAACTAAAGATAAAAATGTTTTATGTATTTTGAGTTGTTTGATAATAAATGCATCATTTGATATTATTATATATTTGTGGCTGTTATTATTATGTTTGTATCTTGCGTTTTGCTTTAAACGCAGTTTTAAAAGTGTTAGTTTCTTTATTTTAGTCTTGTAAGTAAAAGTGTAAGTACATATTCCGTATTAATTATTAATTTATAAATATTTTTGACCTTTTCCTACTTCACCACTCCTACAACACTGGACACTGGTGCACACAAGAATTTTTAAAGTTGGGAAGAAAGGGGCGTGGTCGAGGGTCGAAAGTCTACCATTCTCGTATCATACAACAATACGCTCCGAAACATATTTTTTTTTAATTTTGTAGATAGTCGGGAACAAGCAACGGTAAAAATAAATTACTAAATAAATACTCAGCATTAAATAATAAAAAAAATTAATAACAAATACTTGATTATGTTTTACGTACTCGATACATGAGATTAAAATCAATCGGTAAAAAAAAAAAGGTATGTGGGGGAGGGTCCGGTCCAGTGCCCCTCCCCCTCCTTGTGTGCGCCACTGACATTGGGTGGACCTCAACACCTTGAAAAAATTAGAAGTAACCCGCACCCTGGAAAAGTCGGCCCAACCCTCGTGTAGACCTAGATCTAGACATAGACGATGGTCACTATTTAATAATGCTGTCGCCAGTCTTGCCAGTTGACACATAGTTTCAAACTTTTGGAGCATAAACCGGGAACAACATTTGGCAATTAAAATTATTCGGATCATGATTGTATCGAAGCTGAGTTGAGTAAGAGACAAGACCCTCACCGAGGTCGAGGCTCTGGGCCCGGTTGGCCCATGCCTTAAATCGTCCCTGCTCATCCATGAAAGATCTTCGAGGCCCTAGATCCCTCTCACAAAAAGCTGATGGCATATACAAGGGTGGAGTTTAGGGATTCAAACATCTCACATAGACTAAGCGATTTTAAATGTTTTTCATAAAAGATTTCATCTCGGTTCCATCATTCGTATTTTTTTGTGTGTTTTGTTTTAAACTTACAATTAGAATTACTTTTTTTTAGAATTTCTGAAAAAGATCATTTAAAAGTAGGCTTATTCATATTCCAATTTATCAAAGTAGACAAAAGTTTTAAGAAACCCCGTTATTATTATAGATGATCTTAGTTGTGTGTGAAAATCACGTGAATTTTTCAATAACACTAGTACTTGTCTGTACAAAAGTCTTAGCTATATAAAGGCAAAAAATTATAAATATAGAAGTATTTTTCGTAAAAAGGGGAATACTTTGTACATAAATCATTTTCCTTCATTTTTTGCAAAAAAAAATAACGTTTAAATCATTTTTTTCTTGTAATAATATTCTTTTCTATGTATATTCTAATTCAACTGATACTAAATATGAAAATTTATTTGTCTATACGCTTCAAAAAGATGGTTCTGTACGTAGCGAGTCATCTTAAATAGAGTAGAAATGGATTAGCAAAAATTTTGCAACATTTTTTATTTTTATCAAAGTAACCTTGTTAGTTATCAAATATTTCAAAATTAATCAAACTAGCGACAATAGGACCCCGATTTAACGAATTAATCAGGATTCAACATTTTATTTGTAAATTCAGGGTTATTCGTAATATCAAGGTACAAAAAAATAGAATTTTTTGACACTTTAAAGAAATTCTATAGTAAGCAAATACACAAAAAAATCTACAGTTAGAAATTTTCCACTTTTTATTTAGAATCTAAAAATATTGTCAGTTTATTATTATGCTTCAGTTAAATGGAAATTTTAAAATGACTAAAATAGACAATCTTTTTGATTCCTGACTCGAAAGATTTCTTTTGCGATTTAATATAGAGGAGAAAACACCGCGTCATTTACATCCTACTGCCTGGAATATGTTTTCTCAGTTCCGGAATAATGTAAAGCATTAGAAACTGTAACATTTTCGATAGATGTTTCATCATCAATTTCTGCATCAGAATCGCTATTGATTAGCTCGGATAATTCAACAGTTTGTCGACAATGTGTCATGCTTCACAAATTTTCAAAAACGAAATTTTCTTCAATCCTGCACGTGTATAAAGCCTTACACTTCTCTCAAGAAAAAGCTCAAATGGTAAAAATTAAAATGTCCTCTGCATTGTGTAGTGAGATGAGATATGAAAGGAATTTCCTGTCCTATACAAAACTCATGAGACATATTACCCCTATGACTCATCTGTACCTTCAAAGTCTCATAATAAGCTGCACCCTTTTCCGTCGAAATTTGCAGCTTCAAAAAAAGTCTTTTTCTATTCCGGACAAAAAAATTAAATATGTCATTTGAAAAGAAATCTTATTTTTTAAAATACAAACTAATAAAAAGAATTTTTTCGAAATAATTCGTTAAATCGAAGTTTATTATTCATTAAAAAGGGGTTTTTGCCTTTTTTTTAATCGGTAAATCGAGCCCCGACTGTATTTAGATAAAATCCACCCTTTATCTAATATACAATGTATTTATAAATTATATCCCACTATTAAAAATTCACCAATCTTTCGAGTTTTCTTTTACAATTCCTACTATTAGCTCACACTCTCTATATATTTATCTTGGTGGAAATTTTCAATCGGTAATAAAATACATTTTAAAGCGCTCAATTAAGCTGAAATTTTATATCCACGGTTGTTTTGCGGGACAATACAGTAAGTTACTTATAATTAATAAAAATTAATTGATTAAAACTAATTATTCAAAGAATTACAGATACAGCCATGTTGGCATCATTTTTTAACTTGGGTCAAAACTTGAAAAGGTTTTTCTCTCACATCTTAAAGCACTCATTTGAGCTGAAATTCTCTATACACGGCTGTTTTGGGTAAATATACGATAATTTAATTATAATTAATTAAAATTAATTGACTGAAACTATTATTATTTAAAGAATTACAGATACAGCCACATTGGTTTCATTTTTAGCGACTTAGGTCAAAACTTTAAAAGATTTTTTTTCTCACTTTTTGAAGCATTCAGTTGAACTGAAATTTTATATACGCGATTGTTTTGGATGACAATATTATACTTTAATGATAACTAACAAAAATTAATTACCACTTAATGTTGTGATTCTGTCCTATGTATATATGTATTTATATGAATTGAAACTAATTGTAACTCTTAATTGCAAGTAGCTAAAATAAAATTGTTGATCTAATTAGGAATCGACTTAAGGTATTGGACTACGCTCGGAACCGTAATTTTAAAAAAGCGTATAAATAGATAATTTTCATGATATTTAGCGTCACTTAGATTAGAATACATGCATAAAATTGTTTTAAGGATACATTGACAAAAAAATTTTATTTAAATACAATATTTCGGCAAAAAATTTGCTTAGAATAATCTTTTTTCAAAATCTTCTACTGTTGTCAAAATGTTTCTATTATAATAATATTTTGCCTGTATATAGCTCAGACCTCTGTACAGAGGCTCAACTATGATTTTTGAAAAAAATCACATTATTTTTAGATTTACGACTCATTGAAATAATTATTAGCATTTTTTTCTAAAATTTCTTCCCTCTGTTGTCGTAAAACATAGATAAACCCACTTCTAAGTTATACATTTCAAAAGTTCTAGTTGAGCCTCTGTACAGAGGTCTGAGCTATATACAGGCAAAATATTATTACAATAGAAGCATTTTTCACAAAAAGAGAATATTTTGAAAATGGGCCACTCTATATTAATTTTTTGTCACAATATTGTACTTAAATAATTTTTTATTGTAATAATATTCTTAAAACAATTTTATATAAGTTTTCTATTCTAAGTGACACCAAATATCATAAATATTATCCATTTATACCCTTTTGCAAAATCAAGGTTCCGAACGTAGTCGGATACCTTAAGAAATTTTTTTTATATATTACTTGTCTCCCTATACACCAAGGCACAATTCTTACAAAAACTGAAATTGATGTTTCCTCACACATTTACGTAGATAAAAATAAATAAATAAAATACGCACACGGATCCCTAAAAAACTCTTCTCGAAACTCGTGAATATACCGATGTCAGAGACCGATCCAAGATGGACCCATCTGCATAAAGTGTCACGATGTCTCTCTGTTCCATTGCATCATCAGCGTGGAAGCGCTTGTTATCTTTGTCCTCTGGTTCGCAAGGACGTCGGGAAGACCTTGCCTTTCTTCTATAGGTCATTGCCTCACTGCTTCGAAAATAATAATAAGTAATCTCGGTGAACAGAGATACCCAGGTAAAACTGAAGATGAGAAATACACATATTTATCTTGCTCAGAGAAAAGGGGCTATCTCTAATGATCGAATTTTATTCGCCGACGACTTGATTGGTCTTGCACAACTTGATGTACGCGACTAAACACTTTTTGTGTGTTCTGAGGTTTAATTTATTTATATGCTTACGAGCTTCTCTGTTTCCGTGTGTTTAAAAATCGACATCAAGTGATTTTGAGTTTCGAATACTTTTGAAAATTTTATAAAAGCTCTCGTTCTTCAGGGCACTGGAATGTAGCTATTTTTCAATTCCTAGTATTAGTTCTCTCTCTCCCTATATATATATATATATATATATATATATATATATATATATATATATATATATATATATATATAAATAATGTTCAAATTTTCAATCATCAATACAGTACTTTCTATTTATCCATTCCAGTTCAAATACATTTTTTTAAACTTGTAGTGGATAATACTTTATGTTAAGGTATCTACGTTCGGAACCGTGATTTTAAGGTATCAGACTACCCTAAAAATCATGATTTTTTCAAAAATTGGCAAATTTTTTAATGACTTTATTTTATAGAGCATCTTATTAACTTAATAACAATACCAAGTACTTTATTTTCCCTCCACTAGAACAAAAACTACAAGCGTTTTTAGTAAAAGTAAATGCCATAACTTTACACAAGATGTCAAACTTTAAAATGCGTTTTACTCGAAATGTGTTTTTTTCGAAAAACTCAAACGGGGACCGCGATTGCTCAAAAAGTTTTGAAAATAATTAGCTGAAATTTTTTTGCTTATGTTCTGCATAACAGTAGAAGTGTTTTGATCTTCAGATTTATCAATAACTGTTTTATTTCAAAATTTGCAGTTTTTTATGTGAATATAGTCAATGTTTTTTTAAGCAATTTCGTATAAGGACTTAGATAAAGTGCTCTAGTTTTTGAAAAAATTAAAATATCTCTTATCGTGAAGGTCACTTCAAACAGGAATAACAAAGTAACACATCAAAATTGAAAAATTGAGAATTTGTTCATAAAATCTTTGTACAGAGCGGGCCCCGTTTATGTAATTTTTCGTACATTTTTACTAGTTTTTTCCCATTTTAATAATAATAATTTTTTTTCTTTTACCAATTTTAGGATTTTTTCCTTAAAATATACTAAATAAATATAAAAATCACAAAAGATCTCCATATCTCCTTTTTTTCAAAAAAAAAAGTTGTCGTAAGTAGTCGGATACCTTAAAAAAGCGTATAAATGGATCATTTTCATGGTATTTAGTGTCATTTAGATTAGAATACATGTATAAAATTGTTTCAAGGACATTTTGCCAAAAAATATTAAAATACAATATTTTGGCAAAAAATTAACTTAGAATAACCTTTTTTTCAAAATGTTCTCCTTTTGTGAAAATTGCTTCTTTTATAATAATGTTTTGCCTGTATATAGCTCAGGTCTCTGTACAGAGGCTCAACTAGAATTTTTGAAATATATAACTTAGAAGTAGGTTTATCCATGTTTTACGACAACATAGGGGAGAAATTTTAAGAAAAAAACGCCGATAATTATTTTAATTGATTGTAACTCTCACAATGATGTGAGTTTTTCAAAATTCATACTTGTGCCTCTGTGCAGAGGTCTGATCTATATACAGTCAAAATATTATTATAATAAAAGAATTTTTCACAAAAGGAGAACATTTTGAAAAAATTTTATTCTAAGCTAATTTTTTGCCGAAATATTGTATTTAAATAATTTTTTTACGTCAAAAAGTCCTTAAAACAATTTTATACATGTATTCTCATCGAAGAGACACTAAATATCATGAAAATTATCCATTTATGCGCTTTTTTAAAATCACGGTTCTGAACCTAGTCGGATACCTTAAGGATGAGGTAAAAGTACGAGAGCTTGAACTAAACTCAAAGTACATTTTCAGGCAGAAAAATGACCCAATTCCTATGGAAATTTTCAATATTATAACTCGTACCTCTGTTAACAATATTTTTTTAAAAAAATTTCAAAATATTCTATTAATATTTTCTTTTTCATTTTAATACGGGAAGGCATAGCCCATTTAACATTACGGTATAGGAGAAAAAACGCGAAACATATTTCATACCAGAAAAAATGAATCAACTCTGTTAAAAAAGGGAAGTATGATAAAAAAAATGCTGCTTTCTAAAGGATAGTGAAACCAGAGAATCATATTAATTTTTCATTTCTTTTACATCTAAAAAAATGTTCCAAATTCGGGTCCTATTCCTTAACATTAACCGAAAACAGCCTTAATACAGTTTTTTCAAATATTAGTTCATTAATTCTATTTAATTAATGAATAACTAGCAACAAACAAAAATAATGGTTTAACAGCATATATAGAGAGGAAAATGGTTCGCTGTGCTCCTGTACCGTTATCAATAGTGCGTTGGACTTCTAATCCAAAGGTCCTCGGTTCGAATGCCATCTGAGATGGCCTAATTTCTGAAAATGTGATTTATTTTTTACTATGATATTTTATTATAATAATTAAATTTAATTAATGAAAAAATAGTAACAAACAAACAAAAAAATAGTCCAACACCCTATATAGAAAGGAAAATGAAAAATTGTGTTATAAGGAAATTCGCTTTTTTTTTTGTCAGTTAAAAGTGTGATTCTCTCATATGTATATACATATTTACATTAATTGTAACTATTTAATAAAAAGTAACTAAAACAAGATATTTCTTTGTTGACCAAAGAAGGAATTGAGTTTATTTTTCTTTTTTTATGTTTCTAGTATATTTATTTGTATACATGCTTCTTCGGTTTCGTGTGGTGGCCGCGGTATTGAGTTTATTTTTCTTTTTTGTGGTGTGTTTCTAGTATATTTATTTGTATACTTGCTTCTTCGGTTTTCGTATGTTTAAAAATCAACATCAAGGGATTTTGGGTTTTGAATATTTTTGAAAATTCCATAAAAGTTCGCGTTTTTCAGAAAACACTGGAATGTAGCTATTTTTTCGTGACTAATCTAAGCCAAGGAACTAACCAAAATGATTTTGTGGGCCACTTCGGAAAAATATTACAATCCTGCGGGCTGGATATAAAAATATTTATCTTTATATTAAATTTAGACCCACTAAAAACATTTATTGGAGGAAAAAATTAAAACTGAATGAACTATTATTATTCCTTGCATTATTTTTCATGTATAAAAACATATCAAGCGTGATGCTGAGGGGGTCGCTGCAATGCAATACTGCTCACTTCTAAATATGTGTAGCGGTATCACCGGAAAGGGATGATCATTTTTGTTTAGTGGTTATGTTACTGGGATCTGTCCTACGGATAAGCGCCACCACATCGGGGATGACCTTGGCTGAATTAAGTAAAAGACAACCTTCTGGTCTGTCCTGGCGTCATCTACCCGCAAGAAGAGCAACAATAGTCATTAGACTTACTTGACGCAGCAACCAAAGTCGGTAGACTCACTTGACGCAACACCCCCAATTCAGAGCAACAACTCACACGATCTTCATAGCAAATATATATCGTTCATTCACCTCTATCCACCTGTTCACTAGAGAGGGAGTACTATAGAGTGGTATCTACATAAGCCAGTAACCGCCTCTTGACATGAATGGTCCCTTTTGTCTAGTGGTTATGATACCCGACTACGGATCCTTATGTCAAGGGTTCTGTCCCCAGATAAGGGCCACCACCACATATGTATTAAAACAGAAGCAACGTAATAAAATAGAAACAGTTGTGAGATATATTTGTTAGAAAACAGTACTCTCAGAACAAATATATTATACAAAATATTGTAAAGTTGTAATCAATCTCGCGGGCCACCAAATTATTCAAGGGGGGCCGCGGAATGGCCCCCACTGATATAAGCATTAAAAGTTTCAAACAGCTGAGTGAGAGAATGTTTATTAGCGTCGAATTATAAATCAACACGAGGACTATTAGTGGCGGATATTGTAATTTTGGACCTAGGTCAAGTGACTAGGACGATAGCTGAGCTGGCACCCCCTCTCTAAACTACAGTCCTCGCACCAAATGGAAGACTTTGAGCCTCGACTGATTTAACATACATCATCTCCTCTGTTGTTGTTTTTTCTAATGCCACCTCTCTGAAGTAGTCAAATCGCGGGCTACAAAATTCATCGTGGCAAGGGGCTAGAAGTACGCCTGTCGTTGGCCTTTGCCTTGAGTGCAATACAGGTGACAGTACGTATTAGCTTGGCAAAATTCTCCGAAGGGACGATAGATGGCGACACCACCGATCTCTACCTCCACAATTTAAGCATGGAACTGAAGGGGAGGGAAATATTTTCCAGTCCCTGCACTCGTGATTTAGCCCACAAGCCTTTCGGCCTAACGAGCACGTACTCCGGGTGTACTCAGAGTGTATTTGGGGGCATCGGGCATCGAACCCAGGCCTTCCGGTCTGGTGTCCGATGCTCTGACCACTAGGCTAACCACGGCCCTCTCATCTCCTCTACACGAGGGATCTTCAGTAGTACTAGGATTTGAACTTAGGACGCACCGACCAATGAGTTCGTAACCATAACCACAAGGTTACCGTTAGCTGATATATTTATTCCAGTAATCAAGAGGGTGCAAACTAGAGGGGTTGTTGTTGCAGCAGCGAGTTCGAGTCCTGATTTCATTAAAGACCCTATCATGAGGAATTCGGGCTTTCACACTAGTTTCGCTGAAGACCCGCCATGCAAATGGGGCCGATGCACGTTAAATATGTCGAGGCTCAAACGTCCCCCGTTGGTGTGGTGTGGAAGCTAGGAGGTGTCATCCTCGTCACTTGACCATGGTTCAAAACTACGAGGTTCGTCGCCAAAAGCCCTCGATTAGCTGAACAGTGCGTCGCTAATATTCACTCCCTTAGGCTTTCTCATATAAAAGGGATTTGTACCTCAAAATAAAGGGTGATGCCTTTCTGTGGAGGCTTAAAAACCTCCCATAGGTGTTATAGGGTAGCTCAAAGAAGGGAGTGCCAGCTCAGGTGTCATCCTCGTCGCTTGACCGAGGTTCCAAATTACGATATCCGTCGTCAATGGCTCTAGTATTGCTTTATAATGAGACGTTAATAAACACTCACATACTTATTGTACCTCAAAATCAAAATTACAAAGAATTCTGATGTCTACCTCGTCACGTAATCATAATTCGAAAAGGAGCACCAATAGTCATCCTGTAATTCTAAGATGACGTCAATTGGAAACCAACCAAGCATTTCCATAAATCAAAATTTGGTTTAGGTTCTTTTTTGGTTATGTTCCTTATTATTATTATTTTCAGCTTTGTATGTTTGTACCTTGCAATTACATATGTATTTCGTTTCATTTACCTTTCATTTGTAAAAAAATGTAAATTTAATGTGTGCTACTCTAAAAAATGTAAACTAAGATTTTGTTCTATAAAGACTGAACGCGGGGTGGTTGTTTCCCGGTGGATCGTTTTGTAGCTCTAAACCTCTTTCAGGTGAGCTCGGTTCTCTTGGGCATTCCGCCAATTACCCTCTTCTTGCTTTATAGTGAAACTTTAATATAAGACTAACTCTTACATTATTCTATTACATTATTATCTTATTACATTATTTCATTCTTCTAATAAAATAGTACAGTAAAAAGGAAATCACATTCTCAGAAATTAGGTCCTCCCAGATGGGATTCGAACCCACGCCCTTTAGATTAGAAATCCAACGCGCTATCCATTGCGCTACAGGGACACAGCGAACCATTTTCCATTCTACATATGCTGTTGGATTATTATTTTTGTTTGTTACTATTTATTAATTAAATAGAATTAATGAATCAATATTTGAAAAAACTGTATTAACATCAAGTGTCATCCACTATAAGTTTAAAAAAAGTATTTGAATTGGAATGGATTAATAGGAAGTATTTTATTAACGATTGAAAAATTGAACATGATATATATATATGTATAGGAAGAGAGTGAACTAATAGTAGGAATTGAAAAAATGACGGTTTTGTTTCCAAGTAAATTCCTGTTTTTCTAACCACTTGATCTAGAAGTGTATAGAGTAAACAAATATAAAGGTGAAGCCCGTAATGATAACATTCCTTTAGAAAACTCCTTTTTTCAAAGAATAATTAAAGTACAAAGTTCCATCTTTTTTTACACGACCAAAAAAAAAAAAAGAAAAGAAAAACAATTTTAAGAATTATCTCCGTTTCTTTGAGATATAATACAAGGCAAAACTTTCGACTTTGTTTTCTCTTTGGAACTCAATGTAATCGGTATCAATTTCCTTTTATTAGAAAAATCCCAATCATTGTAAAAGCTCTTTACCGAAACATGTGAAGCATTCAATTAAATATTTTACATTATTATAATTATTGATATCAAGTTCTAATATTAAGAATTGGATTGTGTTTAAAACATTCTTAAAGCTCTCAACTCTTGATTTAAAGAGGACAGAACTTGAATTTCAAAACTTGAAGTAGAATTATCTTTTACGCTCCCATAACCCCCTTCTCTAAATTGCATGTCAGTAAAACCCATTTTAGTGGATTTCTAATCAACAAAAGAAATATGCTTAACAAATTTCAAGTTTAAGTCTAACAGCTCAAAACGGAAATATTAATATGTAACGCCACTTAACCCCTTTTTTAGAGGATCTCAACTCAATAAAAGAATTCCGCCAAACCAAATTTCGTCCAAGTTTAATAGATCAAAAGTGAGAATTTCGTTTATCTATAGCACCCCTGTAACCCCCCCAAAACCCGATTGGATGTTGATTACTTCAAAGCTCATGCTTAATGGATTTCTACCCAACAAAAGAAACATGCGTTCAAAATTTCTAGTCTGTAAGTCTAATAGTATAAAAATGGTAACTTTTGTCTATAACGCCCCGCAACCCTCTTTGGGAGTCTTATCTCCACAAAACCCGTGCTCAGAGGATCTCTAGTCTACAAATGGGCCATGCCTGACAAATTTCAAGTCTGTTGGACTAATAGTTCGAGAAATATCGTGATGAATGAGTGAGTTGCTTTTCTACTATATAAATGTAAGATTTAGTCAATAATATTGTTACGTTGATCTGGTTTCAAGGATTTTATGCAAATCAGTCGCAAAGAACAAGGCAATTCGTTAAGAGGGATGAAAATTTATTGTCGAAAATCAATCCTTGAAAGACAGGATACAGAGAAAAATTCGCAGAATGAATCTCAACTATCATGGTCTAAAATACAAGTACGTTAAAGATTATTCACAAGTAATCACACTAGTCTTCTCCAACAGCAGAAATAATCACTAATCACTGGTCGACTCTTCAGCGGTCAAGGTGATACTACTAATCATTAGTTAAAACTATACTAACCAAGTTTCCGTGAGCGTCTCCCTATTTATAGGCCTCACTGATCCGTCGAGAAAGATCCGCTTGCGTCATAGATCTTGATATTAGTTTATTTCTCCACCATTTCCAGAAGAATCCATAGGGTAGCAAACTCGCCTAAAATTACCGTCAAAATAGTCGTCAACTTAGTCGCTAAATATAATGCCAATTTGGCTCTTTTGCTAAGATCTGTTCAAGTTTCCATTGAATCACCGTTATAATGTAAGGAACGGTGTTGCTTGTAAATATTACAGTTTTTAACATAACATAAACGTATTACACATTTAAATAAGAATTATCTACACTCTTTTTTACACAAAATTCGTATCAATATTATCCAAATCGTAAGCTAAAGCATGAACTTAGATTTATTAGCCGAGTCAGGAAAATAGTTTCTTATCATTCTTCTATTTTTTTTAAACACTTTATATCTTTAAAGCTAGTTTTCATCCGAATTTTTAAAAAGTTATCTCATCGAATTGTCCACTTATTTTTTAAAGTCTAAATGAATTCTAGTCCGCCTATCTTCGTTTCTTTCTTGCATTTATAAGTAGACCTCTTTAAATTTCTTCATTGCGGGGGCAAGAAAATCTATTTAAAGAGTTCATTGTGATTGACGAATATACTCATCATGGAGAAGTCGCAAGATTTTGTGTATTGACGAATATACTCGTCATGGAGAAGTCGCAGGATTTTGTGTATTGACGAATATACTTGTCATGGAGAAGTCGCAGGATTTTGTGTATTGACGAATATACTCGTCATGGAGAAGTCACAGGATTTTGTGTATTGACGAATAAGACAAGCTCATGTGCTCCGTATGCCCCGGCTGAAACAGCGTGAAGTTCGTTACTGATGTGTGCGACGATAATGTTTTTTTAAATGTTAGCCTAAACGGGGCAAAGGCAAAAGTCGGAAAGTTGATTTGTATCGATTTTTTAAAATTCTTACCTTTATATATAGTTTAATTTTCTTGCGTTTTTCTAGTAATATGTATGCGATATATGTTTATGTTAACCAAATAGATAAGTATCAGTAATAAAAGTGCCAATTTTTTAAAATAAACCCATCTTTTTGATACGATATTTTAACAGCGCAACTATGTGATTGATTCGTATCGCCCGATTTTCGTGGCACATGTAATTGCGTGCTCACGGGTTCTATGAGTATTTTAGTGGGGAAGGTGAATAGTTTTATAGCACAAATTGCGTTTTCAGTGGATTGCGAAGATTATAATTTTTGTCCCGAAAAAATAGTTAATGTCAAAATTTAAGTGTTTTTTTTTCGTATGTTAATGAAGACCTTAGAAAACGATTTGACTATTTATTTTAAGTGAACAATGTATATAGTTAATTTTACAGTTGGATATCTTTAATTAATTAATTAGCTATAACAGATTAAATTTTCCAAAGTTGAGTATTTTGTTTATGTATATCCCTTAATTTTCAATATAGTGATCCAAAAAAATTATTCCATGAAAAAAACTGCAGCAAATCTTAATGCGGTACATAAAGGGTTAAACTGGAGCACCACAGTTAAAAGGTTAAGGTTGTCTTCAGTAAAAGTACGAGAGCTTGAACTAAACGCGAAGCACATTATTTTCAGACAGAAAAAATTCCTCAATTTCTATGGAAATTTGTAATATAATGCCTCATACCTCTGTTAACAATATAGTGTTTTTAAAAATGCCAAAATATTCCATGAATACTTTCTTTTTTGTTATAATACGTGAAGGCATATAGCTCATTTAACATTACGGTATAGGAGAAAAAGCGCGAAACACATTTTATACCTGAAAAAATGAATAAACTCGGTTAAAAACGGGAAGTATAATAAAAAAATTTTGCTCTCTAAAGCATAGTGAAGCCATTTCTTTTATATCTGAAAAAATGTTCCAAATTCTGGTCCTATTCTTTAACATTAACCGAAGACAGCCTTAAAATACTTAACTAGATTTTTTTAAATGATTCAGTAGCCCATATTAATAATTATAACGAAACAATTAATTACACTTGAATTTCCGATCATGATATCTTTCAAAATTATTGCACTCAGACCTTTAACATTGATTCACAATTTGTAGTTTGCCCCCCTAGCACAGATTAGTAATAAAATAAACAACGTGTCGGTCTTCCCAGGAGATGTTTACAGTTTTCCACTTCTCTTTTAACTGGGTACCAAGTTCCACCTTTTCCATATTAGCTTCCTTAACAGATTAGAATAAATCATTCAAGTAGCTATCACACGCCATCGATAAACAATGTTTCAAATTCAAGCCTCCTGACGTCACAGCCTACCCCCCAAGGATCGTAATCGTCTGTTTTATCGAAACATTGGTATCTGCGGACGAGATGGATGCTAATAATAAGCAAAATCTCACTCTCCTGACGCATAATATGTTATGTGACTTCATGCCCTCTAGCCCTCCCCCTTTTACACCTAAAAATAGTAAAATATAATACAGATTAAAAACCTATAATTTATTTCAATTAAGATTTTAAAGATTACGCGAGTAACATACTCTAATAGCATGTGAACAAATATCTCTCAATCTTTTAAAAAACATATTTCGCACTTTTTTACTTTTTACAAAATAAAAAATGATTAATACTGTATTACTCGAATTTAAGACGCCGTCGATTTTAAACCGCCCTCCAAATTCTGAAAATTTTTTTGTAAAAAAAATGCTGTCGTAGTCCAATACCTTAAATATTTTAAAAGTAAGTAGAGCTCTCTATACCAGTTGTCAAAAGAAACATTTAAGTTGATAAATTTGCAAAAAATCAATATTGGGAAAGTAAGGGTCTACCCCATACCGAAAAACATGGCAAGGGGTCTATGAGGCAAAAAAATTTGGGAACCTCTGATCTAAAACGAGAAGATGGGCCCGGGCGCCTCGAGGCTCTCCAGGTGGGAAAATGTCAATGTTGCATTCAGTGTGAATTCAAATGTTTGCATTCAGTGTGAATGCAAACTTAAGTGACTGTGATACATGTATTCTGCTTCTTTGAAATATTTTACGTATCTTTTGTAGTCCACGATATTTTACAGCAAAATTGAGTATATTTTTTCCTCCTTTGACTTTTTAAAGCAATGGTTATAATCATAAAATGCATTGGGGAAAAAAATCAACCTTAATCTTTTGAAACCACAGGTGGAATGGATACACTTTTATCACTGTTGTATTGTTGACTAACAACATACTATCAAAATGTATGAGATTAATGCGTTACATTAAATTTTCTTTAGAATTTTCTTGATACAGTGATCGCTCAATGTCACAGATAGTTGCTGTGAGAAACACATTCGTGTTATATCCGTTTTAATGTGCTCTTACACATCCGTATTTTAGATTAATAGTTATATATCCCAGATGACACCAGGTTAGATTGATATCCTTCTGTGTGTATGTTGTAAAGAATATTAAAAAAATGTATTTTATTTTATTTCGAGACAGGATTTTTCGAAATTTCTTTCTCAACTTTAAAGGGTGTTTTCACCTAATGCTGTGAAAAGAAATCGAACTTCCCTTCAGTTCTTTTCCTAATTTCATGAATTATTTTGAGAAGAATTGTTGAAAAAAAATGTTATTTTTTTAATATATGTGTTCAAAAATGCAATATTAGTTCATTTTATTGTTTAATATTGTTATCGTACTTCGCGCTTACAATTATTTCCCTGAGTACGAAAAAAACAAAAAATAAGTGAAAATATTTTCAGCAATAACTTATATGGGAAAACCTTTAAATTTATCCGAATTACTTATTCTTTAGACATTAATTTGTATAGCACTAACAAAATCTGCACATTCCCCTTTTTTTTTGAGACCTTAAGAATCAAAAATAGTTTTAATGTCTTTTAAAAATGAAAATTTTAGAGCTATAGTAATTGATGACAGTGAGTTCTGATTACGGATAACATATCACAAATGTGTGAAAAGGGGCTTAGAAACTTAATTTGCATTAAAAAGAGTTTCCCGAAAATTACAGTTGAACCTGTTTTTGTGCGGTTGATAAGAACCGCATAAAAATAACCGCACAAAAAAATATTGGAAAATTTTATGAATTCTTACATATAACAAGCAAATTCGTCGAAGCACTGCAGAATTTTTTATGCGGTCACACAAAAATAAAATCGCCTAAAATAGGACCGCTCAAAAACAGGTTCTATAGTACATAATTTAATATACGTATCACTTAAAGCTATGAAAAGTATTACAAATGTTACAGAATACAGAAACTCTAATTTTCACACTTGTGCCATTCACTTGATTATTGCCACGTTAATTAATTGTCCCTGGTCTCTACGATGTTGTCAGTGTTGAGTCGTGAATTAGAGTCCTAGTCACTAAAGACCTGCAGTTCTGAGGGACTGATGCACGTTAAATCTGTCTGCCCTCACGTTAGCGTATCGCGGAGTGAGTGAGTGAATACTAACGTCGCACTGTTCAGCTACACGGGGGCGTTTGGCGACAGACCATGTAATTTTGAACCATAGTCAAGTGACGTGGACGACACCTAAGCTGGCACCCCCTCTCCTAACTACCACACCACACCTTTGGACGGACGTTTCAGTCTCGACAGATTTAACGTGCATCTCTGCCCTACACGGCGGGTCTTTAGTGGTACTGGACTCGAACTCATAACATGCCTGTCATGTTCCAATACCTTGACCTCTGGGTTACCGCAGCCCTAGCGTATCGTGGAAGCATGAAGAAAAAGATGCCAGCTTGTATGTCATCTTCGTCACTTAACTATAGTTCAAAACTGCGAGGTCCATCACCAATAACCCTTTGACGGAATCCAAGTGGTGGTCACAGTATCCTAGTGATTATGGTCACGAACTTGTGACCAGCATGTCTTAAGTACGAGCACAGAGTCTCTGAAAACCCGCCTTGTAATGGAGCTGATGCACTTTAACTATGTCGAGGTTCAAAGTCCTTCCGTTGGCGTGGTGTGGTTATAGTAGTGGGGGTGTCAGCTCATTTGACCTCGTTCCTTGACCACGGTTCACGAGGTCCGTCCCTTGTAGCTCTCGTGTTGCTGTATAATGTGGCGTTAATAGACGCTCACTCAGTCCCTTCATGTTAGCCATGGTAGCCGATTGGTCATGATCGCTACGGTCAGTGGCGCAACGTACAGGATTCTTGTAGGCCCAAAGCCTGAATAGTGCCAATTACGTAAGATCCGTCTTAGGGGCCTAAGACCTAACTTTACAGGGGGCCCTAATATTCACCGTTACGTCACTGTCTATCGTGTTTTTTTCTGTTTAGAGGTGGATTAGAGTGGTTAAATTACTAAATATGATCCATGTATAGGGACAAAAGCACGTTTAATTTGCCTGTCCTCATGTTGATGTAGAGTGCTAGCTCACATGTCATCTTGATCACTTGATCATAGTTCAAAATTACATGGTATATAGAAAAAAACCCTTTGACTTGACACAATTATATTTTTAACAAATGATGCTTTTAATCAGTACAATTATTGGCTTTTGCTGACGATATTGATATAATTGCTCGAACACCCACCACACTAAGACAAGCCTCCCTATCTTTAGAGAAAGAGGCCCTCAGGATGCGGCAGAAAATCAATGAGAATAAGACCAAATACAGGAGTTGCGGCAAATCATGTTTTAACAATTTCCACCTTAAAATTGAAGAGTTGAAGTTTTAGTTTTAGTTGAACCTTTAAGTTTTGAAGTTGTTGACATTTTCACTTATTTAGGTTCGGAAATTAACAATAGAAATGGTTGTACTACTGAAATCCAAAAGAGAATTATACTGTGGCTAATAGATGTCTTAACGAAATTCGAAAATATGTGAAATTAAATTTAATCAAAAGAAAAACAAAGGTTCTATTGTATAAAAGTCTTTTAAGATCAGTGTTAACTTATGCATGTAAAACTTGGTCCATGTCTCGAACAGATGAGAACATGATAAGTATCTACGAAAGGAAGATTTTCAGATTTATGTTTAGAGGAATTGAGGAAAATGGAACGTGGCGAAGAAGCTCAAATTTCGAGCTCTATCAATCATATAAAGAATCTGACATCGTTAACTTCATCAAAATACAACGAATTAAATGGACAGATCACGTTGTCAGAATGGAAGAAGACCGCACCACTAAAAAAAGTCTTCAATGCCCAACCAATTGGCACACGAAGAAAGGGCAGGTCAAATCTTAGATGGATTGATGGCCTAGAAAAAGATCTCCTAAATTTGAGAACTAAGAAATGGAGAGCACAAGCAAAAAGAAGACTGGCCTGGAAAACTTCTTGAGATGGCCAAGGCGCACTCTGGTCTGTCGAGCCACTGAGGAAGGAAGGAAGGAGAATATTGTTTTTCCCTCTTTGGTTATGTTGATAGTTGAATTTAAATTTCTATCGCAGACATGCTTTTGCGAGTAATTGTGAATATAATTTCCTTTTTGTCTCTTGAGTTGTAATTTTCTTGTTCGGTATTTGCTTTGTATTTTTTGTATTTTGGTGAGTTCGGGAGTTTCTCCAGGGGCCAGATTTTAACTTCAAACTCTTTGGGGTTAGCAGAGTCCCTTTGGGGCAGTCCGTATTGTTTCATAACTCTCAAATTCCTCCAAAATACGATGTTAGTAAAACAAAATCAATCATTTCATAATAACTAGAAATATTATTTTATCCCTATTGTTTTAATAAAAGGAAAATGAGATTTCTGTTTGTTAAGTCAGACGAGAAATTTATTTATTTCATATATGTATTCGAAAATATTTATTAAGTGCGCAATCGAGAGTACTGCGTATGATAAATCGACATTAAACACACTGTAAAATAAACATTTCCTATTTTGGAGAAAATGTTTCTCGAAATCATGATGTAATACTACAAAAAATGCAAAATTTCTTTTCCAAATAAAATTCAAACATCACAATTTATGTGAACTGATATAAAACGGGATAATTATACAATAGGCTTTGCCTTCACAGGAAATTCTTTAAATAAACAAATATCAAATTGTGTAATTGTTGGCACATTTTTTCCTACACGCATACTAAGATAGAACCAAATTTAAAAGGGAATCTCTTTGAATACCACAATATAAACATATTCAGTTAATGTTATTGTGAGATTCTGAATATTAATATCCGCATAATCTGAATATTTTCAACTCTATCTGTCTTATTTATATATTTAAATGTTCATTTTTTTAAAATTCTCGAGTACATGCAATTTAAGGTAATATATTTTACGCAGTAAGGAAAAAGTGTTTCATTTTTTTTATAAATTTTATCTTTTTTTACAGAAAATTATTTTAAAAAATCTAGATATTTCAATTGAGTGAACTGTGGCTGCGTCATTTTAAAATGATTGGTGAATATTATGAAAACGCACAAAGCATAAATGATCCAACAGAAAAATATTATGAGTTGTTAATAGTAAAATTGCGTTGAATCGTCTCTCATAAATATTTCTTCAAAACATTTGAATAATTAAATATTTTTATCAAATATTTATTTATTTGATATAGCATTTGTTTTCGAAACATCAATAATTCGTGTTAATTTTTTCAGAACTTGTTTAAAACAAAGTCATGCTAATTTTAACACGCTTTTATTAGATTCCCCTGTAGGTACGTAATCTTTGAATTCAACTTTTACCCACTTTAAAAGGTCAGATTAATTTGAAATTTTGCACACTTGTCCAGGACCGTACACAATACAATAATTTAAAAATTTTGTTCCTTTGTCCGGATCAGGATCATTAGGATAAACGATTTCCCATTTTCAGTCTTGGCGACTCATTCCAAATCCCATTTTCAGATTTGGCGTCTAAAAGACCAAGTTACAGCCCTGAAGCAAAAACGCTCATGGTTAATACAAATGCAATAAATAAAAAAATGAAGGAAAGTAAGGAACAAAGAAAAGGGGAAGTGAATAGGGGCAAAATGCGTCAGCAAATTTTTACCATAATTTTCAGAATTCCCAAGTTATTTTTAAAACAGAAATAAATAAATTAAAGTTTTAAGAAAAATTAAAGGAACACGCTTTTATTATTTTAGATGAAATTTAAAAAATGAAAAACAAGCTAGTTTTAAAAAACTAAAAAACTCGCTTTTGTATTTAATTGAACTAAAAAGTAAGAAATTACTCTTAATATAAGAATAAAGTGATTAACGAGAAAATTAATGTGGTAATGGTAAAAACGTGCTTTGTACTACATTTTTACACTAACTCAGCATTTCGGAATAGAACTCGTAAGAAATTATAACAGAATATAGAGCCCACCACGCTTTTACCCCCAATGACATTAATTTTCTCGTTAATTTTTATTCTTATATTAAGGATTATAGTTTACTTTTTAGTTTGATTAACTGTAAAAAAGCGTTTTTCTAGTTTTTTTAAAGTATAATTTATTTCGAAAGAACAGCATGAAAAAAAAATGCCCGGATTCGGAGTGTTTGCATAAATGCGAAATGCAAAGTGTAGTCAACAGTATTTATTACAATAAAGTTAAAAACAAACAAATAAAAAAATATAAAGGAAAGAAAAAACAAGTAATATAAAAAAAAATTTAAGTCAATTCCTATACTTAGATCAAAGAAGAAAAATTTTATTTTAGCTACTTTTTATTAAATAGTTACAATTAATATAGATACGCATATACATAAAACAGAATCACAACGTTAAGTGGTAATTCATTTTTATTAATTATCATCATCACAAACTAACTGAATGCTTTAAAACGTGAAAAAAAACCTTTTCAAGTTTAGACACAAGTCGCCAAAAGAGTCTCTAAGTCTCCAAAAATGATGCCAACGTAGCTGTGTTTGTAATTCTTTAAATAATTAGTTTTAATCAATTGATTTTTATTAGTTATAATTAAATTATTGTACTGTAATCCAAAATAATCATGCATATAAAATTTCAGCTCAATGGAGCGCTTTAAAATGTATTTTATTAACGATTGAAAATTCCACCAAGATAAATAAATAAATATATAGAGAGAGAGTGTGAGCTTAATTCTACGAATTGTGAATAAACAGGATTTTACAAAATTGCTATGACACTCTATTGCTCAAGATATCTTCAAAGTATCCCACGTAATTTTTTCCCTTTTAGAGAACTTGGGAAACAAAATGCATAAAAGAGTTTCGATATTAGTCGGGAATTGATTTCAAAGATTTACAAGAAAATTTTACAATATTTTCAAATAGCTGTCGATTATTTTTTAGATGTGTTTTGGGTTAAAGTTGGGCTATATAGCGTTTACTGGCAGATGAAACTTTAATTTTTAACAGTGATCTAGTGCCCAGAACGATACCTGAATAATTATTCCACATTTCTAATTTTTACGTGTCGGATGTGGATATTGAAATCCCGTACCATTTAATGCAGGAATAGGCATTAAGTGGATCGCGATCGACCGGTGGATTACCAAGACATTTTGGGGGTACAGTTTCTACTAAGTCGTGAATACTAAAAGAAACATATTTGTGAAACACCGTTGCCAGCTAGACTGGAGACTTGGTAGATCACAACACCTAGAAAAAGTTAAAAGTAGCCCGTCCCCTGGAAAAGTCTGTCCACCCTTGATTTAATGTGTATCACTCTCAAACATTCCTTCTGACGTATCTTTAGCGGAATCAAGAATCGAAGGAACTTTACGCAAACATCGCTGCCATCCGTTATTTTCCATATCATGACCGCCTAATCTTTACAAGCCAAGCATAATATACATTTCAATCAAACATCTATGTGATTTAATGGATTAAATACATGTGACGTGATAGTCACGTGATAACTGCAATCAAGTGTTTTCGATCAATCAATTCATAAATTCATGTGACTTCATAGTTAAGTGATAACTGCAATCACGTGTTTTCAGCCAATCAATTCATAAATTCATGTGACGTCACAGTCACAGGATAAGAGCAATTACAGGTCTCCAGCCAATGAGCTCATGCTCTTCGCTGTTGCCAACTTTTCCTTTTTTGTGGAAACTTTCCTTTAAAAAGTTCATATTTTTAAATATTCAAAAAGTATTTAGGAAAACAAACTGCACGTGATTTAAAAGTACATGTATAATTTAAGAAATTTATTTTTAATTTAAAGACTTTTTACAAAATCGTAATATTTGTACATTTTTATCCAGTTATCAAATTTAAAATTGTATCTAGATCTTACAAGTAGATCAACGAGTACAAATCTAATGTCAGTTTTGAACACGTGATCATATTTATCATGTGACTGTCGTGAATTTAGCCCATTCTTCAAAGTTTCGAAGTAATATTTTTCACTTCCTACTATTAGCTCTCTCTCTCTCTCTAACCCTATTATAATTTTAATTTCTCATATATCCTTCTATGTCTGGTTTCTTACAATCTCAATTTTTTTTTGGTTTTGTTTGATTAATGTTCATCTCTCATTAGTAGAGAATTTGCACTATATTTATTTATACATATATTCATCTTGTTCAAATTTCCAATCGTTAATAAAATACTTTCTATTCATCCAATGAATTTCAAATACATTTTTTTCAAATTTGTATTGGGTGACACTTGATGGTAATGAAGTTTTTTCAAATACTAATTCATTAATAAAATAAAATTAAATTAATTACTGGTTTTCGATGCCAATTTAGATTCGTTTCCATTGTTGTAACAATGTCACTGCTAAAACAAAGATAAAAGTTGGCGTTGAAAACCGATTTTTCAGCTAAACTAGCCAAACGGGGTGTACATTGTTACAACAATGTAGACAAATCATGCTTTTTTTCAATTCCAACTTTTTTCACTCTCCTTTTTTTTTTACTTATATATATATATCGCTCAAATTTTCAATCGTCGATAAAATACTTTCTATTCATCCATTCAAAGTAGAAATTTACTTAATTTATATATATATATATATATATATATATATATATATATATATATTGCTCGTTTTAAAAATATTTGATCTGGTTAAAAAGAAAATGATTTGTGGGCCATATAAAAGCAAAAATGTTCAATTTACATAACGTAAATAAATCTTATCAATGGAATTTAACTTTAGAAAAGTTGCAAAAAGTCTGAGCAAGAGCATAAAGAAAATATACAGATGAGATCGGTTGAAAGAAAAGAGAAAGGAGAAAGTGAAAAAAAAGCGGAATAAGAAATACATGTAATAATTCAAGTCGGCATCTTCAAAAAAATACTACGTTTTTCATTTTATCAACATTTCGTAGTATGTAAAAATGAAATAAAAATAAAGCTGACCTTAAAAAAACCCTTCTAAACAAAGAGAAACACCCATCTCTTCTCCTGTTTGTCTAAATAATGTATACTCAAGATCGCCTTTATAACCTCCGATTTTCTGCACGTGGCTTGCCAAACAATAGAGATGATGCCACACGAAAAAAAGAAACACACACCTTTTTTACATCTGTTTATTTGTTTATTTTAACGACTTTTTAAAATCCTTCATTGGTGAGTCACATTTTCTGCTTCATAAAAAAAACACACACACACACCTTTTTTTCGGCATTGGGAAATAAGATTCTATAGAGAGAGAAAGTGTTCTAAAATAGTACCAACAAAAAGGTTCTTTTTCCTTTCTCCGATCCAACACCTTTTTTTAAATCATCCACTCTTTCTCCTACACCTATTTTGTTACCTGAAGTTGGCAATTATTGTTTCTGTTTCTCGAGTACGTTAAAATAAAGCTGCGCGAGGGGGAAAAAAACGTAATCTGGAAAAAGGGAAAAAAAGATAAGAGATGTGTGGACGAATAGAGAAGATTTAGACTTCGCCCTGAAGGACTCTTTGGGGGGTCTAGTCTTTGAACATTTCTGTAAATAAGTTCGGCAGTACTCAGCTCGTTTGCTTTTCTTTATTTTTGTTTCACCGCGCACTCTCTTTGTTTTCTTCTTCTTTTTTTATTATTATTATTATTATCAACTGGTTGCTCATCTAGAGCTGTCCACTTGACTCTGAAGGTAGATAAGAAAGAATCTTTATTATTTTTTCCGTTATTACAAACTTCTTGAAGAATGAAATCTTAACATTTTAAGTGTTTAACTCCGGTGGAGAAAAGGGGGGGAAGAGCTTTTAATTTTTTTTTTTCGTTGTTGCTGTTCCTTTGCTTCGTTTAAGAGGAGTTGGAAACCTCTCTATGATGTACTGACAATGTTAAATTGGCTGCTTTCGATGTACCTTTTCTCAGAATCTGTTATATGTACATATTTGAAATTTTTCATACAATTATAATACACCTTTTTCATTATACTGAAATGAGCTTTTAGCTTATTTTGAATTTTTTCGTACTTTATGAAATATTTTATCAAACATTGCGAAATTGGATCCACTTTTCACATAAAACATTTGTAAAATAAATTTTTGAGTTTCTTACAAAAAGCTCACTTCAGTATATATTAGCCATCCTTATAAATATATCATAAGCAATTTACATACCTGTGAACAGTAGTTTCTCAGAAAAGTTGCATCGAACATTAAAATTTACATTTTGAGATAAATTGATTTTAATGTATACAGTGAGACTTCTAAAAGGCTAGGAAATCAAAAAATAAAATGCTCAATTTACAATAAAAGATACATGTTTTGGATTATATCAGATGTTCAGCTTTTAAGCCAAAACGAAGTACTTTGTTTACATTTTTTTGCCATTCAAATGGGCGTGGCCCAGTTTCAACGATTATTTAAAAATAGGTTTAAAAAGCTTCTAATTACGCTGGAGGTTAAAGTAAGGTATTTTTAGAAAGGTTAAAATCTATAGAAAATGTAAAATTCAATCAATTAGAAAATTTAAAAATCTCAAATTGGCAAAAAAATATGATTTTAGCTTTCCAACATCCCTTAAGTTATTGTTACTGCAGCCGTTGGCAAACTAGAGATTTTCACCATAAAATGTGTTTCACTAAAGCTTAATATTATATGAAATATATATAGCAGAGTTGTATATAAGTAATTTTTATTTTAAATGATTCTCATTGTAAAATTTTTGAAAAAGATGTGAAAAATTTTCTTTAAAAAAAATAAAACAATTTTCTTACAAAGAATTAAATGCGTTTAACCTTTCAATTTTTGTATTATATTAAAACAACTGCATGAAAAAGCAATTCCAATTCTTCCAAACAGCATTCTGTTCTTTTACATAGCGCTTGTTGATGGCACTATATGTACCCATTATGTGGGACTTAATTTAAATACTAATAATTTGCATGCATCCTATCGCCCGTTTTGGATGCTTTCTTTATGATGTTGAATTTTGGGTGACAAGCACTATATGCAAAATATTAAATTTCCAAACCATTAAAGTGACAATTTCAGAATATTTTGCTTGTAATTTGATGAAAAGATGGAATGTAAAATATTTATTTCTTCGATGTGTATTCTATTTAATTAGAATAAAACAAGTAATATAAACAAAAAAAATTTAAGTGAATTCCTACTTAAGTCAATAAAGAAAAATTTTATTTTAATTACTTTTTATTAAATAATTACAATTAATATAAGTATGTATATACATAGGACCAAATCATAATATTAAGTGGCAAAATAGAAGGAGATTTTCCTAGCAATTTTTTATTTTTCTTTCTATGTATAGCGTTGGACTATTATTTTTGTTTCTTACTATTTATTCATTAATCAAATTTAATTATTCCGAGAAAATTGTATAGTAAAAAGGAAATCACATTCTCAGAAATTAGGCCATCCCAGGTGAGATTCGATCCCACGATTTTTGGATTAGAAGGGACACGACGAACGATTTTCCTTTCTATATATGCTGTTGAACTGTTACTTTTGTTCGTCGCTATTTATTCATTTTTTAATTTAATTAATGAATGAATATTTGAAAAACTGTATTAACATCAAGTGTCCATCCATTATAAGTTTTAAAAGTTGCATTTCCTTGACGTTCCACCGAATTAAAACGATTATGAAATTGTTTTAGTACACAGCTGCTGTTTTTGAGGAAATCAATAAACAAGCATAATTAAGTACAACTCCACTTTTAAAATTTTAGCTCTTGAAAAAATGCCATGGAACACCTTCAGTGACAAATTAATCGGGTTATTTCGTAACCCATAATAATAAACCTGTTAGTGAATCCATGAAGTTAACTAAACAGCTTTTTTTATGAGTGTGATGACTATCAATGTCTTCCTCTATGAATTTTCTATTATCGAATTGTTTTGTAATATTATATGTAATTAGAGAGAGAGAGAGCAGTTTTATATATTTTTGTTTTGGAGTCTTCATTGAAGGTTGTGTATTTTTTGTCATTCCTGTTTGTATATCTAATACACACAAAAACGATGAATATATATTTAATTTTACTGGAAAGTGCGCAGCCTCTTCTGCTAATTGAAAAATAGTTGAAATATTTGGCGTTCCGTGAGACTTGAATGCAGTTTTTATTTAGAACATCTTGTTTTGCGATAATTATTTTTCAAATAATATGTAAAAGACAAAATATATTACTAGCTGTTATCTGTTTGCTTTGTCGGGTATTTCCCTATGTTGTAAGACAATATATAAAGAAATTTAAGTTATTAATTTCTAAGTCCTAGCACAAGGGCAACTCGCTTTGAATAATTTTACAGCCGCAAGATTCATTACAACTTTACAAAATACCTATAAAACTTATACAACTTTACAAAATACGTATAGAACTTATAGAACTTTACAAAATACGTATGTTTTCAGTGTAGTGTTTTGTAAGAAATAAATATCCCATAATTGTTCCTATTTTATCACGTTACTCCTATTTTTATAGATAAACAGAAGTAGTCAGTGTTACACTGTAGCGATACCCTGCAGCGTCACGCTTGATTCCTGTAACTTTTTTTCAACTTACACCCACGAATTGTTCCTTTCGAAAACGAAAGTTATCAAACATAATTCACTCTCAAACCTATCGGGCAAAATCCCGCAACAACAATTAAGATGCGCAAATACACGCATTTGAGATCGACTTGCAAAAACTAATTGAAATAATTGAGAAGAAACTACCCCATTGTGTTTAAAATAAATTAAACATTACTTCATCATTACATTATAATTATTGTATTATCTATGTTTGAATACATGAAAAATAACGAAAAAACAATAATAGTAGTTCTCGAAATCTAATTTCAAGATATATATTTTTATAAGCGGCTCGTAGGGTTATAATGTTTCCCGAAGTGGCTCGCAAGGTCATGTGGGTTGGCCACCCCTGCATTAAGCTTTCGACTTTACTGAGAAACATTTTTTGTGACCCTCGCCTTTTGATTTTAAAAAACAAACAAGACTTGAATTTCTAAAGCGAAAGTACATTTATCATATACGCCCTCCCCCTCCATAATTCCCCCCCTGAGTGGATTTCTGCAAAACCGATTTTTAGGAGGATTTCTGCTCAACAAAAAAAACATGCCTGCCAAATTTCAAGTCCGTAGGTCTAATAGCTCAAAAGTGGGAATTTCGTTTGTCTGTAACACTCCCATAACCACTATTGAGAATCGATACCCTCAAACCTCGTTCGTAACAAATATACTCAACGAAGGGAAGATGCTGGCAAGTTTTAGGTTTGTAGGTCGTATAGTCTAAAAACGGAATTTTTCATGTGCTTTATACTTAAATTTTAATTTATCAAGCTTACCGCTATATCCTGGGTAAGCAGCCAAGGTCCTTATAACCTCTATTCTGGCTTTAATCCGGCTATACTCCGTTGGGATCAGTTCCACTTTTGGTCAATCTGCACCGGCACTGTTAAGCTAATTCCCAGACTAAAGATTTCTCTTCTAGACTATATTTCATATCACCTTGCGACTACCTTACTACTTAGCAACTCCACTTAACGAACCCATGAATGCTAAACTTCCCATATATATACACATGATTCCTAATTTACATATACACGTTCTTCTTCTTGAGTTGGTTGGAAAGAATTACCATTCTGGCCCCAAAGAAATTCCAAGAGGACAGTTAATTGAAATCACGACGAAAGCTCCGTCAAACCATCTTTAGACCATCTTAGGAGATCTCTGCTCCCTATTACAAAGATAGATGATTGTTAAATTTCAAGTTTGTCGTCTAATAATTCAAAAAGAGGTATTTTTATCTATAATGCCCCCTGTAATCCGCTCAGCACTCTTGGAAGTCGATTTACACAAAACTTGCTCTTAATGGAACTCTACTCTACAAAAGAGCCATACCTGCCATATTTAGTCTATAGGTCTAACAGTAGGGCTTCGAACTAAAAATGTTTTTCGTTCCGGTTCTACTAAAATTAAATATAACGGTTCAGTTCAGGTTTCATTCAGCCGAAAATAACGACTTTCGGTTCAGTTCCGTATGAATAGTTAGTTTTATTTTGTGTACATTCTTATTTGTTCTAAAAATATAATTCTATCATTAGCAAATATATATATATATATATATAATTCTATTAAAATGTAGATTTTATTCTTTTTCTAATTGGTACACTATGTGAATTGATACACTTAACCTGCATGTACGATACGAGCGGTGAGCTGAGAACGGCGAGCATTGGTTTTGTTATCCATTATTAAAATCGAATTTGATAACTAGGTTCATGATTATGTCGACTATGTATACCCGCGTCACTTGCCCTTCTCATCGTGCACTTGACCTTGCAATAATTATGAAATTTTTTTTATTTATTTATTTAAGGTAAGAAAATTGTCTTTAATTATTAATACAAGGTGTGACACAAAAAAAACGAGACTGTGTAACTTGAAAAAAAAGTGGAGTGGGTAACAACTGTTTGGGTGATAGCATCCCACACACCTACTCTATCCATGTGGCCAGTTTTGTTTAATCGATCACGCCAGTCGGGAGCACTGCCTCATTGAGAGAACACGAGCAATTGCATTCTGCCGGAAAAATGTCGAATCAGCATCAAGTTTCTTGTGAGACTTAAGAAATCACACATTTAAACATTTCAAATATTAACCGAGGCTTATAGAGATGAACCTTTGTCTCGAGCACATGTGTTTGAATAGTATAAGTGGTTTTCAGGGGAAAGGGTCAGTGTGGAAGATGATGATCCTGCTGGGCGCCCAAGGTCAGCTATTACAAACCAAAACATTGCCAAAGTTCGTGATATGAGTGGGTTTCCCCTCACATCAGTGGTCAGGCTATTAATCAACACAACTACATTGAAATACTAAAAGCACTTCGTGAAAAAATTAGGGGGGGGGAGCCAGACTCGGGGAATGATGGATGTCTGTTGCACCAAGACTGTGCACCCCTCACACGACCCTATCTGTCAATCAGTTTCTGACCAGTAAAAACATTGCTGTAATAGGGCATCCTCCTTATTCACCTGATTTGGCCCCATGCGACTTTTTTTTTATTTTGTACAGTCAAATCTTACTGAAAGGGAACCCATTTTACCTCGGTTACAGAGGTTCAGGCAAAAACGGAGAATCCCCTTAAAGGTATTTATAAAAACTCGTTCCAGAACTGTTACCGGCAATGGCAGCACCGAATGCAGAAGTGTGTGAATGCTGAAGGTGATACTGTCACAGAGAACTGATTCTGTACGTACAATGGTTTATTAGACCATCGTTTTTTTTGTGTAACACCTCGTATATCTGCTAACGTGGTTTCTCTGAGATTACTTCTGTTGTCTCTGAGAATAAAATTTATACTTGTAACCTTCGGGAAGCAATGTGCGAGAGGCTCGCACCTCTCTCTCGAGCACCTAGACGTGTGTGGGGGGAGGGAAGAAACACTCGACATGATTCAATTAATCTATTTATTTAACACCCAAAGAACAGACACAATTTTAATTAATAAAAGTAAGAGAATGTCTCAATGCTAACCACGAAAGTGGAACAACGACGGTAAGACGCGAACGAATAGGAGACTATCAAACTCGATCCTTACCTTAATAAAAGATCTAACCTATCATCCGATTTAATCTAATATCAAATCAATCTTATTGAACAATTCGAGCTTTAAAGTTTCCTCTAATAAGAATCAAATCACAATAATTCTAATATACCTTCAGTAGCAATTTCCCCTGACTCGAGTATAACTTCTTTCCTGCTCTCTGTACAAGCTGGAAAACCTTGTCTATTTATTGTAAGTTAATTTAAATGTCATGATTATCTTCTTCCGAAGGGTTGGTTGTGAATAACACGAATTGATAGCCCAAAGACTTCCCAAGAAGATTAATTGAAGAAACGCGTATAGATGCGTCACACTGTAACAAAATGACTGAAGATATATCGAACCGAAATTAGCTGATATTTTTTTCAGTTCAGTTTCGGTTCGAAGCCCTGTCTAATAGTTAAAAAACGGTAATTTTTGCCTATAACGCCCTAGTAACCCTTTGGAAGTCAGTTTATACAAAACCCGTTCTTTGCGGATCTTTACTTTACAGAATTTATTAGGGTCGGGAAACGTAATGGACTCTAGTAACCGTTAAGTAGTGCGTTTCGATATTAATCTCCTAAATACCGTAGGACTATTTTCTTTAACTAGTAGGAACTGAAAATTCTGTCAATGGAAAGTCCTGGATAGGGAGGGCAAAGGTGTAACTCAGAGATCAACCTCGTCATTTGAGACGTATTGCTTGTATCATAAAATACCTTTAAACCAAGTAAAAAGGCAGGAAAAATATCTAACAGGAAATAAAAACTGCTGGGAATAAAAACACCAGTGTATGTCATACAAGAACAATATTTAGCAATTAATTAAAAGTAGCATTTTTTTTTATTCTGAATGATCTGTCGGCGTCGTTAGCAAAGGAATTTTAATTCTAAAATATATTTTGTATCACTCTCAGTAGCGCACACATGAATTTTTTAAAGGGGGGTCAGGGGTCGAAAGTTCACTATTCTTGTATCATGTTCCTTTTGGTTGTGTCGATTTTCGGGAACAAAAAACAGTAAAAATCTAATTATTGAATAAATAATTAGCATTAATTAATTAAATTAATCATTAATAACAAATACTTAATTAAATTTTACGTACTATATACTTAGAATTATAATCAATTGGAAAAAAATCGAGCGCTTTGGGGTGGTCCGGACCCCCCTCCCCTTGTGTGTGCCACTGATCACTCCTATTACTGCCTTTATACACATTACTACACACACTAAAAGCATATATTTACATTATTATGCTTATACACCGGACTCGATGAATATCCAGCTGATGGATAGTTGGTACTGGGAGGCTCAGCGTCAAATGGTCAAGAAACCAAGCACGGGCGTTGGATAAATAAATAAAATAGCATACACTCTATCTCTGTCTTCTTTTCTATCGCTATTTGTGTGTCTCGTTATATTTGTATACCCTCTCTCTCTCTTCCTTATATATATATATATATATATATACTAGCTGTACCCTGCCACGCGTTGCTGTGGCTCAGTCATGTTTGACAGAAAGGACATATTTTCAGTATGTTAAATAATTTGCATTGCACGTATGATCTTTTATAAAAAAAATGTAAAATATATATATGAAAAACTTTCCTAAACTGATATTTATTATTTGTTAACCAAATGCTTGAAGTTATTACAGCTTATTTTTGTCCTTATGTCATGTTATGAACCTCTCTCTCTCTAAATTTATTTACATTGTCTTTAAAGTGGCGACCTCAAGTTTGAAGATAATTTTTAAATGGCTCCACTCTGGATTCATTGAGAAAATTGGGTTAGTTTTACAATGTTTATGTATATTTTTATTAAATCAGAGGTGTGTTCACAAATGCATATTTATCCAAACAATGTCACTTGGAAACATGAATTGTATTTCCAGATGTCATATAGAAAATGTTTTGATTGCGCAGTATATCTAGCAAGTAAAATTTGTAATGGCTCTGTTCTCCGAGTTGAGGCAGTTTAATTTTTTCAGTGGTACAAAACATTCCTTTGGTTTCTCCCTTAAAGTCTAGAACATTGCAATAAGAATACACTTCCATCATTGTGTAAATGAGAACATGCTGCCTGAACCTAGAATCTTCCACTGGGTTGTACCGGGATGCAAGTTGACTGTTATTGTGTGATTGCTCACCACAAAATCATGTTTGATGCAGATGTGCTATTTCTGGTTAACATCTTTTTGATGTTGTAAAACACGAATGATGTGCTCGCAAATGTGCATCCTCAAGTCTGTCTGCATGTTGCTCAGCTGCACCCTCAGCCTGTGTTTGTGACATTCTTTGTCTGCTTTTCTTGTTTGCTGATATCCATTCTTTCTCAGTTTGATGTGCAATTACACTCATTGTAGTACTTTTGCCTTGGCAGGTATGACAACCTAAGCTTGATTTCCCGCAAGGCATTATTTTTATCTAGTGAAGCCAATTGACTGCACTTAAAAAGAAAAACAATTCAAACAAAGCATATAAAATTTCTTAAAAACTTAAAACTACACTTGAAAAGAAAAGAAAATTAAAACAAAAACATATAAAATTTCTTAAAAACTTAAAACTACACTTGAAAAGAAAAGAAAATTAAAACAAAAACATATAAAATTTCAAAACATGAAAAAAAAAAGAAAAATCAGAAACAAAAAGAAAAGGAAAAAAAAAAATGCTAATGAAATATTTAACTTTAAACGTGCATCAATTGACACAGCTGAAATTCAACGCAATGAGAGGCTGAAGGTATTTTTAATCGAATACGCCAGGAAAATTCCAATATAAACACGGATTTTGCAGCAGAAAACTATGACAAAGTGTTGATAATGATGGGAGTATTTTTGCAATTCACAATTCAATTAGTATTAGCAATTGTTATCAACAAAGTTAAGGGCCTATCTTAAAAACAGAGTGGTTTATATCTAGACACAGACAGCTTTTCACATGGACAATTATTTGTTATCTGTGTACTTAAATATTAGCATCACCACAGCCAAATTACCGCCATGCAAATCGCAACATTTTCCCTCCATTTCTTTTTTCATAAAAAAATGCTAGAATCTTTAATGTTTAGATATTAAGGTACGATATACATGGCACCAATTTTGTTACAGTCATGCTAATACATAATTACTGATGTGTGTTACAGAGCAGCAGTCACCAATTGGTGATGCGTGAAAAATTTTGGATGGTATGCAGAAAAATTGGGAAATTATTTATACTTTTATGAAGAGATTAAGTTTAAAAAAAGATGAACAACAAAACAACATATTACGGAACACGAATTATTCTTTACTAAAAACTTTTAGTTACTGAAATAACTAAACAAAAAAACATAATTCCTGAGGTTAGCGATTTTGGTAACCTCAACCATTTTTGGAAAATTCTAGGCAAAACACTTCAGTTTGTTGATTGTTGCTTTTCATGAAACTTATTTGGTTCACTCCTAGAAGAGCCCACACCCTTGGGGCGAATTACTTTGGTTGGCGATAATTGCGCCATCTTGGTAACCCTATTTTTTGGCGAAACACTACATACGAACACCCTAACTATTTCTAGCATTTTTGTATTTTGTGGGTGCGCATTTCGAATTTCATTTTGTTGTTGGTCTCCGGGCTGATTGCGTGTGTGAGGGAATCTACTTTAGAATTTTTTACTTTGTTGATTGCGAAGGTAAGAAAGAATTGATTGAATGGTATATGAAGGAAGGATTGATTGCTTCGAGTTATGAATGTCCTAAATGTAATGATCAGTATGATGTAACATGGTCGGCAATAAAACGCTTTCTTCGAAATCGTGCCAGCCACGCCGAATGTATGTTCGACCATTACCTCGCACAATAAATATGGCGGCGTTCACACGATCATTCGCTTAGCGATGAGACCTTTAAGACTTTTTTAAAATCTGTTGTTACGCTGTCCCCTCCAGCAGTAAGAAAGTGCTGTTTTTATATTTTTTATCTCAAATGTTTAATTTCTGTATTGCTTACATATATTTTCATTATGCATCCACCTTATCCCGCTATATTTCCTTGCCACCATTGTCACTTTCGCTTGGCACCATCTTGTTCTGGCTTGGCACCTTTTTTGGTTTGTCGCCAAGGGTGTGGGCTCTCCTAGGATTTTACCGCTTATTTTCAGGGCATAGAAGATTAAATAAAGACGTAAATATAGCTATAGTGCTCCACCACATAGAGGTCAATCCTATTAGTGAAACGCTAATTATAAAGTTATACATTAAGTGGTTCATGAAGTGTTGAAAAATGGCAACTACTGCTCTAAAGCAGGCACAGCAGACAATTTCTGTATATATACAGACAATGAAGCAACACAAAATGTCTACTCATAAGCATTGTAAAATTAACCCTTTCACCTCAAGAAGAGTCATTTAATTTGTTTTCAAACTTGGCACCTCTTCTATGGAGACAATGCAAATAATTTTAGATTCATACCATGACAAAAAAATCCCATAATAACTTGGGAGTATTCTGTTAACAAATTACAAATGAAATCAATCTGTTTAGAAAAGTTTTGTTAATGTATATTTCTACATTTTTTTATAAAAAAATCATACCTCAAGTGCAAGCAGTTAAAGATATTAGAAATGTGTGCTTTCTCTTTTCTTTCTTTTCCATCAGACTGAGCCACAGGAAAACATGATTGGGTACAGCTAGCTAGCTATAACAAACTTAAATGATAAAAAGTTATCAAAAACCAATTATTAACAACAAATTATCATTTTGATAAAATCAAAAAAAGTTGCAAACAAAGGTTCTTGGGTACTGTTGCAACTATACCAACCCCGATTTTGTTCGCATCATACACGGTGAATTGGCAATTAAGTGCTAATGTGGCCAATATGGTTGCGATAATACATAAATATCAAAACAAACACAAAATATACATCAGAAAATCTTAATTTTTCCATTTATATTTCACAGTAACACCAAATAAAATTTTGAAATTACACAAAATAGATATTTCGTGAGTCTAATGTTATTGCCCCAACTATTAAAAACTACAATAACTATTTCGTGGAAAAATTCACTACCAAGTGCAAAAAAGTATTAATATTGTGCACAAACTGGCTTAGAATGTTCTTCCCTTATTGAATGCATATTGCAGTATTTGGCGATGTGTTTTGATTTTAGGTAAATGGCCGACTAAAGAAAAAATATAAGTACCATAAAAATTATATATTAATTTAATTTAGATTCATTGGAGAAAGATAAAATATACCGTAAAGTCCGGCATATAACGCACACCCATACTTTCAAGCTGCAATTTTTAAATTTTAGGTATATTCGCTATATAATGTGCACCCCTTTTTTACGAAGAAACCTGAAATGTACAAATGCAATGCTGTTACGTTTAGAAGCGATTTATTCAAGGTGTTTATCTAAGCAATTGCAAAAATAGTATACTTTTAGAACTACCACCTTTTAAGTTCAATAAGAATGTCATGTCTTTTAAATAAATAGTATTTCAAAATATTTAGAAGTATAACTTTTTTATGCTCATTTATTTTTTAATTTTTAAAGCCCTCATTTTTATACCCAGCGTATAACTCGCACCTGTAAATTTTGATCTTATTTTTTGTGTTCAAAGTGCGCGTTAGCCGGATTTTACGGTAGGTGGAAGATTTTAACCGGTATACTACTCGCTAAACACATACAGTGTACAAAATTAAATTTAGTATTTTATATATAAAAATTATCCAAAGTAAATATTCTGTGCTTAAAAATAAATTGAAAAATGATATACAATACGAACAGTAATTGACATAAAAAGAGCTGAACTATCTTTATCAACGCGAAAGTAAAATTTGAAAAACTAATTACAATCTTATGACAACCTGCTTCCTCAACATGTATTTGAGCCCTATGTCTGTTTTGCTCATTCACTGATGCTTACTCTAATTTGATCAGCATTTATTCCTCGCACTGTGTTTGCTTGGCCAGTATGATGACCTAAGTTCGAGTTTCTGCAATACAATTTTATGTACTCAAGACGATTGACTGCAGTTAAAGTGAAGGTTTAAAGAAAAACATATGAAATTACAAAACAGCTCTGAGCGGGCCTTGTATCCGAATTCCTTTGAGGCCCTTTTTCAGATATGAGCACCATGTAAGCGGAATTGTAATAACATTCGTTGGGGCTCTTGCATCATTGATACAGCGGTGGCTCTACGTACCATACAAAAACAAACCATAATAACTTCCAGTATTTTTTTAAACTAATTACTAATGGAATCTGTTTAAGAAGGTAATAATCTTATAAAACAATGAAAAACAAAATAAGATGCAATATTTTGATGACTCAAAATCAGAAAATCTTAATTTTAACATTTGTATTTCAATACTAACATCAAATGAAAGGTACTTACGTATTATCGCAACCTATTAGCGATATTGTATAAGACGAAGCACGATTGCCAATTCCGCGCGTACAACATCTGCGAAAATGGATGGCCAACTTTGCGAGTTATCATTAAAGTTGGCGATTGTTGCGATAATACGTAAGAATCAAATGAAGTACAAAAAGTTGTCTAAAAAAGAAAAAAACATTCCTATTAAAAACTCCGTTGATTAATTTGGTCACATTAAAATATCTCCAAGTGGGAAAAAATTATTGTTTCCAAACATTGAATGTTATATCGCGGCATTTGGCTATGTCTGTTTATTTCAGGTAAATGGTTGACGGAAACTATTTGGTAGAAAAATAAGTAACGTACAGAAGTCAATTATGTTAGTTTCATTTTCGCTTAATTAAGAGAAATAAATTTAGCTTAAAATTACAGAAAAAACACGATGTAGATTTTAATGAAAGTCATAAACATCCCGCCATAATGCTATGAAACTGTTGCCAAACCTACAAAAGAAAATTTGAGTTCTTGAAAGAATAATTAAAAAAAAAAGATTTATTCGAAAAATAATCCCAATTACGTATCAAAGGACAATAAATAGATAAATATGACAACGTATAAACATAACCATAGAAGAGTTATACAATAATTTGGAAAAATCTAAGCGTAAAGTTTAAATTTTCGCGTTCAGAGCGAATCGTGACGTCATAACACCAAAAAATCACTTAAAAATTAAATTTTAAAAAATTTAGAGAGAATTTCGAAATAAAAAGTACATAAGATCCTGACCAGAGACAAATGCAACGTTGTGTCAATATTTCAGATTAATCCATGCAGTACTTTTTGAGTTATGCGCGCATACACAAAAAAACACAACATTTTTATATATATAGATATATACAAACTATACATTTAAAACATTTACAGGCAATGTCGTTGCTGGCTTGCTTAATAGATTTATCAAGACTCCTACAAAAGGAATCACGCACCTGATCAACAGTGTCTTCTATCACAAAAATTTAAGGTAAATACAAAAGTTGTAGGCGACTTCCCCTGAAGTCGCTTCCTCACCGTCCTGCCTACCTAAAGATGTTTGAAGGAACAAAGCATGACCAGAAACTTCTATGATAAATCTAATATATTATTATTATTCAATCACACTAATGAACCACAAAGTAAACCACAAAAAGAAGTCCTAGGAATGATATAAAGAAAACAACAACTCTAGATCAAATTAACCTTAATGAATCCTAGCCTATCAATTCCTAATCCTCTAATTTAGTATAGTAGCCAAACTCCGTCCTTAAGTCAAGTTGCTTAAATCCTAAATCACACCTTAGTAACGCTGCAACAGATGCTCCGCTCATTCTGCTCTACACAATTACCAAACTCTAACTTTATATACTCTAACTAATTTGGACATCAGGGTTCCTTATTGAGAGGAATGACTGTGAATTAAACTCGAATGCTAGCCCAAAGATTTGCCAAGAGGATTAATTGGTGAAGATGATGTAAAGACCCGTCACAAACTTCCTGTCTCCTTTAAAGTTCATTCCCACTGGTGGATAGATTTTAACGTCAGAAGATTGACATTCCATTCTGTTTGAACACGTCGCTGTACACGAGTGATTGATTTAAATCCCGTTAATCAAAGTATGCAATACACCTTTTGCTGTGGCGTCCACATTTTTTACTAATGAAGTAACTGTACTAAGTATATCACCTGCGATTTCCAAATAATGCACACACATGCGGCCGATCAGACTAGACCCAAAAAATCTCGAAGGAATTTCCAATCCATGGATTAACAGTTTATTACATTATGATGGGTAGTTACATAATAATACCCCATAACTTTTGAATACGTTAAGCCCGGACACCCGTGTCCGCGGTAGCCGAGTGGTATAGGTATCGGACCGTGGCTTGCTTTGTCACGGGTTCAAGCCCAGTACCACTAAAGACCCGCCGTGTAGGGCAGCGATGCACGTTAAATCTGTCGAGAGCTGAAACGTCCTCCCGTTCGTGTGGTGTGGTAGTTAGGAGAGGGGGGTGCCAGCTCAGGTGTCGTCCAAGTCACTTGACCATGGTTCAAAATTACGTGGTCCGTCGCCAAAAGCTCTCGTGTAGCTGAACAGTACGACGTAAATATTCAATCAATCAATCAAGCCCGGACACCCTGTATAATTATTGTTATAATCTAATCTCTTAAGGTATTTGACCGCTGTATAGTCATTATGTTATAATCTAATCGCTTAAGGTATCCGACTACGTTCGGAACTGTGATTTCGCAAAAGCGTATAAATGGATACTTATAAGTACAATATTTTGACAAAAAATGAACGTAGAATGATCCATTTTCAAAATATTCTCCTTTTGTGAAAAATGCTTCTGTTATAATAATATTTTGCCTGTATATATCTCAGACCCCCGTAGAGAGGCCGAACTAAAAATTTTGAAATATATAAATTAGAAGGGAATTTATCGACATTTTACGACAACAGAAGAAAGAAATTTAAAGAAAAAAACGAGGATAATTATTTCAATTGGTGGTAACTCTAAAAATAAGGTGAATTTTTCAAAAATCCTAGTTCAGACTCAATGGAGAGAAGTTTTTATTTTATGTAAGCAAAATATTATTATTATAGAAGCATTTTTTATAAAAGGAGAACGTTTAGAAAATAAATCATTCTAAGTTCTTTTTTGCCAAAATATTGCATTTTAATTGTTTTTTTATAATAATGATATTTCTAAAACCATTTCATACATCTATTCTAATCTATGTGACACTAAATATCATGAAAATTATCCATTTATGCGTTGTTTTAATATCACGGTTCCGAACGTAGTCGGTTACCTTTTAATCTTATCAAAAAAAATTGATAATTAATATGTTTTTTGCAATTAATAAATTTTTCATTCATTCTTTCAAATAATTACTCTTGACCATGGTTCAAAATTACGAGGTCCGTCACCAAAAGCCCTCGTGTAGCTGAACATTGCGACGTTAAGGGATCCGACTACTTTCGGAAACGTGATTTTAAAAAAGAGCATACATGCATAATTTTCAGGATATTTAGTGTCACTTAGATTAAAATGCACGTATAAAATTGTTTTCAGGACTTTTTGACAAAAAAAAAAAAATTATTTAATCCCAATATTTTGGCAAAAGATTTACTTAGAATAACCTTTTTCAAGATGTTCTCCTTTTATAAAAAATGCTTCTAAAATAATAATATTTTGCTTATATAAAGTAAAGACTTCTCTCCAGAGAGTCTGAACTAAGAGTTTTGAAAAATTCTCATTATTTTCAGAGTTACAACCAATTGAAATAATTATCGGTGTTTTTATCTTAAAATTTCTCCCCTCTGTTGTCGTAAAATATGAATAAACCCACTTCTTAGTTATATATTTAAAAAATTCTAGTTGAGTCTCTTGTACGGAAGTCTGAGCTATATACAGGCAAAATATTATTATAATAGAAACATTTTTCACAAAAGGAGAATATTTTGAAAATTGGTCATTCTATGTTCATTTTTTGTCAAAATATTGCACTTAAATAATTTTTTATTGTAATAATATTCATAAAACAATTTTATATACATTTCCTAATCTAAGTGACACTAAAAATTTCATAAATATTATCCATTTATATGCTTTTGCCAAATCTCGGTTCCGAACGTAGTCAGATACCTTAATATTCAATCACTCACTCATTTAAGTAATTTCCAACTCAAATGAAGGTATGTAATCACACACACAATCTAAAATTACAGCACACGCTACGAGATATTTCGTAGCGTAGCTGTGTCAGCAGCTGGTAGTTTTGGAACACACGTTTACTACGAGATATCTCGTCGTTGGCAGTGAATGGGTTAATTCATTTTCTTTTAAACTTTCCCTCTGAGAACATGCATTTGAAGTATTAGACACTTTATTTCACACGTAAGCTTAATTTAATCGTTTTAAGAACAATAGATCGTTTCAAGAGCACTTAACACACAGAATAAAAAACGGGAATTAAAATCTGTAGGGTGAACAACAAAAAAAAGTCGTTTGAGCCTTTCAAAAAGTGGACGTGAGCTAACCCGGCTGACAAAGGAGTGAAAGGGCGTTGAAAAATCAAGCAATTCTCGTGACAAGCCCGCCAAACAAAAGGCTGCTATTTTCAGTGCAAACTTCCAGTGACATCAGATATCTGTCACAGAAAGGGTCGTGTGTCATCCAATTACGCAGCGCAAGAAAAGCTGTCATATGTGGGTGTTCTACCCGGAGTCCGATTTCTTCTTACATGTCCTGCAAAAAGATTTTTCCCCATTTCTGCTTCTTATTAGAAGGCTTCTTTGTGGTGCTAATCAGATCACGTCAGAGAGATTTGGGAATTTTAAGTAGGGATCACGGGTTTTTTTTTAATATTTTTTTTAACAATGTATGGTATGAAAAGACTTGTTTTTTAAAGAGTGGTAGAATTTTGTTAAGGTGAGGCTGGGTTCGGAATCGTGATTTTGAAAATTCAAATAAACGGATAATTTTTTTTGACATTTAGTGTCATTTCAATTAGTATATACGTATCAAATAGTTTTGAGAATATTATTCCTAAGAAAAGAATATTTAAATGCAATTTTTTGGCAAAAAAGGGGAAAGAAAAAAAGAAATATACACCGGGGGGGAATTAAGGTATCCGACTACGTTTGGAACCGTGATTTTGCAAAGCGCATAAATGGATAATTTTCATGATATTTAGTGTCACTTAGATTAGAATTCATGTATAAAATTGTTTTAAGGACATTTTGATAAAAAAATATTTATTTAAGTATAATATTTTGGCAAAAAATTAACTTAGAATAATCTTTTTTCCAAATGTTCTCCTTTTGTGAAAAATGCTTCTATTATAATAATATTTTGCGTGTATATAGCTCAGACCTTTGTACAGAGGCCAAACTATGATTTTTTTGAAATATATAACTTAGAAGTGGGTTTATTCATATTTTACGACAACAGAGGGGAGCAATTTTAAGAAAACAACGCCGATAATTATTTCAATTGGTGGTAACTCTGAAAATAATGTGAATTTTTCAAAAATTCTAGTCGAGACTCTGTAGAGAGGTCTGAGATATATACAGGCAAAATATTATTATAATATATCTATTTTTCACAAAAGAACATTTGGAGAAAAAACGATTATTCTAAGTTAATTTTTTGCCAAAACATTATATTTAAATATTTTTTTTGTCAAAATCTCCTTAAAACCATTTAATGCATGTATTCTAATCTAAGTGACACTAGTTCCGAACGTAGTTGGATACCTTAAATGATATAATTGTGTTACCCCTTACGTCTGTAAGCCTGAGCATGAGGAGTTTTGCAAATAAATTGATTAAAAAAAAACAGTTCATTCTAACTTTCAAAATTCAGTGGCGTAACGGAGAACATTAGACCCTCCCACACACAAACTCAGGTTTTGAGCCACAAGCCCAAATACGAACTTAGTGTCAATCAAGTTTTGGGCCCCCTCCCCGTAATGGGGAATTGCGGGGTGGGGGAGGCGTACGTTACACCACTGGACGAAGATCGCATGGCCACCATGTTTGGCTGAGCTCTCTCCATTCGACTTCTTGTTGTGGGGCTATTTGAAATCACGTGTGTAGCATTTGTCCCCAACAACATTGGCCAAATTCAAAAATTATATCATTCATGAGGTTTTTACAATTCGTTCTAATATGTTATATCCCCTCAGAGGGATCACCTTCTTTAGGTGAGTACGGGTTTCACGCTCCCGAGGTACCCCAGTGATCTATTTTCCCCCTTCTCTCCTTTAATTATCTTAAAATGTGTTTGGCGCAGCTTATCCTAAGTTGGCTCTTACGCCATAAAACCCAATACTCACTCACTCACCCAATATGTTATATTCAGCTGTAATGGGCGTTGTTAACCACCTTAACCCTCCACTAGGCGCGCTTCAAGAAGTTTTATCCATAAACGTGTGGCATCTCTTAGATGCATCATCTCATACTTACGTTTGAAGATGATTTAATCATCTTATTGGTGAGTTTGACATTGAAATACGAGGGTTGGGGCATAAGTCATGGCAACTATTTTTTTCTTGTAGATATGTGAACGGATCACAAACGTATATGAGTCGTGTGGAAGTTCTATAGGTATAGTGTGTATGCAGAACATCAGATGGCTCTGTGATAGCTGGTAGTAGTTCAGCGAGGGCTGTGAAATCAGTCAGTTGGTGAGTGTCGTGCTAGATGGAAGTAACCCGTGCTGAGCAGCGCTTACATTAAAATAGCCGTTCTCCGAGAGAAAAATGCGATGGAATGTCACAGTGATTTAGTGGATGCCCTTGGGAATATATAATGCCCTACCACACCGTACGGTAGCAAGGTGGATAGGAAAGTTTCAGCAAGGACGTGTATCAACCAGTGATGAGCAACGTTCGGGACGACCGATCAGTGTGCGAACCGACCTTGGCACGTGCCGTCATCGAGCAGCTCATTGATTACTTTAAAGGCCCTGCACTACATTAAGGGTCTATAGGCCCAGGTTTGTCATGTCAACTTTATCTGTACTGTGTTGTTATTCTTTAGCATCGTGAAGGCCATATTGCCCTGTATACTACCGTAATAAATTAGTGTGTTATGATATTTCAGTGCTATTCATTGTCCAAACACGTAGTTAACACCTTGAACTTTCGTCTGTATATGTCACATTTTCCAACCGGATTAGTATCTTCAAGAAAAAAAAAGTTACCATGTATTTTGCCCCAACCCTCGTATTATACAAATAAACACTAAAAAGATAAAGGTTAGTTATCACGAATCACCTTACAATGTTCAAGGGACATGGATTTTTCATATAATGCATTACAAAATTTTAATAATCTCTTTTTGTTGTCGTGGCAGCAGGGAACAGTAATTTTCTTTCCAAGTTCGTTGTGATGTTTCTCTTGGTTTTTCGTCTTGAATGGAGCGTTGTATATCAGGTATTTCTTCAATCCTGAGTCATAATATACGAGGCACGGGAATATTACACTTAGACCATCTTCGCAGATACGCTTTCAAAAAATCGTGATCTATAGTTTTTTTACATTTGTGCGCGAAGAACTGAGTGATTTTGATTCCCATATAGATGTTTTGTTAGTCTCTTCCAGCTACATTGAGGATTGAATAAAATACAGTCACTGCCTATGCACGAGGCATCCCTCAAATGTATCTCAACTCTCAGCGAAAAAAAAATTGAATCAGAAGTTACAAAATACTCGTTTTGAATTATTTTCATATAAAACTTAAAACTATTTTATAAGGAAAAAAAAGTCCAAAATAGTATAGTCATAAAAATTGACATTGTTGGGCGCGTTGCATCTATCAGATTCAATGGCCCCTGGCACCCGAAATATGAAGAAATCGCACTCGCCCTCGACATTGAATTCTTGGGCCAGTAACGAAAGGCAAATAGAAGATGGACTGGCGTGTTCCAGCCCTCCATGTTGACGCAGCACGGAAACTATTTTTGTTACGCATCTGAGATATTCGCGCGCCTAACGGAAGGTTAACTGTGTCGGACAATGTTCTGGGGACTTGCTGAACAATTGTTATTGCAAGAACAAATGAATGAAGCGTACTGTTGTCCTGTACATTTTGTTTCAGATTGCCAGCAACCTCTACCGGAGATATTTTAAACTAAAAATGTTTTTGCCACTAAACAAAATTTCTGACTATCTTGTGAGCTTTTTCTGGCTAACTACACTTCTTTATCATCCTACTTTTAAAAAATTTAAAGTTTGGACGAACTTCTGGTTCACCCGAAACCTAGTGTTGAAATTTCAGGGCACAATACAGCGGAAGACGGAAAAAGTCCTGAATCGAACTGATTCCTCAGTGCGAGGTGAGAGCTGAAGTTATGAAATGTTGCAATGTAATGTACCACTCAGCACACATTCATCAATCATTTTCGTTTTGGGTTATTTATATTGTAGAAAAATAATTTTTTATTCAATTCCTACTATTAGTTCACAATCTCCCTATATCTTGTTTAAACTTTAAGGCGCTCAATTGATCTGAAAGTTTATATACACGATTATTTTGAATGACAATTCGGTAACTTAATTATAATTAATAAAAATTTATTGATTAAAACTAATTATTCAAGGAATTACAAATACAGCCACGTTGGCATCATTTTTGGTGACTTAGCGACCCTTTTGGTGACGTGTGTCAAAACTTTAACAGTGTTTTTTTTATATCTTAAAGCGCTCATTTGAGCTGAAATTTTCTATACACGATTGTTTTAGGCGACAATACAATAATTTATTTTTTTTAATTAAAATTTATTGACTGAAACTAATTATTTAAAGAATTACAGATACAGCCACGTTGGCTTACTTTTTAGCGACTTGGGCCAAAACTTTAAAAGATATTTTTTCCCTTCCGTTTTAAAGCATTCAGTTGAACAGAAATTTTATATACACGATTGTTTTGGATAACAATACGATACTTTAAGGATAATTAATAAAAAATAATGTCACTTAATAGTGTGATTCTGTCATATATATATATATATATGTATATATATATATGTATATATATATATATGTATATATATATATATTTATTTATATTAATTGTAACTGTTCAATGAAAAGTAGCAAATAAAATTTTTCTTTGTTGACTTAAGTAAAAATTGATTTTAAAAAAGAAATTTTTATGTATGACTTGTTTTTGAGTCTAAAAAAAATCATCGAATCAAAATTAAATCTTTACACATTTTTTTGAAAAGTCATCCCCTTTGTTGCAATATTAAATTTTGAAATTATTTTTTGTTCTCTCCATACCGTTTTCTCACCTCCATCCTTTCTGCATAGATATATTTCGGTTAACAATTTTTTTCTTCATATAACGACAATTCACCCTATTCTATATTCATTGACCCAGTATATACCGAACCGATCCCATATGAGAGTCCTGTACTATTAAGCCCGCAGACCTCTAAGAAACTTAAAAGTTCTTTCTCGGAACTAAAATTCCCATATACCCAGTTCCTTACATGCTGATAATGTTTCTCCGAAGTCTGAGCACTCTGATCAACCATCTTGCCATCCTACACAACAAACAATGACACCGGTAGACTCAACTTTCAAAATATTGATGGCTGATGGAAGGGGGCAGGGATTGTTTTTGAGATCCGAGTCTGAAATCTAAACTGAGAGCCTGATTATCTTTTACAGCAGGAACAAATTTCCATAAACCTGTCCATTGCTTTTGAGGAGGATTCTTGCGTGCCATTGGTACTGATAGAAGGGGCGAATGCAGTCTTCCGTCCTATCAGATCAGATAAGGGGCGACATGGAGCACTCCAGAAGCGTGGCAGGGCCCCCTTTGACATAGGGGGAGACATTTGGAAGGGCTTCGCTGGGGGCCTAGTGGATTATCTAGACAGTGATGTTGGGAGAAACACTTCAAGGAAGTGTTCCATATATCTTTATGGTAAGTGGGATCGTATAGTACATTAGGTGTGATCAAACAATTGAAAAAGCTTGTAGGAAAGATCTTTTATAATGTTTATCTCACTTTAAGCATATTTTAAATTATTTCAAATTGCATTCAACTTTTTATGAAAAAATATTTAATTTAATTTATAATTAGGTCGATGAAATACAGTCGTACCTAGATTAAATGAATTCATCGAGACTGACCACTTTATTCGTTACTTCGGGGGTATTCATTATAACGGGGTCCAATAAAAAAGAATTTTGGCATTTACCATTTGAAAGTTCCATATAGGAAGCAAAAACACAAACACTATTCATAGTTATAAATAATACACATTTCAGTCAGCAGCTGTTAGCCTAGTGGTCAAGGCAACAGATTCGCAGCCAGTGTGTTATGAGTTCGAGCCTAGTACCACTGGACACCCGTCGTGTTAAATCTGTAGAAGTTCAAACATCCTTCCGTTGGTGTGGATGTTAGGAGAGGGAGTGCCAACTCAAGTGTCGTCCTCGTCACTTGACCAAGGATTAAAATTACGAAGTCCGTCGCCAAAAGCCCTCGAGTAGCTAAATAGTATGATGTTAATATTTAATCACTCACTCACGAGGAATATGCTTGTGCAGAGTCTGGGTGGTATTTTTGGGACATCCTGTATAACACAATGTATAAGAATCTAAAAATACAATAAAATCCAAATGTTAGATTTTATAAAAGCCAATTAAGTTATCAGAATTTTGTTTGAGTATTTTCTACCCCTTTTTAATATGTTATTTTTGAAAGTGTGATATTAAAAGGGTTATCGAATGCCATATTTTTATTTTTCTATTAATAGGTATATTAAAAGGTTAAAAAACAATCTTATTATGTTATTTCGGTTTTTTTTTTAAAAAAATTATTCCAGAGAAGCTAACTCTATTTTCAGTAAACCTTTATTAAAGAAAAACAATTACTCAAATATGTTAATTATCGCTTTCAAAAATAGTTTATTATTTTTATAAATACTTTAAAAAATAGTTTATTTATTATTAATAGTTTACTTTCGGAATCTAAAAACGAAAACAAAGCTATAAGTGTTTTAAATATAATAATTTTTTGACATTCGGAAAAACAAAATTTCAAAATAAATAGAAACGAGTCTGATATTCGATGAAGGATATACATTAATATAAAAATTTACAATTAGGGTATAATTCTATTGTTGATTTTAAAGACAATCCAAAATCAGGTATTATATTTCTAAAATTAATAATTAACAAAAATTAGATTAGGAATAAAATTTAAGAAAAACTGAAACCAATGATTTGATTTAACTTAAATCTGTTTTAAATTTTCTTGCATTTCAATTTGGTTTTCGAGTAGAGTTTAGCAACCTTCTTTCATCTTATCCAGTTTGATTGGTATTGTTTTTATATTAAGAGTCTATTATATATTTTAGTTTATATTTAATTTTTATCTTTTATTTGTCCAAAAATATATTAATTAATAAAGTAGTAATATTTATATATTTTATATAATACGGAATTTTTCATGAATACGAGTATAATAAGTTTTCTGTTATGTAAAATTTTGTATCATGACATTTGATCCTGAAATAGTATAAAATTATACTGTATTTGGAAGAGGAATGACTGATAAATATATTTTAACTATCGCGAATGGAATAAATTTTGTTTTAGGAATGCCATACATTCCAATCGTAAAAGCAATTTTTTGTTGTCATTTCATATTTATTTCACAAATAGATTTTAAATATCTTTTTTTTCTCACCAAATGTATTGACTTTATAAAATAATTGAATTTTAAAATTGTATTACATTTCTAGAATCATTTTATTATTATTATTATTTGTTACAGTTATCACTTAAGTCTGATGTAGAACTGTTTTATCTTTTAATAAAATAATGACATTTCCAAAAAAGTTATTTTTAAACTACAATTGATGAGTTTACAAATTTGGTACAAATGCTACTTGTGTTATTAGATTCAATTCTTAAGAACTACGGAAACATTTATAGTTGAAATTATGACAGAAAGGATTGAAAACGCCAGTAAATTCTACGAAAATTGTAATATAAAAAAAAATTGTAAGTATAAGTCAATTAATCTGTAACAGCGGTGGCCAAACTTTAGAATTTTACTGAGCGTTAAATGTATAATTTTATCTTCGCGGATTACTAAGATGGCGCAGTGTGTAAGCATACTAAATTAGTGCTTCTTAAACTTTCCATACTTGCGACCCAATTTTTAGTCATAATTTTCATCGCACCCCCACCATTAATGTATTGAATGCAATAATAATGTACTTCGAAGTTAAAGCTACAAAGCGACTTTACTATTATAATATTAACAATATATGTATTATATTTTGTATATGACAAGCCCGAGGAAGTCACTAGTAATTACTAAACTTGCTTTTAATTCAGTATTGATAAATCAATTATTAAATACTTTTTGTCGCAATGATACATTTATAAGTATCTTATATCAGTGTGAATAAGTATTTTATTTTTGAAGTGATAACTTCCTTAGGCGCGTTTTGCTGGAGAGTGAACTTGAATGATGAGTTTTAAAAAGCCAAGCATTGTTACGCTCGTGTTTGTAGCGCTCGTAATAATGGTGACAATACTTCTGAATGGCAACAATACTACTCGTAACAATACTACTGAATCATTTGGGTTTAATGAGTCATGTATCGGAGAAATTTGTGCAGCAAAATGTAGAGCAGAAAATGGACAAATAATTCTAATGGTTACGATTTATATTTCACCAAATCAATGGGCAGAGAAAATTATCAAATTTATTCACGAAAATTTAGTTGCATACACTGTGTGAAGTCGGATCACCTCTTCTGAACAAATTGACTATTAATTTAATTTGGGATTTTAATGTAGATTTTTCAAAAGACTTATCAAAGCCTTTAGTAGATTTTTAAAAATCAAAACTCAATTTAATTGTGTCAAATGATCCAAATGAAAGCACGACAAAGTACGGAACAACGCTTGAAGTATTTTTTTAGATATTTAAATAATTTTGAATCCAAAGCAGTGCTTCTCAAACTTTCAATACTGGCGCCGCCCTTTTTGATCACAATTTTTATCGCGCCCCCCTTATACATTAATAATGTACTGAATGCAATAATAATGAACTTCGATGCTAAAGCTACAATAGGCGATCTTAATTATAAACCATACAAATTTGTAACATAAGTATATTAAATTTTGTATACCACTTTTAAGTAATAAATAAACAAATAAATAAATAAATAAAATAATAGGATAATTATTATGTGTGTTATTTTTCCTTTCTCTAATTTTTAAATTGAACATATTGCAAAATGCGGTGGCTGCTTAGAAGACAAAATATAGATATCTGCGCTAAATATAGAAAAAGAACTCAGAGGGTCAATTTCTAATCATAAGCATTCCTTATAAAAACTTTGCTTTGCAAGACAAGCCCATGGAAGTCGTTAATACTTATTAAACTTGTTCTTAATTTAGTATTAATTAATTAGTTATAAAATACTCTGTGCAGCACTGATACATTAAAAGCATACCGGCTGAAGTACCCGCTTGCACGAGTTCATTTATAAGAAAATATTATTGAAATAATCGCTGAATTTTGTAAAGAGAGTAAAGCCAAGTGCGCGACAATGTTTACAAAAATATAAAATGATTTTTTTTAATGATTGCTCAAAGTATAATTAGTTTAAAGCGAACTATAATTTTAAGCCTTACAGAATTATCACTTAGAATTGATGTTGAATAATGAACAATAATATAAAATTCAAATGAAGAATAATTGTATTATTTTTAATATTTAAAGCGAAAAGACTTCAACGTGTTTTAACCCTGGAGCATGCGCGCACTCGATACCAATGGTCCAGCGGGGTTATTGAGAAACCCCAATTCTTTTTTCATAATTACTTTTATGGTACATAATAAAAATCATAATTCCAGTGAATAATTTACTTATATGAGAAAATATACTTACCTACTTTCAAGGACTTTTCAATTTTTCTTTGGTAACAAATAAACAGTTTTGCCAGAATTAACGATTTCGTAATCTGTGTCTCCCGCGTGACCACTTCCGGGTAAAAAGTGTATTCATTATGATAATATACATGTTACTAATAAAAATTTTTGTAAAGCGTTTTTCGTTGTGCTTTATTTATTTTAAAATTCTGTTAAATATATATATATATATATATATATATATATATATATATATATATATATATATATATACTCCGTGGTTTTCCAAATATCATAAAACTCTTTTCATGGAAAAAAGCGCAACAGAGAAATACATTACTTACAACTTCCCTAAATGAGAAACAAACACACAAGAGAGGGGTCATAACTAACTGTACCAATAACTTAGAAGGTCAAACAGATTACAGCTATAATGTGCAGTATTTCAAAAATAATGACAGTGATGAATTTTTTATGTTCCTAAGTTTTTTCGATTCTGGGTCCGGGATCTGTTTTTTCTCTGAATGTTAGGATTAAAAAGGAAACGTAATAAAAAAATCTCTCATCATGAGATTAAAGCAAATCAAATAAAAGTTTTTTTATTTGGTTATAGGATTAAAGATAGCTAATTAGGTATTGAAGAAGTTTTTATTTTTGATGACTTAATATCGCGCGCGCGCCTATAAATTATATCAGAGTAAAAGTGCATTTTTTATTATGTCTGAAAGAATTTTGTTTTAATTCATTCCAGTAAATTAAATATTTTTAAATCTTTTATTTTCGATGTGCTCGCGCCCCCCTTGTAAGGTTATCGCGCCCCCCCCCCAGGGGAGGCACCCCACAGTTTGAGAAACACTTATCTAAAGTATTTATAACCTATTTCATCTACCATAAACCTATTGTTTCCTTCTTAGAATACGATTAATTCACAAATACGATTGCATATTTCGCACAAAAATATTACTGTATGAGTACAGAGATATGAATGAATAATTTTATAGGATAATATACTAATGTGGCATGCAGCCAAAAGCAAAACACAGTCTTCGCGCGCAGGCGCAGCTAATGAGAACTGAAACTGTGGAAACTTTTGAACTAGTGAAAGTAGAACCAAAACTTTGAAGAGAAAGGAGAACGTGAGAGGTGCGCGAGCAGGCGTTACCTTCTGCGTATCATTGTCAAACTTATCTACCTTTTTAATTAATTTTTGTTAAATTTTAAAATAAAATAGAAGAAAGACAAACGTCTTGGACCCCTTGTTGTCTCCCACAAATTATGGGGGCTCGGCCGGGATCGATAAAATTTCGATTTTGAACCAAAGTCTGGACAATGAACAAAAGCGTCCGTGAAGGAGATGTTCCGCCATTTTTCGGAAACTTCGTTCAACCTGTGTAGAGGTTTGAACTCAGCATGAATACTCCGCCTGTGTAGAGGCCGGGATTGAAAAAAAATTTCGATTTTGATCAAAGTTTGGAACGTGAATAAAAGCCGTCCGTGGAGGAGACGCGCCGCCATTTTTCGAAAACTTCGTTCCGCCTGTGTAGAGGTTGGAACCATCGACAAATATTCCGCCTGTGTAGAGGTTGGAGCCATCGACAAATATTCCGCCTGTGTAGAGGTTGGAACTAACTCAGTGTGAATAATCCGCCTGTGTAGAGGTTGGAACTGTTGAATAAAATAACCTGTGTAGAGGTTATATTTTTCATCGAACCCTAAATATTCCGCCTGTGTAGAGGTTGGAACTATCGTCGAAAATTCCGCCTGTGTAGAGGTTGGAACTATCGTCGAAAATTCCGCCTGTGTAGAGGTTGGAAATACCACAAACACCTGCGAAGAGGTGTCAATTGAACAATTTCAACTATATTACCTGCGAAGAGGTGAGATCTCTGTGAAATCGAAGTTTTTCTTCAATTATTGGATACATCGTACGTGCGAGCAACAAGGGAGCCAGAAAAAAAAAGGGTAGGATCTTTCCATATTTTTCTAAAATGTATAAAAACGCTCTTAAAGAGGATTTCATAAGAGTTGATGAGGATCTGGACGGTACTGTGGAGAGTACGGACACCATAGCTAAACTAAAGACTAAAATTGAGAACAGTAGTACATTTGAAAGTGATCCAGATTTCGTTAAAACTTTAATTCAAAACTGTATAGATGAGAGAGTATCGCGAAACGAAAGAGAGGTAACTTTAGAAAAACAGAAAATTGAGCTCGCGAAACTACAATTAGCAATGTTAGAAAAAGAAGTCGAACTTCAAAGGGCTAAAAATAAAGCATTAAGTTTAAATCCTGCAGCTAAAGTCGAAGAGAAACAGTTCGAAACTTTAAATAAGGAAACCGCAACCCATATTGGCATTCGAGAAGCAGAAGATTGGTTTAGGCCTATTGATTTAGCTAAAGAGTGCGATATTTATATTTCATCTAGAAGCGGATCACATAAAGAAATTTTTATTACTTATGGATATACCCAAGACCCCTTTAAAAATAGATCACAAAACTTTAAACCAAAGATTAAAGAGAACTATCCCCAATATCTTGAAAGAGAAAATAAAAATTGCTTTATATGCGGTGATTCATCTCATTGCGCAAGAGACTGTGAGAAGCGTTTTAAACCTAAAGAATCTAACGACCACATCCATAATAGAATAAACGTGAATACTTTGAAAGTCGAGAGCGAAAAACAAAATAGCTATGAATTCGCAAATCTTCAATATGTAAACATTTTTGTGGAAAATCAGCCCGTAACAGCCTTGATCGATTCAGGTTGCCAGATCCCAGTTTTAAATTCCTCACTAATTAGAGTGCAAACACCTTCCGAAGAAATAATAACCTTAAGTTCATGTTTTGGCGAACAGCGAATGGTAGAAGTTAAACCGATAAATCTTTCTCTTAATCAACACTCTCCCGGTCTAAGTGTTCGAACGGCAATATCACCGACCTTGACCGAAGAAATTATTATACATCCCAGTGTATATTCTGAAATAAAGAAACTAGGCCACGCAAAGAGCGATGTTTTATTGAATGAAAGTGAATCCTCTTTGAGTGCAGATTTAGGTGCTTATGCTTATCCTAGTGCTGTTTCTTTTCAAATGTTTCTTTTTCAAATGTGATAGAAAACTCTAGTTGTGATTTGTCACATGCTAAAAACTTTAATACTAGAAATGATTTGAGTTCTCTAATTAAGGATTATAAATGTAATAAAATTAAGAGTACTAAGTTAAAATTGAGTATTATAAGAGAAAAATGTTCTCATATAGTATTGTGTAAGAAAGTAAATGGTGCCATGAAAACGAGTTCCGTGAACTTCAACACCCCTTCACCTATGGAGAGTAAACATCGTCGGTTTACAATGCTCCGGAAAATCTTCCAGCCCTGGCAGTGGAAACGGAGGAAAAAGAGAAATCGTTTTGAACAGACGTCCAGAACTCTACAGAGGAAAATATCGATGCGTTCAACCAAAGATCAACTTGTTAAAAAAGACGTTCTCATGCCTGTGAAACTCAATGTTTTCCTGTGGAACCTTCCGGATGTCGAAGAGATGCCTTCACATGATGGAGAAACTGTCTAGTTCAGAAAAATTATATGTTAAATCTCTATGTATTTGTCGTATAGTCCTTGTCTGTTCCGTTTTTTTTTGTATATTTCAGATTCTCCCCTGGTCTCGATGAAAAAGGAGGACATACCGCTGCGGACAGCGTACAGTCAGGCTGGCCGTTGTGGCATGCAGCCAAAAGCAAAACACAGTCTTCGCGCGCAAGCGCAGCTAATGAGAACTGAAACTGTGGAAACTTTTGAACTAGTGAAAGTAGAACCAAAACTTTGAAGAGAAAGGAGAACGCGAGAGGTGCGCGAGCAGGCGTTACCTTCTGCGTATCATTGTCAAACTTATCTACCTTTTTAATTAATTTTTGTTAAATTTTAAAATAAAATAGAAGAAAGACAAACGTCTTGGACCCCTTGTTGTCTCCCACACTAATATCCCCTTGTTTTTTATTCACCTTACTAATCCCTGAAATAACATTTCAAAATTAGAAGTTATCTCTTCTATAGTGTGGTCATACGCACACACACTCTTTTTTTTATCATTTTAATATGTATTTGGCTTTGCTTCCTTTCGGTAAATTAATAATTATTTTAAATCTTTTATTTTGGACTTTTCGATATGCTCACGCCCCTCACTTAGGGTTATCCTGCCCCCAAAGGGTGCACACCCCACAGTTTGAGAAACGCTGTACTAAATACTTTGAAAAGCCTCTAGAAAACTATTTTTTTAAGATTTATTTTTAAATTTTTTTAACAATATTAGTTTTTTTAAATATAAATTTTAGTCAAAACAATTTTTAGGTATTTTAAGCGCACTTACACGTGAATTAAGATTTACTAGTAGATAAAAAAGATTCATAGTTTGTGTGGGTAAAAGTTTTCTTTCAATACAGTGAGATTTTAAAAGAAATTTTTTGTTGTAAGATTTTTCCATACAGCTTAGGTATTTGATCTCTGTAAGCATATACTATGTATTCAAATATTTTAATTTCGTTGAAAAAATAAAATGTATTGTTGCAGTATGATTTGACTTGGGTTGGTAACAACATAAAAGTACTTAGACGATAATGTAAACACTTTATTCGTTTATAAAAGCATATCCAATTTCTAAATATTAAAACATAAAGAAACCATATTCACTAAATTTGCAAATAAAAAAATCAGTTACTAATTTCATGTCTAACTTCAACACATGCCATATAGTCTTAAAATGTATTATAAAACTTTTGTATTTAACACTAAACATACCATAACGGGTCAAATGACCCATTTTGAACTTTTGCATTGAAAATGCACGTATCATCTTATTGCTTTTGCACGGTTGACTTCATTACTTTTTCTAAGTAATTAATCTACAGTTATTATACTATTTTTTTTTTTTTTTTTTGTTTATTTTGAGTAATACTTGTCATATACCGTTATCTACCACAACAGGTCATTTGACCCGGAGAGCATTTTTTGTTTTATAAACTTATCGAGTCATATTGCTTATCGTATTGTAGTCGGTAAGTTGCACGTTTCTGCAAAGACTGTTGCGTAAAGTAGTTCATTCAAAATAGCTGAGAATAATTTCAAGAAAAGTCCAAGTTCTATGTCTTGCAGATGGCCTCTCCAAGTTTTTTTCAATATCCTTGATTTAGCTGGCATAAATGCCTGGATTTTGTACAAGCAAACGATAGGAGAAAACATCTCAAGACAAGAATTTTTACTCAAGCTAGCTGTAGAACTTGGCGCCGATTTTCGAGAAGCCCGTGAACAACCAAAACAAAGAAAAAATCCAAAACGATCGTTGCCTAAGTCTAATACAGATGTTTCTCTCAACGTAAGAGATGTCAAATAGGATACTGTAAAGAAAATAAAACCAACAAAATTTGCTCTAAATGTGAAAAATATGTTTGTGGAAAATGTACAATGGACACACTTATATGTAAAAAATGCGATGAGAGCAATAAATTAAAAATTCTAATTTTTTGCTTTTGAAATAGAAATGGTCAATTTACTATTTTGTTTCATTATAATACATTTAATTTTATTTTTATTTCCTTTCTAACATCCATATTTCATACATCCAAGCATAAAACATAAAGTCGGGTCATTTTACCCTCTATGGCAGAAAAAGGTATCTCTTAAGTGTTGGTATGATTAGTGTTAATAATCTCCCAGTTACTAAATAATACTATGGATGCTTATTTAACAAAATTTATAAGAGAGGTTGTTACAATTCTTTTTGTAAATCTAAATCCATGTAGGGTGAAATTTTATCCTTATTTTCGAATCAGACAGCGAATTCAAAAAGGAAATTAGAAATTGAAATACATTAGAGGAAAATGACATCCTCATTATGTGCTTCTGCGCTAGAATAAAAACTAATTCTTTGCTGTCACAAATAGGGCATTAAGAGGAAAAATTCTGTTAAGCAACTTGGAGGGCAACTATGCATTTATTACATATCGAAAGTATAAATTATCGAACATTTAAGCGCTTATATGTCTAATAGCCTTAAACTACATTCACTTCAATTTCAAGAATTCCATATACAGTCGAATCTCTATATAACGAACCTCTATATTGCAAATGTTTCTATAAAGCGAACTTTTTCCTGGAACCTTGAACATTTCACGATTTTCTTCGTAAAATAACCTCTCTATAGCGAAGTATAGCGAAGTTTTATAATTTTCTATGTATATAACGAACTTTTTCTTTTCTGATTCAATTTTTGTTCTCCCTATTTTAAAAGTATTTATGGACATTTCAACTTATTCTCTCTTTTAACACGTTTTATGGGATCATAAATTTTGAACTGGTTTTATTAGATCCTAACTCTCCGAGAGCAATAGAGTTCTGGACGTTTCATCCAAGAACTGCAACCTTTAACCTCCATTGACCAGTTCACTGGAAACATCTTCGAAGGGCCGTGGGTAGCCTAGTGGTTAGAGCATCGGACTCCAGACCGGAAGGCCTGGGTTCGATGCCCGATGCCACCAAACACCCTCCGAGTACACACGGAGTACGTGCTCGTTAAATCAGTGGGTTCGTAGTCTTGTGGGCTTATTCACGAGCGCAGGGACTGGAGAATATTTCCCTCCCCTTCAGTCTAGATGCAGAAATTGTGGAGGTGGAGATAGAGGTCGTGTCGCCATCTATCGTCCCTTCGGGGAACTTCGCCGAGCTAAAATCGTACTGTCACCTGTATGGTGCTCAAGGCCAACGACAGGCGTACCTCTAGCCCATGCCACGATGAATTTCGTGGGCCTCGATCTGACTGCGTCAGACAGGTGGCATCAGACAACAACAACAACAACATCTTCGATACCCTCTCTCGCCCTCAGTGGAATTGTCCCCGTGTTCTAATTATAAAATAATGTGTGTTTAATATTACTTTTGTGCTTTAAATTATAAAATGTCCTTCAAATTCATTAACTTCGGTATAAAATTATTTTCTTTATATTGAAAATACAGTGAATTCTTTGACATTCTGTTTTCTCATTTCCCTTGGAGTTTTTCTTTCTTTCTTTTTTTTTATGGGTAAGATATATAAAATAAACATATATTAATTTTAAAAAAAGATGTGACTAATTACTCATCTTAATATATAGTGTTTATGAATTTAAAATTTGTTTTATGTGGTTTTTAAAGTATATTAAAAGATGAACCTCTATATAAAGAACATTTTTCCGGGACTTAGTGACTTCGTTACATAGAGGTCCGACTGTATCTAAGGCCTTTATATAGGCATAATATTATGGTTGCGGTAGCGTAGGGGTCAAGGACAAGGACTTGTGTCTTATGTGTCATGAGTTCGAGCCTAGTGCCGCTAAAGATCCGCTGTGCAAAGGGGGCAAATGCACGTTTTATACGTCGAGGCTTAAAGTTTTTCCGTTAGGGTGGTGTGGATTTCAGGGAGAGGGGTGCCAGCCCAGGTATCGTCCTCGTCACTGGACCATGGTTCAAAATTACGAGGTCCCTCGCTAATAGCCTTCATGCAACTTTATAGTGAGACGTTAATATCATACTCACTGGCAGAATATTACGTTTTTTTTTCTTTTTAAGAATTCGCTAAGAACGAGTTTTATGGAAATCCACACCTAAGGGTGTGGGGGTGCTAGTAATTACGGGGACGTAATAAATAAAATAAAATAAAATCCCGTTCTAGTGCTATTGGACTAACAGACTTTAAATTTGGCAAAAAAATATTTCTTCTGTTGAGTACAGATCCACTGAGACGGGTTTTGTGGACTCCTCAGAGAAGCAGTGACTGAGGAGGTTATGGGGACGTTGCAGAAACTTTCCGTTTTAGAACTATTAGACTTACAGACTTGAAATTTCGCAAACATGTTTCTTCTATTGAATAAAAATGCAATAAGAGTGGGTTGTGCAGAGGAAAAACTCCCTAGGGAAGTTACGGGTGTTCTATAAACAAAACGTTCCGTTTCTGAGCTATTGCAACCACAAACTTCATATTTAGGAAATGTGTTTTAAATAGAGAATCATTACGTAAGTAATTTGCGATACCACACACACAAAAAGATTTGTGAAAGATTACGGAGTCTTTATGGATAAACAGAATTCGTTTTTGAACAATTAAACTTCAGACTTGGAATACTGTAGGCATGTTTCTTTCGTTGAGAGGAGATCCGCTAAAAGAAGGATTTGTGGAAATAAACTCCTAGACCGGTATTACAGGGGCATAAATGGTGAATATACTTCTTCTTTAGGGTCTCAAATCCTGTCCTTTTTAAATCAAAAGGTGAGGATGATAAGAATATTCGAATCGGCCGCTTCTCCGCCAAATTGTAAGCAATCGCCAATTTGGCGCGTTTTTGCGTGTTGTGTTTTGGAGTAGTACCACAACACGCAACGCCGGAGCGCGAAATTCAAGAGGGTTGCTAGATTTGGCACATTTATTGATTTGGCGAGAAAACACTTGGCGGGATCAGCGGCCGATTCGACAAACCAACCGAATTTTCAAAACAATCGAAAGCTTAAAAAACTGGGACTAAGGTGGCAATAATCTGAAAAAAGAAAGCATAGTCTATAACAGGGGTCGGCAACCTATGGCACGCGTGCCATGTGGGACACGCGGTGCAATTCTCAGTGGCACTCTGCTCTACTCTTTAAACTTGTCAATATTTAAGTGGATGGAAGAGGATAAATTTGTAATGGACCGTATGTTATTCTCTTCAGAATTACAGACATTTGCGGAATTATAAAAAAAATCTGAAAGATTAACTCAAGATAAATTTACAGCGATTTTGCAAATTATTGAATGTCATTGTTGGAGAAATTAAATTGTTCGAAGAGAGAAAATTGCATCAACTCTGATTTCCGCCTTTGGTTCTACACATCAAAGTGAAAATCTTTCCTCATATGAAAAATGTTTCGAGTCCATTAAGAAATTCTTTAACGACTGAATCTTCAGAATCGTGTCAAATTGCAAGCCACATATTATACCCCTGATTATGCGATACGAAAGTAGCGCGGTGCAAGCACTGGTTTCGCATTAAAATTTTTATTTATCTTATTTCATAATGTAAGGAAATTCTTATCTTTTATGTTATATATTTTTTATTTTAATAAATATGTTTAAAAACACATAAAATACGAAAATTTTAATTTTTGCTGTTTATAGTAAATAGTTAAATTTTATTCTGTTTATTTTTATGTTAAGAAATATCCTTATATATAAATGATGCAATATTAATATACAATAAAACTTCAAATATCTCTCTCTCTCTCCCTCTGTATTATTGACCTTTATTCTCTTCTCTCTGCATGCATTACCGCGGGAATCGAATTGTTTCAAAAAATGTCCTTTTGTGTGGCATGCTGAATCATATTGGTAGATTGGTTTGGCACGCAACAGATGAAAGGTTGCCGACCCCTGGTCTCTAATATCGTGAAATACCCTTCGAAACGGGCGAGTAATAGCTAGTTTGGAATATATATTGAATCAAAGCAATCATTAAACATACATATATTGATAAAAATTTTATAACAACATTTAACTTTTCTCATCGTATTAAATAAACTTCAGAATTATTCTACAAATGAATAGTACTGAAATCATTTACTATTGTTATAATTATTTTGAATAATTTATACATCATGGTGATGATTTTTTTTATTCATAAATAAGCTTAAACTGTAATTCAGGGCGATAGTAAGTTATAGGCAATACTAATTTAAAGTTTTCTCATAATTCAATTCTAATAGTTCCTGATATTTTAAATCGTGTTTATTTTATTCAATATATAAGCAGTCGCATTAAACTTTTAAACTAAATGTTCTGCTCTAGTTCTTGCACGGATATTTGATTAGAATAGGTTTGAATACAATAAAGAACTAAATATTTGATATTATTATTGCATAAGCGTTAATTTTTTAAAACTAATGTTGCTTTCATTTCATAATTTTTTTAACGCTATGAGGCGGAAAGTACAAACAATATTTTTCTTCGTAACAATCGACAAACCTCAATTCGTTTGTGCTTGACACCAATTCGCACTATTTTAAAAGTATAAAAAATTGTATATAAATTATTTTGAAATAAATGATAAATGACCGTCGGAAACGATTTGCAAAACAAATAAATTAAATCTGGCCCGCATATGTAATGATTGTTGCGTATTTTTAAGTTTCAATAAATTAAAATATAGTATGAAAATGATTCTGTTTATACGTTACAAGTAAAACAGAAAACATAAAATTATAACAATGGTGTGCATGCAACCATATTATTATGAAATTAAAGCAATTAGTTAACATATGAAATTGGATTTCTTAAATGGTTTCAAATTTCGTTATGTAAATATCACTATCACTGAATTTAATGTTTACTTAGATCTTTGTTGGCTTTTGAAATCAGTTAAACCCACTCTCAAATAATTTTCTCATTAAGAAGGTTTACCCATGTGACGGCCTATTTTTTAAGCATTATTGGGGAATTTTTTTTTTTTTTTTTTTGACGACCACTAAAAAGATAGAAGTTCAAGTATTTTTTATCACTTATTTATATATGTTTTAAGAGTATGTATACAAATGTTTAGCCAAAAATATCCAATAGAACGTGAGTTATAGCGCTCTGAACATACCCGCCTCGAAAAAACTGGACGCTCACTTCATCCACGATTCCGGCTGATTGATTGGCTTGTCTGAAATAAAAAAAATTAACGGCGTTTTAATCTATAAGCTTAAATGCACAGATTGGTCTATCCTCAATATAAAATATCAAAAATTGGAATTTTGGTAAACCTCTAAAGAAAAAGTTTCGAATTTCATGGGTTTTTTTTATGTTTTTCCTATAAAAATATAGATATTTTGAATTGTGGAATGATCATAGTCCATTTGATTCGTATATATGTGCTGAGTCTACCCTATAAATTTGAGGTCATTCGGTCTAACCATTCTTGAGATATGATGGAGGAAAGTTTGAAAAACATAGTTTTGAGAAAAATGCGTTTAAGGTATCCGAACACGTTGAAAATGACCAAATTCGGATATTCATTCAGATATTTTTTTCTCTTTTATCGAATAGAGTCATCTTTTGGCTTTACAAAACATATTTTGTTTTGTTTCTACTCTACCTAGAGGCCAAGCTACAATCAATTTTATTAAGTTAGAAAAACCGGAAGTGGGTCTTTGATATACCAGAAGTGGGCATTTAAATTACTCGAAATCTATCATGGCGAGTCTGGTTACTCAAAATATTACATATGTATTTCTATAAAACTTTTTGAACCTGATATTTATGTTATTTTCTAGAGAATGTACTAAAATATTGCTTATTGTATGAATATTTTTTGAGTTAGGGCTTGTTATTTAAATAATGGTCGCATAAAGAATATGATTTTTCTTATAATGTTTACTCAGTCAACTCTTTTCAAATTTTAATAAAACATTAAAATTTTAATACATTCTCTAGATAAATGCATCTAGATTGTTTTGGTAATATTTTTACTAATATAAGTTTATTACTTTTTTCTTTAATTGCTTTGAAGTTTTACAAAAATGTTGCTAAAATTTCACTTATAATTGTGATTTCTGTGAAATTTAGGCAATTTATTTTAAAAATTGTTAGTTAAATATTAGTATTTATTGGTATTGAGTCCTAAAAAGCCTTTATAATGTTTAAATATGTTATTTTGTTAAAAAGTGCTCCGAAAGTGTTCGGATACCTTAAAGTTTTAAGTCCGATTAAAACAATGGAAATCTTAACTTAGTGCTACGAACAGCTGTTCTTTTAACACCTGCTTCTTTATAACGACTTCGAATTTTAAAAATACTTTTACCATCGTATTCTAGATTTGTTAAGGAAGAAATTTATGAAAAAAAAAAATTTTTTTTTTTTTTTTTCAACCCATTACATGGATGAACCCTCTTAAATCAGGAAAAAAGACAAAAAAAAAAAAACCAAACTGGTTGGAATTTCTTACAAATGAGACATATTGTTAAGAACTATTAAAATACTTCAATATTGCTCAAATTCTTACTGGGCTGCTAGCTTATTATACCTTGTTGCTCCATTTACTCCGATACAAAAATTTGGTATCGTCTGCAGTGACTCAAAAGCAGCAGACGATTTTAAATGACAGCGTTGGAAATCGTCAGTAATATTTTTCAGATAATTGTTGTCTTTCCCGCATGTGACTCTAAATCAGTCAAAACAGAAGCTTGCAGCAAATATTTCTCTGTATTTGAAAAAGAAAAGCCCGTCGGTGATTTTTAAGGCTCTTTTAAAAATTTGGACATCAAAAAATTGGTTTATCGAACTATTAAGATATTTTCTAAGACCCACAGCAGTGCAGACCGTATGGGCTCAGAGAGAACATTAGTAATGGTCAAAGCAGCCAACGACGGAATTCGTAAAAATCCTTCTTGAAAGAAGACTGTGTCGATGTCAACAGAAGAATGTGTTAAAAAGAACAGTGTCACATAGCTAACAAAGACTTTAACACTGAGAGGTTATCGAAGAAAAGTAGCCATTTTTTCCCCCTAACAAAGTACAGGGTGGGTACAAATGATGGACTCGATTTTAAGCCATCATATTATCGAAACTATTGCGTATTACAATAAGTGATACATGAATGTGAAGAGAAGTATAACAAGTGATTTTTCTGTTACAACTGTTCGATGTGTGACCCCCTTGTTACACGGCATACATCCAATCTGTACTCCAGTTCGTTCCATACAATTTGTAACATCATTCTGTCAATAGTTCGTAATGCTGCTCAGATACTGGGGCTGTGGTAGCCTAGTGGTCAAGGTATCGGATCGTGGCTGGCTTGTCATCAGTTCGAGCCCCGTACCACTGAAGACCCGCCGTGTAGGGGAGCGATTCACGTTAATTCTGTCGAGAGCTCAAACGTCCTCCCGTTGGTATGGTGTGGTAGTTAGGAGAGGAGAATGGTAGCTCAAGTGTCGTCCTCATCACTTGACCATGGTTCAAAATGACGAGGCCCATCGCCAAATGCTCTCGTGTAGCTGAACAGCGCGACGTTAATATTCACTCACTCACTGTTACTTGTTGTGTCAATTGCAAATGATACGGATTGAAATTTAATTTTTTTCTCTCAAAATTGTGCATACCGATTTCTTGGGCATTTCAAGTTCACAGGCGGAAACTTTCGAAAACTTCCTTGAACTTCGAACAAAATTCTGCCTTAAGGTATCCGACTACGTTCGGAACCATGTTTTTGCAAAAGCGTAGAGATGAATAATATTTACGATATTTAGTGTGACTTAGATTAGAAAATGTATGTAAAATTGTTTTAAGAATAGTATTACAATAAAAAATTATTTAAGTACAATATTTTGACAAAGAATGAACGTAGAATTACCCATTTTCAAAATATTCTCCTTTTGTGAAAAAGGCTTCTATTATAATAATATTTTGCCCGTATATAGCTCAAACCTCTGTACAGAGGCTCAAATGGAATTTTTTAAATATAAATATATAACTTAGAAGTGGGTTTATCCGCATGTTTTACGACAACAGAGGGGAGAAATTTTAAGAAAAAAACGCCGATAATTATTTCAATTGGTGGTAACTCTGAAAATAATGTGAATTTTTCAAAACTCATAGTTGAGCCTCTGTACAGAGGTCTGAGCTATATACAGGCAAAATATTATTATAATAAAAGCATTTTTGACAAAAGGAGAGCATTTTGAATAAGGGTTATTCTAAGTTAATTTTTGACCGAAATATTGTATTTGAGTTTTTTTTTTTGTCAAAATGTCCTTGAAATAATTTTATATAAGTATTCTAATCTAATTTTCACTAAATATCATGAAAATTATTCATTTATGCGTTTTTTTTTAAAATCACTGTTCCGAACGTAGTCGGATACCTTCACCTCTCCACTGCTTTTTCCAAGACTCTTGGTCGGTCTCTGCTTTCCTTTTTGCACAAGAAACTTGTTTTCATAAATAGATGATACCCTAGCAGAATGCTCTAGTTGGTTGGTACTTCTTTTCCGTAGCGATTTCTATATGCGCGTTGCATGATTTCTAAATGCAATTGGGTTTTTTAATAACTTAGCGTGTTTGAGCATGTTTGGGTTATCAAAGACTCTTCTCTGATTTTGTCGGCATGTTTGGATTTCAACCACAGCGATCTTGAATGTGTTGTGGATCACTGGTGGGCGGAAAAACTTGGTGTATTTCTGTTTACATTCATGTATCTCTTATTGTAATACATGCAGTAGTTCCAAAAATGGGAATTATTAAGGTATGTGACTACCCAAAATTCGCCGTTTCGGTGAACAGTTTCGAAATTTCTTTTATGCTTTTATTTTATAGCTCATACATTTAAGATTCCAAAAATACTCTATTTTTGTTTCTACGATATTTAGAAAAAAAGTTATAGCACAATTAGTAAACCGGAAATGGAGTTTACAAAACCGGAAGTAGATCCCTACACAATATTTTTAAGATATTGAATTGAAATTTTCAAAACATGTTTTATTTAGTTTTATCCGTGTTATGAATCAAAATCTCTGTGTATATAGTTATGTAGTTTATTGCTTTTTTATGAAAAAAAATCATTATTTTTTTTTAAAAAAAAATCGTGTTTTTGCATAAAATTTTGCATATTTTAAAAACTTTTTAAAGTATTGCAAATCTTTTAACTTCTAATATATATAAAGATGTTATACACGTACTGTATAAATATAATTAAAATACATTCATTAGAATTTTGTGTAACTTCAATTTTTCATCAAAATTTCACCATAAAAACGACAATTTTTATAGCCTATAAAACTCTCCAGAAAACATTAAAAAGTTAATAAAAAGTTCAAATTAGTTAAACATGAAGCTAAAGAGATCTTGACCTATAAATAATGTGAGTTTAAAAATGTACAATTAGAAGAAAAATTTTTATACCGTATTAAAATCTTTAAATGCATTTTCTGAGAAACTATGTTTTTCAATTTCTTGCTTCATGGTAAAGTTCACTTAATGTTTTCTTTTTAAGATATTGAATTGAAATTTTCAGAAAATGTTTTATTTAGTTTTATCTGCAGTCTATACTATAATCTAATCTCTGTGTATATATTTATGTAATTTATTGCACTTTTTGTGAGGAAATAACATTAGTTTCTTGTAAAAAATTGAGTTCTTGCATAAAAAAATGACGTATTTCAAAAACTTTCAAAGGTATTGCCAATCTTATAGTTCTAAGTATAGATAAGGATATTATTATTATGTACTGTATGAATATTATTCAAATGTATTAATTAGTATTTTCAATACAAGCCTTACCGTAACTGCAATTTTTTACTAAAATTTCACTCAAAACTCCCAATACATCCAAAATTATTTTTAATTTTGGGGAATTGAACTTGAATTCCTTGTTTTATCCCCCATTTCAAATTAAAAAGTGTTTATTTAGTTGAAAATTTACATATTAAAAAAAAGTGCTCTGAAGGTAGTCACATACCTTAACATCGAGTCCATCATTTGTACTCAACCTGTAATTAAAATAACCCAGATATCTTATAGAGAAGGCACTGTTACGGCAGTACACTCTTAATGGCGACAAAGTCTATTTACCTACGAGAAAACTTTTGATGTTGAAGAATCTGTCAACCACTAGAATGACCATGGAATACCCAAGAAGCTTAACAGAAGAAAAAGTGCATGCTGAGAGACCATTATCCAGCTGCCGTAACGTTTTGGTGGGTTGTCAGCTATGAAGGAGGTCAATATGGTCAGTTATGTCAATAAATGGAAAGGGAGGGAAGATACTAGATAAGATGTCGAATAAAACTAAAGTAATCATTCGAGTTGAACTACAATCATTTAATTGTTAAAAAGCTTGTTCCTTTATTGTTTTTACCTAATTGTGTATCTTAGTTAATTATGTATATTAATGTAAACTTTGGTATTACTGCAGTAACTCGCTATGATAAAAAAAATTTTGTTTCAATTCCAGTAACTTTTTTCTATCGACGGATAGCCTGTGTCGGAGCTAGGTATCTAAAGGTCCTGGTGCTAAAAATAAATATGAGGGCCCTATCTTAGTTGGATAGTAAAAAATATATGAATAATTAAATATATAAAGCTTCTCTCTACAAATCACCCCCAGGGTGTTTTCCATCTAAATTGGGGTGAAACCAAACTAAGTCTTTCTGTCACCTGTATGACGCTCAAAGCTACGAAAAACGACAGGCGTCACTTAGCCCTTAGCCATGCTGAATTTCGTTGGTCTTGATCTGGCCTTTGCTGATCAGGTGGCATTGGTAACAAGCTACAAGCTTTGTTTACTACCTTCTCTTTCCTGGCATTGTTTGTACTTAAACGCACCACTGTGTTTCTTTTTTTTTTATCCATGATTTTAGTTTTCTATTTTATGCAATGTAATTCGTATGTGCTCGAGTACTCACTGACGTTTAATGTATCCGACTACGTTCGGAACTGTGATTTTAAAAAAGCGCATGAATAGATCATTTTCATGATATTTAGAGCCACTTAGATTAGAATACATGTATAAAATTGCGTTGACACATTTTGACAAAAAAAAATGATTCAAATACAATATTTCGGCAAAAAATTAACTTAGAATAACCTTTTCTTCAAAATGTTCTCCTTTTGTAAAAAATGCTTCTATTATAATAATATTTTGCCTGTATATAGCTCAGACCTCTCTACAGAGGTCCAACTATGAGTTTTGAAAAATTCACATTATTTTCAGAATTACAACCAATTGAAATAATTTTATCAGCGTTTTTTTTTTTCTTAAAAGTTCTCTCCTCTTTGTTGTAAAACTTGAATAAACCCACTTCTAAGTTATATATTTCAAAAATTCTAGTTGAGCCTCTGTACAGAGGTTTGAGCTATATACAGGCTAAATATTAGTATAATAAAAGCATTTTCCACAAAAGGAGAATATATTGAAATGGGTCATTCTATGTTCATTTTTTGTCAAAATATTGCACTTAAGTAATTTTTTTATTGTAATAATATTCATAAAACAATTTTATATACATTTTCTAATCTCAGTGACACTAAATATCATAAATATTATCCAGTTATACGCTTTTGCAAAATCACGGTTCCGAACGCAGTCGGATATCTTAAAGGAAGGAGAAACGTAATGTTTGTTACTTTACAAAACGTCGTTGGGGAATCCTTAATTATTTATTTACTAGGGGGTGGATCGAACTCACCCACCAGAAGGCTTAGACCTACAAAATGGTCCGATGAGATAAACAGGAAATGATACAAAAAAATGTGCATGAATAAATACTTATAATATTGTTGTATACAATATTATTATAATTATTTAAAGAAAACAGCATACACACATATCTGCAAAAGAGCAGTTGAGGAGGGGGGGAATTAACATCAGTCTATTGCAGATAGGAGAAGACTGCAAAACTTTGAAACAGGAAATTGGCTTACTATAAATCATACTGTTATTATAAAAATAGAATGCAACTATATTTATATATATATATATATATATATATATATATATATATATATATATATATATATATATATATATATATATATAGGAAGAAATTGCCTCTTGTATAGGATTTTCAAGATGTAATAAAAGGATGGTAAGGATTTTTCATAGAACTTTCAAGTAACAGTTTATAGAAAAATGGAAAAAAAAATTTTTTTAAATGGTGCGTGGAACGCCACGCGATAGAAGTGAAACTTCTTTGGCGACGTTGGAACATTGATTATTTACCCTAATATTCCAAATTGACCGAGCACATGTCTCAATCACCTAATTTGCGTGAAAGGTATTCGTGGCGAAATGAGTCTTTCTGATACCAAATCCAAAGTAGAAAGATGTCCTGGAATTTCTGGGTATACAATACCATTATATTTTGATAAATTTCGTATACTTTTCGTATTTAAACTTTGTCGGCAATTGTAGCATGCTTTAATGTGTCTTCTAAATTAATTCACGGTAAAATATTTTTTGTGCTCAGCAACAGACGTTCTCAAATCATCTGTAAACCATAATCTACGAGTATCATAAATTGAACGCCCGTATCACTTGAACGATTATCAATGAATCGCTTTTGAAAATCTTTGTGAGCATTTTTATGGGAATCATAGTCTTTGTATCGTAAGATAGAATTTATTTTTGATTTACATGCTTCAGTTCCAACACGCACTAGACTTGTTGAGGGCTCTGTAGTTAATGGCACAGGGTGGTTCACTAGTCCATATTAATCTGTGTAGTCATCAGATGAGTCTCAATAGCATTCATTCCCATTCCTTAAACTGAGCATTAAGAGAGTATTTTGCAGTGTTTTTTTTCCGTGTTCGATATTCTCTCATGTACTCTGATGGAGATTCCACAGTAACACTTAATAAATTTTCAATATTTTTCTGTTTTTTTTTTTTTTTTTTTTTGCTTTGCTTTTTCTTGTCACTTTTTCGACTGGACTTGCTGCTAGTTTTTCTTTTTTCTTTCTTTTACAAAACACTTTTCCTCTTTGTGCATTAATTTAGGCATTCTGACTAGAATTAATATATCAACGCAAATAAAAGTCAAAAAAGCAAATTAGCCGCCGAAAACATCTCCATGTAGCAAACAATCTAACAAAATATTTTAAAAAAAATACGCTTTTACTGCGAGAGCTATTTTGTCTACACCGTAATGTCACTTCATCTCTTTCTACCGTAGATAGATGTTCCCGGGTCTCTCTCTCTCTCTCTGGGGGGGAAAGGACCCCCAATTATTCTTTTTATCGGTATTTTCTTGAAAAATAAATTTTAAAGATAAAACTCAAAAAATGTCGATTGAGAGTGCTTTAGACTTTGGAGTAACGAACAACTATTTTTTGCTGTTATTTTTGGTATCACATTAAAAGCTTACAAAAGCTTGGACTTAAACGTAAATTTTGAGAGCTCAACATTTGAATCGTTGGGGGTGGTTAAGTAGCGCAAACTCAACTGTGTTCAGGAGGTGAAATTTGAATTCTCCTCCTTCCCAGGACACAGTTCAGTTATTCACGATCTTCGATGCTCGGTCGTAGACTAGGCAACAGCTACTACCCACTAAACGTAAAATAAACGAGAGAGGGATGACAAAATTAAATAAACAAAAATTATTCATAACAGATATGAGAAATTTCTCCCCGCAAAATACCCGATTATGCAAATTACCCGATTTGCAATGCAAAGTATAGCGCACAAGGATTTAACTGTATGGTGCTAATTGTACGTAAGGATTTTAAGTTCTACTACTAAGTGTTCCAGCCAACATAAAGGCTCGTATGTGGATCCAACATGACGGAGCGCCTGCGCATTTCAGCGCAGATGTGCGAAGTGCATTGGATACAGCATAACCAGGGCGATGGATTGGGCGGGGTGGTTCGGTAAATTGGCCCGCACGCTCGCCTGACCTCTCCTGCCTAGATTCAAATTTTGAGCTTAAATTTTAAATTTAATTATAAGCTTTTGAAAGCATTTAATGTGATACAAAAAATAACGGTAAAAAATAGTTGTCCGTTACTCTTCAAAGTCTAAAGCGCCCCTCTATCGACATTTTTTAGCTTTATCTTTAAAATTCAGAATATCAAGAAAATTCTGACAAAAAGAATAATTTTAGCGAAAACCGCTAATGAATCAACCCATTTTTCTGTTTTTTATAATCATTTGAAATTTCGGACCCTAAACTTTAATGGCACCCATCTCCTTCGGAAGACGTTTGGGACCCTAAGTTTTCTATTTACTGTTGTTTGTCTTGATGTGTACCATTACCCCTTAAAGTTTTGCCGCAGAGTTTATATGCACCCTGTATATCTTGTTCAAATTTTCTATCGTTAATGAAATACATTTTAAAGCGCTCAATTGAGCTGAAATTTTATATACAAGATTATTTTGGATGACAATACGGTAATTTAATTAAAATTACTAAAAAGTAATTGTTTAAAACTAAATATTCAAAGAGTTACAGATACAGCCATGTTGGCATCCTTTTTTAACTTAAAAAGATTTTTTTTCTCACATTTTGAAGCGTTCATTTGAGCTGAAATTGTCTATACACTATTGTTTTGGGTAAAAATACGATAGTTGAATTATAATTAATAAAAAATAATTAACTGAAACCGTTTACCGTAAAATCCGGCGTATAACGCGCACTTGTAACGCAAAAAATAAGATCGAAATTCAAGGGTGCGAAAATGAGAGCTCTAAAAATAAGAAAAAAATTTTCCCATTTTCGATGTACTAGACCTACCGAAATTAAATTTGGCATGCATGTTTCTTTAGTCGAGTTAAAATCCGCTTATAACGGGTCTTACGGAAATCGACTCTCAAAGGGGATTACGGGGCTTATGGGTAAAAAAAAATCTGTTTTTGAATAAATAGATTTATACTTGAAATTTTACACAACAAAATAAAATAAGTAAAAAGAGTCGAGATCCACTAAAATGGAGGTTGGGGGGTTGGGTGGAAATTCACTTTGGGGGAGGGGGTTACGAAAGCGTAAAAGATAATTCTACTTCAATTTTAGAAATTATTAGTGATTTCAGTACTTTTTAAATCAAGAAGTAAGAATTATAAGAATGTTTTTAATACAATCTAGAGCCTATTGCTAGGGCTTAGATATCTATAATTAATGTATACATAAACATATTCATATAACATCATGAAATATCTAACGAAAGTGAGAGGGTAACGGCTAGTATCCTTTATTTACACGAAAACATTTTTAATTCGAATGCATAATTAAAAAGTTTCATAAGAAAATTACTAACAAATAATAATTTGAATATATATATATAGCATTTTGGCTTAAAAAGAACTCGACATTGCTTTGTTATTATTTTCAGCTCTTCAAAATATTTTCACGTTTGTATGTCTGTTTCAGCGAACACGGGGAAAAATCATTAGTCTAATTCGCGAGAAAAGTATTATGCTCATCTCTTTTTATCAAACTTCCAATTCATCACGAATTATTTCCACAATTAATTATTCGTTAACGAAACGTAATCGCACGCCATGTGTTTTAAATTCACTCATTTAGCGCCATCTGGTGATTAGTATGGAAAAGAGATTAAATTTCACAATAGAAAATTTTTTAACGATCTTTCGCATTTCGAACTGTAACTAAACTTACAACTGTAAACTAATATCTAACGAAACCTTATCGAAATATAACCTTTGGATTTTTTTATTTTCCCTAACGATTTCGGGTTACTGATACTTATCATTGGCTAAATTTTATTAAAAATTAACCTTTAATGTGTGTGTGTGTGTTTTAGTACCATGTTCTTTCCATTCCGTCCAATAAATTTACAGAAATATTTAACCTGAAATTATTTTCTGAAAATGTTTATTTTACAGTTACTGACATAATAAGCGATTTCTTGGAAAAATTCTTCTCTGGAGATACCGTTATTTCTCGGAGTATACCGCTCATTTTAACGCAAAGAACGATATCAATATGTACGGGTGTGCGTTATACGCCGGTTGTGAAGAATATAGTTTTAAAATTAAATAAAAAATGAACATAAAAATTAAATTTTGACAAATATATAATTATTGTTTATTCATGTTTAAAAATATAATACCTTAAGAAATTTCATTTTTGGAGTACTTGAAATTTCATCATATTCGTTTGTCTTCCTTTATATCTTGACGTACATCATCCAATTCTGTTTAATTTTCATCATAACTGTTACTCTGATTCATAAATAGTGGCAGTGGTAGCCTAGTGGTCAAGGCAATGGACTCGTATCTGGCATGTCATGAGTTCGAGCCTAGCACCGCTGAAGACCCACCGTGTAGGGGCGCGATGCACGTCAAATCTGTCGACAGATCAAACGTCCACCCGTTGGTGTGATGTGGAAAATAGAAGAGTGGGTGCCAGCTCAAATGTCGTCCTCGACACTCGACCATGGCTCTCTGCCATTGCCATTTTTTCGTCTTCTTTTTATTTGTACTACATAGATTATGAATATTTTGTTGCTCGTGATCCTAGGTGCCAAAAATAAATTTATACTCCTTAGCGCAATATTTTGCAAAGCTAAATGAGATGAAATGGAATGAATTGGTTTTAAATGACAATGTTTAAAGTTATACAATAAAGTATCTTTTTGCATTTGTAAAATAAAGAAAGAAAAAAATAGAAAGGAATAAAACGGTATTTTTCTTCAATTGTCTTTAGTGAAAATGCCTATAACATGCTCTTCTCTACTTTTAAAATTATTTCATGATATATTTCTTTTAATGCTTGGAAGGGGTTCTCCAGAAAGGTTCCGTGAGTTGAAAAAGTTTGAAGGCCACTGCTATATGGCTATTTAGGACGGATTATTGAAATAGTAAAAATATAAAACTACACTGGTGTGCAAAAATTAAGGACGAGATGGTTTTTTCAATATAACTTTGTACAAAAGCTTTCCAAATCAACACATTTAATACCGTAAGATCCCCAATACGTAAGGACATGTGTAATGTAAGCAACACTTACTAAAAGAGAAATCAGAGGGATAAAAAGAAGCTTGATTGAAAAAGTAGCATGGAGCGCAATGCGACTGAAGGCCAAAACATCCCTGTGATAGGTGTCCAGCAAGAAACATTCGGTCTTTAGTAGGGGATATGATCTCCCCTGACCTCTAGGCAGGTTTCACAGCGTCTGCCCATGCTGAGAATGAGGGTGTCAATGAGTTGTTGAAGCATTGTTGCACATTCGTCTTGCAGCGCCAATCGAAGCTCCCGAATCGTTACTGGGGGTAAGGTACGAGCTGCCAAGCGTCTGCCTAGAAAATCCCATACATGCTCGATGGGATTGAGATCCGGAGATCGTGCCGGCCAATCCATACGTTCAATATCCTCACTCTCTAAGAGCTGTTCGGCAGCTACTGTGCGATGACATGGTGCATTGCCGTCCATGAAAAGGAACTGCAGACCCATAGCGCCTCTAAAAAGACGCACATATGGAAGAAGAATCTCGTTACAATAACGGGTCCCGTTGACTGAACCTGCGTCGAAGATGTGAAGGTCTGTACGACTACCAAGCATGATGCCTCCCCAAACGAGAACACCGCGACCTCCATACCTGTCCCTTTCAATGATGTTCGAGGGATGATTGCGGCTTCCCCGCTCTCTCCAGATGAGTATGCGATGAGAATCGCTACTCAAACTGAATCTGCTCTCATCTGTAAAGAGTACTCGTCCCCATTCATTGTCTCTCCAATTCCGGTGTTCCCGGCACCACAGAGAACGCCTTCTCCGATGGGCAGGCGTTATAGGTACACACCGTACAGGGCGTCGTGCAAACAGACCCCCACCGTGCAGTCTTCTGGCCACGGTAAAACGCGATATCGGTCATCCAGTCGCCTGTGTCGTGTGTCTAGCGATTTCTCCCGCTGTCTGCCGCCTGTTTCTTCTGGCCTGTAAGACAATGTACCGGTCATCTGCGGGTGTGGTTCCTCGTGGACGACCACTACTGAACCCCCGAATAGCTGTTCCTGTAGTTTGAAATTGTCTCCAAAGTCGTGAAACGATGCTGTGAGCAATTCCGAACTCTGCAGCCACACTTGTCACACTGCGGCCTTCCTCCAGCTTCCCAATGATTCGACCTCGGGTAAAAGCATCCAGATGTCGTCTAACAGATTGATTATTCGCCATTTCTCGCTGAGGCAGCAACTCGGTGTGATTTTAACTGCTATACGGCGTGCAATCTCTTTGCCAGAAATACTGATCTTACACCGACAACATGCTTTATACTACTCAGACACTCCCCCATTACGTCTACCTGCATATCTGCGCATGTGCTACCGTACATCACCTTACTTAATCTCCTGATTGATCTTTCTGTCCGCTCTGCCTCTTCGTTCAGCTGATATGCTAATTTTTCGACTTCGTCCTTAATTTTTGCACACCAGTGTATTTCCGTTACAAATTTTAGTGGGTATTAAAAGTATGTATTTGGAATTTTTTTCTAATCTGTAATCTTAAAATTAAAAAGTTGACGGATTTCCTTCGGTAGGTACCAAATAAATACGTTAAAAATAAAATTCTGTCTGAAATTTATTCAATTTACTTTTTTTGTATCATTAAACTATTGATCATTTAATAGTTGTCTATATAAGATGAAAAAACTAATCTACAGTATGTTTATTTGCTTTATAACTATTCAAAAAGTGACATTTAGAACAAAAGCTCATCCCAGCTCTATGAAAGAAAAAACACATCTTTAACTTATTTATTTCTATAAAGCTGCGCACAAAACATTTTTTCAACACCTATCAGTTTTATTTACTCGATACCTGGGGAAGTTAATGTTGGAACTCTTCAGTATTCCGAAGGTTTCATAGTGGATAATTTATCAACACTTAAAAGAACATTTTTAACCGGTACACGAACAATTATTTTCAACTCGACCAACCTACGACAGTTATCCATCCGTAAAACTCTCACGAACTCAACTCAATCATCTAGCTTTGACGTCAAAAGTAAATATCTGACGCAACTGCTAAGGATGTATTCGGTTTTGTTTCATTGAAACCAAATGTTATTAAGTGTGTGAATGATTTCTAATATATGTTATATTTGATTTTGAATATTATTAAAGAGTATTTTGCAATATTTAATTAGGGATTATCCGCGCACGCGCGTTTGATACTTTAAAAATATTGAAAATATTTCCTAATATTCCATATATTTACACTTCATTGGATTCACACCCCAAAAAAGTATTTTACAATAACAAAAAATGAAAAAAATGTGATAAGGGGCTGTTTTAAATATTTTTTTCAAAAAAAAAATTTTTTTCTTCTAAATTTTGGAAAGGATGTTCTCTGGTGTATAAATGAAGGAAAAAATAAAATAAAAAAATTAATTTATATGTGTCAAGTACTGCCACAGTAGAATATGGTTTCGTTATTTTTGTTGTAATGGTAAAAAGTCAAAGAGTAATTTTTGCTTTACAAAAAACATGTATTTTAGTATTTTTTTTAAATCATTTTTTGCTATAAGAGGATAAGTACTATGTAGTAACAAAAAAACAAACAAATAAATAAATATCTGGTAAATTTAACAGCTTCTTTATAAATAAATTTTCCAAAAAAAAATCTGCTGCCGAAATGACACTACACACTAAGGCGGAAAACGGGAAAAGTTTGAACCCGGACCGATTCGTCTGTTCTGGGAAAGGGAGAGAGAGAGTTTGAATTATATATATAAAATGTTGAAATGTACACTGAACTACTCACTAAGCAGGACCTATTTATAAATAATCATCGTTTTGGGTTATTTATAATGTATAAAAATGGTTAATTTTGAGTCTAAAATCACTGAACCAAAATTAATTATTTCCATTTTCTTGTAAATTCGACCCATTTGCGACAATGTTAAATTTTGAAATTAGGAGAAAAATAACTCTAAGAATTAATCTTCATACCTTAGAACAGGGGTGTCCAACCCAAATGATCTTGCGGGCCACTTCGGAAAAACATAATTAATCTCGCGGGTTGCACATAAAAGTAAGTAGCTTCATATCAGATTTGGAAACAAAAAAAAGTATTGGAGTGAAAATTTAAAACAAAATGAATTATTACTATTGTTTTCATTATTTTTCATGTATAATATAATAATGTTTATATGTATAATATAAAAATGAAATATAATACAATGTAATATTATAATGTTTATATAATATAAAAATGAAACGATCACACAAATAAAGTTTTAAATGTTACATTTGCTATTTTCTTGAAAATAACGGTATTCCTTTTGAATTAATTGATTTTTCGCGTTACTCATTGTTGAAATTTGATTGTGCTGTCATTCGCATAAGATAAAGTATATATATTACCCTTTACCTTAACCATCCTGAATACTTTCTTTAAACTTTAAAAAATATCTCTTGCTGCATCTAGTTCTTTGGGCACTCTAAACAGAAAAGGAGGAGAAAAGTAAGTCGCACACACAGAGAAACATGCACCATCCATAAAGTAAAGGATATGCATAATGCAATTCGGAATTTATTAAAAAAGTAATTTACTATAGTAAAATAAAATGTAACTGTTTGATAAAATATAAATCTATTTTAATCTAAATGACATTTCTATTATCAAAAAGGATTTATTTTAAAACATGAACAGGTAACAGGCAAATACATTGTAGATTTATATATATATACAAATATATATAAATATCCCCTCAGATAAATTTCAAAATGAAAAAACTTTAAAAACATGATGTTTAAATTTTTTTTAAAAAAGGAGTCGGCGAGTTGCAACTTATGTACTGCAGAGCCACATGTGGCCCGCGGGCCACATATTGGACACTCCTGTCTTAGAACATTTCCGCATAGGTAGATTCTTAATAGTAATAATTTTTTTCCTACATATAATCGCAATTCAAAGCTCTCGAGTATAGCTTCACAGTGTGACGTTAATATTCACTCACTCATAATCACAATTCGTCCTAATGTATAGTTAGATTTTAGAAACACAACTAACTCCCATTACCTGACAAGACATCGACAAATACTACTCAGTATTCCTATGATTCAATCGTTGTAGTTTAAGTATTAATTAAAGGCTTTTTTTTTTGTATCAGATAGGACCACAATAGTACAATGGTTAAGGTATCTTACCACGTTCGGAACCGTGATTTTGCAAAAGCGTATAAATGGATAATTTCCATGATATTTAGTGTCACTTAGATTAGAATACATGTATAAAGTTGTTTTAAGGACATTTTGACAAAAAGAATTACTTAAATATAATATTTTGGCAAAAAATTAGCTTAGAATAACCTTTTTTCAAAATGTTCTCATTTGTCAAAAATGCTTCTATTAAAATAATATTTTGCCTGTATATAGCTCAGACCCCTGTACAGAGGCCCAACTACGATTTTTGAAAAATTCACATTATTTTCAGAGTTACAACCCATTGAAATAATTATTGGCGTTTTTTTTCTTAAAATTTCTCCCCTCTGTTGTCGTAAAACATTGATAAACCCAGTTCTAATTTATATATTTCAAAAATTCTTGTTGAGCCTCTTCACAGAGGTCTGAGCTATATACAGGCAAAATATTATTATAAAAGAAGCATTTTTCACAAAAGGAAAATTTTTTGAATATTGGCCACTCTATGTTCATTTTTTGTCAAAATATTGTTCTTAATTAATGTTTTATTGTAATAACATTCTTAAAACAATTTTATATACATTTTTTAATCTAAGTGACATTAAATATCAAAAACATTATCCTTTTATACGCTTTTGCAAAATCACGGTTCCAAACGTAGTCGGATACCTTAAACAAATAAATTTAGAAGAAGATAGTGACGTTCAAGAGCTGCTGGATTCCCGCCATCAGGAGGTGACAATGAATGAGCTCGTAGAAATGCATGAGCGAGAACATGACATAGAAGAACTTGAGTCTTTAGACCTAATTCAATCAGAAGATGGTTGGGAGTTTGACAGGAAGCCTCAGTTTAATTAGAAAAGGGTTAGAAATTTTATAAAATATTCCAACGAAGAGCGTATCTTTTCAACAAAATAAGGAATTATATATATAGTCGAACCTCTATATTGCGAATTTTTCTGTATGGCGAACTTTTTCCTGGAATTTTGAACATTTCCCGATTTTCTTCGTAAAATAACCTTTCTATAGCGAAGAGCATTTTCTAAATAACGAGCTTTTTCTCTTGTGATTAAATTTTTGTTCTCACTTTTTTTTAAAGTATTTCTGAAAAAATTTCAAGTTATTCTCTCTTTAATACATTTTATGGTGGTCATAAATCTTGAACTGGTTTTATTAGGGGCTGAGGACAATAGAATTCTGGGCATTTCATCCAAGTAGTGCAACCTTTAACCCCCATTGTCCGGTTCACTGGAAACATCTTCGATATCCCCTTTCACGCTCAGTAGAGTCTCGTGTCCATGAACTGATCTCCGTCCATTTGTAGTATTGATCAATCGTACTGGTAACTTCGTTTCTAGTAGCTCGAAAATGTCAAAGGGTAAGTATTTGAGCATCAAAGAAAAAAAATTCAATTCTTCAGGAAGTGGATAGAGGCGCAAAGAAATTTTTCTCGAATTTTTTTTTTATAGATAAGATATATGAATTAAGTATATATTAATTTACGCAAAGGTCTGAATAATTACTTTCCTAAAATATAGTGTTTATGAATTTAAAATTTGTTTTATGTGGTTTAAAAAGAAAACTGAAAGATGAACCTCTATATAACGAACTTTTTTTCGGGTTTAACGACTGCTTTATAAGGAAGTCCAACTGTATATTAATTCAAAACAAGTAATATAAAAAAGATTTTAAGTCAATTCCTACTTAAATCAGTAAAGAAAATTTTTATTTTAGCTACTTTTTATTAAATAGTTACAATTAATATAAATATGTATATACATAGAACAGAATCCTAACATTAAGTGGTAATTAATTTTTATTAATTATCCTTAAAGTATCGTATTGTCATCCAAAACAATCGGGTTTATAAAATTTCAGTTCAACTGATTGCTTTAAAACGTGAGAGAAAAAAATCTTTTAAAGTTTTAACACAAGTCGCCAAAAGGGTCGCCAAAAATGATGCCAACGTGGTTGTATTTGTAATTCTTGAAATAATTAGTTTTAAGCACTTAATTTTCATCAATTATTATATTATTGTATTGTCGTCCAATATAAATTTCAGTTCAACTGAATACTTTAACACGTGAGAAAAAAACCTTTTAAAGTTTTGACACAAGTCGCCAAAAATGATGCCAACGTGGTTGTATTTGTAATTCTTTAAATAATTAGTTTTAATCAAAATTATTTTTTATTAATTATTATTATATTATTGTATTGTCATCCAAAATAATCCTTTATATAAAATTTCAGCTCAATTGAGCGCTGTAAAATGTATTTTATTAACGATTGAAAATTCCACCAAGATAAATAAATATATAAATAAATAAATATATAGAGATTGTGAGCTAATAGTGTAGGAATTGAAATAGGTGTGAATAATTATTTTTTTTAATTTATAGTGTTTATGAATTTAAAATTTGTTTTATTTGGGGTTTATAAAGTATATTAAAAGAAAAACCTCTGTATAACGAATTTTCCATATAACAAACTTTTTTCCGGGATTGAGCTACTTCGTTATATAGAGGTCCCACTATATATATATATATATATATATATATATATATATATATATATATATATATATATATATATATATATATATATATATATATATATATATATATAAGTATAAAGAATCTTGTGGGAGAAAAAAATCTTTGAGTCGGTAGACTACTTTGTCAGATTTTATGAAACCTTCTACATCAAATTAACTTCGGCTTGCGATTTTACATTTGTGTTTTCTAGGATTTTATTTTACATTTGTGTTTTCTAGGATTTTATTTAACATTTTATTTCTAAACTATTATTTTTTTTTTCGTCTCCGGTCCCAATTAAAAATAATTTATATGTATTTATAAGCAAAATCATACCCTGATTTACGGGAATTCGATTTAAGCGGTAATCACTCAGTTCTACCTATCGTGTAATTTTGGGGTAATACTGTACTTAAGATACGCAGATGTTTCAAAAGGCTAAGTAACAATTCTAATGGGTGTACGAATTACCCGTATGAATAAAAATCCCTCTGAAGATAACGAAAGTATTGAAGCGACACCGGTAGAAGGTGCTGGTTCTCTAGTAACATGATTAAATCTCAGTTAGAAGGCGGCTGTGCGTTTGTGAGGCATGAGCTTGTGGTTGCCCCATTTCTTCGTTATCTACGCGACCTGTTTCTGTAGGAAATAACGAAGAATCAGACTTATTGTTTATCTTAATATCTGTTTATTAATATCTTAATCCCTATACACAATGATAATAATAATTATAAAAAGCGGATCTAGAGTGAGAAAACACAATTCGTATTACCAAATAATCGCGTAATTAACCACTATATCTAACTTTACAGATTACTGCTAATCTCCTTAATACACGTAGCTTCCTTATATCTTAATTGAAGACGCTTACCGCTAAATCCTTGGTAACAACTGCTCTCTTGGTCGCACTGACGTGGCTTTAATCCTTATGAAATGGTATCCACATTTATCCTGAAGACACAGGTACGGGTAGGTTAATTCTTGAACTTGTAATTTCCTCTAACTCTAACTTAAGCGTTTAATCATAAACATAGACCTCATATAGCAACTTCATCTAGCCACCTCGTGAACACTAAACTTCTACTATTTATAAGATTCCTAATTTACATACACACGTTCTTCTTCTGGAATTGCTTGGAAAGAATTGCCTTTCTGGCCCTAAGGAACCCCAAGAGGACATTAATAGAAATCGCGATGAAAGCCCGTCGCACGTTAACAGAAACATGGTCCGTGATTGAAATAGGCAGTGTGATACGCTTTTTGCATTTAAAGAAAAAAATTCTCCAGCTGAAATTCATCGCCTATTGGTAAAAGTGTACGGTACAAGTGTTATGTCACGAAGACAGTTGCGGCTTTGATGCCCGAAATTCGACAAAGGCTGTACAGTTGTGCGAGGTAAAAAAAGAACGTTTTCAGTGGTAGGAATTGGACCCCACCTTCGTAAGAAAATTCCGACCTCTCAACAAGGGAGTTGCATCTCTTCCGACCATAAAAGAAACAGTTAGGAGGTCAGCATTTCAGAACTGATGATGAATTTCAGCAAGCCGTTTTGATGTGGTTGCACCACCTTGACGCTGATTTCTACGATGTTGGTTTCAATAGTGTGGTGTACCGATGGAACAAATGCCTCGACAAGTATGGTGGATGTGTAGAAAAGTTATTTGTATCTGTGCCTTCCCACACTGCATATATATATATTTTTTATTTCTTGATTAAACATTTACTCTGAAAGGGCTTGCTACTTTACTTTTTGAAACCCCTACGTAAATTAAAAAGCAGATGCGTTTATGCTAAAATATCTTAAGTATTATTTGTGTTCTGTAGGAATTTCCAGAGACATAGCTCAGGTGACAAAAGGAATGTGCATATTCATGCATAATAATTGTTATTCCTTCATTAGTGTGCTTCTTTGTGTTTGATCGCGAATACAACAAAATAATTCTCTCAAGGAAATTTTATTCATAATGTTGGAAAGACCGACTTTTAAATAGGCTAATTTAAAGATAATTTAGTCTGTGTGTATTGGAAAGTATTTATATCGGGCGCCGGCAACCTATGGCACGTGGTATAGTTCTCAGAGGCACTTTGCACCACTGCAAATTTGTCCTTTTTAAGTGCATGGAAACAGATAATTTTGAAATGGAACTTGTAAAGTTTAGAATGGAACCCCCTTCCCTCTCTTGCGTGCGCCACTGATTAGAACCCAGCACGTTGGTGCTGGGTTGTGTGTGTGTGTGTGTGTGTGCAAGGTTGTGGCCGAGTTGTCTTAATTTGTCGAGTGTTAGTAGGGTTTTAGGAGAAACATCAGTGACGTTCATCTTTTTTATTGTGACGCACACATCAAAAGCTGAGGACAAAATTGCGGTACATTTACACGTTGACGAGACAAACTTGCGACGATTACAAAGCAAAGCGGACAAAGAGACAAGCAGCTGCGACATGTTCGGGAACAAAGCACACAAAGACAAAGAGAGCGACCACACAAGATTTTTGGTTTTTATACCGGCAGTTGCAAGCGCGTGACTTTTATGTAATAGTAGTTCTAATTGGACGAAATGGGTGGGGCAGGGATTTCGGAAAATCGTTGATTACGATTGCGATTAAAGTATTATTTTTAAACCAAAGAATTAAAACTTGTGTAAATATTAGGAAAAAGAGTTAACAAAAGGATGATAGAGGAAATTATTACATATATATATCCGGATCCAAACAAATACAAACTTTTTACACTTCCCTTTTGGAAATTCTATAACAAGAAATGCACCAAAAATTCCGTAATTAGAAATTACTTGATTTTTTTATTCCACAGCTAACAATACTATTAGCAACTTATTTCACTCCAGTTAATTGGAAATTTTAAAATACTAACTAAAAGATGTTTCATAATCTTTTTTTATTCCCGACTCGAAACAGTTCTTTTGTCAACTTTATGCAGAGAAGAAAAATACTGTGTGTCATTTGTATCCTGTTGCATGAGGTATGTTTTCACAGTTTCCAAACAATGTAAAGCATTGGAAAATGTAACAGTTTCAAAAAAAGTTTCATTAGTAATTTCTGCATCAGAATCACTATTCACTGACTCCGACAAATTAACAATTTCCTTTACTTCAGGCAGTCCGTCATCCCAAATGTAACATAATCGTTAAAATCTTAAAATATCCCTTGCGTTGTAGAGGTGGCTGAGATAAAAAGGGAGTTTCCTGTCCTATTCAAAACTCACACGATAGGTTGCACCCATGAGTCATCTGCATCCTTTCCCATCAAAATTCGCTACGTATACAATAAAAATAATTTTTTTTCATTCCGAATAAAAAGTACAAATTGAAAAAAAATCCAATTTTTTTCTAAGTCAAACTAATAAAAAAAAATTCCAATTGAAATAATTTGTTAATTCGGGGTTAATATTCGTTAAATAGGGGGGTTTGCCTTCTTTTTAATTGGGAAAAGAGAAATATTCGTTAAATCGGAGTCCCACTGTATATATAATATCTTATATCCTTTTCATGCTTCTTTTTATGTTATTCTTGTACAGTGTCCCAGTGGCGTAGCTGAGAGGCCCCTGAAAAAGTCAAGTTTTGGCCCCCAAACCGTACTTGGTGTCAATCAGGCTTTGGGGACCCCTCGATGCGGGGGTGTACGTTACGTCGCTGGTGTGTTCTATACATTGCTCTATTACAGTATTTTAATTCTGGATCTCTGTGTGCCATAAAGATACTTGTCTTTGTATTGCCAGCTGCATTAGAAACAAAACAAAAAACTATTTTTAATTCATTTTAACCTTTTAACTGATTTAGAAATAAAAATCTTAATTTGTATTGGGAAGGAAGTAACACACATAACTGGGCATAAATGTGTTTATTTGAAGAAAAAATTCATACTCTCTTTCTGGAATCATATCTAACGGCTCACGTGCTTCTTTCAAAGTAAAGCATACGAAATATTACTCAAAATATTTTACTGCGTAATTTAAACTAAGTTTTACTTTATTTGGAGATGTATAAAGTGTTACTTTAATGTCTGAATAAAATGCCAACCTATTACATTCAAATCTGAGAGATTTATATAAATTTGGATTTTAGAACACGTTACATAAAATGTAGCAATTAAATGACATGCGAACTATCATAAACTATTAAATATAAAAATACAGAACAATTTTTTTAAAAAATCTGCATAATAGTTAACATCTGAAATATCCGAAACCTCCAAAATGCTTAAAATAAATAGTCTTTATACGATTAAAACTCACGTAGATCGTAAAATTTAATACCCACAAAGAATAACAGCAACGCGCTGGTATAACTTCACATCACAGACGCTTCCCTATCAAAAATGGTTAGGCTGGCCATTAACAACTCAAACACATAATCAACATTCAAATACGCTCTCATTTTCTTGTTAGAATCGGTTTGGATGGTTTTTGTGGAATTCAGCCGTGGGCTTCGCAGCAATTACGAGTGGTGAGAGAAAAAGAAAATAACTACTAGTGAAATGCAAATGGCAGAAGCGATTTTTACAGCGTCATTTCGAGTATTGCGTCGTTTGTTTTTGATATTTTTTTTTAAAAAAATAATCTACAACTATCATATAAGCGTACATTGTCAGGTAAAGCATCTACGCCCTTGTAATAATCGTTAATGTCGGGAGTTTTAAGCGGTGAATTTTATCGCCTCATCAGTCAAAATATATTAATGGTAGTTGGTAACAATGTTGTGGAATATTAAGATGCACAGAATAGCTTTTCAACTATTTCGTTTCTTCTGTTTAATAAATAACTGATTTATATCCACGTCTTTCTATTAAATTACAGCTATTACGTCCTATATGTATGTTTTTCAATTTCATTTTAGGTTGGACTTTGAAGTTTGATTTTTTACCTGTATCTATGTTTCAAAATATATATATATATAAAAATGTGACGCCCACAGGGACGTCTTAAGCCTTTTTGAGACCCTGGGCCCCTATCTAAAAATAGGCCCAACCTGAGATCTTCTAAAGTAGACAGCATATAGCATGCATTGTCAAATACTCGTTCAAACGGTAATTTGAAACAAATGTGCATGCCTCACAATCTCAAAAACCTACGCACAAACTGGATCGACCGATGGCCGCATATCGACAAAATGAGTTGAATGATTGTTTTTGATATTACGCTTAGGCCTAGACCAGTGGTGTAATGTACACCCCCGCAACCCCCACATTGCAGGGGGCCCAGGGACTCTAGGGGGCCCAAGGACTTTAGGGGGCCCAAGGCTTGACTGACACTAAGTACGTGTCAGTCCTAATATTCTCCGTTACGCCACTGGCTTAGACATGGACAACGATCACCACATAATAATACAGTCTTACCACTTTTACCAATTGACATGCATTTTGAAATCTCCTGTTTTTCGGAGAATATGTACGGGAATAATATTTGACCATTAAAATTATCCGGATCACGATCTCCTAAGACAGAGCCGAGAAAAAAACGAGGCCCCCACCGAAGGTGTGGCCTAGGCCCGGGCCCAGTTGGCCCATGCTTTAAGACGTCCCTGGCCACCCATCCAGTATAGTGGTTAGTGAAGCTGACTGCTATGCCGTAGGGCCTGGGTTCGAATCCTGTAGAAGGCATGGATGTTTTTAAATGTATACCTTTGCGGTATGGCGGTACTCTAAATAGTTGTCGAACCGCAAGTTCTATCGTGAGGATGGTTGGAGGCCCCTGAACCTCCCTCCAGGGTGTTCTCCATCAAAATTGGAGTGCAATCGAGCCAAATTGTATTGTCACGGATAGCGACAGGCGTACAAATTAGCCCTTTGCCATGATGAATTTCGTGGGCCTCGATCTGACCATTGCCGAAAAAAGGTGACATTAGAGGAATAAAATTTTCTTTATACTTAACTTTTACAAATTCATGTGGCTGCGGTAACCGAGTGGTTGTGATCTCGTGGCCAGCGTTGTCAAGTCGTGAGTGCATTTGAAGACCCTCCCCCCGTGTAGAGAGGCTACTGCATGTCATAGTCCTCCCGTTGTCAGGGTGTTGAATTTTGGGGAGAGAGGTACCATATCAGGTATCGTTCTACTCACTTGTCTCGGGTTCAAAATTGCGCAGTCTGTTGCCGTGGTAGCCTTGTGGGTATGGTCAATATCTAGTGGCTAGCGTGTCGCTAATTCGAGTCCTGGTGCCACTGAAGACTTGCTGTGTAGAGGGGGCTAATACACGGAAAATCTGTCGAGACTCAAAGTCCTCCCATTGACGTGATTTAGGAAGAAGGGTATGCTCAAATGAGATGTCATCTTCGTGACTTGACAGCGGATCAAAGCTGCAATAAGCCTCGTGTTGCTTCACATGCAACGTAATTCAAAATAAATCAAATTATAATCATATGAGATGGGGATACCATTGGGGGTTATTTGTTCAAAACAGGTTTGATTATTTTAATAAAGAATTTAATGAAGAAAAATTTTAAAATGTGTGTATTTCAGTAAAAGTGAAGATGATACATACTCTTTAAAAAATGTAAGAAGTTATTATGATTTCCATTTTTTTAATACTTCTGTAGATTAAATATTTAAATAGTAATTTCCGAATCGATATCTCATTACATCAGCTCGGAAGATTATCGAGGGTCCTCCTGGTTTTAAACCACGTTTAAGTGGCTAAAACTGATATTACACCTCATTTCCCCATTAAGTCACATGAAAGAAATCTGGACCAAATTCTCAACTCCCGTTATTCCGTATTTCGAATATTTAGTATAATCAGGACTCATATCCGTGGGTTGATTTGAATTTCACCAGAAACGAAGGCCTACAAGTATAAACATTCGATTACGGATTAATGATTAATTAATTAAAATACCGAAAAAAATATTCCCTCAATAAAAATAAAATTAAAATTTTGGTTTTGATTTCAACTATTTTAGTCTATTGTATTATAATATTCCTCTTGTACGACTGGGGGCATAGTTGGTTTGTCACTGGCCTCGTACGCCTGAGGTTGCGGGTTTAACCCAGTCCCAGGTAGTCGCAGTAGCCTAGTGGTCAAGGCATTGGATCGTGGCTGGCATGTCTCGAGTTCGAGCCCAGTACCACTAAAGACCCACCGTGTAGGGAAGCAATGCACGTTAAATCTATCGAGAGCTCAAACGTCTTCCGTTGGTGTGGTCAAAGCCCTCGTGTAGCTGAACAGTGCAATGTTAATATTCATTCATTCACTCACTCACTACTCACTCACTCGACCTCGTCCCAAGTCGATGAAGTTTCACGTTCCAAAAAAAGAAAGAAAAACAGCGTCCATGTCGTATGATTATGCTTCATGTAAAAGATCCTTTGAGTGCCTGTTTGGTTTGGGTGCTTTCGGTAAAATTAAATTTCTAAGTGTAGTCTCGCCTCGTTCGAATTCTGGTGCCTCCCTCTGGGGAAGAAACTGGGCATTAAAATTACTTGCACCGATTAGCATTTCACCAATACCCTGCCGCACTAAAACGAGGTATCAGCTTCCGGGGAATGTACTAATCTGCAATGGTAAAACATTAATCCGCAACCTCATTAGATATAGAAAAAAATAACATTTATATTTGGGGTGAGTTTCTTGCATCTACTATTTATGTAACATATTAATCATTCTTTTAAGCACGAGGAGCATGGGGGTACCAGCTAAAGTGTGACCACTTGACCTCGATTTAAAATTATGAGGTCCGTTGCCAATATCTATCTTTCTGAGGCTTCTTGGGTGTGTGTGTGTGTGTGTGTGTGATTACCGAACCAAATAGCATGTTAAAGAACTACACGTATGGTTGACCTCCTAATTTTGAATTACGTTCAAATGATGACAAGGATAACATAATACCGCACTACATGACGACAACTTTGAGGTCTAGTTCCTTTCTGCAACATTCTGAATTATTTTGAAAGGTACGGTGTTTATATAGGTAGCAGTAGAACTTGATGACCACTAGGTTCAGGATTTGTCACTTTAAGTCATAACGACATCAATACTAAAAATAAATGATAGTTCAAAAAAAAACCAAAAAACGCGCTTAAGTTTCGATAATATTTTTTGTGCTAAAAGTGCGCGTTATACGCCGAATTTTACGGTAGATCTTTTCAGTTAAACTATATCTCAATCTCTCAACTTTATTTGAAGAAAATAACAATCAACATAATATAATTAGGAATACATAAATACAAGCTGCAAACTAACATTAACTGCCAATGCTCAAATCTTAATCTGGACTCGATGAATATTCGTTTAAATCAGTATCAGTTTTTATTAGAGAAAGTGCCAAAATATCTTTTGCTTATAGCATAACTTCAGCGATAAACTCTATTTTCTCAACTTCCATACAGCACAGGAGCGTAATTACCGCCGAGACGCCCTTATCAATGATACAGGGGCCTAACATGTATAATATTTTGACACTTTCAAACGTTTTATTAATGCGTATAACGCACACTTATATTTTCAAGCTGCAATTTTTAATTTTTAAGTATATTCATTGTATAATGGGCACCCCCTTTTTTACAATGAAACATGAAACTTACGTGACTAATACTCTTTCGTTTACAAGTCATTTATTCAAGGTATTATCCAAGACTTCAGAAAAATATATTATACTTATAGAATTACAAGCCTTTAGGCTCGTACGGAATGTAATTGCTTTTAAGGTGCCTGACAAGAGCAAAAAACGTCAATTTTGATGAAAATGACAATTTTTTTTTACTTTAAATTTTGTATAATTGAATTTTCTGCTTTCTAAAAATACCTTACTTTTTTTTGTACTTCAATTATTTATGAAGTTATAACAGAGTTTTTATGTCAAGAGAGATCAGTAAAAACGAACCGGAAGTTAGATATCGAAACCGGAAGTGTTTGCATTTTAATACTTTTTTTTACACTTTTTTGGTGTTTATCAAATTTATTTAAAAACTATTAACTTAGGTAAGGTAATGACAGGACGTGGTGATATTTTTTTAAAAATAATTTATTACTTTTAAGTAAAATTTGGCAAATAAATTCATAAATTTTTTTTGTCATTTTCCGATTTTCTTACGCCCTTCTCGATAATTTGTTTCATATTTAACTTTATTTTATATATTTGATAGAAAACTCTGTTCTTAAAGACAAAATATTAATTAATTATGCCTAAAACAAGGTCTGGGACGTCTAAGGAATTTGATTCATCATGGGTGCTAGCAGTAATGTGAATGTTGACACATAGCTAATCCCAATAATACTTAGTCAGCTGGTGACAAAAAGTTGAAATCTATTCATAAATGTTTCGAAATTTACTCAGAAAGCCTTTTTCAGTAACATTTTATGGAGTATTTTACTTAAAGGTACAATTATTGAAACATTTCGCTTAAGTTCATTATTAAAGTTAATTTCCTTTAATTTGTGATATACAGGTTTATATTATCATTATTTATATATAATTAGAAATGCAAATACTTCCCTTCCGAAGATCTTGTACATGGATTTGTAAAATTTAACCTGGAACACCCCTATGGAAATGGAAAATTTTCAGGAAAAAAATAGCTGCATAGAAAACAAAATTACTAAGGATGAAAAAAAGTCAATGTATTCATATGGAGGTTTTAAATACTGTTCTTTATATGCTTTCATTATAATTTTTTATAACCTTTGTGATAAGCAATATTTTTAAAAGAAATTTTCGGGAATATTTACTGACAAAATAAAACACATTTATATATTTTATATTACATATTTCTTAAGCTCTAAGCTACTTAGTGGAAATATATACCAGTTTTTCCATATAAAAAGAATTATTTTTTAACGTAGTAAAGTTTTTTCTAGTGTGCTTTTCATATCTCTAATTTGTATTTTAAAAAAACTATGCATTTAGACGTTAAGAAAAGCTTTTTTGACTCTATAAAATTGGTAACAAAATTTAAAAAAAAAAAAAAGAATTTGAAACAAATATATAAAATTGATATGGGCTTGTAAAAGGTTTATTCTTTTGATATAAAGAGGTTTTAAGTTGATTTAGCTGTATAATTATTTAAGATTTAGATTTTAAATCTTTAAATGCGTGTTTCTCCGAAACAGATTTTTCCATATTTTATCGCATGGCAAATATGATATCTCAAAAAAGTCCTTGAGATAATTGTATGGAATTTAGCATCTTTGTTTATTATTATTATTATAGTATACATACTGTGCACTGGAGAATAAGAAAAAAACAATATATTTACCTTTTTTATGATTATTTTTCTTCGAAAATTTTGAAAATTTTTCCTTTTGTTTACTTTTGGTCCCTAAATTTGTGATAAAATGAAATTATTCAAAGATGATAGAGAAAAACATAGGTAAACGCTTTCTGAATAAAATTCAGTGCTTTTTTTATCTCATGCATTAGCATTTATTTTACAGTGTTTGCCGCGATGTGCAAAAAATGCCTAATTTTAACCTAAAATTGTCCATTTTCTTACAAAAATATACTGAACATTTTTTTTCTTTATTATTTTTATAAGTTTTCAGTTATAATAAAACAAAAAATGAGTTTAAAAATGAACTTTCAGCATTATTTCAAAAAAATGTTCCCGCAACTAGTCAGGCACCTTAAATAAACCGTATTTCGACATATGTAAAGAAGTCTAATTTTTTAATCCTCTTCTCTTATTTTTTTAATCTCTCAATATTATACCCGGCGTATAACGCGTTCCTGTAAATTTCGATCTTATTTTTCGTGTTTAAAGTGCGCGTTATACGCCGGATTTTACGGAATTTGCTTTCCGAAAAAGGACCTCCAAGGAATTTTGATAAATGGCCCACTAAAGACACCACTGATACTGTCTCTTATATTATATTTCTCTTGACAGTTTCTGAGGAGAGTTAAAAGCTACAATTTGTTTCGATTGTTAAAAACATATTATGGAAGAAGATATTTGAGTCTCACGTGGGCCTAACAGAGAGGTACTCAAACCGGGGCCCACTGGGTCATGGCCCATTGCTCTGAGAAATTCCTTTATTTATGAAAATTTGGTTGGAAATTCTTTATTAAAAATAATTAATATATCAATTTTGCTTTTTTGCGTTCGATGTCGTACCGGTGCGAATCAATATTTCTTTCTGATTAGTGATAATAGACAACAGCGGAGTAGCAACCATTTTATGAGTGGAACTAATTCGATTCCTACTATTAGCTCACACTCTCTATATATTTATTTATTTATCTTGGTGGAATTTTCAATCGTTAATAAAATACATTTTAAAGCGCTCAATTGAGCTGAATTTTTATATACATGATTATTTTGGATGACAATACAATAGTTTTTGATTATAATTAATAAAAATTAATTGATTGAAACTAATTATTCAAAGAATTACAAATACAGCCACGTTGGCATAATTTTTGGCGACTTGTGTGTCAAAATTTGAAAAGTTTTTTTTTTCTCACGTTTTAAAGCAATCAGTTGAACTGAAATTTTATATACGATTGTTTTGGATGGCAATACCATACTTTAATGATAATTAATAAAAATTAATTACCCCTTAATGTTATGATTCTGTCATATGTATATACATATTTATATTAATTGTAACTATTAAATAAAAAGTAGCTAAAATAACATTTTTCTTTGTTGATCTAAGAAGGAATTGACTTAATTTTTTTTATATTACCTGTGTTTTTAACAATCTTTTACATCTTGCAAGCGAAAAATATTCAAAGAAAATATATTGTTTCATGACGATTGGGAAGTTAACTATTGTGTAGTGATGAACAAGTATGATTCAGTAATTGTTTGATTTTTCACGAAAGTGTTGTATTTAAAAAATACCAATAAATAGGAATCATACATTCAATGACACTTTTCCTCGAAGATCTCTTTCAAGAGGTAATAAATAGGCTTTCTCAAATAATCTTTACAACAGCAAAAAAAAAAAAAAAAAAAAAATGTTTTGTCAGTGGTAATGTCACAGCGGTAACAAAGGCACCCTGTGAAATTTGTTATGTTATTAGTAATCATATGAAATCATTTACTGATGCAGAAATGGTGAAAGAGTGATTCTTAAATGCTTTCAATTTAGAAAAGTTTAGTGACAAAAATTATAAAATATAAAAAATAATTTAAAAAATCAAAATAGGAGTTTGAATATTTTGATCCATTTTCACATTTTAAATTTTCTATCTTATCTTGATCTTAAAGCATTTCTCCACCTCCCCCCCTCCATTAATTCTCATGTTGCAGCCCGCGTGAAATAACCATCATATGTTTACGGCCTGGCAGAAAAAAAAGATTGAATTCCCCTGGTCTAACATCATGCCCCCTCCCCAAATTTGACATATGTATAGGGGAAACCGGGGCTAGATGAAGAGCGGGGCAAGATAACGAATGTCTTAATTTTTCCGTTTTTCACTAGATTGAAGAAATGACCGGACACTTCTGGCTCTCCTATTGGCCGTTCGTTAAAAAAAATTACACAAAAACTGAAATCGCCGTTTTTGTGTTAGTTGTGAAGTTTTGATTGTTTAACGCTGCCACGATATAACTTTTATGCATGAGTAAATAAGCTCTGCTACGGGTACAGGCAAGATATGTTATTTCTCTTTAATATTTAGGAATAACTTAGTTTAAAAATACTAACTCTCTCTCTATTACCAAGAATAAATGTCAATAAATCGCCTTCCTTCATGGCGATGAAAACGAATATTTTTAAGCAGACAGTCCGGGGCAAGATGACGAGCACGTCATCTTGCCCCGTGTTTCGGAATTTATTAAACTAACTACGTTTTATCCATTTTATTAAATCCTGTAAACGCTTGTTTGTCTGTATGTTTGTCCGCTCGACCTTACGCTTTTATTTCCCCCCCCCCCTGGGGCTAAGAGGTGCATTGGATCGGGGAATGTGTCGATTGAAAGATGGATGACATTTTTGCCATCCACTTATTCCCCTCCCCCTAAAGATAAACCCTGCCAGGCTCAAAAAATGAAATACCTCAATATCTTCGATTATAACAGTGTGATTCCTTCACGATCAGTACCGTTCGATTGGGTTTCGCCTTGGCAACACATTTCGAAGTTGCAGGCAACACCCGCAATGGTGGTGGTTTTTAAAATATAGAATAATAGTGGTAATCCTCAGGCCTTTGGCAGTAGAAAACCAACATATAAACCCTCCAAAAGAACCAGAACTTATGGCAAATGCTGATTCCGATGCACTAAAGTAGCCTGTAAGGGGTTTTTTTTATTTCAAACTATTACCTAAAGCAACACAATATGAGAAAAAAAAAAGCAAAAGCAAAAAAGTTAGCTGAAGCATTCTTACAAGCATACCCATCAAAGAAATGTTAGAACAAAGAAAAAAGCAGAAGGAAGAACAGGAAACACTTTTAGAAAACAGAGAAGAGAAGCCTGTGAAGCTAAAAAGGGAGTAAAAAAACTCAAACTAAGGTCCTGTAGGCCTAAGTCTATAAAATCCAAATCAAACAGTCCAGTTTCATCAACTGCGAAGGATGGTGCTATAAGTCCTGCTTGTGAAGAGGAATATTGTGACCCTCCAACAGAATAATGGATCCAGTGCTGTAAATGCCAAGAGTGGTGGCATGAAGAATGTTCCAATTATGAAAATGGCACTTTTATTTGTGACTATTGTTAGCTGCACAACTAAACACTTCAACATTACGTTACAATGCATTACGCTTAGTTTGATACTTTCTAAGATGTAAAAACACAGTTATCATCTGTTAAGTCATTATAACATATCCAAAAGGTAGAATATATGTTCAACCTTCTTCAGTGTTGTCATCTTGCCCCAATACTTGGGGCAAGTTGACTACTTGTTAAGGTTATGAAAAAATAAAATTATCCTTTGTTTTTTTTATTTGTAAAATTAAATGGTAATATATTTACTACTACAAAGGACTACTCCAACACTTCATGTAAAATTAATTTTTTATCCTTAAAAATAATTTGATAAACAACAAAAATTGTTAACATAGTCATCTTGCCCCGGTCTTCCCTACTTCATACATAGAAACAAAAATTTGCTACCTCAAATGAGAATGAAAGCTAAATATGCACTTCGTGTTTAACTTTCTAAGTATAATAATGTCACAGCCATCATCACATACACAAATATCTCAATAAAGTTAACGACTTGCGCAATGTTAAAACAGGCGAAATATTCTATTCACTGACATAACTCAGCGAGTAACCACTTAAAACCACTTTTTACGAATAATAATGAGACTTTTAATGACCTCTTCAAATGTAAATAAAACCATAACATAAAAGATGTTGACGCATTTCATTTTGGGTGCTTATTTAGAAGACGGATTCACATATTGCTCTATCTATTCTTTTTAAAAAAAGAATGTAATAATAATTTGGCAGCTCTGGGTTACGACACTAATTATAGGTTCTAAATTAGCGCATGCGCAATAGAAGGAGCCACACTTTTAGAAAATAGGGAGGGTATCAAAGAAAAAAACTTGTTATAAACAAAAACAAAGCATGAAAGAGGTGCGGTCGCTCTTGAAAGAACCAGATTCAACCAGATTGCCAGCCTGAGGCCCCGATCAGTGTCACACCTGTCGCTTCATTTCGTCACCCCGTTCGTCACACGGGGCCCCAACCCAGTGACACCTAACAGGGCCCCTCGCCCACACACAAGGAAGGAAACCCCGAGTCATGACGGGGCCTAATCCGCAATTTGTCGCCGCTATGGACAAAAATTTCAACCGGTGTCTCGTTTGAGAGACGGCTGTAGGGATTTTTTTGTTAGGAAAATTCCCTTTAGTAATTCTCTCTCTGGGTGTCGGACTCGGGAAAATAATACACGTGAAAGAATTTAGAATTAAAAAAAAAAAAAAAAAAGAAAATCGTGCAAATAAATCTTGTTTGGAGTGCATGTAAGAATGGAATGTAGAAAATGGTAAATCAGAAAAAAAAAAGAAACCTTTTTTTTAAAAAAAGATGTTATTACGACTTTAAAAAAGGCTGTGTCATGTTCCCGGAATATTCACCTATGTTTACATTGTGAACCACATTTTGATTCGGGAAATTCTTTGATTGTCTGCGAAAAATATTTTATGCGATGATAAATGCTGAATTATCTTGTTTTTTTACCCTAAAATGCAATGCAATGGTATGGGAAATATGCATGGTATGTTTATTTATCTTTAAAATTAGAGTTCTCCTTTTTTTCACACGCACTCGAAATGATAAGCGAAATTATGAAACAACAGAAATTTCAAAGTTTTTGTGTAAAAAAAATAAGCCTGTTAACGGATTTTTTTTTTAAACTTGAAAATAAAATGTAAATTCTTTGTTCTTGCTTTAAGGTAAATGTAATTTATAGAATATAATTGTATTGAAAATTTCAAAAAAGACAGAGAAAATTTCTCTAATTTTTTTACATTTCTCTTCAAATCCACTTTTTTGTAAGTCAATCTAATGTTTAACTCCCAAATGTACTTAATTAACGAATTATTTGTCAAATAATTGGTGTTTATGCCGGAAATAAAATTTTACTTCTGTATCTAAATATTAAAGCAAAACATCATACACATTTCATCCTTTGTCATGAAAATCTTTGAATATTAATAGTTTGTCTATATTTAATAGTAAAAATATTTAAACTAATAGTTTTCAGTACAATATATTAAATAATCTTTAAATAAGTTATCTCGATAAATCATTGATATAATAAAGGAATTCTTGCATAGTAAGGAAAAAGCATACATGCATCAACAAAAACTGACTTGCACAGCGCTTTTAATAAGAATTTTTTTTTATATTTATACAATCACACACACATAACTACTACGCGAAGTATTAATTATATTATATATATATAAGAGAGGAGTTGGAAACACACACCTCTCTCGCTCTATACTGACAATGTTAAATGGGCTGTTTTCGACGTACCTTTTCTCAAAGTCTGTTATATGTACATGCTTGAAATTTTTCATACAATTAAAGTACACATTTCTCATTATACTGAAATGAGCTTTTAGCTTATTTTGAATTTTTTCATAATTTATAAAATATTTTATCAAACATAGTGAAATTTAACCCATTTTTCACATAAAAAAACTGTAAAAGATTAATTTTTGAGTATTTTTTTACAAAAAGCTCATTTCAATATATATTAGCCATCATTATAAGTATATCATAAAAAAATTACATACCTGTGAACAGTAGTTTCTCAGAAAAGGTACATCGAACATCAAAATTTATATTTTGAGATAAATTGATTTTAATGTATACAGTGAGACTTCTAATCGGCTAGGAAATCAAAAAATAAAAGGCTCAATTTACAGTAAAAGATTATATCAGAGTTTATATAAAGTTTGGATTATATCAGACGTTCAACTTTTAAGCAAAAACGAAGTACTTTGTTTGCATTTATCGCCATTCAAATGGACATGGCCTAGTTTCAACGATTATTTAAAAATAGGTTTAAAGAGATTCTAATTACTCTAGAGGTTAAAGTAAGGTATTTTTAGAAAGGTTAAAATCTATACAAATTAAAAATGTAAAAATCTCAAATTGCCAAAAAAAATAAGATTTTAGCTTTCCAACACCTCTTAATGATTTAATCTTATTATCTGTTTATTACGTTTTCATAGCAAATATTTCTTTGTGCTAAGGTATCCGACTATAAGTTTGGAGTCCCGTGATTTTGAAAGAGCTTATAAATCAGGGGTGGCAAACCTTTTTGGGAAGAGTGCCACTCCAAACTTTCCCAACAAACAAAAAATATGATAAGGTGAAAAAAAATGTTACTTACAGCCTTTTTTGGAATTTTTATACAAATAGCACATTTTTTACGCAAGTCTGAGAAGTAGACATTTTAAAATGATGTAATCAATAAGACAAAAGAACGAACGTAAGTTTTACTGTTAATTTTTTTTTTCAGTATCAGTCAGTTAGGTTAGGAATAAAATAAAAACGAGGAGCCAGAAAAATTTAATTCTAAGTAATTATATATATATATATATATATATATATATATATATATATATATATATTAAACAGTCAGTAGTTTCGTAACGTAGTTTTTCGATTTATAGATTTTGTACTGAGTCATCTACATGAGGATTAGTTCTCAAAGATGCTAACAAATTTCGGTTGTTTTAGGGGTGCATCAGTTTATCTTTTTTTCTCTAAAATCGATACAAAAAAAGCAAAAGTGTGTTCAGAAAAGAAGATATACGGTTAAGCAGGAATGGAAAATAATCTTTTTCTAGTAATCTTAAATTAAGGTTATACTAAATAAGGCATTTAAATAGGTAAGTAAAGCTAAGTCTCAAACCCTATTTTCATTCTTCAGAAGCAAGCACTCACTGGGCAGTTCATTGTTTTCCACCAGATATTTTAAAACACGCTCCTTCAAATTCCAAAATCTCACGAAGGCACATCCTCTGGAAAACCAACGCACACACACACAACGAGTGAAGGAGTATTGCCTACATCCGGGGTGGGCATTAAGTAGATCGCGATCGACCGGTGGACCGCTTTTACTAAGACCTAATAATCATTCTATCATACGAAGGGATCTAGAAATACCGTATTTATTCGAAATAAGGCTACCATTGATTCTAAGCCACGCTCAGAGGCGTAGCTACCGCTATATCAATGATACGGGGCCCCAACATGTGTAACTACAGTTCCACTAACAAGACTCGCATATCTAAAAAAGGGCCCCGAAGAAATTTTGATATAGGGCCTTCTCTAAGCTAGCTACGACAGTGGCCACGCCCCGAATTCTCAACAAGGTTTTGTGAAAATTAAAAAATAGTCTAAAATCGTTTATCGATATCACGAAATTAAAATAAATTTAAAAGGAGAACTAATAAGAAGTAAATAATTAGTTATTTTATCAGTATTAAAACTTTTAAATACATCCATTAAATTATAATTGCTTTAAATACCCCATCCAACACATTTTTTCCCTTCGATTCTAAGCCGCGTCTGATTTTCAGTAGCATTAGCATTGGGAAAAAGTGCAGCTTAGATTGGAGTAAATACGGTATTTTAAAAATTATGGAGAAAAAAATCGAAACATATAAGAAAAAAATTTCGTTGAATAGAAAATATACTTCACTAATTCGAGGCTATTTAACTAAGAAGTAGTAAAATGTTCTTGGTCTCAAAAAAAGTTCACAAAATAGACATTCGTAAAATAGAGGCTTATAAAATGGAGGTCCGACTGTATACTTTTTAACCCACAACACTTACGCCACTGGGTGGACCACAACACCTTGAAAAAACTAGAAGTACCCCGGAAAAGTCTGCCCACACCCCTGGCCTACATTATAATTTTCTATTGTAATTTAATGAAATGTGTGGGTTTCCACCCTAGACACTAAGATTAATTTGAGGCAAAGAATGACCAGACGCCATTTGTATAATATTAACTTATATTTATTCACTTGTTCAAATATCAAACATCTAATAACAAATAGTAGGCTTTATGTCTACGTCAAAAAAGCGATTTACCTTTAATATTAACTTAAATTGTGAAATAGGAAATTAACCAATAACTACGCGCAATATCAAAAAGGTTTACCGGAATAGGAGGTCTGAGAAATACACGCAACATGAATTGTTAGCTTTCATTAGCTGAAACTAATTTTATTAAACTAACACTTTTGGTAAGCGGTATTAAACTAGAATATATCACCTGGTAGTACTTTGATCTCTTCAGGTATATGAACTTCCTAAGGTTCCTTCGCTGAGTACTAACAGTAATGCTCCACTATCGTAATCCAATTGAGTCCTATAAACTTTGTCACTACTGCTGCTGGCTCAATAGCCTTCATCACCGCTAACTTACAACGCTCTACTTAAATACCCTATCTACTTTACATGTACCGTTTTCTCCTTTTAGAGTTGATTGGAAATATACGCGAATTTACAATCCCCAAAGACGCCTAAGAATATTAGTGGAAAGGTTCCGTAAAGATTCGTCACAAACGTATTTAAAATAAATTTTGATGCTCTGTTGAAACAACCCCCTTTCAATTAAAACAGTAAACTAAATTAATATTTATTATTATCTTTTCAAATTTTTTGATAAGTCTCCGCGTGCCACTATTTCAGCTCAGCCGTGCCACGCTGTGACACGGGTTGGCCACCCCTGGTACAAGTAAATAATTTTTAGATATTTTGTGTCACCTGGATTAAAATATAAATATAAACTTGTTTTAGGAATATCAGAATGAAAAAATGATTTAAACTCAGTTTTCGACAAAAAAAATGAATAATAGGGGACATATATTTTCAAAACATTTGCCTTTTTATGAAAAACGGTTCTACAATATTACTTATGTATAGATAAGACTTCTATATTAGGGTAGAGAACTAAATTTTTTGAAAAATCAACATTATTTTCAGAGTTACAATTCAATAAAATAGCAAAGGATGCTTTATTGCTTAAAATTTCTCCACTCTAATGTAATAAAGTATGAATAAGCCCAAATAATATTCCCTTAGTAGTTGTAGGTTCTTTGTTTTAACTGAAGTTCCATTATTTACCAGGCACAAATAAAATCAGGCTACCTTTAGTGGCTAAAGATTTATTGTTCAATATACAGCCACACGCACACACAAGCACAACATACAAAGAAAACCCAGCTACACGATACATTGATTAGTTAAGATCATTTTGTTTCAATACTCGCAAGAGTAACCTCCATTCGCCTTTCCTCTCAATGTTGTACTTTTCTCTTCTCCCGATTCCGATGGCAGCGCCACCTGTATAGCTTTTTAACGCTAGGAGAATCTTACAACCCACTTCTAAATTATGCAATTCAGTTCAAATTCTGTACAGAAGTCTCAGCTATAGATAGTAAGAGTATAATTTTCATGAAAGAAAAAAATTATTATATATATATATATTTTTTTTTTCATTTTTTACCAAAAATTACAATTGGATAAATTTTCTCTTGTAATAATATTCTTAAAATAGTTTTATATGCAATTTTATATGTAATTCAGGTAACACTAAATAATAAAAACATCCAAAAATATTATTCAAACTCATGGTTCCACACGTAGTCCGATACCTTAAAATGGGATAAATCATAAAATTCCATTATATTTTATTTATTTATTTTTATTATTATAATCTAAAAGTACTCTTGGTTTTTTTTTATTTACGGCTTACGTTCCTTTAAATAAAAGATTAGAGAAATCATGTTTGTGGATTTTTAAATAACATCGGCAATTGACTTTCTTAGAGCTGTCGTTACGGGTTGGGAAGATATTAATTGTCAGTAAGTATATTTTATAATTTTTAAAAATATTCAAGGAAATTTTTTTTCTCTTGGGTGATTGGAAACGAACTTACAATATTTACGCCGGAATTTTTTAATTTTTATTGCCTTTACCGTTTAATTTCCCATTATACCAGTGCTTCTCAAACTTTCAATATACGCGACCCACTATTCAATCATCATTTTCATCGCGACCCCCTCCATACGATAGCATTGTATTGAATTCAATAATATTATACTTTGACACTAAAGCTACAATACGACTTTAACTTCTTATGTGCCACCGACGTATATAAACGTCTCGCTCAGTCAAAGTATTAATTTTCTGGACGTATATATACGAATTTCCGAAGTACGATCTTTTCTGTGCTGTGCTCTCCATAAAATTATTCCGAAGGCTTTGGAATGTGATAAAAGGACCTTGACAGTGTTTGTGAAGGATTTACTTATTTCAGAAGATTTGCTTATTTATTCCTTTTTTCTTTACCCCCTCCCCCTAAAAAAAACATCAAAATACGCTCGTCTTCATGGAAAAGGGTAGCATTGGCGAGTGAATCGCGTAACTTTTAATCGGCAAGGAATTATAAACCGTACAAATTAGCAAGATAAGTAATAATACAAACCCCATGGGACCACTGATCATTATCAAATTTGTTCATAACTTAGTACCGTTCAATTAATAATAAAATACATTGTACAGTACTGACACATTTATAAGTGTATTACATCAGTGTAAATGGGTATTTCATATTTTATTATATCAGAAAGTATTTTGTTTGTTTGCTTTCAGTAAATTAAATTTTTAAGTAATATTTTGTTTTCGACTTTTCAATGTGCTTGCGCCCCCCTCGTAGAGTTACCACGCTCCCCAAGGGGGCCGCGCCCCACAGTTTGAGAAACGCTGCATTATACAGAGCGAGTACAAATTAATGGACCCGATTTTAAAAAGTCATACTTTCCAAACTGCTGTGTATATTACAATATAAGTGATACATACCAAGTTTTTTTTCCTCCAATGAATCCATGTTCATGATCCCTATGACTGAAACCCAAATATGACGACAATGACAGAAAAGAGTTTTAGCGTATTAGAGTATGCAAGGGGTTTCAACGGTTATTTCCGTGTAACGTACATCAGGAGCATTCTGCGATTCACTTTAAGAAAACAGGTTGCTTGTGTAAAAAGAAAAGCTGTGGCTAGCCAAGCGTCTCGGAAGAAGTAATGAAGAGGGTGAGGCAGAGTTTTGTTCGAACTTCATGAAAGTTATCAAGAGTTGTCCACAAGAATCCCCAAGTCATCAAGAGTTGGCATCAAGCTCACAGAAGTCTACGAGGGCTGCCACCTGTAAACATGGAATGCCTTAGAAAACGGCATGGGAAATTAACGAAAGAAATTAAATTTCAAGCCGTATCGCACACATTTGCAATTGATATAACAGCATATTACCAGAAAGCACAATATTAGAAAAGTTTATGAATAAAAAAATGAAATTTCAAGCCGCATCATTTGCAATTGACACAACAAACAGCAGAGAAAGACAAGTAAGCATTTGTGCAACATTACGAACCATTGATAGAGTGATTCTATCTTTTACTGTTTGTTCAATAGGGTCTTGCTCTATAAAATTTAATTAGAGAATGTACACTGCTGACCACCGTAAATGCAACACCCTGAAGGAAGCATGCAAACAACATGAAATTTACAACATGCATTAGCGGAGGTGAAATATGCAAATAATTAGAATTTCAGCGCAGACACACATCACGTGCGCCTCCTCAAAGCGCTATTTAGGGTTTGGATATTTCGACCATTTCAAGTTTGGCAATCGCGTTTTTCTTGTGGGTTTTTTTTCAAAAAACGATCAATTATCTCTCGTTGAAAACAGCGATCAGCTTTTGATCAAGTATGCGAGTTCGACAGAGGAAGGATAGTGGCCTACCGAGATTGTGGATTATCTTTCAGGCAAATCGGTAGTCGTGTTGGACGAAACCAATCAACTGTAATGCGGATATGTGACCGTTGGATGCAGGAGGGTACGAGGGACCGACGTAGGCGATCGCATCTACCTCAGTGCACCACTTCACGTGAGGACAGGCACATTGTGCGCATAGCAATGACGGATCGCTCAGTCACATCACGAATCGTAGCACAGCACATTGAGTGTGTAACGCATCATTCAGTGTCTGCGCGTACCATTCGATGCCGTTTACAGCAGAGTGGTCTGTCCGCAAGACGTCCTTTGCTTGGTCTACCCTTGACGCAGAACCACAGACGTCTCCGCCGCCAATGGACCGATGAAAGAAGGATGTGGGCGGCAGAATGAAATGAAATTGTCTTTACTGACGAGTCACGCATCTGTCTGCAACACCACGATATTCGGATTCGAGTCTGGAGACACCGTGGAGAGAGGATGCTGAACAGCTGCGTTATGCACCAACACACTGGGCCTGCACCGTGTATTATGGTATGGGGCTGTATTGGATATCACTCTCGTACTCCTCTAGTACGCATTGCCGGTGCTTTAAACAGCCAGCGCTACATCTCCAAGGTGTTGGAGTCAGTTGTCTTTCCTTACCTTCAGGGCTTGGCCACAGCCATATTTCAACAGGATAATGCGCCACTACACGTGGCACGCATTGTCCAAAGGTTCTTCGTCAATCACCAGATTGAATTGCTTCCCTGGCCGGCTCGCTCTCCGGATCTTTCGCCGATAGAAAACATGAGGACCATGGTTGCTCAACGATTGACCCAGATAACACCCCCAGCTGCCACACCAGATCAACTTTGACAACGTGTGGAAGCTGCTTGGTCTGCTGTACCCCAAGAACACATCCAAAGTCTCTTTGAATCAATGCCGAGGCGTGTGGCAACGGTGATCTCCAACAATGGTGGCTACTCTGGCTACTGATTTTGGCAGGAGCCACACTTCACAGAATTCTATAATCATTTGATACTTGGTCAACATGTTATCTACAAAACAAATTTTGTTGTGCTATCTCTTGTCTTTCTTGGTGTTGCATTTACGGTGGTCAGCAGTGTATATAAAGGTCATCAATAGAAAGACAGGTTTATCAGGAAAATAATAAACTAGACTAGAATGCAATCTACTTGAGTGAATGGTTAATGGACATTTAACAAAGTTATACTTATTATTCATATTAAACTAGTGTAAGAGTTAATAAGTATATTAACACAGGGCTAACACAGGACCCCCTTCCCCTGTGCTGCGTACAAAGGGGGAGGAGTGATTTAACCTCTCCATAGACCAACAATTTTTTTCAATTCTTACCATCCCTTTCTGTGCTTTCGTCTACAAATTTTTAACACGATTTTATAAGTTTCATTTGTATGTAATGGAATCTTTGAACTCGATTTTTCCCCACTTTAAAAGGTCAGATTAATTCGAAATTTTGCACACTAGTCAAGGATCGATGACAATATAATAATTTCATAATTTTGTTTCATTGTCCTGATCAGGATCCTCATAAAAAATGATTTTACGGATTTCGAGATTTTTGATGACTAATTCCATAGGCCATTTCCAGATTTGGAGACTGAAAGTTTAAGGAACAACCTTAAAACCGTAAATAGGCTTGTAGTTGTTACAAATAAAACAAAAAAATAGTGTTCTTTATGTGAAAAAGGGTAGGGTGAGTGCATAGTTTTTCTGAAAATGAAAATAAAAAAAAGAAGACTCGTGGATGTGAATAAAAAATTTGTCCTTACTGCTAAACATTTTTACTCTTATAAAGCAATACGTTTAGATGGGATGATACGAATTAACATTATAGCAAGCAACACGTTTAAAAGGTGAGAAACTTATGTTCCAACTGCAAAATACATTTTTATTTCGATAAAGCAATACGTTTAGAAGTGAAGATACGAATTAACATTATAACATTACGTTGAAACGTTTATTTAGTCACTTTTTTTAAAGTCACTTTTATTAGTCAGAACTGTATCTACAGAAACGGAAAGCTTGAAATATAACAATATGGGACTCATCCGAGGCCCCGTAGATGAAGAGAATAAGTACCCTTCAGACCTGTAAATTAATATCCATTGAAGAGCTAGACTAATTCCAGCAGCCACGCAATTCCGGCTCCAAATATCAAACTCAAGGATAAATTCAGCAAAGAATAAATGATTGTTTTAAAAACTAAAAAAAACAAGCTTTTATTGTAGATTGAACTAAAAATTTAAAAAAATTAGTTTTTTTAAAAAAAAAAAACTAAAAATACGCTTTTACAATGAATCGAACTAAAAAGTAAAAAAATAATTCCTAATATAAGAATGAAATGATTAACGAGAAAATTAATGTCATTGGGATAAAAGCGGGGGGATTTGTGCTACATTTTTACACTAACTCAGCATTTAGGAATAGAACTAGTAAGAAATTATAACAATTAATATAGAGCACTTTACACCAATGACATTAATTTTTTCGTTAATCATTTCATTCTTATATTAAAAACTATTTTTTTTAACTTTTTAGTTCGATTTACTATAAAAGCGTGTTTTTTAGTTATTTTTTTAAACTGTAATTTATTTAGAATGTAACGCTCTCTCCCCATATAAGAGAGGTCTGTGAGCACCACTATATTAAGCTATACGTAATTCATAAAATTATCCCCATTCAGTATTTTAAAATAAAGGGTGTTTTTTTTAGAGGTATAGAACTTAAAATTGCAATAAAACAACGATGTATTATTCGATTGACATGAATTTTTTTTTATTCGAAAGATAATCTTGTGGCATTACATTTTTAATATGATTTCTGGCATAGGACTGCCACGGCTGGCTCGGACGTAGTCCAATCTGGACGTCCAATTTTCGATGACTTTTTCCAACATTTGTGGCCGTATATCGGCAAGAACACGGCGAATGTTGTCTTCCAAAGGGTCAAGCGTTTGTGGCTTATCCGCATAGACCAATGACTTAACATAGCCCCACAGAAAATAGTCTAGCGGTGTTAAATCACAAGATCTTGGAGGCCAATTCACAGGTCCAAAACGTGAAACTAGGCGGTCACCAAACGTGTCTTTCAATAAATCGATTGTGGCACGAGCTGTGTGACATGTTGCGCCGTCTTGTTGGAACCACAGCTCTTGGACATCATGATTGTTCAATTCAGGAATGAAAAAGTTAGTAATCATGGCTCTATACCGATCACCATTGACTGGAACGTTGTGGCCTTCATCGTTTTTGAAGAAGGATTCCTCCAGCCCATAAAGCGCACCAAACAGTCATTTTTCTGGATGTAACGGTGTTTCGACATACACTTGTGGATTAGCTTCACTCCAAATGCGGCAGTTTTGTTTGTTGACGTAGCCATTCAACCAGAAGTGCGCTTCATCGCTAAACAAAATTCGCTTATGAAAATCGGGAACAACGGCAATCTCGTGTTGGGCCCATTCGACGAATCTACGCCTTGCTTGATGATCGTTTTTGATGAATTGCCAAACCAAACTGAGAATAAATCACTTGACGGCTGTTAAATCGGTCACCGTCTTGGAAAGTAAGGCCAACTTAAACTTCTATACCTGGAAAAAAAACACTCTTTACAATTAATAAACATTACAGGATATTTGACGCAGCAAGTAATATTTTATAATTTAATGTTTTATACAGCAAGAGATATTTTAACCGTATCACTTGCAAATCCCGATCCACTTTTAGGACTTAAACGTATCTTCATTTGTAGACTAAAATATTCGTGCATCCTTCGTCGTATCTTTTAGCTCTGGGAGCTTTTAGCGCAACTCATCTATATCAATAAGATTATCTATAACTTAGAGGAGGGGGAAAATTATTTTTCCAAAAAAAAAAAAAAAAAAAAAATTGACATCAAATTACTCACGATTCATGGAGGCTAATTAAGATAATTATAAAAGAGTCCAACTCTCTATAATTATCCTAATTAAGCCCATGTCGATAATTGCACTCTTTTCACGCACTGCGCTACAGGATTATATTTACATAAATTATGAGTTGAATGCGTGTCATAGTCGACTCACACAGGAGATGACACTTTAAATGCCATGTAGTTAAAGTTGCAGTTAATGCTCCCATTTCGCGTATGCAAATTTCTTTTCGCAAGAAGCTGAGGGGAAAACTGGGAACTTAATTAAGAATTAGGGAAAGTGTCGGGGGGAAAATAATTGATAACAATTTACAATTTAAGTAAGGTGATACACTTAAAGAGAGCGGAACTGTGTGTCCTTATGAGCTTGGATTTCGATGGGGTAGGTTTTGAAATACTTCATAAATTAGACATGAGTATAAATTAAAGAAACTTACTGTGTGTGTGTGTGTGCACTTGTATATCATTTATTTTTTGGAAGAAAAAAAAAGGCGGTTAAATTTTTGCGCATTTTATTATGGGAAAAAAATCCCCTTTAGAAATAAATAGTGTTGTGGGAATACTTATTTAAAAATTCATAATTTTTGATATTTTAATTTCATGGAAATTACCATTACTCTAACATTTTTTGGTATTTAGACTTAAATTAAGTAAATCGCTATATTTCATACTCATTTATAAAGTAAGACTTTTTTTTTTTTATAAAAGATGAAATTAAGACATTAATTTGTTCTGCTGTACTATCTATTACAAGGGAAATAACAAAGTTTAACTGTGAGATTTTTAGAATATACCATATTATTTAATCAAGTACACTGAATGTGAAAATGTGTGACACCATTTTTATCATCTATATCAGGGCCCCTTACTCCCTGTCCGTATATGGAATGATTCCGGGCAGAGCCCAAAAAACATTCAAATTATTTCCTTTCCTTTTTCTTTCTTTTTTTTTTTTTTTACTTTGGTGTATTTTTCTCGTGTTTGTGCGACTTTCCGTGGAAATAACTTTTTATTCCATGTTAAATCACTTTATATTCATTTTTTGGTTTTAAATTTAATTTCTGATTCCACCCATAATAAAACAGAAAAAATAAACGTTTGCAGTATTCTTGTTTGATATATTGTACTTTATTGGAATTATGTGCTTGATGTGTCATCTCCCTGATATATTTTTAAAAATGAAATTTTTAAAGATATCTGAATTTTTGTTAAATTATTATTTAGAATAACACACCTAGTATTGAAGGGGACATGGTACGATTTAAGCAAAAATTTTAATTTAAGGATTTTTTAAAAAAAATTTCGTTGCCTCCTATTTGTGTATACCAGAGATGGCGATCATGGCACGTGACACAATATTTTGGGCACTCCAGTTCACTATGAAATATTACGAACAAACGCGAGTGATCTGTAGCGGTGCAGTGGGAGCACACTCGTTTGTTATTGTTTTACCTTAGTTACGTCGTGGAATATAATTGCTTATGATGCAAAGTTTGTCTACGAGTAGCATAGTCAATTTCAGTGTATCAAATGTATTTTAAACTATCTGTGTGTTATATTTACGATTTTTAAGCGTTATTTAAAATGGCTAGTTCAGCAAAAAAAAAAGGCAAGATAGTAAGTGTAAAAGAGAATATCAAATTTGGTGAATCTAGACATATGGCATTATTAGTAAGGCGACAAAGCGGTGTGTGTTTTATGTTCTGGAATAGTGGTATGCAGAACATCGTATGTAAAAGGGCATTTTGAAAAATATAGCAAATCCTCTCGTCAAAAAAGGGAACAACAGCAAAAATAATTAATTGCTTAAAATTCAATTGGCAGATGGCTCCAATTAGGCGTGCATTCTACTAACAGTAACATCTTACAATCCAAATATAAGTTATTTGTCATCCAATCTGCAACAACAGAACTCACACTAATGTTACGTTGATTTGAATAACACGTATAACTAAAACATTTACAATTATACAGTGCAAAGGATATTTTTTCGTAGTAAATAAAGAGTTTTGTGTTCACAGTATTTAGTTTTATTATTTTCCCAATAATCTCAAGTCAAAATTATTTGACGGCACGTCTATACCTCATTAAACACTTTTTTAGAAAAAATGGCACGTTGATTCATAAAGGATCGCCACCCCTGGTGTAAAACAGATTTTGGGCTCAAAATTTCATAACATGCTAGCCATATAATTTTTTAAGAAAAAAACTTGAAATTTGTGAAGTGAATTTAAAATGTTACTCCTCCTACAAAAATTTACGTTCACGCATGAAATTTGATTTACGAGTACGTCAAACTATGTATAACAATAGTTGGTATGGGTTTTGCGATAACATGATTAGTATTCGCACAATACTTCTTTTTAAGAATGCTTATTGAAAATTCCTTAAAAAATTACTAAATTCTAAATTCAATTATTTTTTTAAAAAAATAAGTATTGCTTTGATTGAAAAATGCATTACAACCTTTGTTCCGTGTACTATTAGAAATAAGCGAAAACAATTTCGAAGTATTAGGCATAATAAAAAAAACACCTTAGCATTTTAAATGAAGAAACACTAATTATTTTAGCTTTCCGAGATAAGTCGGTTTAAAGTTTTGATTTGGAATTGGAATGTGAATAAAAACACGTAAAATTTATCATCATTCTGCGTTTTTTAACTTTACAGCTTTCAAATTTTGTGAGGTTATAGAAAAGTATTCAAAGAGTAATTTAGGCTAATAAACTTAGTTTAGATTTTTTGACTGATTTTGGTCAATTGAATCGTACTGTGTCCTCTTAATAAAGAAATATGTATATTGTAACAACCGATTAAGGTTTGTTAGTATTTGGGGGTTCGAGCAAAGATCAGCCATAGCAAGTTTTAAATTCAAATTTACCAATCACTTTTACCTAATCAACACAACTAAAGGTAGGAAATGCACTAAGTAAATTATTAGAAGAGCAATCGCACAGCTTAAGGCTACTTAACATATAAGTATAATCTACTCCAATTACTCTAGGAGCACTCTAGACTTCTATGCTAGAATTCATCGTAAATATCTACTTAATTGTACCACCTCCAGACGTAAATCTTAAGCACAATTTTATCACTTTTATTTTCCAATTATCAATAATTGACCATCCAGTGACTATCCGTCGACTTACTTCGCGTACCTAAATGCCAATGCTTAAATAGAACCACTCATTTGAATAAATCAAGTCTTCTTCTTCGAAAGAAAGTTTTCATCAGAACTTACAGTTAAGGTATCCGACTACGTTCGGAACCGTGATTTGAAAAAAGGGAATAAATGGATAATTTTCAGAATATTTAGTGTCACTTAGATTAGAATACATGTATAAAATTGTTTTAAGGACATTTTGACAAAAAAAAAATATTTAAATACAATATTTCGGCAAAAAATTAACCTAGAATAACTTTTTTTCAAAATGTTCTCCTTTTGCGGAAAATGTATATATTATATGAATATTTTGCCTGTATATAACTCAGACCTCTGTACAGAGGCTCAACTATGATTTTTGAAAAATTTGCTTATTTTCAGAGTTACAACCCATTGAAATAATTATCGGCGTTTTTTTCTTAAAATTTCTCCCCTCTGTTGTCGTAAAACATGGATAAACCCAGTTCTAATTTATATATTTCAAAAATTCTAGTTGAGTCTCTGTACAGAGGTTTGAGCTAGATACAGACTAAATATTAGTATAATAGAATCATTTTTCGCAAAAGGAGAATATTTTGAAAATGGGTCATTCTATGTTCCTTTTTTGTCAAAATATTGTACTTAAATAATTTTTTCTTGTAATACTATTCTTAAAACAGTTTTCTACACATTTTCTAATCTAAGTGACACTAAATGTTATAAATATTATCCATTTATACGCTTTTGCAAAATCACGGTTCCGAACGTAGTCGGATACCTTAAAAAGAATAATTTTACCCCAAAAGGATTAGTTACAGGTTCGTGGATAGACCCATTACAACCGTATTTTATTCTGAAGGCCTATTTAAATATAGTTAAATTAAATTTATTAAAGCGAAGCTTAAAATATAAACAATCAACTTCCCCTGCTTAGGGCCGAGGTAAAATTTTCAAACGTTGAATGGTCCGCTGTGATGAAAAGGTTGAGGAGTACTGATCCATATATTGACTTTTTCGTTATTTCCTGCCATGCATACATTTTTGTAGTAAAATACCTATAAAAAATAGATTACATATAAATTGTATCAGTAATTTATGAAAATTAATATTAATTGCTAAATAAAATAAAATAAAATAAGTGAATTAATAGAGTTTACAATTAATAGGTGTTTTTTAATAGGTGTACAATTTCAATACTTTCAAAACAAATTTTGAACTTGCAAGTGCACTATTTTCAACTCAACATTTCTTATAAGAAAACTGAAGTTACTATTGCTTTTTTTATCAATATAGTTTTTTATTTCATTTAATTACTAAAAGTATCAACATTTTGTACATGAAAGAATTTTTAAATGAGAAATTGGGAAAGAGATTTTCACAATGGAGTAAATTCATGACGGCTACGTGATAAATGTAATCACGTGTTCCCTGTTGATTTAGTCTTGTACTTGTTGTCTTACACCATTTAGTCTTTTATAATTGTTATCTTGTACTATTTCGTCTTGTACTTGTTGCACAACTTGTAAAATTTAATGGAATTTAATATTTGATAATTGGATAAAAAGGTTCAAATATTAAAATTCTCAGTTTTTTAAAATTAGAAAAAAATTTCTATATGAACTTTTATATCAAGTGTAATATGTTCATCTATGTGAACTATTATTGTTGACAAATATGTTCTTTTTAAAAGGTAGTTTCTGTAAAAAACAAAAGTTGGAACAGTAAACCATACGAACGAATTAGCTGGAAGCCCGTAATAGACTAAATTCATGCCAGTCACGTGATAAAGGCAAGCCCGCGTTCTACATTGAATTGAAAACTGACATTAAACTAACATGAACTTTTTATTCTATTCGTAAAACTTAGATAAAATTTCATATTTCATAATTGAGTAAAGATGTTAAACTGTTATAAAAAGAAATTTCAACAAAAATTTTAAAATTTAAGAAAAAATCTTGTTTTATAAATGTATTTTTAAATAAAGTGACGAATATTACTTTTTTTAAAAAAAGTTTCCGTAGAAAACGTAATTTGACAGCAACGAAGTGTATGATCTGATGAGCTAAAAATAGATGACTGCATTTATCGTGACTATGACGCCATCTGAGTTTTTGAACTGATTGACTAGAAACACGTGGCTGCCGTTATCATGTGACTAATGACGTCATATGAACTTATCCACTGTATTCATCATATGACTATGACGTCATAGACAATTTAGCCCAGTGCGACAAATGTTTGCGGGATAGGAAAAAATAGATGCTATTTTCAAGTTAGGTCTATATATAACTTATTTAATTTATTTATTCTTTATAAAAATTAGACAAAAGGTTAAAACATTTTGGAAATTATAGTTATTATGGGGTTAAAATTGGACTTTTTTTTTCATTCATCAGTTTAAAAAATTCTTTCATCTATTAATGAATTAACTCAGTAAATATAAAGTTTATACTACTTGCTTTCGAATCAAATCAAATAAATTTCTAAGAAATTGAAATCCTCTTTAGAAGCATTTTTTAAAAAAAGAAAACATATAAAAAGGAACTCCAGAAAGTTTCCAGAACTGATATTTATAAATTAATAAAAAAAATTATTTCGTACGACAGGAGTTTTCAAAAACGATTTTAAATCTAACCATTAAATTTTTACATATACCTCATAATTTAATGTCTCTGTCAATTTTAATTTCTATAGTGCATTTCGCGATTTTTTTTACTTCAATAACACTTTTTTGGGGGAGGGGATGTTTACGGAGCTTCACTTTTTTTTTCTTTGTATTTGAAATCTTATAAAAATACTTTGAATTTTTTGTCTATATTTTAGTTTTATTATGAAGAAATTATAGATCATTGTATGATGATATAAGACATCAATATAAATTCTATTTCAAACATCCAATATCAATTTATATTATGACATATTACATAAAAAATTAGTGGCCTTAAAAGTTTTTTCTTTTTCAACAAAAAATCGCAAATAAGATAGACAAGCAAACATCACAACTTAGAATAAAATTTTTTTTCACAATAACTCGTTTAAGTCAGTTTCAAAAACATTCCTAAGCAACACACGCAAAGCCCCCTCGAATCAACTAGTTTTTTAAAAAATACTGTTGATGAATATATATCTCAACCCAAAGAGGACATCAAAAAATACTCGGAATTAAAAACATAAATATGTTACCGTTAAAGTGTAAAATCCTTTTTTCATAGAATAGCTGGATATTTCACGAAATAATTAGACGAGTCAGTTAAAGTACATAAAATTATTGAATTCTATGATTTAACTACGTATTCTATGGAATAACGATTACATGATCGTTAAAGTATGAAATACGTCACTCGAAAGTTCTTTGAACTGGTTCTAGCTGCTTTTTAGTCAATTTTGAACCACAATTCATAGTGTCATTACAGCAATCCTAGCTTTAATAAATAATGAAGTAAAATAAAGATATTTCATAAAATTTAAATTAATATTCTGTTACAATTTTGTTCGAAAAATTTTATACAATGTTTTTATGAAGCAATGGTTTTTTTTCCCGGCATGTATTTTTTTTTGTTGATAATATTTAAAAATAACTATTTCTTCAGTGTATTCTTTTTTCCCCTTCTGTTTAACTAATATTTGCAATATGAGCAATAATAAATTGAATCATCTGCTTTTAATTATTATTTCTCATTTAATCATCCGCAATGGGGGAAAAATGTATTTTTCGAGAGATTTAGCTATTTACGATCAATTAATTTATAAAATAACTTTGAAATTGTTTACTTTTACTTTAACGGTCTATCATTAGTCATTTCATACAATACCTAGGTAAAGGATTAATTATGTTTCATCTATTATATACTTTAACTGACTTGTCACGATATTTCATGAAATATCTAGTTATTCTATGAATTAACTGAATTATATACACTTTAACTGTAACACAGCGTTTCTCAAATTGTGGGGCGCGCCCCCTTAAAGGGACGGGGGCGCGAGTATATCGAAAAGTCGAAAACAAACATTACTTAAAAAAATTATTTATTTACTGAAAGGAAGCAAACACACACAAAAATAAATTTTGTCATAATAAAAATAAAATACACATTTACACTGATATAATACATTTATAAATGTTTCCGTACTGCACCATGTATTTTATAATTAATTTAACAGTACTATAACAAGTTTAATATTTACCAGTGAAGACTGGGCTTGTCATGCATAAAATTATTTACAAAATGTAATACTTATCTTGATAATATGTAAGGTTTATAATATTAAAGTCGATTTCTTGCTTTAGAGTGTCAAAAAATATTATCATTCATTTCAATGCATTGTGTTATTGTATGTAAGGGGGAAGGGGGGGCGATGAAATGATTAAAAATTGAGTCGCGAGTATAGAAAGTTTGAGAAGCACTGCTGTAACATATATAAGGGATTTTTATTTTAATACGTTAAAAAAATAAATATTTTTTAGACAAAACATTTCTCCCCTACCAACTTCTCATCACTTTGTAACGTAACAACAAAAAGAGAGCGAGAGAAAAGAAAAAAATCCCTTTCTAAAGCTCACCCAGTATTCCCTACCGACGTCACTACAGATAGAAACTCATCTGTCACACATACACACACACGCTGATTCCCTCCCTACTATCCCTTTTATTATTCTTATTTGCTTATTCTATTCACCTTGGCTTCCAGCTGTTCTGCCCCCCCCCCTCGTACCTCGCCAGGTTTGGATAGTTGGCGCCGTGAATGCCACGCGACAGACTACAGCACGCGCTGTGAAAGTAGTCTTTTTTTTTTTATTTTTCCCTCTCTACCATTTTATTTTTTGTTCTCTCTGCTTGCGAGTGTGTCCAAGCGTCACGCAAATTATGAGTCTTGACATTTCATTTCTATTAGGTCAGGTTAAAAAAGTAAAACGAAAGATAAGGTTCTTAACAGTCTTTTTTAGTTAATATTAGTCCAATTTTGGAAGGGATTAGTGATCTTTAAACATACAGAAATCGATTATTTAAAAAATTCGATGGCTTATCATTGATTACAAATATCGATTGTACTGATTTTCTTGATATTAAAGTTAATCAATCGCTGGCGTAACTAAGTCCCATGTGGGCCCTGTGTCAGAATTCCTTGAGAGGCCCCTTTTTGGAAATGGGAGCTTTGTTAATGAGACTATTGGTAACATTTTACGAGTTTCACTTGCACACGTTAAGGACCCAGTAGCTTGGGGGCATGGTATCATTGATAGGGCTGATAAGCAACACCTCTGTAATCAATATTATTTGCAATATCGATTATAAAATCGAATTGCTCTAAAACGTGATCTTAGTGTACTGATGAGTCGAACTACAAATACTGAAAAACAAGTAATATATATATATATATATATATATATATATATATATATATATATATATATATATATATATATATATATATATATATATATATATATATATATATATATATAATTAAAGTCAATTCCTACTTTGATCTTCAAAGAAAAATTTTATTCTAGTTAATTAAATTTAATAAATGAATTAATATTTGAAAAAACTGTGTATCGCATCAAGTGTCATCCACTACAAGTTTAAAAATATATTTGAAGCCAAGAAAAGATTCGTTAGAAACATTAACTGGCACCAGCTGGTGGTGCTAGTTCTAACTTTGTCAGAAATAACGCAGAATACATTTAAAATTAAAAAATAAAATTTAATTAATGAGTTAATGTTTGAAAAAACTATATAAACATCAAATGGCATCCACTACAAGTTTTAAAAATGTATTTAAACTTCAGTGGATGAATAAAAAGTATTTTATTAACCGATTGAAAATTCGAAGATATATATATAGAGAGAGAGAGTATTGGCCGAGTGTAGTATATGTCGAGGGGCTTCAAGAAAACATCTTCAGGGGACATTCATCTTTTTATTCACACACACATAACAGGTGGACAATTCACAGTTGTATTTCACAGATATTTGGTAAGAACATGAAAGGGGACACAATAACAAAAGCGACAAGCAGCAGCGATGTTCCACAAGACGAACACAAAGACAAAAAGAGCTGCAGTTATTTGCATTTTTACGTGGACGATTACATGATGAAGGCAAGCAGACAAAAGAGAGCGATTACACAAGATTTTCGCTTTTATACCCGCAATGACTATTATGTAATAGTGTTCTGATTGGATAGAATGAGCGGGACAGGGATTTCGGACTAGCCGATTACGATTAAGATTGCAATGTTATTTTTAAACCAAAGAATTAAAGTTTGTTTAAATATTAGTACAAAGAGTTAACAAAAAGGATACTAGAGGGAATTATTACATTTCCCCCTCCGTAAGACGCGTGTGTGTGCCAGGGCCCTTGATGTAGCCCCGTATCTTACAGAGATATTAAATTTAAAATTTTGAATAAATTATTATTAATTTAAACACTTCCTGCATTTGCCGGTAATGACATACATAGCATGATCTCCAACACAGAAATTAGATAACAGAAAAATATAAAAACAAAAATACACTGTTAAACTGTAAAATATGAGTACCCATAAATAACATTCAAAACATAATAAGATTCAAAATGTTGTAAAAATCAAAAAGTATTGTTCAAAAATGTTCACATTTTCTCGAATAGCTAATGTAATAATGTTCACACCACTAAACGTTATATCATAAAAATACACAATATCAAAAATAGAAACAAGGAACATTTGAAATGGAATGAAAATAAAAATAAAATTCAAAATAATTGTAACCTAAAATATCAAAATATCATCAATGACCAACATCATGGAAACATCCAAGTTTGTTTCAAAAATAAAAATAGTAAACTTCTTCGTCTGAAAGTATACTTAATAATCTGAGTTAGAATATTAAGGAAGAGGAATTTAATTCAGATTCTTCCCTGTTTCCATCCAAGAGCATACACTTCTCCAAAACTGAAACAGGAAAAAATCCAAAATGGATTGGAAGATGGGCCCATGTTTCGCACATTTATAAGATCTGTAATCATTTCTTATTGTGATAATCTCACAATATCAAAAATAAAAACAAGGAACACTTGAAGTGGAATGAAAATAAAAATAATTCAGACTATTCAGGATATTCCGTCATGACTTTAATCCACAACACAGGAACAGTTCTTGTGTTTCGATCGTAGTTTTAGGGATGACGTCATTTACATTCTACAGCACCTTCTTGCACAGACATACTACATTCGCCTCACTTGTTGACAAGGTATTTGAGGATACCTTCCTTGCCAGGTCGTGGTTTTATTGTAGCTGGGAAAGTTGTGTCCGAACTCCACAGTAAATAAAATGGATGTATCGTTTTGACTGAAATCTGTGCTGCACCATTTTGCCAGTTTTAATGCTATTGAAAATCGAGTCTGGCTTAAAATCGAAGACAAAACTTTTCTTGGATGGGGGATATTGAGTTTCAACCACTTTCAAAGGGAAAAATGGAACCGAACGATGATTTATCTCACTCCACTGTTTATCTCCAGTATTCAGTAAATATTTTCATCAAACCCTATGCCCCCCCACACACACTTAGAAGAATATATCTTAAAATAATACTTAGAATAGATCAACAATACATCAATGTAAAGACAAGTAAAAGTATTGCATTTAAGAATGCATGATTTTGCAAAAGCGTATAAATTGATAATATTTATGACATTTAGTGTCACTTAGATTAGAAAATGTATATGAAATTGTTTTAAGAAGAGTATTACAATAAAAAATTATTTAAGTACAATATTTTGACAAAAAATGAACATAGAATGACTCATTTTCAAAATAGTCTTCTTTTGTGAAAAATGCTTTTATTATAATAATATTTCGCCTGTATACATCTAAGACTTCTGTACCGAGGCGCAACAAGAATTTTTGAAACACATAACTTAGAAGTGGATTTATCCATACTTTACGGCAACAAAGGGGATAAATTTTAAGGAAAAAAACGCCGATAATTATTTCAATGGGTGTGAAATGGGTATTCTGAAAATAATGTGAATTTTTTAAAAACCCTAGTTCAGACTCTCTGGAGAAGTCTTTACTTTATGTAAGCAAAATATTATTATTATAGAAGCTTTTTTCACAAAAGGAGAGCATTTTTTTTGGGGGGGGAAGGTTATTCTAAGTTAATTTGTTGCCGAAATATTGTATTTAAATAATTTTTTTGTCAAAATGTCCTTAAGACAATTTTAATCTAAGTGACACTAAATATCATGAAAATTATCCATTTATGCGCCTCTTTAAAATCATGGTTCCGAACGTAGTCGGATACCTAAATGAATTATTATCTTATATGCTCTGTAAAAATTCATGATTGATTCGAAAAGTACTTTAGTTCGTTAACTAATACTGACGAAATATCGTTGAACATTTTCGTGAAGTTGACAAAAAAAAAAACTCTCAATGACGTAATAGAGTCTCGACAAAATAAAAAATTCGTTTTGTATAAATTGTCGTTTTACTGGGTATTTCACGATGTTTTATGACTGTATATTATTTTTTTAAAATTTATTGTTAAGTAAGACCTAACATTAAGCTTTCGATTGTATTGAAAAACACTTTTGTAGCCCTCGCCTCTTGATTTAAAAAGGACAAGACTTGAATTTCTAAAGCGAAATAATTATAAATATATTTATCGATAAATATATTTATCGTTTACGTGTCCGTAACCTCTCGCTCGGAGACAATTTTCGGAAAACCCATTCATAGGGGATCTCCACTGCAGAAAAGAAACATGTTTTCCAAATTTCAAATCTTCAAAAGTAGGCGTAACAATTCAAAAACGGGAAAGTTGGTCTATAACGCTCCCCCCTTGGAAGTCGATTTTTGCAAAGTCCGTTTTAAGCGGATCTCTATTCATCAAAATAAACATGCCTGCCAAATTTTAAGGCTATAAAGGTGTGAAGGGCTCATAGCACTTTCTATTAATTTTCCTCTTGGCTTCTTTGTTGCCGAAAAAGGCAAATTCTTTCCAAACAAATCCAGAAGCGAAGCGTGGTTATGCAAATTAGGAACCTTTTAAATAGCAGAAGTTAAATGTTAGCGGCGTTACCTTTTGGGAAGTTATTATGCTATTCTGAGTTTAAACGCGTAAGCTGAAGCAAGCCGATATTCCAAAGTTCAAATCAAGGTGGATACCATTCCACGCGAGATAAAGAAAAGACATTGAAGATTCGAGAGTGTTGCTGCTACCTAGGATATAGAGGTAGGAATGATCTACTAAATATTAGGAACTGTGTATAAATAGAGGTTAAGAGTAAGCGGTAAAGTAATTATAGTGGTCAGGATCGCGCTTATTTGGTAATACGTATTGTGTGTTTCTTCAACTCAGATCCGCTAAGTTTAAATATAAATATTATCATTGTTTAGTGTTTAAGTTAAAATATTAATAAAGATATATTCAGATTATGGCAACACCTGATTCTTCCTTCACTCCCACACCCCTAGGTCACGAAGATAACTTAAAAGTAAGGCAACACCCTCGGGCAAATGCCTTACAAAGGTTTAATATATCTTCAAATCTTGCAATACTTGAGTGAGTGAAAAAGCGAGTAGCTTTTCTCTCATATATATTTACAGATTTTAATTTGATTTTAAATTAAATTTTTCTTTAGATTTTTGTTTTATTTCCCCAGTTATTTTTCTTCGCGCATTCTAGAAATCCGTTTGAATTTTGATTTTTAAAGGTCAAAATAATTGTTTTATATATTATAATTTTTATCTATTATATACATATATATATACATACCAGCCGTTAGCCACCCGCTTCACTGGGTATTTCACGATGTTGTATATATGTATACTGTTTACATATATATTAATTATTGATATCTAGCATTAAGAATTCGATTGCATTGAAAAATATATTTATAGCTGTTACACTCTCACCCTTTGATATAAAAAGAACATAAATTACAATATCTAATTTCTATTTATATCTAAAATAGAAGTAGAAAGATTTTTTTCGCTCACTTAACATAATAATCAAGTGGATTTCCACCAAAGAAACTTTCAGTGAATATCTACTCCATAAAATAAACATGCGTGCTAAATTTCAAGTCTAAATCTAACAGAGCAAAAACGGAATTTTTATCCTCAATACCTCGTTGACAGCATTCTTAGCGGATTCCAATTCAACAAAAGGAGCATGCAAACCAAATTTTATTATTATAGTCTTAGCAGTTCAAAAACGAGAATTTTGTTCTATCAATACGCCCCAATAACTCTCCCCTCTTCCCCCTGGAGTTGATTTCCGTAAAATCCATTCTTAGTGGAACTCTATTCAACTAAAGAAAAGTGCTAAACAAATTTCAAGTAAATGAGTTAAATTCAAAAACAGCAATCTTTCTATAACACGCCTTAATCCCTCACAACCCCACTCCTTTGAGGGTCCGTTTTCGCAAAAATCTATGTAAAAGAAACTTTATTCCATGAACGGTACATACCTTCTATTTTTCAAGCAGGTGGTTCTATTAGTTGAAAAGCGTAAATATTTATTTATTACGCCCCTTAATCCCCCTCAGTGACCCTTTGGGGATCAATTTCCCCCAAAACTATTTTGTAGCGGATCTCTACACCATGAAAAGAATTCGCTTACCAAATTTTAAGACTGTACGTCTAATAGTTTAAAAATGGAAATAATTAACTATAACGCCCCTTAAGCCCCCGCAACGCCACTTAGGAAACGATTTTCACAAAGCCCATCTTATGACAGATCTCTACTCAGTGAATGGAATCTGCTTACTCAATTTCGAGATTTTACGTCTAAGAGTTTAAAAAAGGAGTTAATTGCCTATAAGGCCCCTTAATTCTCCACAACGCCACTTGGGGTCGATTTTCACAAAACCCATTTTGCAGCGGATCTGTACTCTATGAAAGGAATCCGCTTACCAAATTTCAAGACTGTACGTCTAATAGTTTAAAAATGGAAATAATTATGTATAACGCCCCTTAAGCGCTTGCAACGCCACTTAGGAAACGATTTTCACAAAACCCATCTTATAGCGGATCTCTACTCAATGAATGGAATCAGCTTACGAAATTTCGAGATTTTACGTCTAATAGTTTAAAAAAGGAGTTAATTGCCTATAACGCCACTTAATTCTCTACAACGCCACTTGGGAGTGGATTTTCACAAAACCCATTCTGTCGGGGATCTGTACTCTATGAAAAGAATCCGCTTACCAAATTTCAAGACTGTACGTGTAATAGTTTAAAAATGGGAATAATTATGTATAACGCCCCTTATAAGCGCCCTCAACGCCCCTTGGAGGTCGATTTTTGTAAAAATCATTATGTAGGGAAACTCTACTTTATGAAAGAAATCTGTGTACCAAGTTTCACGACTTTACATATAATAGTTTAGTAAAGGAAATAATTATCTATAACGCCCCTTGGGGTTTGAACTTTGGAAAATCCGTTCTTAGCTGACGTCTACACCATGAAGGGAACCTACCTACCAAATTTCAAGTTTGTAGGTTTAATAGTTCCGCAGATATCGTGATTAGTCAGTCAGTGAGTGAGTCGCTTTTCTCCTTTTATATATATATATATATATATATATATATATATATATATATATATATATATATATATATATATATATATATATATATATATATATATATATATATATATATATATATATATATATTGTTTGTTATGTAAGTTTCTAGGAATTTTTTTTTAATTACAGTAACTCATATTTACTGCACATTAATAATTTATTTACAGTGAATAAATGGAATGTTTAAAAAACTGCGTTTTGAAAACAGTTAAGCTTTTCATAAGAGTTTTTATTGAAGTTTGGATTATAATTCTAAAAACGAATAGCAATTAATTTCCAAATAGTTACTTAAAAATTACATGTAAAATTGTGCTCTTAAGTTCTTAAGCCTAACAATGATATCTGAAAATCACGATCATATTTTGAGAAAATAAATCGAAGTACTTGTAAGAAAACAGCAAAAGAATGCAAAAACCATTTAAACAATTCCTTAAATCAGCAAATCTATTGTCCAAAAGTATATGAATATGCCGTCCGATACGGCTTCTTTTATGTCTTCCGCCATTTAAACTTCTTTGATTCTTGCGCACGCGTTTACTGTTTCCGTGACTAAAGAGAAAGAATGCAAGACCTCTTTCGCCTTTTTGTTTCTTCAAAAAAGCGTATGAAAAGTTATACAATGCTAACTTCTCAACAACAAATATCTATTGTTACCAGAAATTTATCCATTTGTTCATCCAGAGGTTACATTTCAAATTGAAATGTTCTTGCAATTGTTTTTAAGCTATATTTTGGTTCTTGGGTTACTTTACAGGTAATAGAGTTGACGCAAGGTAACATTTTAATACACGTAAACAGTTATATTGACTTTGTTTTACTTAGTAAGTCTTAAGCAAACTTAAATATTTTTAAAAAATAAGCGTATTTATTTGCGTTTTTCTGATTTAGGATTGGGTATTTATTCGTTTCTACCTATAACAAGAGTGTGTAATATAAAAAAAATTTCTTAAGTCAATTCCTACTTAGGTCAACAAAGAAAAAAAATTTTTTTTAGTTAATTAAATTAAATTAATGAATTAATATTTGTAAAAAACTGTATTAAGATCAAGTATCACTCACTCATTACAAGTTAAAAAATATTTTTGAAGCCAAAAAAAAAGCCATTGGAAAAACTAACTGGCGCCATCTGTTGGTGCTAAATCTAACTTCGTCAGAAATAACGCAGAATAAATTTTAAATTAAAAAATAAAATTTAATTAATGAATTAATATTTGATAAAACTGTATTAACATCAAGCGTCATCCACTACAAGTTTAAAATAATGTATTTTTGAATTTCAGTGGATGAACAAAAAGTATTTTATTAACGATTCAAAATTTGAACAAGATATATATGTAAATAAAAAAATAAATATAAGGAGAGAGTGAGCTAATGGCAGGAATTTTAAAAAAAAAAAACACTTTTTCTAATGGGCTGCATATTAGCAACTGAGCCTTTGATGACACAGCAAGTCTCCAAGAGTGAAAGCTATTTCATTGGTGGCGCCATCTTGTGGCGGTTTCCACTAACAAACTGTGACCTTAGAATTTTATTCAATTCAAACTCTCATCGGATGCCAAACCATGATTTCATTTTGCAAGAGTACCAGAGCCAAATTGATACTCAACAGATCTTTTACATGCTACATAAAAATGTGACATGCGTGCCTATGATATTCGCATCCAGGAAATCTATCGACTCCAACCAGGGTCGAGACTGCAACCTTAGGTTTACGAAGTGGGTATGCTACCCTTAAGCCACTGGAGCCGACATAAAAAATAAGCTTGAGCCTCCAATAAAAGTATTCAAAACGCAAATCAATTAAAAAATATTTTATTTCTCAAGATTTTTGTGAGTGGCAACAGTTTCTGTAAATGGATTAATATGGAAGAAAATAGTTTTAATGCGGTGAAAGATATGGACGAATTATGTGTAAATTAACGTTTTAAGAAATTTTTTAAAGGTGTTCTTGATCTTAATAGTAATGGGCTAAATTCACTTGATGATCACGGGACAAATGAGGTCACGTGTTCTCTATTGAACTAAAAACTGACATTAGACTTGTACTTGTTGTCCTACTAGTAAAATTTCGATAAAATTTAAATTTGATAATTGGGTATTAAGATAGTTCAAAAATATTTTCCGCAATAAAGAAAAAGTACGATACTTGCACATTATCACTACCGTATTGCTGACATCATATGAAACGAAGCACATGGTTGCCAATTTGGCAAGTTATCTTGAACGTTGGCATTGTTGCGATAGTACGTAGTACCAAAAATACTTATACATCCTAAATCGTTATTATTATTGTTGACAAATTTTTACTTTAAAGTTTCTGTAAAAAGTAAAATTTGGCAACAGCGAAGTGCTTAAGCTGATTGGCAGTAAACATGTGATTGCAGCTATCATGTGATTATGATGTCCCATGAATTTATCTCATTGCGTCTAAAGCCAGGGGCCTAGAAGTTGACTTACTTTATGCTAATAGCCATTTTGAGCAATTCTACCATTTAAAATTTAAACATTTCTTACTTTCGGCAAAGATTTCCTCGAAATGTTTGCTAAGAAATCACCAAAAATTGTAAAAAGAATTAGCACGACGTATTCTAATTGATTTTATTTCTTTATTTAAAACTTTATCAAAAATATTCTTTCAGAAAAATTTCAAAAGAGAATCAAATAACTCATAAAATCTCTTTAGATCATAATAAAATAGTCTCTTCTAAAACATAAAAAATACCTAGACTGTCAACTGCATGTTTACCATAATTGAGTGACATTTAAATCAAATATTTGTGAAAATTTTTATTTGGCCTTCAGTATTGAATTGTACTGACCTTGATTATTGCTGTTCTTTGGGATGCAGATCACGGTTCAAAATTGTTCCCCTAAGGTTTATATTTGTCTACTACAAAGAGAGCATCCGGAAAAGATTCAATTTATTCCAGAAAAAAATTCACCATCCATTTAACAATTAGCAGTTTCTCGGCATGTTAATTTCACTACATAAAAATGAATAATATACATATATTTGTTCTAAGACGAGTGGAACACACAAAGAAATTTGGGGATAATATTTATTAGTTTTGAATCAAAATGTCTACAATGCTGTTCTGAAATAAGGATTAAGTTATTTTTTAGTTAAATACTAATTAATTTCGAGAAAATTGGTAAAAAATCTACTCGATAAATTAATTATTTAATTATATTTGTTTTACAAACAATTGATTAAAATTTGCAATCATTAAACTGGTTGGTTTTTAAAGGATATATGGGTACTTTTTTATTATACCATCGAATAATTTCGTTAAATGAAAAGGCTTCACCAATTCAAAGAATGCCGCCAACTGTTATTATCATTATAATGATTCATGTTTAAATGAATAAAAATGGTTTTCAAGTATTGACTGCATGTTGTAGCATTAGGCGACTGTTTTTTTTTAATTTGATAAAATTGGTCGACGTGTAAATACATGAGTATCAAATTCTGTACGATACATAATCCATAGCATATAAATCTTTTTATGCGTGCTATTTTAAAACATACTATTACGAATTTTGTATATTGAATGTTTAAAATTGTGTAAATAATTTATATTTGAATATGTAACACATTTATATTGCTCTATGTTGTATTTATTTTATGTTATTGTAATATCTGCAAGCAATGCCGCTCCTTACATTATAATGGCGATTCAATTGAAACTTGACAAAATCTTGGCGATAGAGCCAAGTTGGTATCATTTTTGGCAAATCATGTTGGCGACCATTTTTGGCGAGTTCATAACCCTATGGATTCTTCTAGAAATTGGTGGAGAAATCTACTAATATCACAATTTATGATGCAAGTGGATTTTTTTGAGAAAATTCCGAGAGGCCTATAAATAGGGAGTCGCTCGCCGAAGCTGAGTTAGTCTTGTTTTGACTGTGAAGACTAAAATCGACCAGCGATTAGTGATTGCTTTGGCTCTTGAATAGAAGTAGTGAGTGCTTGCGAATAATCTATAAACATACTTGTATTTTAGGTACTGATAGCTGTATCTGAGTGCTGTAGAAAATTTTAAAGGCCTTCTGAGATTTACTCAGCGAATTTGAGTACTGTATCATGTGATTCAAGGATTGTTTTTCGACAATATATTTCCATCGCTTCTGAAGAACTGTCTTGATCTTTGAGACTGATTTTCATAAAATCCTCAAGCCCCGATCAATACTCAGATTGCACTTTGATTTGTTCACCTGATGTACAATTCAATTCATTAAAACTATAATTAAATCTTACAGGTCTCGGGTTCGAATGGATCCTACTTTAGTTCACATTTTTACTTCACAAATTGATTGAATTATTATCCTGATAGAAGTTCCGACAGAGATCCAGGCCGCGGTAGCCGAGTGGTATAGGTATCGGATCGTGGCTTGCCATGTCACGAGTTCGAGCCCAGTACCACCAAAGACCCGCCGTGTAGGGCAGCGATGCACGTTAAATCTGTCGAGAGCTGAAACGTCCTCCCGTTGGTGTGGTGTGGTAGTTAGGAGAAGAGGGGGTGCCAGCTCAGGTGTCGTCCACGTCACTTGACCATGGTTCAAAATTACGTGGTCCATCGCCAAAAGCCCTCGTGTAGCTGAACAGTGCGACGTTAATATTCAATCAATCAATCAACCGACAGAGATCCAATGCTGAAAAAAAGAGTGTGTGTGCTTATGGCCACACGATAGAAGTGATTTCAAATTTTGTAATGTTATTTCAAGGATTAGTTAGGTGAATAAAAAACAAGGGGATATTAATATTGTCATATAAAATTATTTATTCATATGTCTGTACTCATAAAATAATACTTTTTGTGAAATATACAATCATATTTGTGAATTAATTGTATTCTAAGAAGAAAACAATAGATTTATGGTAGATGAAATAGGTTTTATAAATACTTTAGATTCAAAATTACTTAATATCTAAAAAAACTCCGTCAAGCGTTGTTTCGTACTTTGTCCAGCTTTCATTTGGATCATTTGACATAGTTAAATTTAATTTTGGTTTTAAAAAAATCTACTAAAGGCTTTGATTTGTCTTTTGTTGAATCTACATTAAAATCCCCACTTAAATTAATACGCAATTTATTCAGAAGACATGATCCGCGACTTCACAGTGTAGGCAAATAAATTTTTGTGAATGAATTCGATAATTTTCTCTACACTTTGATTTGGTGAAATATAAATAGTAACCATTAGAATTATTTGCCCATTTTCTGCTCTACATTTCGCTGCACAAATTTCTCCGATACATGACTCGTTAAATCCACATGATTCAGTAGTATTGTTACCATTCAGGAATATTGTTACCATTGTTACGAGCGTTACAAACCCGAGCGCAACAATTCTTGGCTTTTTAAAACGCATTCAAGTCCACACTTCAGTAAAACACACCTAAAGAAGTTATCACTTCAAAAATGAGCTGCTGGTGAAATTTGGTACACACACACACACAATTTATTTTTCTTCTTTGCCAAAGGTGTGGGCTGAAACCAGAATTTACACTCAGATTCTAATCCCAATTTCGACGAAAGACATCGTATAATAAAAGGAACAATAAAATATGTAACATTTATGTTCATATTACAGATCGTATGCATTATTGTATAGAAATTGAGAAACTAACAGTTACTGTTATTTTTGTGGAATATGGAGCGACAAAGGCTATTATCACATTGAGAAACTATGTTGTCATCGTTTGATTGCGGAACATATATATACGGGGATTCCTGCCAATAGCTTATACGGTACTTCCGTACTATCGCAGCAATGTCAGTGTTCAAGATAATTCGCCAAGTTGGCACCCCCGATTTCGCATGTATCGAACTCGCTGAATTGGCCAGGCATGTACTTCGTTTCATATAATCTTGCCAATACGGTTGCGATAATACGGACCATTTGTACCTAACGCAAAATTTTAAATCAGTTTAAGTCAAGTTAAAATATATTATATTGATGGTAAATTTTGTGATATTTTATTATTATATCGTCGATCAATTTCATCAAATTAAAAGCTGTCGTCTAATGCCACGATATGCAGAGAATAAAGGAAAAACGTGTCCTTGCATGTTTAAACACAATAATTTGACGACGTTTTTTGAATTGGTGAAGTCTTTTAATTTGGCGAAATTGATCGATGGTATAATATATGGGTACAAATTTTATTCATAACTTTTTTGTTCTTAAAATGACATAGCAAAGTATAATTTCATTTGCTATTGCTATCATCCTTACTAATATTTACTAATATTATAAACGTGAAAGTTTGTGTGGGTGTTTGGTACTCTTCCACGCAAAAACAACTAAAAGGATTTTAATGAAACTTTACAATAATAAAGCTTATACATCAGAATAACACATAGGCTATAATTTATAAAGATATTGTGTGAAGTGTTTAAAATATAACGATAATTATTAAGAAAGTAGGAAAAATTCTGCCATCGGCAAAAAAGCCCGTGACAGCGTATATCTATCTTTTGTGTGTGAAGCAACACTTTGCATTTTGTTTTGTCTACGTCAGGCGCCAGGAGCTGCAAAAGCTTGAACAGTCGGAATGTGACGCTGATTACAATTTTAACATAAAATAAATACAACAAAAAGTAATATTAACGTATTACACTTCCAGATATAAATTATTTATACTATTTGAAGCGTTTATTACACAAAATTTGCAACAATGAACTACTTTTGATGAGCAGAGATCAGCTTAGGAAGGTGTTATCAAAAATCGACCCACAAGAGAATTACGGGAAGTTATAGATAAAAGAAATCCTTTTTATCTGCTATTAGATCTACAGACTTAAAAATTAACAAACAGGGTTTTTTTGTTCAGCTGAGATATGCAAAAAGCTTTTTATTTTTGAAGTGATAACTTCTATTGGCGCGATTTGCGTGAGAGTGAACTTGACTGAACGTCACGCTCGGGAATGTAACGCTCATTCGGCTTTTTTTTTTGCCTTCAGTCGGACATACACACCCCTAAAAAGGAAAGGAGGGGAGTTTCCCCCCCCCCTCTAAACCGCGGTATTTGTCCCCTCACCAATACGCCGTAAAAGTAAAATTCCTAGCTTCGATCTAAGTGGGGATTCCCCCACCACCGTCACCTCTTTCTACTAAAATGAATGCGAGAGATTCCTTCTAATTCTAGTTGAAGCATGAAAATCAAGCGTAATATTTTTAAAAAATAGGCTTAGAGATAGAGAGAGAGAAATTCTACACTATAATTAAATATAAAATGTAGAAAAAGGACAAATTTTTATAGAACTAAGTAAATAGTATAATTATCATTAGCAATATTGCAGTGATCTTAAGAAAAAAATCTATTTTTGTAAGCGAATCGGAATAGCAATGAACAAATAGTTCTATTAATCTTCTTCTTTATAAGCGTAACAACCTGTTACAGGTCTTGGCTGCCTCCACAGCTCGTTTCCTCCAATTCCAACGATACGCAGCAACTCTCTGCTAGTTTTTAATATTTAGAGTTTTTAAGTCATTTTCAACATCATCTATCCACCTTGTTGGTGGTCTTCCTCTTGTTCGAGATCCCATAGGAATCTTAAATGTGTAAGCTCTGGTCTGGTTGTTTTCAGGGCTTCTTCAGATGTGGCCGAGCCATCTCAATCTGTTAAGTTCTATTAATCACATTACTCAAATATACTCTTTGAGTCTAAAAAGAAAATTAAAACAATTAAAAATTTAAAATAACAAAATTAAGTATACATGTATTAAGAAAAAGTTACATTAAATAATTTAAATACGATAAAGAGCAAAATATAATTAAGAAGACTTTCCTTGCAGTAGCACCAGATGTATTTGTACAAAACTGTCATACAATGACAAAAGAGCTAGAATAAGCCCGAGATTATGTGATATAAATCTTCTGATTAAATCCCTTTTTAAAGGTTTTGACCTTGATTCTACTCTTCCCAATCAACTACCTGTCTTACTATCCCTTTGCTTAAATTATATCATGGATAGAATTGAATATTGTTAAGTTACAACCAAAATTCAAAAAGCCGGATCGGATCTTCTGAACAAATTACTTATGATTTTAAGTGGAAATTTTAAAGTAGATTTTTCAAAGGGCAAATCAAAATATTTAGTTGATTTTTTAAAATCAAAATTCAATTTAAATATGTCAAATGATCCAAATGAAACACGAGGAAGTACGGAACAACACTTGACGGAGTTTTTTTTATAGATATTTAAATAAAATTTTGAATCTAAAGGATTTATAACGTATTTCAGCTACCATAAACCTATTGTTTCCTTCTTAGAATGTAATTAATTCCCAAATGTGATTGCATATTTCGCACAAAAATATTACTTTATGAGTACAGACATATGAATAAATAATTTTATAGGACAATACTAATATCCCCTTGTATATAATTCACCTAATTAATCTCTGAAATACCATACAAAATGTGAAGTTATCTCTTCTATCGTGTGGTCATAAGCACACGCTCATTTTTTTGTTTAATTTGCAATTCATGTAAAATTAACTTATTAGAAACTTCTTTTTCCTTCAGTCTGTATTGTTTAATTTTTTAATTCACCCGTGTGAAGAACTAGTATAACAGTTAGTTATACATATAACGGAATATAAATGTGGAATACCAAATAAATGTATGCATTTAAAACTCATCATAATCAAGTCCATGCGTTCTCAAACTGGTGATTGAGATTGCGCAAAGAGACAACTCTTCACGAGATCTTCTATTATCGTATTTTGTGTACACCAGTGAATTTGGATCATTTTCAAAAATGCCTCAGTGTTCAAATGTTCTTTTGGAAAAAGCCACTTCTGTATTTTATAACTAATTTTTCTTGCGTCAAAATCATTTGGTATACTTTTATATGTTGTTCTAATCTTTTAGCATTTCATTTTGATTTGGATTTAGACTTTGAGACAATCAATGTTTAAACCTTTAATAAGATGAATTTATTTAAATAAGTAAAAATGAATCTTTCATTATAAAAAGTTAGTTTTTACGGTACTTACGTATTATCACACCAATCGCCGACTTTATTAATAACTCGCCAAGTTGGCAACCCCGATTGCATATGAGTCGTACGCGCTGAATTAGCAACCATGTACTTCGTTTAAAATAATGTCACAAATAGGTTGCGATAATATGTAAGTACCGTTTTTACTTTATTATTATCTAAATGTGATTTATTATCAGACACACACAGTTATTTCTTAAGATAAAAATAAATGTAACGTAAAATATTTCCAGATTTTAAAGTAAAAAAAAATATTTCAAAGAACAAACTTTCATGTTTTTTGTTACTAGAAAAGCAAAAATTAATTCTTGATTTTTTTAAAATTCGGTTACTCGTGCGTTTAGATTAAATTTTATCAATAAAAGTTATATATTTAAATATATATTTATTATTCAAGTTTAAATATTCAACAACTCAATTTCTTATTTAAAGAACACTTTTATGTATTTATTTCTGTAAACAAGAAATAATATGAAATCTAATAAATATTCAAAATAATATTTTCATTCTTATTTTCTAAATATTGTTTTCATCAATTTTCAAAGGAATTAGAACTATTCTATCCTTCAAAACAGGCACAAATTATTTAAATAACGAAATCAATTTCATGATCTGTTCAGCAATTATCTATGTATTCTAAATAAAGTTACACATCGCTTAAGAATTTGCTCAAAATTTCTCTTAAAATATTAAAAAAAAGCTTGAAAAATAAATAAAACTTACGATACTCGCAGATCGAAACTCTGTTCTTAAAGAAACTGGAATTCTGTTCTTTTATTTTTATACATGTTTGTTTGCAAACGATTTTTTAATGGTTTTTGTGTTGTCTGAAGCTTTTTCCTAGCTAAATCAATTATTAAAATAATTGAATAAGACTGCGAGTCTCTTATGAATAGTGAAAAAGAGTTTTTTTTTTTTTTCTTCCGAAAAAGTTTCCCTGCGTTAACTTTAACTGTGCAGAAAAGTAATTTTTACATGTTATACTTACTTGATTAATACAGAGTAAAGCACATTTGCAACTTTGAATTATTTTTAAATTAATACACATGACTTTGGGAAATATTAACACAAAAAGCATTATTAAAATTAAAGTATTTCAAAAATTGATCATAAAGTTAAAATGGGGAAATGAATAATTATCATATAATTGCTGTATTAATACGTGAAAAGCAGTGAAAATTCTTGTAATTCTAAAATACTATATAAATTACACAGTTTAAATTATTTAAAAATAGTTAATAAAAAGTTGGAAACAATACGCTTTTGACAAAAAAAAGTCTTGATAAAAAATATATAAAGAATACTTACAAACAATTAGAAATATAAAGTAAATTATTATTAGCTGCAAAATTTGTCACGGTTACTTTTGCCATATATTTGTTTCATCGTGAAATTAAATACAAAACATGATTTTATTGTGCAAAAAACTCTAACAACACGAGAAATATAATAAAAAAGTTTTACAAAAATGCCTTTGTCGTTCAATTTTAAATTCAAATGTGTCAAATTTTTATTCGAAGAAGCAGTGCCATTTTTAAATGTACAGCCTTTTTATATTTCTCAATAATGTTATTTTTTACACTCTTATATTATTATATTTTAACAATATAAATATTCTTATTTTAAATTTCCATTCCATCATGCTTCTCATTCATACTTTAAATTTGTTTTTTGAAAATTGAGTGAGTAAAAAAGTTTTCAATTTGTTCGTAATTGACACTACGTTTGTTGAAAGTTTCTGTTGAAGCTTAACCTTTATTTGCTATGGGTGCTTTTATGTTCTGTTAAGTCGATGTGTGATTTTTTTTTTTTTGATTTTTGGAAAATATTAACTCAGTTTACTCGTATTTTCATATATTTATGTTGCAAATGACACGCTATAATTTTGTATGTATTACATCAAGCTTAAAATGTACTGAAATTTCCACATTAATATATTCCTGTGCATCGTAAATCTCAAGGACTGTTTTCAAAATATTACTTTAATGTTTAAAAATATTACATCAATGCGCATGCGCAATGCTCCTCTGCTTTCGCTTCTCGCGGATAATCAGGAAGTTTTGTTTTTTGTTATGGCAACGTTTAACTCACTTTGTAGCACAACATTACCTCAGAGAAGGAATTTACGAAACCTATTTTCAGAACTTCTCTTATACTAAAAACTTGTGAGAAAATAAATGTATAATTAATTGATATACATTCGAACATCCATATAACGAACATCTACATTGCGAATTTTTCTATATATGGCAAACTTTTTTTTCTAGAACCAAGAACATTTCACGATTTTCTTCGTAAAATAATCTTCCCACAGCGAAGTGCATTTTCTATATAACGAACTTTTTCTCTTGTAATTCAATTTTTTTCTCCCTATTTTTGAAGTACACTCTGTCGCAAAAAAATATATGCACCCAGAAGAAATTGAGCTACATTCACGAAATTTGGTATGCATGTAGTGTATATGAAAATAAATCAATGATTAAAAATTCAGAACAAAATATCATTTTATTAAGCGGTTACAGCTTGCAAAAGGTTAAAAATCAGTAAGTAGTAAAGCCACCTCTGGCAGCTATACAAGCCGAAATTCGGCGTGGCATCGATTCAATTAGATCACTTATGACCCCCTGTGGAAGATCCTGCCATAGTCTTTGCATCTGCGCAGTTAATTCTCCTGTATCTCGGGACGGCTGCAGTTGCCTTCCCAGCGCGTCCAGACATGCTCTATTGGCGAAAAAGATCTGGTGACCTGGCAGGCCATGGTAGGACGTCATATCCTTGAAGACATTGTTGGGAGAGTCGCGCAGTATGTGGACGAGCATTATCCTGTTGATAAATGGCACCTGGGCGACTTGATAGCATGGGTAGCACAATCGGCGTTAAAATATCGTCCACGTATCTGCGAGCTGTCAAAGTGCCTTGAAGGACCACTAAAGATGATCGTGTGTCCCAAGAAATTGCTCCCCACACTGTCACACCTTGTGAAATTGCTGTATGCCGCTCGACAATAAATGCCGGATCGAACCGCTGGCCGGTGCGCCTCCAGACACGTGTGCGGTGGTCATCAGCACTGAGACTGAATCGGGATTCATCACTGAAGATGACAAGTCTCCAGTCTGTCACACTCCAAGTTGCCCGAGGTCGGCAAAAATCCAGTCGACACTGCCTATGATGTGGGGTCAGTGGTAAGCGTCTTAGCGGACGTCGGCTCCTCAAGCCAACTTCGGTCAGTCGTCTCCTTATTGTTTCTCTTGATGGCACTGGATGTCTGGAAGGAGGTAAGTGGCGTTGAATCGATGCTAGCGACGTTGTTGGTGCCGAAGTGGCCACTCTTCTGATTGCACGATCCTCGCGATCATTTGTGTTCCTGGGACGTCCTGACCCTCCGCGACGGTACACTCTACCTTCTGTGATCCACTGTTGCCAACACCGAGCAACTACCATATCGCTCCGACCGAGGTGGCGGCCGATACGTCTATTCGACCAACCTGCTTCTCTGAGGCCTATTATACGGCCCCTATCAAAGTCCGTCAGCTGCTCGTACTGCCGCCGGTTACGTCTTAGAGGCATCCTAAGTCTCAATATCGTCTATCAAAGTCATCAGATTCGTTTGGATAGCCGTACGGCGCTCGTACTCATGCTTTTAAACTCTCCCAGTTGCGCAACTAATATGCGCATAGCACACTTAGCCTTGTCTCATTGGCTTCGAAATTTTAATCATTTGCATATCTCTTACCAGACTACATTCTTGCCGAGTTTCGTAATTGTAGCTTGATTTCTTCTGGGTGCATATATTTTTTTGCGACAGAGTGTATTTCAGGACATTTCGAGTTATTTTCTCTTTTAGCACATTTTATGGTGTTCATAAATCTCAAACTGGTTTTATTAGGTGCCTAATTCTCCAAGAGCAGTAGAATTCTGGGCATTTCATGCAAGAAGTGCAACCTTTAACCTCCATTGTCCAGTTCACTGGAAACACCTTCGATATCCCCTTTCACCCTCAGTGGAGTCTGATGATAATATAATCATTTTTCACGAAATAATATTTTGAAAATGGGTCATTCTATGTTCATTTTTTGGCAAAATATTGTACTTAAATATATTTTTATAGTAATAATATTCTTAAAACAATTTTATATACATTTTCTAATCTAAGTTACACTAAATATCATAAATATTATCCATTTATACGCTTTTGCAAAATCAGGGTTCCGAACGTAGTCGGATACCTTACTTAGATTAGAATACTCGTTTAAAATTGTTTTAAGGAGATTATTATAATAAAAAATTATTTAAATGCAACATATTTTGGCAAAAAATGAACTCAGAATTACCTATTTTCAAAACGTTCTCTTTTTTATGAAACATGATTCTATAATAATAATATTTTGCTTATATATAGCTAAGACTGCTCTAGAGAGCCTGAACTAGGATTTTTGAAAGATTCATATTACCTTCAAAGTTATTACCAATTGAAATAATTAGCGGTGTCTTTTTTTTGTTAAAATTTCTCCACTGTGATATACTGAAATACTAAAATATGGATAAACTCTCTTCTAAGTTATATAGTTCGGAAATCCTAGTTCAGGATCATTACAAAGAGGTTTTCGCTATATGTAGGCAAAATATTAGCATTATAGAAGCATTTTCCATGAAATGAGAATGTTTTGAAAATAGGTAATTCTATTTCATTTTTTGCTAAAGTGTTGCATTTAAATAATTTTTTATTGTAAAAATAGTTTTCAAACAATTTTATACGTGTATACCAGTCTAAGTGGCACTAAATATTAAAAAAAATATTCGCTTGTACGCTGTTACAAACTCGCGGTTCCGAACTTAGTCGGATAGCTTAAACTTTTCGAATACACCAATTCAATTCTTCATTTCATAAATTTGGCACCTGTTCTGTAGTTCAAAAACATCTATTTTAAAATACATTACAACACTATACATTAAAAGTAGCCAACACCGAATTCTTTTCACGAGACAAGCAACACAACACAAGACAGATCTCTTCTCGCCAACTAAATCCCCAGTTAATCCAGGAAAAAATGCCGTATCCTTCATACACTTTGTTTATTGGTGTGATGGGCGAGAATGATGCAACGGGCCGGGGTCGGGGGTCAAGCGGAGGCCGCCCGCCTTGGCGCCGGTCGGTCAAGGGAGGGCCCGCCGGGGCGTGGGCGGACCAGGCGCCCCTCGTCTTGCGCGTTCCGGGTCCTGGCCACCTGGTTGGTACCCAATGCGTCGAATCAGAATTTAATGCTTTTATCAGTGGCAACATTTAGAAGAATATTCCAGATAGATGTTTGTGCTTTTCTTTGGTATCTGTAATTCGCATGCTTGATTAATTTATTATAAAATAACCTTGAGAGGCGAAAAACGTTAAACGAAATTTAGCATTGTCAAAATTACCAAAATAGCTTAATTTGAAGTGATACAAAGCTAAAAATGGATTGAATATGTTAAAATGTTTTAATATAAAACATTTTGACAAATATTTATATCGACTTTAATTATTCAGTATTTTATTTATTATGTCAGAGAGAAAGATCATAAGACTCGCGTTCAAGAGACTTAACATTAATTGGCCACCGAATTTTCACCAACTTCTTTCCACCAGAAGTGCTTTCAAAAATTTCTGTAAATTTGTTGTAACTGTTTGTAATTCTTCTTAACCTCATTTTTTTAAAAAATTTTATTTCCCTTGAATGTGTGTTTAATACTTATTTCTGTAAGCCCCGTGTGAAACTTTGAGGTGCATGGGGATTTTATAATTGTTTTCAATAAAAAAAATTATTCAGAATAAAATGGAGCTTCTATCACCAAGATCCTTACAGATTGATCTTTTACATTTAGTATATGCCACATCTACGTTAATTTTTCACAATTCCTACTAGTAGTTTACACTCTTTCCCTATATATATATATATATATATATATATATATATATATATATATATATATATATATATTGTTCAAACTTACAATCATTTATAAAATACTTTTTATTCATCCACTCAAGTTCTAAAACGTTTTTTAAAACTTGCAGTGGATGACACTAAATATTAATGCAATTTTATGAAATATTAATTTAATAATTGGATTTAATTAATGAATAAATAGTAATAAACAAAAATAATAGACCAATACCATATATAGAAAGGAAAATCTCTCTCTATTTTGCCACTTGATATTGTGATTCTGTCATGTGTATAAACATATTTATATTAATTGCAATTATTCAATAAAAAGTAACTAAAATAAAATTTTTCTTTGTTGAGCTAAGTAAGAACTGACTTTTTAAAAAATTTATTTAATAAAATTTTATATTACTTGTGTCAAATATCTTTTTACGAACTCTTCTGAGAATTCTAAAATTTAAGGTACACCTCACTTCAGTTCTTCTAATATTTTAAAAAACAATTTCCGGAAAATAGTATAACCTCGCAGGAAAAAAAGTATAATAAATAGCATAAAATCGTGCTAAATAAAGGGAAAGTGAACATAATTTTTCTTGGCCTTTACTGTAGAACGTTATCTACCTTGGCTTTTTCACTCTTAATTTATAATTTTTCTCAATTCCTACTATTACTCCCACTCTTTATATATTTATTTATTTAGCTAGGTGGAATTATCAATCGCGCGCGCGTTAATAAAATACATTTTAAAGCGCTCCACTGAGCTGAAATTTTATAAACAGGATAATTTTTTGGCTGACAATACAATAATTTAATTATAATTAATAAAAATTAATTGATTAAAACTAATTATTTAAAGAATTACAAATACAGCCACGTTGGCATCATTTTGGCGACTTGTGTCAAAACTTGAAAAGGTTTTTTTTCTCACGTCTTAAGTCATTCATTTGAACTGAAATTTTATAAACACGATTGTTTTGGATGACAATACGATACTTTAAGGATAATGAATAAAAATGAATTACCATTTAACGTTGTGATTCTGTTCTATGTATATGCATATATATATTAATTGTAACTATTTAATAAAAAGTAGGTAAAATAAAAATTTTCTTTGTTGATCTAAGTAGGAATTGACTTAAAATTTTTTTTTTATTTTACTTGTTTATTATTTATATATAGAAAATTTGGTTGCTTTCAAATTTTAGCAATTCTTAAGCTCAGAAGCATTTATGCTGACAATAATTTTTAATGATAATTCCCTCATGCGTAGTATTCAAAATATTTACAGAAAACCACATGAAAGGGCATCGAATTTTTCATTTACACATATTTTAAAAGCAGTTTGTCTGTAAGTAATGTTATTTAGACAAGTCATTCGTGAAAAATGTTACATAATTCGTTATATAAGCACATCTACCTATTATTTCAGAAAACGGCAAAAACAGAAGAAGCACACTGAATTCGGTGATATTCCACATTCCTCCTCTTCCGTTATAATGGAATTTCGGTTATGTATTCTCTATGACATATTAATCACAAAAAGAATGTTTGTATGCCGGATCTACCTCCCCCATCAGAATATTTTCGATGACCCCTCTTCCCTCACTGTATCATTCGAAATGAAGTACAGTTGATGTTCGCAGTGGGGTGCACGATCCCGAGTGGTTTTAGCTAATGAACCTTAAAGTGTACGTTTAAATAGTAAGACGGGGGGTAACATTGTCGCTCCATCCCTCGACTAGGAAGCCTAAAGCAAAAGAAAACAGTTCCCCTGTGTTTTCTTAGGAATTGTTTATGCACACGCGAATTGATTAAATATTTCGCTTAAGTTTTCTTTTCCAAGTTGTGATTGATAGAAAAAAAATAATATATAAGTTGACGTTGGACAGCGGTAACCATCATCGTAATCATGCATGTGCCAATCGATCGTAATCATGCATGTGCCAATCGATTTTTACGACATGCCTAATATGCGAACGAGATAGAGAAAAGTTTAGATCACGAGGGTACTCAACCTTTTTTTTTCTGCTGGGCCGCATACATATGTCAGCTATTTCACTCGGGCCGCAAACATATGTTGGCAATTTCACGCGGGCCGCATCACAAAGATAAGTAAGGGGGAGGGATAAAATGTGGAAAATTTATCAAAATACTATAATTCTGTTTTGCTTATTTTTAATTATTTTTTTATATTTTTTATTTTTGTCACTAACACTAAATTAAAATTCTTTACCAAACATTCCTTCACAATTTTTGCATCAGTAAACGGTTTCATATGATTACCAATAATAAAACAAACTTCATAGGAAGTCTTTGCTACCGCTGTGATATTACCACTGACAAAACACTTTGTTGCTGTTACAAAGAATTATTCAATAAAGCTTATTTTTATCACCTCTTGAAAGAGATCTTCGAGGAAAAGTGTCATTGAACGATTCATGTTTATTGGTATTTTTCAAATATAGCGCTTTCGTGACAAATCAAACAATTACTGATCCATATTTGTTTTTCACCACAAAATAGTCGACCACCCAATCGCCTTGAAATGATATATTTTCTTCGAATATTTTTTGCTTGCAAGATATGAAAGATGTGATAAAAATTAGTTTTACCTATAAAACAAGTATTAAGCCACTGTTGTCTGATATCACTAACCGTAACCGTTACAAATAAAAAAATATCAATGCTCACTCGTACGACATCGACAGCAAAAAAGCAAAATAGATATATTTGATTTCTTGACACCAAATTTTTAATAGTTTGTACTTAAATAAGCGAATTTTTCAGAGCAGTGGGCATTAACCGGGCCCCTTAAAAAGGATCAGTGGGCTGCAAGTTGAGTATCGCTGGTTTAGATGGTTGATTTTTTTATGATTACTATTAGATCAGAATATAATACAGTAATACCACAAACTAACGGGATTCATGGGGCTGAATTAAAACCTCGTAAGGTGGGGTATAATTCTGCATAAAAATACGTGTATATTATTTTTAGTTGTGGTTGGAGACGAAAGAAAACACTAATGTGTAGGGGGAAATGTTTAGTAGAAGCTTAGAACAGTGGCCTTCATTTTTCAACTCAAGGAACCCCCAGAATTAGAAGGTGTTTTCGTGGAACCCCTAGAAATAGAAACTATTTTCGTGGAACCCTATTCCCCCCACACACTTAGAAGAATATATCTTAAAATAGCATTTGTTGTTGTTGTTACTAATGCCTGGTCTGCAAAGACCAGATCAAGGCCCACGAAATTCGTCATGGCAAAGGGCTAAGTAACGTCTGTCGTTAGCCGTCTTAATAATATTTGAAGTAGGTCAACAATAGATCAATGTAAAGACAATTAAAAGTATTGCATTTAATTTCAAAATTTAAATCTACTTTTAATACAATTTACTCATTAATAATATTAATCTGCGTTCCAAGTGTCACCTACCCATGCATTATACTAATTAACTGGAATATGTACTTGTATTTTTTCACACAAATTGTCGAAGCCTAGGTCTATTAAGATTAACTGCAATCGCATTATATGTAATGAGTTTCTTTTGCTCTTATACTTTGTTTTCTAGCGGCTCACGTTGAGAAATATTTTTCACTTATACACATTGTCCTGAATGTCATTAAAATGTTTATAGCTGTGTGAGAAATACTGTGAATTTTGTATGAACTTGCAATAAAAAATTTAGGAACTGTTCCTGATTTAATTTAGATTTTTAATATCGGATATGCTGGTATATTTAATAAATTGTTTCCTCATTCTTATATTTAACGGCATAGTTGGTTGCACGGAAGTGAAAAAGAATACAGAACTTAGCTTAATAAAGGCATTTACTGAGCAAAAATACAAAAATTTAAGGTATCCGACTACGTTCGGAACCGTGATTTAAAAAGGCGCATAAATGGATAATTTTCTTGATATTTAGTGTCACTTAGATCAGAATACATGTATACAATTGTTTTAAGGACATTTTAACGAAAAAAGTTATTTAAATACAATATTTTGGCTTTAAATTAACTTAGAACAACCTTTTCTCAAAATGTTCTCCTTTGATTCAGAGTTACCACCAATTGAAATAAGTATCGGAGTTTTTAACTTAAAATTGCCCCCTCTGTTGTCGTAAAATATGGATAAATTCACTTCTACGTTATATATTTCAAAAATTCTAGTAGAGCCTCTGTACAGAGATCTGAGCTATATACAGGCAAAAAATTATAATAATAGAAGTATTTTTCACAAAAGGAGAACATTTTGAAAAAAGGTTATTCTAAGTTAATTTTTAGTCGAAATGTACTTAAATAATTTTTTATTGTAATACTATTCTTAAAACAGTTTTATATACATTTTCTAATCTAAGTGACACTAAATATCATAAATATTACCCATTTATTCGCTTTTGCAAAATCACGGTTCCGAACGTAGTCGGATACCTTAGAAAGGTGAATTTTTAATTAAAAAACTATTTAGGATTAACGGAAAAACTAGATGCATATATAATATTAATATGTCTTTATTAAGATTTTGAACTTAAGTTTTTAACAAATGAGATTATAATAATATATGTGAGAGAATCTACGGTGGCAAAACACACAATTTATATAATACCACATTAACCTCACTCGGTATTACTCGGTATCACTCGGATCCCTTGGTTCGCCATCCCTGCCTAGACAGTATTTGCGAATGATTTACTTATTTCAGAGAAGATTTTATTTATTTATTCTTGTTCACCCCCCACCTCCACCACCATCCAATATATCATATAAGTGCGCTTACATGGTAAATGGGGGCATTGGGGGTGGATCGTGTAACTTTTAATTCGCAGTAAAGGGATTAATTATACACCATATAATTAACACACCGTTTACTTTCAATAAATTAATAATTTTTTAAAATAGTCTTTTTGTTTTCGACTTTTCAATGAGCTCTAGCCCCCCCTGGTTGAGTTATCACGATCTCCTAGGGAGGCACACCCAATAGTTTGAGAAACGCTGGTACAGGCAATTGAAAGCATTCAATATAAAAAACATAGAGCCCAAGTATAAAGGTATTTGGTAAGCTTTTAAGTGATGCCTCTCAACACACTTTTGTTTCAACAAGAAAATATTCATTTGTCTGAAAATCTTCATAAGAATTTATAAAGTGGAAAAACGAAAAGCAAATTCAAGAAATAAAAACTAATAAAAATATAACATATGTAGAAGCCCGAAAATTAATAGTCCCACAAACGTCTCACACTTATGCTCAAGCGGCCAAATCCTCTAATAAAAACAGTTCTACTCAAACAGATGAAAATATAACGAAAATAATATGTCCACCTTTAAAATTACTTCAACCATTTTCATCCAAGCCAAGAACAAATTTATCAATATCTACTCCTGATGTTTCTACATCATCATCTTCAACCCAAGCCCAACTCTTGCAGTCCACCTCTTCAATATCCACTAGTAACTCAGAGTCTCAACCACCTATTCCTACATGTAATGATGCACCTTCCAACAATATGGTCACCCCTATTGAATCATCTTCCTCAATCATACCAACTTCCTCATCACAGTCCGTTATTCAACCACCCTCTGATTCTAATACAGTACAGGATGCCAAGAAACTAGCAAAAGCACGATCAAGGAAAAGAAAAAAAGAATTACTGAAAAAAATGAAGGAAGCAATAATAGAAATTAAAATGAATCCTCATAGACCTAAAAAACCGGCATCTGATGAGTATACAACGGATGAGGAAGAAATGATTGTCTATGACGTGGAAGATGAAATTGAAACAAATTCCGATTACGTGAAAGAAAATGGTAAGATCTATTACAAGGGACAATTACTTTTAACTCCAACGAGACACAGAAAATAACTTTTTTTTTCAATACCTGTCCAACTTGGTGGGGAATTCTCCCCACCAATCTGTGTTTTTACATATATTGATATTACCTTTTATATACATAAATTTTTTTACCAGAAATATTATAAACTTTTAACGTTTTAACGAATGTTTGGCGCAGTTTAGCCAAAATTGGCTCTTGCGCCAATAACCCCAAAATTCACTCACTCACTCACTTGAAAATTAAACCTGCATTAGACTGGGCATGCTTGTTATCGAACCTCTTTTTTCCATTAAAAAAAATCTTAGATTTCTCTCATTTCATATTATTTGTTTATTATTTTTCTTTTCTTATCGAAGTCGAAATTTTTTAGTGATGCTGGTAATTCCCATTTCCCAGAAACTTTTCTAAGATCTGACCTTCCACTGAACTCTGAATCTACAACCTTCACACACTCCTGAGCCAGTTGTGAATGAATATCACACAACAAAACGATAGATATCATCCATATTCAGTGGCATCCCATTCATCCGCAGCCAAATTGTCGAGTTGCAAGGGTCACCATCCAGTTAATCTGCAATCCTAATGCCAGTGACATTTCATTGCTGGTATATAATGAGTCGTTCATGAGTTCCGGCTACAAAAAAAAGGGGAAGGCCGGGTCGCCAGGTCGGGTGACCTTTCCACACCGTGGCAAGGTTGTTCAAGGATCTTCTCTAGGTGTCTTCCGCCGGTGCATCCTCTTTACTCTGGAGGATGGGCACCAGCATAGGTGGATGACTGGACGTGAATACTCAATGAGTGGTGTCTGTGCTTACGGATACGGAATGGGATACGCATCAGACACAATGTGTTGGAGATGCAGGGTGTTGGCGCGATATTAAGGCGCCTCTGAACGTGCCAAAGAGGATTTGGAGATTTCCAGGTGAGTCTTTAATTATATAATGATGTGAATGTCGACAGGTATGTTTCATTCTTGAAGGACAGAAGCTTTAGAATTTATGCGCTAACGAAACGGTGATTCATGCTGACTCATTCACAAAACATTGAATTAGATAGAGTTTCTAATTTTATAATGCGGATTCAATTACGAATTCAAGATTTCGCTGTAAAACTAATAAGAAAACACGTTTGAGACGCAAATATACGCTAGCAATATTATATTTTGGAAAACATCACATATATATTACACTGCTAAATGCGATGAAATATTTACGATGTATTTTTCAATGATTTATCTACAATCTGTTTATAAAATTTGACTAATTCAATCATTTTTCCATTGAATTAGGATATGCAGATTCAGCTGGCCGTCAAACATCTGCTGTTAGTTTGGAACCATGATTTTGAAAAGGCGCATAAATCAGCGTTCCTCAAACTGTTGGGCACGCGGCCCTAGAGGAATGTGTTAACTGTATGAGGGGGCAGCAAGCATATTGAAAAGTCAAAAATAAAAGATTATTTAAGAAAATGTATTCATTTACTGAGAAATTAAACAAAATGTATTCTGAGATATTAAAAAAAATGCACAATTACACTGATATAATACATTTATAAAAGTATCAGAATTGCATAATACATTTTATAATTAATCTATCAATGCTAAGTTAAGAACAAGTTGAATAATCACTAAACACCCCATGCGCTTGTTATATATGAAATTATTTTCAAAAATTAACCCTTGTCTTGATAATTTGTATGGTTTAGAATTAATCCTTAAACTGCCGATTAAAAGTTACGCGATTCGCTCTCCAATGCTACCATTTAACACGTAGGCAAACGTAAGTGGTATATTGGGGTGTAGGGAGGTAGAAAAGGAATAAGTAAGCAGATCCTTTGAAATAAGTAAATCCTTCGCAAACACTGTCAAAGTCCTTTTATTGCATTCCAAGCCATCGGAATTATTTTATGGATAGCAGTGCACAGAAAAGATCGTACTTTGAAAAGACGTAAATATACGTCCGGGGCACATAATGCTTTGGTTGAGCGAGACGTTTATATACGCCGGTGGCATTTAAGAGGATAAAATCGTATTGCACCTTTAGCGTCAAAGTATAGTATTATTGAATTCAATAGATTGTTATTGTATGGAGAGGGTGGTGCAATGAAAATTATAATTGAATATAGTATGGAAAGTTTGAGAAGCACTGGTATAAATGAATACTTTTTGTTAGAGAGATATTTAGCGTCAGTTGAATTAGAACATACACATAAAATTGTTTACAGAATGTCATTGCAAGAGAAACCTATTTTGCAGCTAATATCGGAAACCATTCCGGTACACGTCCTAACACAGTAGTGATAACGATAACAGTGTGACGGTGGGATATCTACATAAACTAGTATCAAACATCACGCGATGGCAATCGTTTTGGCGTGATCGACAAAGCACTTGAGTACGGAACGGAAGGTACCCGGATCAAATCCTTCCTTCCTTCATTGGTAACCCTGACCGTGCAAAAGAACCGCACCCTTCACGCGCCACAGTCGTGGCGCCATCTATCCACCGCAAAAGCAACCAAACCATCACACGAATGATGCAATTCTCAAGCCGTCTCACACAAATGACGCAATTAAACCGTCACACAAATGACGCAATTCTGAAGCCGTCACGCACGAATGACGCAACCCATAAAGTGACGTAACTGCTCACATACTCGCCACGAATATGGTATCGTTCGTTCACCTATTCACCGAATCACTGGCATGGGGGTATGTGGCGTTGAGATATCTATATAAACTAGTACCAAACATCACGCGTAGACGATCGTTTTTGCGTGATCGATAAAGTACTTTTGTACGGAACGGAAGGTACCCAGATCAAATCCTTTCTTCTTTCAATAGTATTTTGGTGATATTTTTTTTGTATTGGCGACGTCTTTTCGTTGGGCGAAACTGATCGACGGAAATATCAAGGATTCAAAACATTGATTCGGCTTTTCAAATAAAAGTGGATAATTAACCTCAAAAAATTTTTAAATCAACTTAATGGATGTAATATTTGCCTCGACTTGAATTCAAAACAGAATCAAAATATCTTTAGAAACAATACCAGTTTTATTTTGATTCTTATTGTGGGATTGTCTGCTGCAAATGTCAATGCAACACTCCTCTCTTATCAGAGACCACACAGAATCACCAACATTTTTTTTCTTTCGCTAACGTTATGCTTGAGCTAATATCACCGTAAATTCCAGAGCAATAACCATTAATAGTGACAGTAACAATTACCCAGATATTAAATTGCACTTTCAGATTCTATTATACGCATGGTTTAAATGCACTTACATTTGCATGTAGTTAGGGATGGTTAAGGAGTAAGTTCGGTTAAAAAAACATTCGAAGAAGTATTTAAGATAGTTATTGCCCTCTCACACCCTTTAATGATGTCACTCTGAGTGGTCCCTACCTTCCGCCTCTTTGGTAATGTTACTCATGCCCATTATGGAACGAATTGTATGCATAATTAAGAACTTTTCTTTAACTCTAAATGAATATTTTATTCCGTTCTTGAAACTTCTTGGGGGGGGATTCTAATTCTTTTCCGAGAAACTTATCTTTTTGGTACTTTTCAAGATTACGCTTCCCATTTTTATTTTGCGGTTATTTCAACTTCAGTCAGTGCAAAGGATTTTCAAATGAAATTTATGTTGATTCTAAATTATTTTTTAAATTTTATTTGGAAGTTTCTTAAAATATAATTGGTATAGATTTTTTTTTTTTTACTTTTGCAATATTGTTCCTTTTCTTCTATAAAATTAATTTTACCTGCAGTAGTTAATACACCATCTTCTGATAAATTTACATATTTTTTTATTCCAGTCAACACTTAAGGTATCCGACTACGTTCGGAACCGTGATTTTGCAAAAGCGTGTAAATGGATAATATTTATGATATTTAGTGTCACTTGGATTAGAAAATTATAAAATTGTTTTAAGAATAGTATTACAATAAAAAATTATTTAAATACAATATTTTGACAAAAATGAACTTAGAGTGACCCATTTTCAAAATATTCTCCTTTTGTGAAAAATGCTTCTATTATAATAATATTTTGCCTGTATATAGCTCAGACCACTGTACAGAGGCTCAACTATGATTTTTGAAAAATTCCCATTATTTTCAGAGTTACCACCAATTGAAATAATTATCGGCGTTTTTTTCTTAAAATTTCTCCCCTCTGCTGTCGTAAGACATGGATAAACCCACTTCTAAGTTATATATATATATATTTCAAAAATTCCAGTTGAGCCTCTGTTGAGAGGTCTGAGCTATATACAGGCAAAATATTATTATAATAGAAGCATTTTTCACAAAAGGAGAACATTTTGAATAAAGGTTATTCTAAGTCAGTTTTTTGCATAAATATTGTATTTAAATATTTTTTTGTCAAATTGTCCTTAAAATAGTTTTTTAATAACGCTTGGGGTCAGCGTTATTTCTGACAAGTCGTACGCTCGATCCCCGGCACCACTGAACACGCACCATGTAATAAGACCTATACACGTCAAACCATTTGAGTTTATCTTCAGAGGTCATTCTCATCATTTGACAATGGTTCAAAGTTATGAATTCCGTTCCCAATACGACTCGTGACGCTTTGAAATGTGAAGTAAAGAAAACAAACAAATAGAACAGCGGTACTTAAACTGTGGTCCGTGGACCCCTGGGCTCCGCACAGTCTGTCTAGGGAATGGGGGGAGTCCCTTATGTAACATTGAGATTTCTCTTTTTTACAGACTCTGAAAGGGCTCGTGGAAAAATGGAGAGATTGGCCATACTAGACTAGATCACTAAATTGTTCCCAATGAAAAAAACCCACTAGAACGTATTTTGAACTAAAATATTAAGTCGGGGAGGGATATTCAAAATCTTGGGGTTCCGTGATGTCACGCTGATAAATAGAGGAGATCAGTGGGGATCGAAGATTTAAGAACCCCTCTGAAATAGAGCTTTTTTCATATTTAACCCTTTATCTACCGACGGTACTTATAAATACCACTCACTTTAAAATTACATAGAATAACCATTTTTACGAATACTCTGACGATACTTAGCAGGAATATTTTTTTAAATCCACTCTTCCAAGATATATGGCAGCACGGGTTCTATGATGAGTATTTTAGAGGGGAAGGCGAATAGTTTTATAGCAGAAATTGCGTTTTCAGCTGACGGCATTTTCAGCGGATTGCGAAGATTGTCACTTTTGTTCCGAAAAAATAGTTAATGTCAAAAGCTAAGTGCCTTATTTTTTTTGTATGTTAATGAAGACCTTATGAAACGATTTAACTATTTATTTTAAGTGACTAGTGTGTATAATTAATTTTACAGATGAATATCTTTAATTAACTAATTAGCTCTAACGGATTAAATTTCCCATAATTGAGTATTTTGTTTTTGTATATTCCTTAATTGTCAATGTAGTGATTCAAAAAACAAATATTACATGAAAAAAACTTTTGTAAATCATAATTCGGTAGATAAAGGGTTAAATGCATTTTTGAATTTGAGTTTGTTTTTTTTTTAGTTAAACTAAGAAAGAAAATTGCTTCTCGCAAGTCCCGAGAATTGTAAGGCCGAACAAAATCAAGAAAATACCTTTAAATTTTCGACAAACGATGTCATGATGTAGGTAATGATTGAAACATCGCGTGATGATTCACAGCGCTTTCACAGCAATTAATTATAGATGATGATGTATAACATTCATTCGTAACATCAAAAAGACCTTAAGAAATAATTGGTTAATCACCAGAACACTTTTCTACCTTTTCTCGTCTCCGCGATACGGTGTCACCACCCAAATGACCTCGACAAAGTCTCGAAGAAACTAAAAAAGAACGAAATTCCTGCTTCGAAATAATAAAAGCAACCAAGAACCAAGAGCCGTAAAACGTAAATGCCGAAGTTTTAAAACGGATCTTAAAAAAGATCCGGGATTATATTAGGTAATTGAATAAATAAAAGAATTACTTTTTCTCACCAAAAAAAAGTTAAGTCTTTTAAAGGCTTTCCCTTCTTATTTAATGTTTTCGCATATTATTAGATGATCTGTCCGTGGTATATCCGGATGTCGTACGCTTGCAAAGATAGCCACACATTAAAGGTCAACCGGAATGTTTATTAAAAAAATAATTACGAAATCGTAGAGTTTTAATAAAAATGGAAATAAACCCCGTATTTTTTTTTACTCTGCTGTAATGAGCTTTTGTTTATAATCTTTTGACGCGTTTATAACATCTTAAATTTATTAATAGGTGAAAGCAGACATTTATCAACGAAATAAATGGTGTTTTGTTAAACTAAAGGTGAAGGAAAGGAAAATACAACTCATTTTATCTCTCGAACAAATTGAGTTGAGAAATTTTTTAAAAAGTAAGTTAAGATTTAATTTGGGGATTTTCCATTCTTGGAAAAATAAGAGATCGAAGTGTAACGGGTTCTATTTAGGTCTTCTAGTAATCTTTATTCTTCTTTTTAAATATTCTTTAACTGAGATTTAAGTTTAAAAACCTCTTTTCGTAGAGATGACTTTATTTATGCAAATGTAGCTTCTATTTAAGTGCCAGTCGTCCAGTATGCGATATAATGGTAAAGAGTTAATCGTGTACTAGTAACTGATCGTGTACCACTGAAATATATGTAAAAAATCTTTCACGCATATATAAAACAATACAAAAAATAAAGTGATCATATTTTTTTAGTAAAATATGAGTCTAACTTCTTAAAAATTTTAATTTGTCTTTCTTTTTTACACATAAAACTATTTTTTTAAAAATTAGGCATTGTTTCATGAAAAAAATTAATTTCACTACACATGTATAAGTATCCTATATATATTTTTTAAAATTTACAATGGCAAATTACAAGACAACTGCAAACAGAATAAGAAACAGAGAAGATTGAACAAATCACAAGAAACAAAATAAACACAAATCCACAGTATTATCTATAAATCTCACATTTTGTGTCTAGCCTCAAATATCTGCTCCACATGAATTCAGTGTTGAGTGTTCGGCAGCGTGCCAAATGAATGGCTTCCATTTTGTCATTGGAGTTGTGAAGTTTACACAGAGGACTCTGGGCAATGCCTATCATGTTTAAATGCTTGGATAGGCAGTCATGACCACAGCGCTATATCAAGTATCAAGAAGTTTGTTAAATCACGCATTTTGATTATTCTTTTGGTTGAATTTTGATTAGAAGGGTACTTTTTAATGATTCTTTTGGCACTATATAAAAGAACTCTATTGTTAAAGGTTTGAATGATTTTTGTCCCCTTCTTTGCCAAGCAATCTGCATTTTCATTCTCATCCATGCCACAATGCAATGGAATCCTTTTGATAGCAATGTCTATATGGCTCTGAAATAAATCGCCAATCAACAGTTGACATTTGAGATTATCTACTGGTATAGGTGCCTCTATGGAAGATATTGCTTGGAGGGCTGCCCTTGAATCACTTAAAATAACTACCTTTGAAACACGATCTGTGTGGCAAAGAAGTTGAGATAGATCAATGCGCATAGCTGCAAATTCGGCATCAACAGCACTGCTGTGAATTTCTATCGGCATATAGAAGGAGAACAGGTGGCAGCAAACTCCAGCACCTCCATTACTGTTATCTGTCAACTTGAAACCGTCCGGGAAAACGTATAGCCATTCATCCTCAGGGTATAAAGTAGGGAAGGCGGAACGGTCGCACGTGTGCCATTGATGGCACGCAACACAAAATTTTGGGCACGCCGCCGACCAAAACAGTTTGTATTTTAGCTCAAAATAACAAAGTTCACTATGAAGTGTATTACAAACAAACGCGAGTGGTCGGTCGCAGGGAGCATAGCACACTCATTTGTTATTGCCTAGCTTTAGTTACGTCGGCGATTTCAATTGCTAATGATGTCAAGTTTGTCTACGCATAGCATAATCAATTTAATTGATACAACTGTATTTTAAAATTTATTTGTGTTATATTTACGATTTCATGCGTTATACTTCCGTAATCAGTTCTTCAATCAAGGAAATTTCAGCAAGATTTTCTTAGTTTCATATATTTACGGAAGCGCTCAAGTTTACTTTGTACCTTGATGTGTGACTTCATTTGATAAACTGAACTTGTCCCAATTCGATTGGTTGGAAATTGAAGAATTTGAATCGTAGCTTACTGATTTCCAGTCTAGTTCAATATGGATTCAGAAATTTTTTGAAGCAAGGAAAAAGTTGGAGCTGAGATTGTGTAACAGAAAGATTAAAAAGAAATATAAGTAAAAGTGCCAAAAACAAAATATTCGATTCCAGTCGCATTTAACTGCTTGCAGAAGCTGTCTCATGCTATTTTCCTCATATTTTCATCTACCTATGAATGTTAGTCATTATTTTTGAACATGAATAACATAAGACTCGCTCAGAAGCCGTTTTGCAAATGACTCCAATTCAGTTTGCTAAAAGATAACATATCTTACAATCTTAATAGAAGTTATTTGTCATTTAATTTACAACAACAGAAGTCACACTAGTGTTACTTTTTAATTTGAATTACAGTGGGTGATCGGTTAACGAACATAATCCGTTCCAGGACAACGTTCTCTATCTGAATTGTTCGTTAACCAATCATCGATTCATCATAGACTTCTATGTGAAATCAATTAATTCGTTCTGGAGACCCTAAAATTTAATTTTAAAAAATGTATAATTTCTTAGTAAGTTTTAAAAAAAATAACACATACATATAGTCTTGCATATTAATTAGTCCTATTCATTTTTTTAATTATGGGGCGTTGAAGAACATGTTCAATGTCGATTGCTTTTCTCTCTTTCTCAGGATTTTTCGGGAGTAATTCATAGCATTGTCGTTGTAAAGAGCCCCAACCCTACTGACATCAGCTTGACTGGGTGCTATTCTAAGACCATTGCTCTGACATCCTTCCACTTTTTCAAAAGATCTTTAATGGCAGATGTCGGTATTGGTCCTCTTTCGTCTCCCTCTTGTTCAGAAGGAGACACATTTCGCTGTGTTTTTTGGTGTTCTTCATTCAAAATTTCTTGGAGTTCTTCTATCGTCAGTTCATCTTCATGTCCCATTATGAGCTCTTCTATGTCATCCTCGTTCACCTCCAATTCCAGATGTCTAGCAGTTGTTAAAATTTCATCCATAATTTAAGGGGTGTCTCCCTGATCACCTCCGAATATGTGCTCGTTGTCCAAGCACAAAAAATCTTTCTTGAAAGGGTTCGTTTTTCGAACACAAAAATCTTTCGTGAAAGTGTTCGTTAACCGATCACCCACTGTACTCGTATAACTAAAACATTTACTACTTTTCAGTGCAAAATGTATTTTTTCGAAGTAAATAGTTTTGAGTTGATAGTATTTAATTTTAATATTTTCCCAATAATCCAAGTCAAAATTCTTTGACGGCACATCCCTACCTCATCAAACACTTCTTTAGCAAAAAGGGCACGTTTTTCCGTAAAGGTTCCCCACCCCTGTTCTAGGATATCAATCACCTGTTTATATGCCGCAACCAAAGGCTCTTAGCAGTAAGTAATGAGCGGCAGAATTTAAGTGTTATATGTTAATTCTAGAGTTGTTTTAGAACAACCCAAGAACAATGCAGAACCACTTCCTCGTTGGTGCCCTACGAAAACGTAAATTATTACGGCATGTGTTGCCTTCAGTGCTCTTCTCTAAGTATCCTACATAGAAGTACAAAAAAATTGGAACCACATAGAGCAATAGTTTTTTAAAAAAATATACTTTCGAGAAAAAGTAAAAAAACTAAAAAAGCAATGTTTTCACAGATATTATACTAATGATTAATATTTGCCTGATATTTTAATCATTCTCAATCGATGTTGTTGTTGTCGTTGGTTTATTACTGGGATACATACGAAAGACGTGAGGTGGATGAATAGAAACATACAACACTATCATAGAAGAATACAGATTTTATTACAAACGATGATCCCAGCAAAGAACAGAAGAGGTGCGATGCTTTCCTTCCGAGACGGGAATCCATTTCGTGCCAAAGTCCGATTTCTTTTCTCTAAGATACACATCCATTTCTTACTTGGGATTCAAACCCACTCGATTACAATCAGAGTGTCATTACCACCATATTGGGTGGGGCGGCATTCTCTATAGATATAAAAGTAATTTAAAGTTCAAAATTATTTTTTCCTTTATTTTCACTGAACATGAGCATAATTTTGTATTACGTATTTTCATTTAGAAACCATTTTTCACCAAAATATTTCGTCTATATGCAAAATGGATGTGGTAGTCTAATGGTCAAGGTAACGGACTCGTGGCCGGCATGTTTTGAGTTCGAGCTTATTACCGCTGAAGACCCACCGTGCAGGGGCGCGATACCCGTTAAATCTGTCGAGAGCTTAAGGGACCCGACTACGTTCGGAACCGTGATTTTGCAAAAGCACACAAATGGATAGTTTTCGTGATATTTAGTGTCACTTAGATTAGAATACATGTATACAATTGTTCTAAGGACATTTTGACAAAAACAATTATTTAAATACAATATTTTGGCAAAAAATTAACTTAGACTAATCTTTTTTCCAAATGTTCTCCTTTTTGTGAAAAAGGCTTCTATTAGAATAATATTTTGCCTGTCTATAGCTCAGACCTCTGTTCAGAGGCTCAACTAGAATTTTTGAAATATATAACTTAGAAGTGGGTTTATCCATATTTTACGACAACAGAGGGGAGCAATTTTAAGAAAAGAACGCCGATAATTGTTTCAATGGGTTGTAACTCTGAAAATAATGTGAATTTTTCAAGAATCATAGTTGAGCTTCTATAAAGAGGTCTGAGCTATATACAGGCAAAATATTATTATAATAGAAGCATTTTTCACAAAAGGAGAACATTTTGAAAAAAAAGTTTTCTAAGTTAATTTTTTGCCGAAATATTGTATTTAAATATTTTTTTTGTCAAAATATTCTTAAAACAATTTTATACATGTTGTATAATCTAAGTGACACTAAATATCATGAAAATTATCCATTTATGAGCTTTTTTAAAATCACGGTTCCGAACGTAGTCGGATACCTTAAAAGTCCTCCCGTTGGTGGGGTGTGATAGTTAGGAAGGGGGGAGGGTGCCAGCTCAGATGTCATCCTCACCACTTGACCATGGTTCAGAATTACGAGGTTTGTCGCCAAAAGCCCTCGAGTAGCTAAACAGTGCGACGTAAATATTCAACTACTCACTAACTCAATATGCAAAATATTGTACTCAAATCTGTAAAATTATGGACAAAACATAGTTAACAATTTTTTAATGAAATAACAGTATAATTTCTTTGGGAAAAAACCGTGCAATTTTAAAATTTTGAAAAATCTCAATTTTTTTTTCTTATACGTAAAACTTTTTTTTTAAAGTTAAACGTAATATAAGTAAATATATATATATATATATATATATATATATACATATATATATATATATTAATGTTTCTTTCACAAACGAAAACAAAATAAAAAGGTCCACATACATCAAATATCAGAGGAATTATCCTTTTAAAATGTGTCAAAAGAGGCGTGGTCTTTTGTTTATATTTTTATCAATATTTTAATTTTTCATATTTCGGTGTTATTTTATTATAGAATATATAAGTATTATAATATTTTGAGATTCAGAAAAATATACACTATCTTTTAAAGTAAAAGTTGATATTTTGAATTGATAATTTTATCCACAAACTTTCATTTCTTTGTTTACGTTAAGTTCCATATTATCCCAAAAATATTTCTAAATGATAAGAAAGAAACCGAAATCTTAATTACATAACACAGGCGTATACAGGAGTGCCAAATTTACATTTCTTACGTAGTAAATGTCATTTACGATTCAAGACCGAAAAAGAATTCCGTATTTTATTATTATTTCCTTTGCATTATCAACATTCGCTGTACAAAAAAAAATCAAAAAAACTGAATATAAAGAAATCCAGTTTCATGTTATCATTTAACTTTAATAAAGATAACTATGTTAATCTTATTGTAAAGTCAACATCAGTTTTGTCAGTTATATAATCATTTTTTTTTATTAAAATTGTGTTTTATAATATTGAACACCCACGGCAAAATGTCGAGATTAACTTAAGAATGATGTAAATCGGTAGGCAGAATAGGAAGAAATAAAAATATTCAATAATTAAGAATTGAATAAACTTTGGCTTTTCACATATTTCTTGGCATTTTTTTTTTTTTTTTTTTTTTTTTGTATTCTTACGAGTTGATAAACGTGTGTATAACTAATTTTAGCTAATACAAATAATTAATTTCCATTTCATTTCTCAAAAATGCTTTATTGAAAAATGGTTAGTTTTCTTTTTCAATTCCTTCTATTAGTTCATTCTCACCCTAAATTTATTTATATATATCTAGTTCAAATTTTCAATCGTTGAAAAAAAATTTTTTATTCACATCCACTGAAGTTCAAACGCATGTTTTTAAACTTATAGTGGATGACACTTGCTATTAATGCAGTTTGTTTCAAATATTAATTCATTGATTAAATTTTATTGTTTAATTTTAAATTTATTCTGCATTATATCTAACGAAGTTACAAGTAGCACTAACAGATGGCGCCAGTAAAATTTTCTAACGAATTTTTTCTTCGCTCCAAATACTTTTTTTTTCATCCACCAAGTTCAAACACATTTTTTAAAACTTATAGGGGATGACACTTGATATTGATACAGTTTTTCAAATACTAGTTCATTAATTAAATTTAATTAACAATAACAAAAATTTTCTTTGTTAGCCTAAGTAGAAATTGACTTTATTCTCCTTAGTAAAAAAAAAATCTCGCAATTTAATGTTTATTTGAAAGAAAAAAAAATCCCTAATTTTAATTCAAATGTGAAGCTTTTCTATAATGTTAAAGCTTTTTTACCAGGAATTAGTTTACCCCGCCCTTTCAGCCTTTGAGGGAACTTAATCTATACCGATGACATATTTATCTATAGATTTATTTTCTTTTTTTTCTTGTTAGGCTCTATGATCAAATTAATCTTATTCGCTAATTAGATCTCCTATGCCATCACTGCAAGCACGCTATTTGAATCTATATATCGTCGGTCTAACTGCGTAACTCCACCGGTCTAACTGATTTGATATAGAAGTGCAACGTGCCAAGCACTTTTTGCCGCGATTCTTTAATCCTTTTGTTTTGTCTACACTATGCCTCAGTGCACGCTCCGCTTTTAATTTATTCCTCGATCAGTATTAATCACTACTTTTTTTTATTTCATATTAAAACTAGATTTCGAAGGGAGAGGTGGTGGCAAGATTTTAACATAAAATAAATACAACAGAAAGTACGAAAGTATTACACTTCCAGATAATATAAATTATTTACATTATTTTAAGCGTGCATTACACAAAATTTGTAACAATGTGTTACTTTTGCTGAGCAGAAATCTCGCGGGGGGAAAAAAACCAACCTAACACTAATATACGTTATCTCCATGGCAACCACATTATCGCACGATAAAAATATCAAAGTAAACCATATTGCAATATTATCGCCTATCTTGGCGAACATAAACAACAACTTGACGCCTAGCCCTACTGTATCAAATTAGCATCCCAGATGGAGTTACGCAGTTTGATAATTAAACCGACGATGCATAACAAGTAATATAAAAAAAAATTTAAGTCAATTCCTACTTAAATCAACAAAGAAAAATTTTATTTTAGCTACTTTTTATCAAATGATTACAATTAATATAAATATGTACATACATATGACAAAATCACAAGATTAAACGGTAATTAATTTTCAACCAACGTGGCTGTATCTATAATTTTTTAAATATTAGTTTCACCCGCATTGAATTCATTTTAATGAATTATAGGGTCAGGTGCGAGAAAGTGGGGGTAAAATCAAGCTTTTTTTTAGAGAAGGCCCTAAAATCTAACTATTAAATTAATTTTATGAAAACTTTTGATGCATTTTATTATCATTGGATTCATATTGGTTAAACGTGAAGCATAGCCATTCAATTTTTTTTTGTTAGATTGTTTTCTCAAAATTATACATTTGAAAGGGCAAGTTTTGATGCCCCAGTTTACCCCATGGGGAGGGGAAGTAAGGGTAGTTTTAAAATTTGTGTATATATAAATAAATATATGTAGATATTCTTTTTAAAATAAGAATATACTGAAATAAATGTGTCTTAAAAAATTTAATAGTACAAATGAGCAAAAAAAAAAAAAAACCAACATGTTATTTAATTAAAGAAATAATATCCACGGCTAACAAAATTAGGTTCAAGTAGAATGCGGCATATATCACTCTTCATCATTAACAGCAGAAGCAGAAAAAGTGTAAGAGAACCCCAACGGGGGGGGGGGACTTGGTCAGATATTTCATGTGATAGAACTCATTAATTTCTATCCCTTGTCCAATGAATTTAGATGATTAACTTCTTGACCGGTACTCAACCTCTACCCATGATCCTTGCTTTACTTGCTCAGGTTTTTTTTTTGTACTGATTCCTCTTTCCACCGCTTTTTAAACCCTCTTATCCTGAAGTAGGTATTACGTCGATCGCGATCGACCGGTGAACCCCCGAAACGTTTTGGGGTGACCGTCTGAAGTATGCAGCCTATATTCGTCTTTTATTGACTATAACATCGAAAACTAGCTTTATATACAAATATTTAGATAAAAACTATAGATAAATATGTCTTTTTTATGTATTTTAAATTGTTTGATAGTAAATGTATCATTTGATATTATTACACTGCTGGACAATTGCTAAGGACGGATAACACTATCATCCATAGCAACCACAAAATGAAAGGAAACAAAATGTGGAAAATTAGAATAAGTGAGGGATATTAGTAAGAAGAAGTATGAGTATGCAAATTTTTCTTCCACGTCTGTTCATCACGTGATAGCGTTCATAACAGCTTTAAAGGTTTTGACGCGTGTGGACAGTTGTTGTTTCAAGTCAAAGTTTTACAGGAAAGATTTAATAGACGAACTTAAAATTTTTGGCATGTCTTCCCGACATCACATATATGATTTTATGCGTGGCCGAATTATTGGAACGATCGAAGAAGGGCGAAAAATAACAGATGTTGCCAGGGAGTTCGACATCGCTCACAGCGTTGTTTCACGGCTGTGGAAGTCATTTAAAACTACTGGAATGTGTAGTAGACGGCACGGGGGAAGTCGTGTTAGAAGTACGACGCCTGCAGAAGACAGATATATCGTCCTATCAGCAAAAAGGAACAGGCGCACCACAGCTCAGCAGGTGGCAAATCAGTTTCTTGCTGCCTCAGGAAAGCAGATCTCCCGAAAAACTGTTGCCAGACGTTTGAGGGGAGGAGGACTATACGCACGCAGACCTGTTGTGTGTGTCCCATTGACCAGACAGCACCGTACTGCACGTTTGCAATGGTGTCGTGAGCATCACAATTGGACTGAACAGGTCTGGGCATGCGTACTATTCTCAGATGAGAGTAGGTTCAGTCTGTCATCGGATTGTAGACGCCAACTGATCTGTCGGGAGAGTGGTACTGCTTATCGTCCAGAAAATATCCAGGAAAAGGACCGATATCGGACATGCAGTATCATGGTGTGGGCTGGCATCATGATCAATGGCCGCACGCGCCTACATGTGGTTGCAAATGGGACTATGACGGGCCAACGATACATTGATGAAGTTCTACTTCCTCGTGTTCGTCTTTTCCGTGGTGCTGTCGGTGATAAATTTGTTTTTATGGACGACAACGCAACATGTCATCGAACACTCTCTGTTCAGGATTGTCTAGACAGCGAGGGTATTCAACGTCTCGTATGGCCAGCGCGTTCTCCATATCTAAACCCCATTGAAAATGTGTGGGATGCTTTGGGGAGGCAAGTTGCTGGTCGAAACTATCCTCCGACAAACAAGAACACCCTCATCCGTGCACTCACAGAGGAATGGGATAAATTGCCTCAACAGCTGCTGGATAATGTTGTGCAAAGTATGGTACGACGTGTGGAATGTTGCATCACACTCCACGGTGGACATATCCCGTACTGATACCTTTCTTTAAGGTGCCTGCTGACTTTTAGATGCATTGTTCCATTTCTCCGTACGCAGATCAAATGAACATTTTTTTCTTTCAGATGTTTCACAGCTTTTGTACTTTCCAGAACAATAAATATTCTTTATTCTAATGTCTGAACAGTGTGGCAACTATATTTTATCCTACTAGGCCTCATGTCTCGCTTAATGTTAGGCTACACAGCAATTTGTGATCCGTCCTTAGCAATTGTCCAGCAGTGTATAATTGTAGCTATTATTATTATGTTTGTATTTTGCGTTTTGCTTTAAACGTGTTAGTTTTTATTATTATTATTATTTTAGTTCTGTAAGTACATATCCCGTATTTATTATTTATTTATAATGAATATTGTAGACTTTTTCACACTTACGACACTGGGCATTGGCGCACACAAGATTTTTTCAAGGGGTGGGGGCGTTCTTTGTTGAGGGTCGAAAGTCTACCATTCACACCTGTTATACCACAATACGCAGCCAAACATATATTTTTTTTAATTTTGTAGATTGTGTCGGGAACAAAAACCAGTAAAAAAATAAATTACTAAATAAATACTCTCTCAGCATTAAATAATAAAAAAAATTTCTTAATTAAGTTTATCGTAATGTATACATGGAATTATATATATAATCAATCGGTAAAAAAAAAATCAAGGGTTGTGAGGGACGGTCCGGACCAGTGATCCTCCTCCCCTCCTTGTGTGCGCCACTGATATTGGGTGGACCACAACAGATTGAAAAAATTAGAAGCAGACCGCACCCTGGAAAAGTCTGCCCACCCCTGCTCTTATCCAATCAACGCCAGGTTTTCTTTTCGGGAAAAGACGCTGAGCTGCCTTATTTGTTGTCAAGTTAGTTTTAACAAGGTTTAAAACATGTCTTCTATCAAAAGGAAATCTACATTGTCCTAAAAATTATAAAGCTACCACATTTTTTTCTTTATTTGTTAGATAGGAGGATGTACCTGGTAATTGGTGAGAAGTACTACCTATCTTCTATTAGTTTCTTCAGGAACACTCAATTTCTTTGATGAAGCATAAATTGTAGATCCATTTTTTACCTCCAAAACAGCTTTCTTTAGTGTACCTTGGGCCACTGAATTTTTCAATATAATTTCTTAGCATATTTGAAATATAAAAGACAATGTAGAAATTAATATTAATAGTAATTTAAAGTATGAAGCCCAGTGGCTGAGTGGTTAGCGCATCGCGCTTCCACGCCACAGGTCCGAGGTTCAAACCCCGGACTGGGCAAGATTGACTCGGCCTTTCATCCCTTCAGTGGGTCGATAAAGTTCTTTGCGCTACAGACTGACCACCTGATCGGAACATCTGCTCATGCACCTCAGGGTCCAAGGTCGCGAATAATGAGTTAGGCATAGTAGGCCTTGGCCCTTACGGGCTGTCACGCCACTGAGTTAAGTAATTTAAAGTGTTATTAGTATCTATTTATAACACATATTTCTCTTCCTAAACTAATTTAAGAAGCAAAATTTTTTTAAAAAATGTTTTTCAGCATTAAAATTACTACCTAGTGCATAAATACTAATTAAATTCATTGTTTAAGTCATTTTTTTTTATAAAATATAGAGCATTAGGCATTTGTTAAAGTTAATGTAGAGAGGTAAAAAAATATCTCTACCATATAATACTAAGGTAAGTCTAACCATACCCCCAAATTACCCCACCTAAAAAAACAACTCGTGATAAATAGAATTATAAAAAAATTTCTTACCTTTTTATGTAGATCTGTTTCTTAGATTATGCTTTACAAGTCTGAACTAAAATTAATAGCTTTTGCTAGTTAATGTTAATTTTAGAAGGAAGTTCATCAGCAGCCTAAGCTAATATACCATTTGCAATCAGTATATCAAGAAACTTAATAAACATCAAACTTGTTGCCAACTTCAGAAACTAAAATGAAAATATTTACAATAATCTCAATATATGTCTCTAAAAAAGAAATAACAAAATATCTTTATTTAGAAAGAGAGAAAACAGGTGTTTTTCAATATACCCCTACTTTACCCCATGGGTCCACTTTCCCCCACCTGACCCTAATTAAAATATCGTATTTTTACCCAAAACAATAGTGTATAGAAAATTGCAGCTCAAACGAGCTCTTTAAAATGTGAGAAAAAGAAACTTTTTCAAGTTTTGACATAAGTCGCCAAAAGGGTCACTAAGTCGCCAAAAATGATGCCAACGTGGCTGTATTTGTAAATCCTTGAATAATTAGTTATAATCAATTAATTTTTATTAATTATACTTAAATTACTGTATTGTCACCCTAAACAATCATGTATATAAAATTTCAGCTCAATTGAGCGATTTAAAATGTATTTTATTAACGACTGAAAATTCTCCACTAAAATAAATGTATAGAGTGTCAGCTAAAAAAAGTAGGAATTGAAAAATTGATGTTCGTATACATGACCTCGCTTCACTCCAATAACGTTCACCCGATCACAATGAAAATTGGCATGTATATGTATTTTTTGTAGAGAAGGTTTTTGTGCTATCCTCTTTGTTGCAGCACCCCACCAGGTAGCGCAACGCATATCACCTTCTGTACCGTTCAATCAATCGCCAAGTTGCCAACATAGTCGCCAAAAATGATGCCAACTTGGCTCTGTCGCTAACATTTCACTATCTTTCCATTGAATCGCCACTATAATGTAAGGAACGGCGTTGCTTGTGAATATTACAATTTTAACAAATAAATCCAACAAAAAGTAATATTAACGTATTACACATCCAGATATAAATTATTTACACTATTTTAAGCGTTCATTACACAAAATTTCTAACAATGTGTTACTTTTGCTGAACAGATTTCCGCTTAGGAACGTCTTTTCAAATATTGACCCACAAGAGAGTTATGGGGCATTATAAATTTTTTTAAAAAAAAACCTCTCTTTTTATTAGCTACTAGATCTACAGACTTAAAATTTAACAAAAATGGTTTTTTTGCTCAGTTGAGATATGCAAAAAGCTTGTTGTTGTTGTTGTTTAATTTGCATATCTCAGCTAAACAAAAAAAAAAGAAAGAAAAATAAACACCTTTTTTAAATTTTAAGTATGTAATTTAGATCAAATGGCTGGTAAAAAGAATTTTTTTTATTATAACTCCCCGTAACACTCTCGAGGGTCGATTTTTAAAAATACCTCCCTAAGCTGATCTCTGCTCAGCAAAAGTAGCACATCGTTAAAAGTTTTTTGTAATGAACGCTTAAAATAGTGTAAATAATTCATATCTGAAATTTTAATACATAAATATTACTTTACGTTACATTTATTTTATGTTAAAATTGTAATATTCGCAAGCAACGCCGTTTCTTAAATCATAATGGCGATTCAAAGAAAAACATAGCGAAATGTTAACGGTAGAGTCAAGTTGGTAAATGTTTAACTACTTTCATAGCTCGAGCTTTATTAGAGTTTTGTAAGACCCGCCATGTAGGGGCGCGATGCACGTTAATGCTTTAACTACCGCATTATGATTTACTGCAGTTTTTTTCATGCAGTATTTTTTTTTTTGGAAAACTACATTGAAAATTAAGGGATATACATAAACAAAATACTCCACTTTGGGAAATTTAATCTATTAGAGATAATAAATTAATTAAAGATATTCCACTGTAAAATTAATTATATACACCGTTCACTTAAAATAAATAGTCAAATCGTTTTCTAAGGTCTTCATTAACATACTAAAACAGAATACTCTTAAATTTTGACATAAACTATTTTTTTCGGGACAAAAATAATAATCTTTGCAATCCGCTGAAAACGCTATTTCTGCTACAAAACTATTCGCCTTTCCCGCTAAAATACTCATCAAAGAACCCGTGCTGCCATATATCTTGGAAGAGTGGATTTCAAAGAATATTCCAGCTAAGTATTGGTAGAATATTCCTTCTAAGTTGGTGTGTTGTGGTAGTTAGGAGAAGGTGGTGCCAGCTCAGGTGTCGTCCACGTCGCTTGGCCATGGTTCAAAATTACGTGGTCCGTTGCCAAAAGCCCTCGAGTAGCTGAACAGTGTGCGACGTTAATATGCACTCACTCACTCCCAAAAATACAGTACAGTAGTTATAATTATTTTTGTACTTAAAAATGCAATATCTGCCTATTCAATTAAAATTATAGCGGTATAATTAACTACTAACCACAATCAAATTTTGAAAAGTTGACCAAATGATGTAGTGTGAAAGAGAAAGTTTATATACTTTAAATACCAGAACCGATAAAAGCATTTATTTTGAAAAAAGGTCAATTTCTTACCACTAAATGTGCATAATAAAATCATAAAAAAAAACATTCAAATAAAGAGAGATTTATAACAACCTCTCCCTTCAAAACTTAGTTTTATTCTGAAATAAAAAAAAATTAGGGATTATGCTGATCATAGGAATGAATTAGAAGCGAGCGCCTTGCGTAGCCAAAACAAAAAAGGGTTTCTTCACAAACAAAAGATAGATATATGCTGTCGTGGGATTTTTTGCAGCGCACGCCAGAATTCCTAGCAGATGGCAGAATTTTTTCCTACTTACTTCACAAATATCGTTATATTTTGGACACTTCACACAATATCTTTATAATATCTAACAATATTTTTATATTTATCTATATCCTATGCAATAAACTATAGCCTATGTGTTATTCTGATGAATAAGCTATATTACTGTAAAGTTTCATTAAAATCCATTCAGTTGTTTTTGTGTGAAAGACGCCCAAACATCCTTACAAACTTTCGCATTTATAATATATATCTAGATGCTCAAACATCATTTTTAGTTCCTTAAAAGGAATCTAGATGTTATTAAGCCTCCAAAGTCTTTGGTATTTTACAATGCCTTCTTAGTTCGATCAAGTATGATTTATCCACTGCTTTTACACTGAATACCTATCTAATTGCAAACAATGCGCTTTATATCTTTTCTTCTTGCAGGGTTCACAATCTATAAATAACGAAAAAACTTCGAATGCAATAATTGTCAATCACAAACTCGCTTGAAAGTTTGGTAACTTTATTTTCTAGAGGCTAAGGTATTTTAAGATATCAGTTTTCCAGAACAAAGGAATTGTTTCTTACAAAAAGGTCATTGGATTCGATCAAGAATGGCTAAAAATTGTTCTGGGTTTCTTTTTTTCTGTCCAAAGAAACGTGCTTCGCGGCGAATTTTTAGTTGTTAAGTTCTTGGAACATCGTGGAGTGGAATTCTTTTTTATTTTCTGCCTCCAGTTACGGGGGTTTTAATAGGCCATTGCGTCTGAAGTGTTCCGGCATTTTTATGGCAGGGAAAGGTATGTAAGTTGATGAAGATTCCGATTTATAGGGTAGAATACGTGTGGCAAAACTCATGGAAAACTTGAAATCATCATCACTTGAATCAAATGTGATTCGAAACTCTCTCATTGTAAATTATTATCAAAATAATCCAGGAAACCGACCTTTTTTATGTTCTAAACGAATTTTTAGAAAACATTCTTTTTTTAGAAAAAAAAACAAAAAGACAAGAGTACTATTTAATCATTTATTGTTTTGTTTAAATATAATATTCGCAATTTGTTTTAGAATAAGTACAAAATAAAATAAAGGGTGTTCTTTTTGGAGGTATAGAACTTTAAATTGCAATAAAACAACGATGTATTATTCGATTGACATGAATTTTTTTTTATTCGAAAGATAATCTTGTGGCATTACATTTTAAATATGATCAAGCAAGGCGTAGATTCGTCGATTGGGCCCAAAACGAGATTGCCGTTGTTCCCGATTTTCATAAGCGAATTTTGTTTAGCGATGAAGCGCACTTCTGGTTGAATGGCTACGTCAACAAACAAAACTGCCGCATTTGGAGTGAAGCTAATCCACAAGTGTATGTCGAAACACCGTTACATCCAGAAAAACTGACTGTTTGGTGCGCTTTATGGGCGGGTGGAATCCTTCTTCAAAAACGATGAAGGCCACAACGTTACAGTCAATGGTGATCGGTATAGAGCCATGATTACTAACTTTTTCATTCCTGAATTGAACAATCATGATGTCCACGAGCTGTGGTTCCAACAAGACGGCGCAACATGTCACACAGCTCGTGCCACAATCGATTTATTGAAAGACACGTTTGGTGACCGCCTAATTTCACGTTTTGGACCTGTGAATTGGCCTCCAAGATCTTGTGATTTAACACCGCTAGACTATTTTCTGTGGGGCTATGTAAAGTCATTGGTCTATGCGGATAAGCCACAAACGCTTGACCATTTGGAAGACAACATTCGCCGTGTTATTGCCGATATACGGCCACAAATGTTGGAAAAGTCATCGAAAATTGGACGTCCAGATTGGACTACATCCGAGCCAGCCGTGGCAGTCATATGCCAGAAATCATATTTAAAATGAAATGCCACAAGATTATCTTTCGAACAAAAAAAATTCATGTCAATCGAATAATACATCGTTGTTTTATTGCAATTTAAAGTTCTATACCTCTAAAAAAAACACCCTTTACAGCAATAAAATGTACATAACAAGTAATATAAAAAAATTAAGTCAATTCCTACGTAGGTCAACAAAGAAAAATCTTTCTTTAGTTACTTTTTATTAAATATAATATATTTAATATCATGAATGTATTAATTAACATAAGTATGTATATACATATGACAGAATCACAATATTAAGTGGCAAAACGCTTTTAAAATTAACACTGAAAACTTTTTAACCACATTAAATTTTGAATGATGCGACGCTATTTTAAACTTCTTTAATTACTAAATTGTGAACCCAGCTTCCTAATTTCACGTCGCATCATAACCATAGTTAAAATAAACAAGAATCCATAAATTAACAGTAAAACAAACAAAAATCAATAGTTTAACAGAACGAACTTTTAACGTTTAAGATAAATTTATTTTAAGCACACGCATATAGAAATTTACTTTTACAACAAGAAGATCAAAATAATTAGCTTGAGAGGGCGAGGGTGCTGGGGGATGGGCATGGTTGACGCTCGGAATCTCGGAGTATGGTTCTTCTGTATCTCTGGGATCGGCTCTCTCTGTCCAAATTCGGGTGCGTGCCATTTTTATTCAGAACCTCGTCACCCAAAAATCCTAGAGCTGGACTCTTTGTCTTGTCCAGTATAATTTCTCTGATTGGTCCCGAGGCCGGCGCAGTGTTACACCACCTCAAAATTTATGGGTTTAATGAACTTTTTAACACGGGAATTTTTTTTTTGACACACCCCACCAAAAAGAATTTCACCACATCCGGTCGGGGCGGGGGACTCGTATAAAAATTCCAAGCCGTTTCAGGGGCGAATTCTAAACTGGAAAAAAACTGGCCTCCCATCAGTAATTACATTTTTTAATAAAAGTTGAATATAATAGGTAAGAATTATTCTTAAAACTATAATGTAAAAGGAATGTTGTCGTCTAACTAGCATAGGATTATTTAGGGGTTAAGTTAAATCTTCATCCCAAATTCAACAAAAGCTGTTTTATCCTAGGAGAGTGCTGCCATCTAGAGAAATAATACCGACTGAAATATATATCTTAAAATATAATTAAATAATTCAATTTAATTAATAAACTAATATTTGTAAAAACTGTGTTAACAACACAAATGTCATCCACTACAAGTTTAAAAATGAATTTGAGTGGATGAATAAAAAATATTTTATTAACGATTGAAAATTCGAACAAGATATACATATAAATATATATAGGGAGATTGTGAACCAATAGTAGGAACTGAAAAATATAGTATTTTACGGATAAATATAAAAATATAGCAAAATATATTTAAGTTTCAGACAGTTTAATATATTTTTAACACTTTCATCGCTCGTCTTGCAGGAGCCACAAATAAACCATTATAGTGAGGATTGTTATTGATTGCAATTGATTGTTATTTTTCATAGTAATATAAACAAGATTTAAAGTAATTTGTGTTTTGATTTAATTTTAGCATTGCAGAAAACGGCGCATAATCATAGGGCAGAGGATGAGACAAAGACGTACCATTGTCGCTATGAAAGTGTTCAATTATTAAAGTGAGACTATACACGTTCAGAGCCGTTATTTTGAAAGAGCTTAGAATTTGTTTATATTTAGTGTCAATTGGACTAGAATATACGTATAAACAGTGCAAGCTTATCCATTGGGTGCTTGGGGTGGTCGCCCAGGGGCCCAGATAAACTGGATTTAACCGGATCCATGAGCCCTTCTTTGGATCTGACAGTGCCAAGGGGAGCTTGTAGATCTTCTGTGACCAGGGCCCGAAATGAATTTAAACCGGCACTGCGTATAAAATTGTTTTAAGAATATTCCAAGAAAAAAATATTTATATGCAATATTTTGGCCAAAAAAACATGAAAGATGTTTTTAAAACGTTCTCCATTTATGAATAATGCTTTTATACTTGTAATATTTTGCATATATTTAGGTAGTACTTCTATAACAGGGCTGAAAAAGGATTTTTTGAAGAATTTATAATATTCTGAGAGTTAGGATCAATTGAAATATTAACAAGTGTTTTTGTTAAAATTTCTATGGTGTATCAAAATATGAGTAAATTCACTTCTAAATTACATATATCAAAAATTCTAAGTACAGAAGTTTCAGCTACATACAGGTAACATATTATTTTTAATGAAGCAATTGTTCATGATAGGAGAATACTTCGAAGAAAGTGTTTTTTCTTACTAAAACAATTGCATTTTCAAATAATTTCCTCTTGTAATATATCTTAAAACAATTTTATATGTATATTTTAACTCAATTGATACTAAATATCAAACAATTATTCAGCAGTACGCTTTTTCAAAATCACGTTTCCGTACATAGTCAGTCCTCTTAAGTTATTACAAAAAATGTTAATTAATTAAGAAATTAAAAGTTTTTTTATATATTAGGGCACACAAAAATAGGGGGGATTGGCAGAATAATAGAGAAACAAATCTTTTTACCTTTAAATTTGAAATTTTAACCCAAGAGTGGGCGAGCGGGTGGGACACAGTCACCCCAGACTCACGAAATCTTTTATTCTGGGAAAACTGTTTGTTTGTAACCGATGACATAGTCAATATCCTCTTATATGACAGTCTTCACGAAACTAAAATGTATTCGTAACCTATCTTCCTCTTTTTTTTTCTGGGTGTAGTAAACGGGTTTATATATATACATACAACCTCTGACAATAAAGTTCGTTGAATGAAGTCAGAACGGCCGATCTGGCAACACTGTCGAAACAAAACTCTGCACATGAATAGTGGAAGGTGTTGACTATCTCCCCTCCCTATTGTTCCGTTGAGCGTCGTTTGGTTCTTAACTGAGAACAAGAAAATAATCGAACAAAATTTCAATTTAAAGTTTGTTTTAAGTTTGGAAAGACACCAAAAGAAACTTATGCGATGCTGGTACATATTTATGAAGATCAAGCACTGTCCATGAAGTGCGTATACGAGTGGTTCGCAGGTAAAGTGTTTCTGACAAACCTCGTAGCGGAAGACTATCAACCTTCGTCAGTAAAGAAAACATTGAGGAAGTGAAGAACTTAATCACTAAAGATCGTCAATTAACTGTGCGCACGATAGCTGAAGAACTGCAGATTAATCGTGAATCCATTCAATAAATCGTTATTCAGAATTTAGGAATGAGAAATACGTGTTATCGATATTGACAATATCCCTGATATCCAACGAAACATGAAGAGGCTTTTGAACTCCATCCCAAAAGAAGACTTCTTGCAATGTTTCTAGGACATGTATAGCAGATCTCAGAAGTCCATATTTATGGGAGGTGACTATTTCCAAGGACAGGAACATAACTTTCGTTAATATTTCATCTACTTTAACGTTACAGGATTATTCTCGCAACTTTATTGTCAGAGGTTGTATGCATACAATCGGGATGACCTAGTTCCACTCGTGACCACTTTTGTCTCAAAATATTTTCTATAAACAGGTTACATTTTTTCCCCAATGAATGACTTAGTGTATTTTATTGCTGTATGTGCACTCATTATGGTTTATAAATATAAATGGACAGAATATATATATGTGTGACGAATCTGTACGGAACCTTTCCACTAATCTTTTTAGACGTCTTTCTGGGGAATATAAATTCGCGTTTATTTCCAATCAACTCCAAAAAGAAGTTTGGGATATGTAAATGAGATAAGGTATTTAAGTCGAGGGTTGTGAGATAGCAAGAGAGATGATGGTAGGCTATTGAGCCAACAACGTTACAAGCTAAACTAGAAGTTTCAAAGAGATTTTAGATTCGTGAAGACGTCGTGCTGCTAGACGTTCCAGAAAGCTGATATAAGCCAGCGGTAAATATAATTCACGTACGCTTAAAGTAAGCGTCAGTTTGAGATACTTAGTTAAAGTTAATGACAATTAAGAATTCGAATACGTGTGTTTCTCGGATCTCCTATTTCGGTAAACCTTACTTGAGTTGAGCTAGATTAGTACTCAATCGTATTCTTAGTAATTTAATTTAATATAAAGGCAAATCCCTTTAGATGACGTAACATTCATATATTATTTGTTATCAGAGATTTTTGAGGAATTATAACGAAAATAAATAATATTATTATTCAAAATGGCTTTTGATGGTTCTTTGCCTCAAATTAATCTTGGTGTTCAAGGTGTGACCCAAGGGGTCATATATAATATATATATATATATATATATATATGTAAAGGAATGGGCATCTGAAATCTCTATTGGATGACATTGAAACTTTGGAAAAAGAAATTGATCAAGCAAGGGAAACCTGTTTAAATAATGGATATTAGTCATGATAGCAAAAGTATATTTGAGTAAACCGATGAACACATGAAACGTTTAAGTCCAAAGGAAGATTTTCAAATGCCACCTAAAGCACTCCATCAAAAAAGATATAAAACCACAAGTATACCACCAGACACACTGCTTCCTGTCAAAAAGCCACAAGCAAGAAAAAGTTCAAAATGTTATTTGCCAATCAACTAAGAACAGCAAAATTACAACAACTTGAAGAAAATATGACGGTTTCGCCTGCAAATACTATCATTCCTGTAGTGTTAGCGTTAAGTGTCTGTGGTTTGTGTTTTCTTTATTCAAATTGCACACATGTGAAGCATTTTAGCTCAGTTTGATTGGATTTTTTTCATATTATCAAAAAAAAAAATTTTAAATCCTTAAAATTATGTAAGTACACTTTTTCTTAGTTAAATTATTCCCTGGAATTACGATTTTTATAGTGTACAATGAAAAATAACTGTAACAAAAGGACTAGGGTGACCTCACGTGACCATTAACATTAGTAACGAGTGTGCGCATTCTCCCGGATTAAAGTATTCATAGATACGTTCCCTTTAAAAAAAATAATGTTAAATTATTAAAATATTATTTATTATTATTTTCTGATGAATTACTTTGATTATTTTTAAATATTTAACGATCACATAATAATTTTTCAAATTTTTATGATTATTTTTTTACTCTTTTACTTGATACTGTTTTAATATTTTAACAAACCAGTTTTCTAATCTAGAAGTTTAATGCAGCAGAGAAACTTCATTTTTTTAATATTTTTAAAAACTCAGCTTGTTTAAACATCCAAAATTGCATGCATGTATATCATTGCACTGCACAATTTTGTAACACATTTCTTTTCTGTTATCAATGTACGTACTATTATTTATTTCATCATAAATTATTAATTCCAAGAATAAACGTGACAAGAATTCATTTTTTTTTCTTCCATTTCAAGCTGTTAAGCAAGCATGTAAAAATTAACGTAACTAGTGTTAAACACTTAATTATGCTTAATACCACTCTCAACTATTTTTAAAAAAGATTTATGACACGAAGCTTAAAACTTCTCTGCTTTAAAAAAAATTACACTAAAATATATTTTTAAAAGAAATGTATGAATAACTCATTTTTACTAGTTCATATACTTGTAATGAAAAAAAACCAGGAAAAATATCATGGATTTGTAGCTGTCCAAGTCACTTCCTGCTCTAATTAAGGGTTAATCAAATTTATGCATTAATCGATAAGCTTGATATGTATAATTAATCGTTTTACGAATATTAATTACTATTTTTTCCTTCTTGAAATGAACGTTACATAACACTTAATGGGATTTATATGTAAATGATCTGACAAAGTCAACACTTAGACTATCCAATGGCATTATAATTAATCGGGTTGTCTTTCTATTTTAATGATCATTTAAAAAAACTGAAATGATCAGATAAAATCATTAATTTAAATTGACATGAAATGTTTCAGAAAAAAAATGATCTCGAATGCAAGGCATGCATTTCTGCATGACAAGTGGAAGGTGTTTTGTTTTACCTATATCAAAGGTGGGGAGCCTTTTTACCATTAGAGGCCGCATGTAAATAGTAGTAGTAAAGGTGGGTCGCATAGGCTGATGTACCTATAAATGCGACTTTTGTGAAATTATTATAGTTTTTGTATAGATTCCGTGACGGCTCTATCCACGTCCTTCCACCTAACAAGTCCTCTTGGGAAATCTTTGGTCCTCTTTAAAACTGTTTTATTTGCAACGAACCCTCTGAAGAAGAGAACGTGATTATGTAAATTAGGTCTACTATACATGGTCTAAGCTTTCAAGCTAAAAAGAGGGAGAGATAGGATAGATTACTAGCGGATCAGTGATTAATCAAATTTACAGTGTAACGCAGATGTTTGATAAGTGTAATAATTTAAGTGACAATAGGTCACTAGAGATTAAATAGAGGTTAGATAGCTAGGAAGATAGTGTATTCGAACCTGAAGTAAGTGTACTGGTATTTAAAGTAATCTCATACTTCTCGCGTATCTCGTTATTTGTCTGTGTATTGCTTCAATTGGGTGCTTCTTAGTTTTGACTGCTTGAAGGTGTGTTGTTGATTGTGTTACAAATAAATTGAGCAATTTTGAACATGGCTAGTCTTCCTTCCCTTTCTCTCACATCTCTAGGCGTGGATCCGAGAATCTTACTATTCAAAAATTTTGTACGTTATATAGAAATATTATTTAAAAAAATAAATTCTTATTTATTTATTACTACAATATATAAAGTTACAATATAAAATAATTCTGTATTCACATAAGGGTATACACTTGTTATAACATTCATCATTGATTATTATTCAATTCCTACTATTAGCTCACACTCTCTATATATTTATCTTGGTGGAGATTACAATCGTTAATAAAATACATTTTAAAGCGCTCCATTGAGCTGAAATTTTATATACATGATTATTTTGGATGACAATACAATAATTTAATTATAATTAATAAAAATTAATTATTAAAAACTAACTATTTAAATAATTACAAATACAGCCATGTTGGTGACTTAGCGACCCTTTTGGCGACTTGTGGCAAAACTTGAAAAGGCTTTTTTCTCACGTTTTGAAGCATTCAGTCGAACTGAAATTTTATATACACGATTGTTTTGGGTAACAATACGATACCTTAATGATAATTAATAAAAATGAATGACCACTTAATGTTGTGATTCTGTCCTATGTATATACATATTTATATTAATTGTAACTATTTAATTAAAAGTAGCTAAAATAAAAATTTTCTTTGTTGATCTAAGTAGGAATTGACATAAAAAAATTTTTATATTACTAATTATTCTATAAATTTATTAAGTTCGTAAATATTGTTGTAATTTTCTATATTTTACTGTTGGTAAATCATATTTATGCAAACATATATTTATATGTACATATATTTGGATCAAACTTCATAACGTGAAGCCTTAATTGCTCTTCTGCATGAGTATGTGTGGTAGTGTTACCATGTTGCACTAGGTGGCGTTCTAACGTTTGAAATGTACAATTGGCTATTCCCACGAGCAGTCATTGAAACATACTTGCATTCATGCCATTTTTTATTTAATTCCATTGCGAATTGTTGTTAACTATGTAATTAGATATTAATTAATAGAAGTGCTAGAATTTATGAAAGTCGCCCAGAAACTCATGAAGGCCACATGCAGCCTTGAGGCCGCGGGTTCCCCACTTATGACCTATATTTGTAGTTACCCACCAGCTTTACTGGGTATTTCATGACGTTATATTAGGTTGGGGGAAAAGAAATCCATTATTTTTTCGATAGATGGCTGTAGTGTCGATATGTCATGAAGTATCTATTAAACAATTTCAAATTTATGCTCGTTGTCAAGTGACATTTCACATTAAAAAAATTCTCTTGCAGTTTTTTGTTTGGTCCATTCAGTTGTAAGTTACAGGGTGTTAAAAATGGAAGTCAACGAAGAGAAAATTCGTCACATTTTTCAATTTTCTTTTATAAAGGCGAAAATGCGAGTCTGGAGGCTGAAATTGAGAATGGTGTTTATGATGTCGATACTGTAACAGCTAATTACGCGCAATTTTGGTTTCGTCGATTCCGTTCAGGCATTTTTCATGTTAAAGATGCACCTCACACAGGCAGGCCCGTCGTCGAAAATGTCGATTAAATCATAGAAATAATCGAAATTGACCGGCATGTTAATAGTCGTAGCATCGCCCAGAAGCTAAAAATCTACCATAAAACAGTTTTAAACCATTTGCGCAAAGTTAGATTCAAAAAGAAGCTCGATGCTTGGGTGCAACATCAATTAACACCAAAAAACATGATGAATCGAATTTCCATCTGCGAAGCATTGGCAAACAGAAGAAAATCGACCCATTTCTTAAGCGGATGGTGCCTGGGGAAGAGAAATGGGTCACATACGACAATATTGTGCGAAAACGATCGTGGTCAAAGCGCGGTGAAGCAGCTCAAACGTTGGCCAAACCAGAACTAACGGCCAGGAAGGGTTCTACTGTGTATTTGGTAGGACTAGAAAAGAATCATTTATTATCAGTTGCTTCCCTATGGCCAAACACTAAATTTAGATCTCTACTGTCAACAACTGGACCGTTTGAAGGTAGTGATTGACCAGAAACGGCCAGAATTGGCCGACACAAGAGGTGTTGTGTTCCATCAGGACAACGCCAAGCCACACACGTCGATAGTGACTCTGTGACAAATATATACGGAACTTTATCACTAACCTTCTGAGTCGTCTTTTTTAGGGAAATTTTATTCCCTACCTATTTCCAATCAGCTCCAAAAAGAGGACAGGATTCCTTGTTATGCAGATTAGATAAAGTATTTAAGTCAAACGGAATCGTAAAGTAAGAGCAGTAGGAGAGAGAGATTGAAGTAAGAAGTTATAATAGTGAAATTAGAAAGATATTATTGGAGATTTCTAGGAGGATAAAATCTCCGAAAAAGCTGAGCTGAACTGCAGTGTGGTAAATATTGATTAAAGTCTCATTTTTATATTAGGAGTGAGATTAAAGTTAAATGTTCAATAGGAACATTATAGAATATAATTCTGGGATCTCTTATCGTGGTAATCTCTGCGTGATCGATATTCTAATTGTTAATTAATTGGATCATTAAATATTTAAGTTAATTTAAAGGAAAGACCCTTATTAAACCTCATAATACTATTTAGATATATTTGTTAATAAGTCTTTGATTCTATTTGGATAAGATAACCAAATAAAGAAAGTTATTTATAAAAATGGCTACTGGCTCTTATATGAGTCCAACTTATTCTCGTTCTCAAAGTGAGGTCCAAGGGGACCTTCACAACTCTCCAGAAACTCTGGAAGCTTGGTTGGGAAGTTTTAATGCATACACTGTATAGTCCGGATCTGGCACCAAAACGATTACCACCTTTTACTCGTATTGCAAACTTTCTGAGTGATAAGAAATTATAGAATCAAGAGAAGATTGTGAAAATCGATTACTACAGTTTTTCACCAATAAGGACCAAAAATTCTATGAGAGAGGCATTATGAAGCTACCTTTAAAATGGCAACAAAATATACAGCCAAACGGTGCATATTTTACCCAAATCGAACAATCCGAAACATGTTAAATAAAGTCTTGAATTTCATGCAAAAATTACGGATTTCTTTTTCTCCAACCTAATATGACTATGTACCGTATCTATGTGATAGCATTAAGTTTTCGATTGTATAGCCCTCACATCTTGATTTAAAAAAGAACAGAACTTGAATTTCTGTAAAAAATAATTACACTCCCATACCTCAGAGTCTATTTCCGTGAAACTCATTTTTAGCGGATCTCCAATCAACAAAATATACATGCTTGCTAAATTTAAAGTCAGTAGGTATAGTAGATGCAAAAAGAGAATTTTCATCTATAACGTCCCCGTAACTCCACAAAATACCTGTTAGGAGTCCAGAAAATCCTTTTTTACTTGTCAACCTTCAAGTCTGAGAATATATTATTGAAAAGTTGGTTACAAAATAACTAAAAGACTGAAGATATGTCGCACCGAAATAAACCGATACTTTTGTTGTTGCTGTTCAGTTCTGGTTTTTATTCCAACCAAAATAACGATTTTTTTCCGGTTTTAGGTTCAGTTCCGGTTCGAAATACTGTCAACTAGCTCAAAAACTGGAATTTTCCTCTATTATGCCCCCCTGAGGCTGATTTCCATAAAACCGTTCTACTCGACAAAGGAAACATGCTTCCAAACTTCAAATCTGTAACTTAATAGCTCAAAAACTGCGTTTTATCTACAATACCTCGTTACCCCTCAAAAACCCCTTGGGAGTCGATTTCCGCAAAAACACTCAACAAAAATCATACCTACCAAATTCCAAGACTGTTGGGCTAGTAGCTTCAAAGATATTGTGACGAATTAGTGAGTCAGTCAGTCTCTTTTCATCAATATATACATCACAAACACACTCACATAAGGCTCTAGGTCGTACTATAATTAACCTATAAAATGAATTAAGGTACATAGCTAAGTAATCTGTGCAATGGTAAGAGCATGTATTTTGATACATAAGCCAGCGTTGCTCAAATTGTGGAGGCATGATAGATCACGAGGGGGGCGCGAACATATTGAAAAGTCGAAAACAAAAGATTATTTAAAAATTTATTAATTTAGTGAAAATAAACAAAATACATTCTGACATAATTAAAGAAAAATAAAATACACATTTACACAGATATAATACACTTATAAATATATCAGTACTGTACTTTCTATTTTATAATTAATTTAACAATATTAAGTAAAGAGAAAGTTTGATAATTATCAATGACCCCATGGGCTTGTATTTACAATTACCTTAATAATTAGTTATATCTTGATAATTAATATTTATAATTAATCCCTAACCTGCCAATTAAAATTTACGCCAGTCGCTCCCCAACGTCACTGTTTTCTGCGTAGACCCGCGTATGGGATGTTTTTTGGAGGGGAAAAGGGGGGAAGGAAAAAATAAGCACAAATCCTCTGAAACAAGGAAATCCTTCACAAACACTGTCAATGGTGTCCTTTTATCGCATTTCAAATCCTTCTGAATAATTTAATGAATAACAGTGCACGAAAAAGATCGTACGGAAAGACGTATATGTACGTCCAGAAACACTAAAGGTTTTCGCTGAGCCAGACGATTATTCATGCCGGTGGTACTTAGAGGCTAAAGTCGTATTGTAACTTAAGCATCAAAGAATAATATTATTGAATTGAATACATTGTTATCGTATGGAGGGGGTGCGATGAAAATTAAGATTGAATATTGGGTCGCGAATATTGAAAGTTTGAGAAGCATTGATGTAAGCATGCAAAGCAATAAGTAAATAATTACATAAAACAGAATTCAAATCAATACTTTGCTTGTATGATATATATTGAGATGAAGAGAAAAGTCTATATACTCAGTACATGAATTAAGCTTTTTACCTGCATTTATTAATTAAGAATTTTTTTTATTGCTGTCCGTATAAAGGGAATACAGTCTAATAGGATTCGGATTAAAGAAGTTTTACTGAATTGAAACGTAGAAGTTGTCCAAATGAGTACCATCGTATTAAAATAATGTATAGTAGGATTTCCTGTACTGTCGCATTTAAGAATAGATAAGAAAAAAAGCGACTGATTCACACACTCATCACGCGATCTCTAGAACTATTAGACCTAGATATATGAAATTTGGCTAGCATGATTCTTTTGTTGCGTAGAGATCTATGAAGAACGAGTTTTGCGGAAATTGACTCCCAAGGGAGATCGTTGTGGTGTTTTGATGGAAAAAAAGTACCGTTTTTGAATTATTATATCTGCAGATTTGAGACGTGATTGCTTTTATCATGTAACTGGGAAGTTACATGTATTTGTAAGCTGATAGGCTATAACAGTGCTTCTCAAACTTTCAATACTGGCTACCCCCTTTTGATCACAATTTTTATCGCGCCCCCTTTTTGATCACAATTTTTATCGCACCCCCTTATACTTTTAAAAATGTGCTGAATGTAATAATAATGCACTTTGACGCTAAAGCTACAAAAGGCGATCTTAATTATAAACCATACAAACTAGTAAAATAAGTATTAAAATTTTGTATACTACTTTTAAGAAATAAATAAATAAATAAATAAAATAATAGCATAATTATTGTCTTATTTTTACTTTCTCTAATTTTTAAATCAGTGCTTCTCAAACTTTCAATACTGGCGCCCCCCTTTTCAATCACAATTTTTATCGCGCCCCCCTTATACATTAATATTATACTGAATGAAATCATAGTGCACTCTGACGCTAAAGCAACAATCTTTATTATAAACCGTACAAATTCATGACATAAGTATTAAATTTTGTGTATATTACTTTTAAGCAAAAAAAATAAGTAATAGGATAATTATTATGTTATTTTTCCTTTCTCTAATTTTTAAATTGGAACATATTGCAAAATGCGGTGGTTGCTTAGAAGACAAAATATACAAATCAGTGTTAAATGTAGAAAAATAACTCAGAGGGTCAATTTCTATTCATAAGCATTCCTTTGAAAAACTTTGCTCTGTAAGACAAGCCCATGGAAGTCGCTAATACTTATTAAACTTGTTCTTAATTTAGTATTAATTAATTAGTTATGAAATACTCTGTGCAGCACTGATACATTAAATGTATACCGGCTGAAGTACCCGCTCTTTGCACGAGTTCATTTATAAGAAAATATTATTGAAATAATCGCTGAATTTTGTAAAGAGAGTAAAGCCAAGTGCGCGACAATGTTTACAAAAATATAAAATGATTTTTTAAAAATGATTGCTCAAATTATAATTAGTTTAAAGCGAACTATAATTTTAAGCCTTAAAGAATTAGCATTTAGAATTGATGTTGAATAATGAACAATAAAAAATTCTGATGAAGAATAATTGTATTATTTTTAATATTTAAAACGAAAAGACTCTCTTTCACATGTTTTAATCCTGGAGCAGACGTGCACTCGATACTAATGGTCGAGCGGGGTTATTGAGTCACCCCAATCCTTTTTTATATTTATTTTTATAGTACACAATAAAAATCGTAATTTCAGTGAATAATTTAATTAAGAGAAAATATACTCACCCCTACTTTCAAGGACACAGAAAAAATTTCGGAAAAAAAGTTATCACACCGGGAACTCAGACAAAACAAGTACCTTAAGATCGTAAAAAAAAACGTCTGTCACTCCCAAAAAAGAGGGACATATGTGACAAATATATTTTAGTTCACGTTAAGATTGTCAAACAGGAGGATAGTGTCAGGGCCATTGGTAACAATTAAACAGTTTTGCCAGAATTACCGATTTCGTCCACTCTGTGCTCGGCGTGACCGCTCCCGGATTAAAAGTGTATTTATTACAATATGGATGTTCTAAAAAATGATGTAAAACGTTTTTCATTATGCTTGGCTTAGTAATCCTTCAAACTTCCCTAAATGAAAAAACAAATACATAAGAGCAGGGACGTAACTAACCGTACAAGTAAGCTCGAAGGTCAAACCGCAGCAAATACATTCTGCTGCCTACAGCTGATGGCAATAATATATAACAGTGATGAATTTTTTTATATTCCTAAATTTTTTTGATTATGGGTCTGGGTTTTGTCTTTCCTCTGAAAGAGTAGCATTTCCACTTTGAAAAGAAACGTAATAAAAAAATCTGTCATCATGGGATTACAGCAAATCGAATAAAACGTTTTTTATTTGGTTATAGTATCAAAGATAGCTAAAAAGTGAGGTTTTGAAGTAAAAGATTTTATTTTTTGATGATGTAGATAATTGCATATATATATATATATATATATATATATATATATATATATATATATTATTTCCGTATAAATGTGTAAATGTTTTTTTTTATTATGTCAGAAAGTATTTTGTTTTACTTCATTCTAGTAAATAAATTTTTTTAAATCTTTTATTTTTGATATGCTCGCGCCCCCCTTGTAGGTATATCGCGCCCCACAGTTTGAGAAACACTGGGCTATAAACATGATTGCAGTTATCATATGACTATGACGTCATAGGAATTTAGTCCATTATAATTGAATTCATTTAAGTTTTTCATCGCATCTTGTGCGATTAATTTTTTTTTCATTTCCTTATTTATTATTTTACTATATTTATAAAATATCTATGATACTTATATTTATGTTAATTATTTCCATTATACTTGTTTTTTTCTATTATTTGTTAAACAAATATTTATCAAAAAAAGATATTTTAAAAAAATCAGTTGTCTAGTATAAAATGCATTTGTACACAACTTAAGGCAATAAAATTTTGATATTTAACTGCAGTTTACTATTTTGTTGTTACATTTTGTCATTTTATTCTCCATCTATATCGCGTTGTTAAGCAATTTAAGTTTTCGATGAACATTCGAACACGTTAAGAAAGTCAAGCTTCATAAAGGAGTGTCTGCCAGAATGATATCACCAATTGCCTCATTGAGTGACACTAACTTTTGTGACGTCAAGTGCGTTTTATATTGATGCAAAGAAACAGGGCAAATAACTTTCTTTTTGGAAGCACAGGAAAAATTATCTTTAAAAAAAACAGGTTTCTTTCTTTGACATCGCTTTTCCTTAGGTAATGAATTTGAAACTGTAAATCTTTATTTCAATGTGTCAGGTGACTGGCTTGGAAATTTTGAAGTATTTTCCAAAATAAACGTGTTTAGTTAACAAAAGAATATGTTTTGAAGATTTTTATTGAATTTTTTACAGAAACACTTAATAATTTACTTTTATTTTAGGGAAATTTATTTTCGTGCAACAAAAATTGTAATTTCTTACTGATCTTTTCTGAAATTTAAAAAATTTATTTTAAATGTTTGAACGAGATACCCAATGGATTTTTTAATTCCAGATCTCGCAATTGTAAATATTCTCTTTTTAGTGGTACAGCAATATCTCGACTTACGCTACCCCTACTAACAAGAACCCGGAGTTACGCGATTTTCAAATCTCATCGATTTGCCTTTTATTTGAGAGGAAAAGAATATGGTAAAATTGATCATATTGGTAATGCGATTGAAGATATTGTCGATTTTGCCAGACAAATAAATTTTGAAGTGAAAAGTGATGACGTTCGAGAACTGCTGCATTTCCGCAATCAGGAGCTGACAATTGATGAACTCATAGAAATGCATGAGCAAGAGCAAGATATTGAAAAACTAAAGTCCTTAGACCCAGTTCCATCAGAACCTCGTATGGCAGTTGGCAATTAGGCAGACGATCTCAATTTAATTTTAAAAAAGAGAATTGCAAATTGGAAAAATGAGAAAGATAATTCAAATTATAAATGATGTTTTTAAACATGACGAAGCAACAGCATGTATAGAATAAGCCCAGAAGTAATATTTTTTTCTTATCAACGCATAAAAGTGTAAAAAGCTATAAACATTTCCTGTGTTACGATTTCTAATATTACAAGCTTAAACAGAATTTTTTTTTCGTTATGCAACCAAGTGAGTTCATTGGCTTTGGGTAAAGTTAACAATTCTGTGTATTTCACCCTGAAACCGCAATATGCTGAAATTGGATTTTTAAAGAAAACCTGTGTCTTTTCTATTAAAAAAAATTATGTAATCGATGACGTAATCACAGAGTTCAATACACACCAATCAGAACGGCTTAGAAAAAGGATCATTAAATTTATAATATTACCAGAAAGATTATTCAGTTCGATTAATAATACTAAAATAATTATTAGAAAATTATACGGAAAGAAAAATTTTCTAATAATATACACTTTGTGTGAGCAGTATGAAAGATGTGTAAATGCGGTGTTAAAATTTTATTGTATTTAAACACTTAAAGTGTTTTCTCATAAAATTCAAATTCAAAAATATTTAACATTCTCTGCGTCACTAGAAGTGGAATAATTTTATTAAACACTTTTTTTCAATATTTTGTAATTATTATTAGTTATAATATACTTTAATAATAGTAATTTTTAAAGGATTGTTATTTTCTTTTAAAAGGTGAAGTATATTCTAAAATTATATCATAAATGCTTGCTCAAAGTAGAATTCTTTTTTTTCTGCAATTGAATTTAAGTTTAGTTTAAAGAGATACTAATTGTAATATACAGGGAGCTAATTGATTCAATCACTAAAAATAACAGAAAAATAAATTAAGGAAGAAGGACAGAGAAGAAAATAGTTTTTCAATCACTGTAGGTTAAGCTTGTTTTTCTTTGAAATATGAATAACGTAAAATGGAACGAGCTAAAGTACAAAGAAAAACAGGATTTTTACAGACAAATAAATTAAGTAAATTTTATGTTTATTCTCTTCAGTTGTGACAAAATTGTTATAAAATTCTGAATTTGAAGAAATAGTGGGGATTCTCGACTCACAATATTTTACAAAATGCCTCAGTAAACCGTGCTTTAAGGGATCCGACTACGTTCTGAACCATGATTTTAAAAAAGTGCATAAATGGATATTTTCATGATATTTAGTGTCCCTCAGATTAGAATACATGCATAAAATTGTTTTAAGGACATTTCGACAAAAAAAAGTTTATTTAAATATAATATTTTAGCAAAAGATTTACTTAGAATAATCTTTTTTCCAAATGTTCTCCTTTTGTGAAAAATGGTTCTATTATAATACTATTTTGCCTGTATATAGCTCAGACCTCTCTACAGAGGCTCAACTAGAATTTTTGAAAAATTTACATTATTTTCAGAGTTACCCCACCAATTGAAATAACTATTCGCGCTTTTTTCTTAAAATTGCTCCCTTCTGTTGTCGTGAAATATGAATAAACCCACTTCTAAGTTATATATTTCAAAAATTCTAATTGAGCCTTTGAACAGGGGTCTGAGCTATATAAAGGGTGTTTTTTTGAGAGGTATAGAACTTTAAATTGCAATAAAACAACGATGTATTATTCGATTGACATGAATTTTTTTATTCGAAAGATAATCTTGTGGCATTACATTTTTAAATATGATTTCTGGCATAGGACTGCCACGGCTGGCTCGGATGTAGTCCAATCTGGACGTCCAATTTTCGATGACTTTTTCCAACATTTGTGGCCGTATATCGGCAATAACACGGCGAATGTTGTCTTCCAAATGGTCAAGCGTTTGTGGCTTATCCGCATAGACCAATGACTTTACATAGCCCCACAGAAAATAGTCTAGCGGTGTTAAATCACAAGATCTTGGAGGCCAATTCACAGGTCCAAAACGTGAAATTAGGCGGTCACCCAACGTGTCTTTCAATAAATCGATTGTGGTACGAGCTGTGTGACATGTTGCGCCGTCTTGTTGGAACCACAGCTCCTGGACATCATGATTGTTCAATTCAGGAATGAAAAAGTTAGTAACCATGGCTCTATACTGATCACCATTGACTGTAACGTTGTGGCCTTTATCGTTTTTGAAGAAGGATTCCACCAGCCCATAAAGCGCACCAAACAGTCAGTTTTTCTGGATGTAACGGTGTTTCGACATACACTTGTGGATTAGCTTCACTTCAAATGCGGCAGTTTTGTTTGTTGACGTAGCCATTCAACCAGAAGTGCGCTTCATCGCTAAACAAAATTCGCTTATGAAAATCGACCATTATTTTCGAAATAAAATTGCACAATTTGAACGCGGTGTTCAGGCGTGAGTCTATTCATGATGAATTGCCAAACCAAACTGAGAATAAATCACTTGACAGCTGTTAAATCGGTCGCCATCTTGGAAAGTAATGCCAACTTAAACTTCTATACCTGGAAAAAAACGCTCTGAACAAGCAAAATATTATTCTAATAGAAGCATTTTTCACAAAAAAAGAACATTTTGAAAAAAGGTTATTCTAAGTTAATTTTTTGCCGAAGTATTGTATTTAAATAATATTTTTGTCAAAATGTCCTTAAAACAATTGTATACATGGGAAACAACAAGGGGTCCAAGACGTTGGTCTATCTTCTATTTTATTTTAACATTAAACAAAAAATTAATTAAAAAAGGTAGAAAAGTTTTTACAGATAAGTTTGACGATGATATTCATGTACCTCTCGCGTTCTCCTTCGCTGCTTCTCTTCTCTTTCTCTGCTCTAATGTCTTTTGTTTCAACTAGTTCAAAAGACACTAAGAATATCCACAACGGCCATTCTGACCGTACGCTGTCCGCAGTATGGAGACCAGGAGAATCTGAAACATACAAAAAAAAACGGAACAGCAAAATATACGACAAATATATAGAGATTAAACATATCAAAATTTTGTTGAACTAGACAGTTTCTCCATCATGTGAAGCGCACCTCTTCGACATCCGGAAGGTTCCACAGGAAAACATTTTTTACAGGCATGAAAATATCTTTAGTTGAACGCATTATTTTCTGAGTTCTGGACGTCTGTTCAAAACGTTTCTCTTTTTCCTTCGTTTCCACTGCCAGGGCTGGAAGATTTCGGAGCAACACAAACCGATGATGTTTACTCTTCATAGGTAAAGGGTTTGAAATAATTAAACGGAACTCGTTTTGGCACCATTGGCTTTCTTACACAATACTATATCAGAACATTTTCTCTTACAATACTCAATTTTAACTTAGCAATCTTAATTTTATTACATTTATAATCCTTAATTAGAGAACTCGAATCATTTCTAGTATTAAAGTTTTCAACATATGGCAAATAAAGAGTTTTCTATCACATTTAAACAGAAACATTTGGAAAAGAAACACCACAATCTGCACTCAAAGAGGATCCATTTCACTCAATAAAACATCGCTCTTTGCGTGGCCTAGTTTCTCTATTTCAGAATATACACTGGGATGTATAATAAATTCTTCGGTCAAGGTCGGTGATATCGCCGTTCGCACACGTAGTCTGGATTAAGAGAAATATTTATGGGTTTAACTTCTACCATACGCTGTTCGCCAAAACATGAACTTAATGTTATGATCTCTTCGGAAGGTGTTTGCACTCTAATTAGTGAAATTTAAAACTGGGATCTTCAATCAATGCTGTTAATTTTCCATGTTTACGTATTGAAGATTTGCGCATTCACCGCTATTTTGTTTTTCGCTCTCTCTTTTCAAAGTATTCACATTTATTCTATTATGGATGTGATCAAGATTCTTTAGGTTTAAAACGCTTCTCACAGTCTCTTGCGCAATGAGATGAATCACCGCATATAAAGCAATTTTTTTCTTTCATGATATTGGGGATAGTTCTCTTTAATCTTTGTTTTAAAGTTTTGTTATCTATTTTTAAAGGGGTCTTGGGTATATCCATAAGTAATGGGAATTTCTTTATGTGATCCGCTTCTAATGAAAAATATAAATATCACACTCTTTAGCTAAATCAATAGGCCTAAACCAATCTTCTGCTTCTCGAATGCCAATATGAGTTGCAGTTTTATTTAAAGTTTCAAATAATTTATCAGAAATTATAAGATCACAGAGATTCAAAGGAATTAACTTTTCTTAACGAACAATTTATTGGAAGTTTGCCGTCAATCTTGCATAGTCTCGCCTGATGATTTTACAGCATTTTTAAAATGAGTTTAAACACTTTCTCTGAGTACATAGATTTTAGTTTTTCATGTCATTTAATTCCTCTTCTTTAATATACAGTAAGACGTTAGAGCTCTTTCGCCCAGAAGATTTATTAAAATTTCAGATTTATATTCGTCATTTTACTTGGTTAAAAATGCGCGTTCTAATGATTGGAAGAACAGATTAAAATTTTCAGATCTGGTGGGAACAGGAAGAAAAGTTTTTATACTTTTTATCATATTTTCTATGTTAGTTTCGAACTGTTTTCTTCGACTTTAGCTGCAATTTAAACTTAATGCTTTATTTTTAGCTAATTGAAGTATTTCTTTTCTAATTTTGCTAACTGAAGTTTCGCGAGCTCAATTTTTTGTTCTGAAGTTACCTCTCTTTCGTTTTTGCGATACTCTCTCATCTATACAGTTTGAATTAAAGTTTTAACGAAATCTGGAACTTTCAAATGTACTACTGTTCTCAATTTTAAAACTATAGTGTCAGTACTTTCGACAATACCGTCTAGCTCCTAACTCTTATGAGATCCTTTTAAGAGCGTTTTTATACATTTTAAAATGGAAAGATCCTACCTTTTTTTTCTGGCTCCCTTGTTGCTCGCACGTACGATGTATCCAATAAAAACGTTGATTCCACTGACCCTTCGCAGGTGTGGTAATATAGTTGAAATTGTAGTTCCGGCCTCTTTATTCACACTGAATTAGTTCCAACCTCTACACAGGCGGGATTTTCGTCGATGGGTTTTCCAACCTCTACACAGGCGGAATAAAGTTGAAAAAATTCAACCTCTCTACAGGGTTGAACGAAGTTTCGAAAAATGGCGGCGCGTCTCCTTCACGGACGCTGTTGTTCATTGTCCAGACTTTGGTTCAAAATCGAAATTTTAACTATCGCGGCCGAGCCCCCATAATTTGTGGGAGACAACAAGGGGTCCAAGACGTTGGTCTATTCTATTTTATTTTAACATTAAACAAAAATTAATTAAAAAAGGTAGAAAAGTTTTTACAGATAAGTTTGACGATGATATTCAGAAGGTAACGCCTGCTCGCGCACCTCTCGCGTTCTCCTTCGCTGCTTCTCTCTCTTTCTCTGCTCGTCCCAAAAGTTTTTGTTTCACTTTCACTAGTTCAAAAGTTTCCACAGTTTCGGTTCTCATTAGCTGCGCCTGCGCGCGAAGACTGTGTTTTGCTTTTGGCTGCATGCCACATACATGTATTCTAATCTAAGTGACACTAAATATCATGAAAATTATCCATTTATGCGCTTTTGAAAATCACGATTCCGAACGTAGTCGGATACCTTAATAGGAATTACAATAAGTAACTCTTCAGCAAATATTTTTATTCTGGTTGACGATCAAGATTCAAAAAACGTATGAAATTATTAATATTGTTTTGTCAATGTCCTTATCTATATAATTGCAAATTCCACTTAATTAGAACATATTCTGAGAAAACAGACAAAGAATTAACTGCTGAAATTATTTATTCAACTTATCAAAACGCAATAAATTATAATCATAGAAAATACACACCTCTTAAATCAAAATGTATTAAAAGAAATCAGTATTCAATTCTGGAAAAAATATTGGAAAATCTAAAACATATCGAGAGATAACTTTATAAAACAAAATCAAAAACCAACAACAAGCGATGCATAGCTGATTTTCTATAAATAAAACACTGATGGATCAATTTGCTTCCAGAGGCAACGAAAATTAGAACTGTTTTTATGGAACGAACTAACTTACTGTATTTTATGCTGTCTGTTATTTTTCTTCAACCCTATCAAGAAAAAAAATTCCCATTGAAGGCTCAAATTTACAAACTTTGTTACTGTTTTTCTCAAAATAAATAAGTGTATAATAAGTTATCTGACCCTGAATGCACTTGAGATGTTGATATCTAAGGTCGGTTTCACACGAAGCAACTTTGTGCCAATCAACTCGTTTTCTATCACCATTCCTCTAATGTGAAGAGGGGACAGAGAATTCCTTTCATACGCAGACACAAAGTTGACTGAAAAGGGAGTGCCAGACTCATCGGCACAATGATTGAGTTCGAAGAGGCAATAAAAACTTTCCTTTTTCAATACACAAGTAGCCTCATGTGAAGAGCGTAGCTTCCATAATACCCTTTTAGTTGATATAACTAGTGGGAAGGAAAACTTGGATTTTTAGAGTTTGAGGGATTGGCACAGCATGGTTTAAAAGTTGACCACGTATGAAAGAATCCAGGCGATTTCTATATAAAACTAGCTCCTATTGTCTGCTCCTGTTATGTGCGGCACGAGTTAACTCGTGTGAAAGGGCCCTATATCGTACATTTCAAAAGAAGGATGTTCAGAACTTTCGGGATCTAAGGCTACTAAGAACAATAACGAAATTCGAATAATTTTATTTTCATTATGAACTATTTTTGCAAAGTGTTTTTGTGTTAACATTAGATCTTGAACAGATCTAGATCAACTAATCTTCAGAAAAGGGTGTTAAGAATAGAGTTGATTGCTTTTTGATTTCAGATTTTTCTTTTTGTCTCGGGGTGAGAGGGAGAGGAAAGATAATTATAATCTACACTTGTTTTAATTATACTTGTAAAGTGTATGTTTATTATTCAATGTAATACTCACAAGAGGAAATATTTAATACTATTATATAATGAACTAAAATTAAATAAAGGGTTAATATGGTCGGCAATTTTTTTTTAACTTTTAAAATGTCTACAAAAAAAACCATAAATATTAACTGAAAAAAGTATGCTTAAATAAAACTGTTGTCGAATTTTTTAAAAAATTGCCAAATTCAGCGTGTTTTGTTTTAACCCTACCAGGGGCGGCTCTAGGGCTGGACAATCTGGACCCCTGCCCGAGAAGGCAAATTTTAAGGGCAGCATTTAGATCGAATTTGAAAAATATATATTTTTTTGTTGTAAGGAATTTGGTATATTTTCTGAAATATTATTGGGTGTGGATTTGGTATTGCATTTAACGCATCTTTTTTTTTTATTTTATACTCCGTATATTTAATGACAATTTTCTTTTGTATTTAAACTTGAAGAGTTTGAAGTGGGAGTATATGTTAAAGATGAAATTTAAAATGTTTACACATCTTTCACTTGTAAATTTCTCCCCATCTCGGAGTGAGGTCACAACGGACATTCCTTTCACCCTTACGATGTCCGGTTTCAGCTATCCAAAAGAGGACAAGGGTAATAAGAGGTTCTGATAGATAGAGAGCTCCAGGAGATGTTTTATTTTAGTCCTGAGTGTAGTTACTATAAGTTAAAACAAACGCTTGTGATCCTCACCATCAGTAAACTATTTTTGGAAGAAATTGGCCTGCTGAAGTTGACGATTTCTTCTCTTACATTTCACTCGTTTGGTATAATAACAAGTAATTATGTCCTTAATTTGAATTGTCTTGAATCTTTTAAGACTTAAAATAATATATGTGTATATACAGTGGCGCACACAAGGGGGGGGGCCTGAGAGTCCGGACCCCCCAAAGCCCTTGATTATAATTCTAAGTATATAGTACGTAAAATTTAATTAAGTATTTGTTATTAATGATTAGTTTTATTAAATAATACTAATTATTTATTCAATAGTTAGTTTTTTACTATGTTTTGTTCCCGAAAATCGACAAAATCAAAAGGAGCATGGTACAAGAATGGTGAACTTTCGACCCCGGACCCCCTCCCCTCTTGAAAAATTCCTGTGTACGCTACTGTGTATATATAGAGAGAAAGAGGCGGCATTTTTCATTTTTGTCCGTGGTGGCAAAACTGTTAGAGCCGGCCATGACCCTACTAACGTAGATGTTTAAAACAATAAGAAAATTGCGATAATCTCAACTATTTAAGAGAAAATGATTTTTAGCGGCAATTTTTAAAAATCAGACTCTTCATTTTAGATTGGCGAGGTTTTGTCCGTGGTGGCAAAGAGAAAGAAATGCTTAGGTTAATTAAAAGTTGAGTTATACCGGGAAATAAACCTTTCTCATTCTTGGATGTTACCCTGGGCGCGGAAATGCGGTAAAGACGCGACGTGTTGAACAAGATGGTTTAAAACAATAAGAAAATTAAAATTGCGATAACTCAACCTATTTAAGAGAAAATGATTTTTATATATATATATATTTTATAGCATTATATATATATATATATATATATATATATATATATATTGCATCTTAAACCTGTGAATCCATTTGATAGTGATATTTTTTCCGCTCTAAAAATTAAGAAACGTGTTTGGAACTTAAGAAGGACTCTCCTCAATCCAGTACGGATCCAAAATTATAAAGCCTACCATCAATAATCCCCGCATGCAATTTTAATGCAATTTTAATTAAACTAGACAAACAAGCATCAAAATCAAAAATGAACTGTAATCCAAAGCCATTAGTAACGAACCTAAATGTTATTTTCCATTTTGCGTGGGAATTTAAAAGAACACCGCACAATATTTCAACGAAACCCTTTACTCATTTTTTTTCGTTTTGGACTCTTTTTCATCGAAACTCTTGTATTTGCAGAGCGCAGTTGCTCCCAATTAACACTATTCCTTTCATGACGCAAGAGGAACACAATTGACCTCTTCCCATCCTAGTTTTCTCTTGACCGAAGGGATGAGCCATCAGTCATCGTGACAGTTAGCACAAAAGAATGTGAGGTCCATTTCACAAATTACTCGAAACCATTAAAGCGCGTCGTGATGGTTTTAATTGGGCACAAATGTAGCGTGAAAACGCAGTGTCATTTAAACGAAAATCGGAGGGGCATTAGACACACATGGTCATCATCCAGTTTTTTTTAAGAATTTTTGAGTGGAAATCATGTTAAGGAGAGTCTGAACCTGTCCTTTTCTTTTTCTTTTAAGAAATGTAAACGAAATTTTCTTTATTTGCTTAAGGTAGCCGACAATGTTCGGAACCGTGATTTTGCAAAAGCGTCTAAATGAAGGGGGTTTTCTTGTGTGTGCGATATTTACTGTCATTTGAATTATGTCTGTAAGCGTCATATTATGCAATGTGAAGCATGAGGAGTTTTGCAAATAAATCAGTTAAAAAAACTCTATGGAAAAGTTTTAGCTATATATAGCTAAAACATTATTATTACGGAAACATTTTCCGTAAAAGAATGCTTTGAAAGTATATATTTGTTCTTTTTTGCCGAAAAAAATTGCATTATCTTAATGTATTGTAATAATGTTTTTAAAACAATTTTATATGTATATTCTAATTAAAGTGACACTAAATATGAAAAAAATATTAATTTAAAGTATCCGAACACGCGTTGAAAATGACCTAAATTCGATCAAGACAGAAATTTTTGTTTTTTATGTTATTGAATAGAGATATCTTTCGGCGTTACAAAACATACTTTGTGATGTACCAACTTTGTTTTGTTTCTACATTTTCTAGACGTCAAGTTACAATAAATTTTATAAAGTTAGAAATTACGGAAGTGGGTCTTTGATCTAAAAGAAGCAGGCATTTAAATTGCTCATAATCTATCATGGCGAATCTGATAACTCAAAATGCTACAAATTTATTTCTATAAAACTTTTTGAACCTGATATTTACATTATTTTCTAGAGAATGTACTAAAATATTTCTTACTGTATGAATACTTTTTGAATTATGGCTTGTTATTTAAATAATGGTCTCATAAAGAATGTCACATTTCTTATAACGTTTACTCAATCAACTCTAAAATCTTTAAATTTTAATAAATCATTAAAATTTTAGTACGTTTTCTAGATAAATGCATCTAATTTATTTTAGCAATACTTTTACTAATATAAGTTTATTACTTTTTTCTCTAATTGATTTGAAATTTTTCAAAAGTATTGTTTAAGTTTCATTTATAATTGTGATTTTTGTAATATTTAGATAACTTATTTTAAAAATTGTTAGTTAAATATTAGTATTGATTGCTAATGAGTCCTAAAAAAGCATTTATAATGTTTAAATGTGCTAATTTGTTAAAAAGTACTCTGAACGTGTTCGGATACCTGCATTTTCTCAAAATTACGGTTCTGAACCCAATCTGAACCTTTAGATCAGTGATTCCCAAAGTGGTCTATATAGACCCCCAGGGTCTATGATGACCTTCAAGGGGTCCACACCAGCAAAAAAATAGTTTGGGGGTCCATGGGGGTCTATGACAGTAGCTCTCATTAAACTAGATCGTGACTTTATTCTTTGAAAAAATTTGATCTATTGGAAACTAGATTCTACCAAATTAACTGATTTATTTACTAAATTTTGTGAAATTAATTTGTGGTTATTAGGTGACAGCATGAATTTTACTAAGACAAGGATCATTTCAGTATTTCTTTCCAGAATAAATCTAAAGAAGTATAATAAAAATCATTGCAAATTTTCTCTGTTTATCACAGACAATCTGTCTGTACATTTTAACCAATGTTCAACATTTAAATGTCCTTTACTCAGACTTTTAATCTAGGTTTAAGATTGCTTTTTTTATAGTAATACCACAGTAGACAGTGAATGACAGCAATTTTGGCTTTAAAAAGACTACCTGTTATTTGCCATTAATATTGTGAGAACGTTTTTAATTGCTTTTCCAAAAGAGAGGGAGTTTCATTGAGTTTTCCAATCCCAAGAACGAAAAAAAAAAAGAAAGGAGAAGAAAAGGGAAAAAAACTGGACACTTACTAACAAAAGGAGATTTAGGGTTAAACCTGAATAGATTGATATATTAAATTTTAAAAATTTGTCATTGAAGCGCCAGATGCATCCCTTTCCTTAACAGCATTTGTTTGTTATTCAGTTATTTTATGTATTAATTTATTTTTAATTTGATTCATTAACATGTGTTTCTTAAATTTTAAACGTTAAACTTCCCTACAGTTAGAAATTTAGTTTTTTTAAAAAGTAAGTAGAAGTACCAGCTGTCAAAAAAAGATTTAAGTTGATAAATTTGCAAAAATTCAATATTAGGTAAGCAGGCGACTACCTGAAACCAAAAAACACGGCAAGGGGTCTATGAGACAAAAAAGTTTAGGAACCTCTGCCTTAGATATTTCGCATGAAATGTAGAAACCTATTTTTTTGGAAATGCGTTTAAGGTAAGTAATTTGAAGACTGTACATTTTTAAATGATTTTATAAACCTTTCTTTTTCAAAGATTAATCAAACGTAAACGATTGGACCTCCATTTCATTTTGTCTTTCTACTTTTATTTATCTAATAGTGCTTTTGTAAGGGACATTAAATTATTAATAATGTATGAAGACATCAATACATCGAGTAAAATACACCTTGAAATTACATACTATTTTCAAATTTACATTTTATGATTTCACGAGGATTTAAAACTAAAAAATATTCAAACCACAGGATAATTCATAAAGAAGTATACAGTTGTAATGCACTATTAATAAAGAACAATGTATATGTCACCTGTAACAGAATTGTAGGGAACTACACTTACGGAAAAAAAATCCCTACAACAAGAAAGACGTGTGTTAGATCAGGGTGACCGACCCAAATTACCTTGCGGGCCACTTCGGAAAAATATTATAACCCAAATCTAATATAAAAAAATATATAAAAATATATACATTTATATTAGATTTGGATCCATTACAAACATTTGTTAGAATGAAAATTTAAAACAGAATGAATTATTAATGTTACTTTCGCATTATTTTTCGTGTATTCAAACATAAATAATATTTTTACTTATTATTTTTTTAAGTAATAAAGTAATTGTGTGACAAATCTATTCACGATCCTTCCACTAATCCTCTTGGGAAATCTTTGAGCTATCAATTCGCGTTATTTACAACCATCCCTTCGGAAGAAGAAAATCGGGATATTCAAATTTAATCTACTATAAATAGTTGAAGTTTTCTAGTTAGAATAGAGAGTAGGAGAGGAGATAAACTAGAAATCAAGTGAGATTGTTACTGGCAGGTATCATTATTGAATTATTGTGAATAAATAAATATTAGTAGAAAGCTTTAAAGTGACGATTGATCACTGAGATTAAGTTAATATTAGATTAAATCGGATGAAGATTAGATCCTATATAAAGTAAGGATTGAGTTTGATAGTCTCCTAATCTTTAGCGTATTTCGTCGTTGCTCCACTTTCGTGGTTAACACCGAGACATTCTCTTGCTGTTATTAATTGAATTTGTGTCATTGTATTGTGTGATCAATTAATAGATTGATTGGATCATGGCGAGTGTTTTTTCCTACTTCCTACATATGTAGGTGCCCAAGAAAGAGGTGAAAACCTCTCTCACAATGATTAAATAATGTTTAATTTATTTACGAGTGAGATATACGTTTCTCAACTTTTTCACTTAGTTTTTGCAAGTCGATTTCAATGCAAGTGAAAACAGAAAAAGCTTGATAAAATAGAAACAGTTATGGGATTTATTTGTTACAAAACCCTACACTGAAAACAAAAATATTGCACAAAATAATTGTACTTTGCAAAGTTGTAATGAATCTCGCGGGCTGCAAGACTATTCAAAGTGGACCGCGGATTGGCCACCCCTGGTCTAAACAGAAGGAAGGAAGGATGATTAATAAACTTATTTATCTCTTTCTACATTTATTCAGCTCTTTGATGTGATACTTCTCATACTCATAAATTGTTTGTTAATATGGTATCTAAATAACTATCTTAATTAGGCAGCAATTTTTTCATTTATTTTTCTTTATATTTTTGTGGTAAATCATTGAATAAAACATTTAACTTGTAACTTAAGGTATCTGACTACGTTCGGAACCGTGATTTAAAAAAAGCACATAAATGGATAATTTTCATATTTAGTGTCGCTTAGATTAGAATACATGTATAAAATTGTTTTAAAGACATTTTGACAAAAAATTATTTACATACAATACTTCGGCAAAAAATTAACTTAAAATAACATTTTTTCAAAATGTTCTCCTTTTGTGAAATAGGCTTCTATCATAATATTTTTGCCTGTATATCGCTGAGACCTCTGTACAGAGACTCAACTATGATTTTTGAAAAATTCCCGTTATTTTCAGAGTTACAACCCATTAAAATAATTATCGGCGTTTTTTTTCTTAAAATTTCTCCCCTCTGTTATCGTAAGACATGGATAAACCCACTTCTAAGTAAAAAATTCTAGTTAAGCTTCTGTACAAAGGTCTGAGCTATATACAGGCAAAATATTATTATAATAGAAGCATTTTTCAAAAAATGGAAATATTTTGAAAATAGGTCATTCTATGTTCATTTTTTGTCAAAATATTGTACTTAAATAATTTTTTATTGTAATACTATTCTTAAAACAGTTTTATATACATTTTCTAATCTAAGTTACACTAAATATCATAAATATTATCCATTTATATGCTTTTGCAAAATCACCGTTCCGAACGTAGTCGGATACCTTAAGCATTTTAATCTTACATATACATATCTTATTCTGAGCAAATTCCTTTTTCTTGTTTGTAGATGATTTTCACACTCAACACCTACATTGTTGCAAACCAAAAAAAAAACTCGTATTTCTCTCCCAGCATCAAAACAGCAGTAATTAAACTCCAATTTCTCTTCTGCCATCATATTTCTTCTCGAAAGAACGGCGTACCACTGCGCAATGCACTTTAATTCACTGAATCGGCTTCCACAAATCAAAAACGGTAGGTTTGCTTTTCCCTCTTGTGTTTTATATCCTCAATTGTCTCACAACATAAACCTATCAGCCAAACGATTCCATCAAGGTGCCGTGGTACAGATTCCCATGGAGATCACGTCACATGGCCACGATAGGGCTACATGTTCTTAAAACAATAACGAAAAAAAAGAACGAGAATTTATCCTCTTCCGCACCTTGGCAACGATATACCATCTCTGTCATAAGAAGCCTGAATGTGTTCTAGTCTTGATAAAAATGGAATCAAGCCGTCTTGCGTCAGTAGGCGATTTGTTCTACGGGGTGTTCAATGTGATTTATGGGTGGCGATGCTATCTACCTAGCAGAGGATGTCGCACTGTGGTTTTTTTATTTCAACTTTTAGTTTTTCTTTTATATATATTGTGAAGCAGGTCGAAACTTTGAAGGTAAAGTCTTGATTTGTTTTATTGTCGGGAATCTCTTCAAGGCACCCGTAAACATTGACTGTGATGAGGGAATTGTCAACAACTGTTTAGTAGGCCTTGGATGCACTTCGGGTAGTAAATACATCATAAAACAAGACAATGGTGTGTCAGAACTATCAAAGATAGTGGGAATTCCCATTAAGATTATTAATTAGGATAGCAGCTACTTTTCTGAAAGAAAATGGTAGTTTCTCGTGATTAAATATCCTTAACACGACGCAGAAACCTTTTTATTTGCACACAATATACAGGGTCCGGGCTTAAATTATCCAAAAGTTATGGGTTATTTTTGCGGAACTACCCATCAGAATGTAAAAAACTGTTCATCCGTGGATTGAAAACCCTCCGAGATTTTTGGGGTCTAGTCCGATCGGCAGCACGTGTGCACATTATTCGGCAAATCGCAGATGATAAACTTTTTACTCTGACTTCATTAGTAAAGATGCGGAAGCCACAGCAAAAGGTGCAGTGCGAACTTTAGTTAACGGAATTTGATTCATTAATGTGTGTACAGTGACGGGTTATGACACAGTGGGCCAGCACAAAAAAAACTGCTTACTGACAAAAAAAATTATTTTGCATTTCCTAATTCAGGATAGAACAAATATTAATTCTCAACAATAAAAATTGTATTTTCACGGAAATTCAAAAAAAAAGTTAATCAATTGACACTAATAATAATTACCTGTAGAACTAAACATATTAAGACGAACCAAACACCGTTACTCAGTAATTATTCTAATTTTTACTTTTTCTTCCGCATATTTAACCTGGCAACTAAAGCGCTTGCTTATTCGAATTTTAATTATCTTTTCAAAAAGCAAATTTAAAGAAAAAAACAGCAGCAAATGGAAAAAAAAATTTGAAATGGCTTTCAAACCTTTTTTCGCATACAAAGATAAGTTACTACGTGACTTAAGATGATATGAGATACACAACTTGTTTTGTGTTGTTTTTTGATATTTACTTATCACAGATTTCTAAACACACATTACATATGCATTACATTTCCTTTTCATTTCGTGTTTTATACACAGATAGTCCTTTAGAAAGAGATTTCCCACACCTTACGAGTTCATTTCCAACACTTTCTGTTTTTTCCTCCCCATTCAGCCAAATCAACAAACCAGGTTTTGCATACACATTGAGTGTTTTCTTTCAAAATAATTAAATTCACACCGAACCGCCAAGGATACTGCCTCTCCAGACAAAAAGTCACCCACTTGGCGATCTGTCACATTCCCCAACGTGATCTTTTGATGATACACATTTCACAATCACCTCTCAACGTGGTCCACAAACTCATTTGGCTGGCCTCAGCGGGAAGGCGGTCGCCAAGAGCCTTTCAATGATCTGTCAAAACCAAAACAACACGCTGTGAGAAACAAACTTAAAGGTCACAGCTCTCTTTATATGCCTAAATAAGGATCGTGGTTTGTGAATTTATTTCTAGATCCCGATTACCAGTATTCACAAACCGCCCGCACCTACAGTTTTAATGTTCTTCTTGGCGATTTTTATTTTTTTTTTCCCATTCAGGCTTTTCTTCCTGGAAGCGTGCTTTTGGCGCCAGATGTCTGCATACTCCCATGTTATATAGCACCTGATAGCATCTGGATTGTCGTAACAGAAAAAGACGTTGTCAAACAGGCATATTGCGAAAGATGACAATATTAAAAACCCTAGAAAGAAAAAACTTAATTGTAATATATTATTTTTGGAGTGCTGAAGTGTTATAGGTTAAGGTTTACCTGCCATGTTCATATAAAAGAAGAGAATTGTAAATTTAATAGTCACACGTATACATTTGTTAATGAACAAAGAAAAAGTTTAGTTTCGAAGAATTAAGATAAAAAGCTTTTTTTTAAATTTTATTTTAATTCAGAATTATATATATATTAAGGTGACTGACTACTTTCGTAACAGTGATTTTAAAAAAAGCATATAAATGAATAACTTTTTTTGATATTTAGAGTCACCTGAAATAGAACAAAAATATAAAATTGCTGTAAGAATAATATTACAAGAAAAAATTATTTAAATCAGTATTTCTCAAACTATGGGGCGTGATAATTCTACAAGGGGGGCGCAAGCATATTATAAAGCCGAAAACAAAAGATTATTTTTAGAAACGTAAACAAACAAAACACATTCTGACATAATGAAAAATAAAATTAACATTTACACATATAATACACTTACAAATGAATCAGTACTGCACACACAATGTATTTTATAATTAATTTAACTGTACTAAATTAAGAAGAAGTGTAATAATTAACAGTGACCCCATAGACTTGTAATATATAAAATTATATACAAAAATTTACACTTATCTTGATAATTTAGACGGTTTATAAATAATTCCTTAAGGTATCCGATTTCTTCGGAACCGTGATTTTCAAAAGCGCATAAATGGATAATTTTCATGATATTTAGTGTCACTTAGATTAGAATACATGTATACAATTGTTTTAAGGACATTTCAACAAAAAAAATTATTTAAGTACACTATTTTGGCAAAAAATTAGAATAATTTTTTTTTCAAAATGTTCTTCTTTTGTGAAAAACGCTTCTATTAGAATAATATTTTGCCTGTATATAGCTCAGACCTCGGTACAGAGGCTTAACTAGAATTTTTGAAATATATAACTTAGAAGTGGGTTTATTCATATATTTTACCACAACAGAGGGGAGCAATTTTAAGAAAAAAACGCGAATAATTATTTCAATTGATGGTAACTCTGAAAATAATGTGAATTTTTCAAAAATTCTAGTTGAGCCTCTGTAGAGAGGTCTGAGCTATATACAGGCAAAATATTATTATAATGGAACCAATTTTCACAAAAAGAGAACATTTGGAAAAAAGATTATTCTAAGTTAATTTTTTGCCAAAATATTATATTTAAATAATTTTTATGTCAAAATTTCCTTAAAACAATTTTATACATGTATTATATTCTAAGTGACACTAAATATCATGAAAATTATCCATTTATGCGCTTTTTAAAATCACGGTTCCGAACGTAGTCGGATACCTTAACTGCAGATTAAAAGTTACGCGATTCTTTCCCCAATGCTTCCGTTTTTTGCGTAGGTACTCATATGTGATGAATTGGGCGGGGGAAGGAATAAATAAGGAAATCCTCTATTATAAATAAATCATTTGCAAAAACACTGTCAAGATCCTTTTATTGTATTCCAAAGCCTTCGGAATAATTTTATGGATAGCATTGCACAGAGAAGATCGCACCTCGGAAAAACGTATATATACGTCCAGGGGGGCATTTAACGCACCGATTGAGCGAGACATGTATATACGCCGATGGCACTTAAGAGGTTAAAGTCGTATTGCAGCTTTAGCGTCTAGGTATAGTATTATTGAATTCAATGCATTGTTATTTGTATGGAGTGAAGTTATGTATGATCGCAATGAAAATTATGATCGATATTGGGTCGCAAATATTGAAAGTTTATATTCAAGCACTGATTTAAATGCAACTTTTTTTGGCAGAAAATAGGAAAAAAATGACATCAAAACATTCTCTTTTTTTGAAATTTGCTTTTATAATAATATTTTGCCATTATATTATATATAGCTAAGATTTCTGTACATAGCCTGAACTAGTATTTTTTAAAAATTCACATTAATTTCAAAGTTACTATCAAGTAAACTAATATTCGATGTATTTTTCAGTAATTTTTCTTTACTCTGATGTATTAAAATACAAATAAATCCATTTCTAAATTATGTACTTCACAAATCCTAGTTCAGGATCTGCAAAAAAATCTTAGATATGTATGGACAAAATATTATAATAGAAGCTGTTTTTTAAAAAAAAGTAGAATTCTCTCTCTCTCTCTTTAAAGTTTTGTCGCTCTTTCTTCATTTTTAGCCAAAAAAATATTGAATTTTAATAATTTTTTGTTGTAATATAACAATTTTATACACTGGTGTGCAAAACCTAAGCAACAGGTGGGTATATTGCCATAACTTCACAAAAAATCATCTGAGAGACATGAAATTCAGAAATGAGAGAGAGTATTATGTACGTAAAATATGACGAAAGCATCGGCGCTGAAAAAGGAATACAATGCATACGGTATGGAATCAAACAAAAACAAGCTTTATTGAACGCATAGTATCGTGACTCATGATGGTCTATCCAACAGGAAGAACAACAAGCAGATGTTCCTTAATATGGTATATGCCCTCCCCTCACTGCAATGGTTGCTCCTCACCGTCTCCGCATACTCAGAACCAGCTGGTGCAACATTTCTTGCGGTAGGAGTGCCCATTCTTCAATCAGCATCTGTTTGAGTTGTTGGGTGTTCTCCGGATGATGTAAGCGTGCTGCAATACATCTCCCCAAAGCATCCCACGCATGTTCGATGGGATTTAAATCTGAGGAGTACGCTGGCCAATCCATTCGAGTGATATTTTCACTTTCCAGCAGCTCCTCAACAGCAAGAGTCCGATGTGACCGTGCATTGTCATCCATAAAAATGAAGTCTGGGCCAATGGCACCTCGGAACAGACGCACATGGGGAAGAAGTACCTCCTCACAATAGCGACCCCCGATTACAGACCTTCTATCTAAAATGTGAAGCTCAGTTCGCCCGTTCAGCATAATGCTTCCCCAGACAAGAACTCCAGGACCACCGTAATGGTGTCTTTCCTTGATGTTACTGGTATAAAACCGTGTCCCGATCTCTCTCCAAATCAAAACGCGTTGAAAATCGCTTCTGGTACTGAACCGACTCTCATCCGTAAAGAGGACACGACTCCATTGATCAGTTGTCTAGTTTTTGTGTTCTCTGCACCACTATAAACGGTGGCGTCGGTGGCCAACTTTCAACGGGAGGCAACGTTCAGGACAGCGTGTGAATAGGCCCCCTTTGTGAAGGCGTCTGGCCTCAGTAAACCACGACACTTGTCGCCCCATTGCTGTAGAGAGTTGCTGAGCAATGGCGCTTGCTGACTGCTGTCGGCCTCTTTTCACCAGTAGGATGATACAGCTGTCATCCCCTGCAGTTGTCGTCCTCGGGCGGCCACCACCAACCTTATTAACAGCTGTACCTGTGGTTTGGAACGCTTCCCAAGCGCGTGAAACGACACTTTTGTGGATTTCGAGCTCTGCAGCTACACTGGTGACAGTACGCCCCTCCTCCAGCTTTCCGATCATTCTTCCACGTGTGAAGTCGTTCATATATACCCATATTTCAAGAACTGACACACTGGCACTTGCAGCGAATATGTTGAATTGCGTCTCTATCCTTCATTTTATTCTGCTGTTGAACAGCGCGCGCCGACATCACGCGTTATGCGTACGCTCACGTCGCTTCTGGCGTTTCGTTCCTGATATTTGCATACGCATGACGTTTCTACTGACTTACGTGTTCACTGTACTGATCTCCAGGCCTCCTTTTCTGAAATTTCATGGCTATCTACTAAATTTTTACATTGTTGCTTAAGTTTTGCACACCAGTGTACGTATATTCCAATTCACTCTACACTAAAAAAGCAAGAAAAATTGCTAATTTATACGCTTTTTCAAATTAAAGGCACCGAATGTAGTAGGATACCTTAAATAATAATGGCTTAAAGAAAACTAAGCAGAAAATATAATAGTGGAATAGTAAAAAAAAAATACCCTTTCTCATGGGGAAATAGTTCAAATTAGACGAAGTTTAGAATTTAAAAGAGAGTAAGAAAAGTTTTCATCTGAAAATAAATTTTCCAAATATTGCTTAGAAACTTCTGTGATTCAAAAGAATAATTTTAAAAATATTTTTGACATTTTTTTAATATTTTGGTCGGTTTTAACACAAAGAAAAGTATATCAGTTTGGTTTTTAAGAACCATCTTAAGAAAAATAGAATACGAAAATAATTTTAACTTCGAGTACGTAAAATGCTATTGACTAATGTCTTAAGTTTAACGTAGTTTTCGTAAAAATTAAAACCATCATGTTTGCTTTGTTGTTTTCTTGCTAACAAGTTGTATTGATTCACCTGAATTTTTCCTGTATTGTGTGTACGTGAATATATATCGAAATATTTTTATATGAAACTAACTCCATATTCTTCTAGAATGCTGTATATTTATCAAGTAAAAATAAATTAGAAATCTGTTTTGATTTACGGTTACACTGTAGCCTTTAAATTGAATTTTTGACCTTTTTTGGCATAGGAATGGTAGCCTACTGGTTATGGCCAAGGACTCGTGGCCGGCGTGTCATGAGTTCGGGCCCTAGTGACACTGAAAGCCCACCATAAGAAGGAGCTGATGCATGTTAAATCTGTCGAGGCTCACAGTCAAACCGTTGGTGTGGTGTGGTAGTTAAAAGAGTAGGGTACTGTTTCTCATATGTCGTCTTCGTCATTTTGTGATGGATCTATTCGCGATCCTTCCACTAATTCTCTTGGGAAATCTTTGGGCTATCAATTCGCGTTATTCACAACCAACCCTTCGGAAGAAGAAAATAGGGATATTCAAATTAAATCTACTATAAATAGTCGAAGTTTTCTAGTTAGGATACAGAGTAGGAGAGGGGATAAACCCGAAATCAGGTGAGATTGTTACTGGCAGGTATCATATTTTAATTATTGTGATTAACGATTTATTAAGAGAAGGCTTTAAAGTGACGATTGTTCGCTGAGATTAAATTGATGTTAGATTAAATCGGATGATAGATTAGATTCTATATAAAGTAAGGATCGAGTTTGAAAGTCTCCTAATCTTTCGTGTATTATCGTCGTTGTTCCTATTTTAGCGGTTAGCATCGAGACATTCTCTTACTGTTATTAATTGAATTTGTGTCGTTTCTTTGTGTGATAAATAAACAGATTGATTGGATCATGGCGAGTGTTTCTTCCCTAACTTCCTCATATCTTGGTGCCCAAGAAAGAGCACAATTTGACCTGAAACTTTCGATCGTCTTGCCCACCCACCCCCCCTTTATTCATCAGCCTGGCATCGCAGACCCTCAATATTTGGAACACCCTTCTCTGGCTCCCAACATATGGCTGAGGGATTTAAGGGCTCCTAAGCAATCCCAAGAATGCCTTTGCTACTTATACAGACAATTTTAACACTTTCTTATTCCCTTAACAAAACAGTTCTTAATCTTTGCGCATGTGTCTTTACTATTTTTTTTTTTGAAAATATTACATTTTAGCAATGGGTTAAAAAAGTTGCAAACGATAAAAAAAAAACATAACTAATATTCTTGGTTAAGGGAACATGGTACAATTCAGGCAAAAAATTTTAATTTAAGGATTTTTAAAATATTTTTGGTTGCCTCCTATGTGTGTATACTATGTTAAACAGATTTTGCGCTCACAATTTCATAAAAAGCTAGCCATGTAATATTTTAAGGAAAAAAACTTAAAATTTGTGAAGTGATTTTAAAATGCTACACCTCCCCCCTACAAAAATTTACGTACATGCATAAAATTTGATTTTCAAGCACGTCAAACTATGTATAGTAAAAGTTGGTACGGGTTTTGCGTTAACGTGATTGGTATTCATACAATACTTCTTTTTATGAATGTTTATTGAAAATTCCTTAATAAATGCATAAACTTTGAGTTCAATTATTTTTAAAAAAATAAATATTGCTTTGATTCAAAAATGCATACCAACTTTTGTTACATGTACTATTAGCAATAGGTAAAAAAAAATGTCAAAGCATTAGGCGCAATAGAAAAAAGGCCTTAGTATTTTAAATGAAGACTAACTAGTTATATTATCTTTCTGAGATAAGTGAGTTTAAAGTTTTGATTTGCCATAGAGATGTGAATAAAAACGAACGTGAAAGCTACCATAATTCTGCGTTTTTTTAAGTTTAGAGCTTTCAAATTTTCTGAGGTTATAGAAAAGTATATAAAGAATAATTTAGGCTAAAAAAATTAAATTTGATTTTTTGACCGATTTTGGTCAATTGAATCGTACTGTGTCCTCTTAAAATACATGTTCTAATAGAGTTTTTTTTTCTTTTGAGGAAATTTAGTAACCCAGTCTAGGACGGGGCACATTTTCCATTTTTTCACGAGACGTTTCAGAGTCTGCAAAAGAAGGAAATCCTAACAGTTAATAAGAAACCTTCGTGGACCTTCTGGAAAAACGCTGGGGAACCCCGGGGGCCGGCAGCCTTCGTGTTGCTTTATAATACGGCGTTAACCCGAGAGCAGGCGCGCACTCTTTACTAACGTTAATGGTCATGCGGGGTAACTGAGTCACCCCAATCCTTTTTTTATAATTATTTTTATTTTGCACCATAAAAATCGTAATTCCGGGGAATAATTTAACTAAGAGAAAGTATACTTATCAACTTGTATGGACTTTTGCAACTTGCATTTGATAATTTGAGAAAAAAAAGTGTGAGGTCTTCACACGTGGGTGATACCTTGCTCCTAAGTTATCTTTGTGACCTAGCAGTGTGGGAGTGAATGAAGAACCAGGCGTTGCCATGATCTTAAAATATCTTTATTATAAACTTAACTTAAACACTAACAGTGATAATATTTATGTTATAGCTTAGCTGATCTGAGGGGAGAAAACACACAATACGTATTACCAAATAAGCGCGATCTTGTCCACTATATTTAACTTTCCCGTCTATTCCTAATCTCTGTTTATATCACAGTTACTAATATATACTAGAATTATCCTACTTTAATCTCTTGTTTAACCGCAATCCTCTTGGATCCTAAATATCCTTTATTTATCTCCTGTGAAATAGTATCCACCTTGACTTGATCACTCTATCACGGATAGCTTCACACTCAATGACGGCTTTCTTCACTTTCTTCAGTTCACGCGCTTAAACCCAGACTAACATAATCACTTCCCACTAGGTCATACGCTTTACGTTAAGCTTCTGCTATTTAAAAGGTTTCTAATTTGCGTATTCACGTTTCGCTTCTGGATTTGGTTGGAAAGAATTTGCCTTTTTCGGCCGCAAAAGACCCAAGAGGAGTTTTGAGTAGAAAACGCGATGAGCCCGTCACAAAATTTATATGAAACCGGAAACTATACGAATATTGAAAATCATCAGATGCGGGAAACGTGCTTCAAGAAAATGCTAAATGGATGCAAAATGGCTCAATTTTACTTTTATTGTGGAAAATAATCACTTATTTTTCACTGTACCATTGTACACCTTCGTTTTTTCGCTGCAAGGTCTCTGAAAAAACTGTTTCGGATATTTGATGCTCCAGACAATTAACGTTCGGATAAACGACGTACTACTGTAAACAGTTTTCCCAGAATTAACGATATAGAGAGCCTGGGGAGACTCTGTGCCCCAGGTCCTCTCTCCAGGTTTATTAAACACTCACTTGACCAATTTTTGCATACTATTCCATCGCGATAGATTTTTACAAAAATCTACCATATCTGAACGTGCAACATCTTTAAGAAATTAAGTAAAACTTAATAATATAATTAAATGCTTGAAAACTTTTAAAAAAATAGTTTTATATTTATGTGTTTCAAAATGGTGATATCTTTTATGCTTTCGCCAATGGCAGTGTTATATAAAATTTATTTTACTTCAAGGTGTATGAGCAAAAACTTCCAAGCTCCATCAAAAATCAACTTTCAAATTACGTAAAAGATTACGCCAAAAATACGTGATTTCCATTATAAAAAGAAATTTAAAAATTCAGTTATATAATAAGGAAAATAAATTTATATAATTTCGAAAAATGACTTAAAAAATATATCAGAAGAAAGTACTTTTCGTCTACGGGGTCAATCACAATACGAAATTCAAATAAATAGTGTTAGAAATTGTAATACATTACTTTTAGCGCCTAACTTTATATGTGTTAATTAAATTCATTTTAATAAAAATAATATAAAGACTTCTAAAGTAAAACCTCTTCGAAAAATATTTTTATTAAAAACAATTTCTAAAGCATTACTGTTCTTTGTAAGTTCGCTCAATTTTTCTTCACGTTTTTCCCGCCAAAAAGAACACAGAATTAATAGACCAGAATCTCTACTGATTATATTAACATCAACTACAATGCCATGAAATACGACAGCCATTTTTTCATTATCATGGAAAAGTCCTGCGTAAAAAAAAAAAAAAAAAAAAACAGAAGGAAACAAAAACGTTCCAAAAGAATGGATTGCCGTCTAAAAAAAAAATAGAATTCAGCTACTGTAAATCTTCCTCCTGCCATTCATCTTCGCATACGATAAGATATTTGATGCTCATCGAATGTTGCCATCTTCTCATACACAAAAAGTCAACACTGCCGTAGATCCTTTGTTTCAAAGCGACAGCAAGGAACAGAAGATATTTATTGCAGCATTTTGAATTCTCTGAAACTGAAAATGGTGCAATTATTCACCTTCTGGAATGCTGGTGCCTCTGATTTGTATGCCATACCAGAGTTGGCATTGTACTAGAGGTTTTTAATCTTCGATGGAATTTTCTTTCTAAAACTTTTCCAACCGCGTCCTTTGATACGTAATGAGGTCAAGCATCGAATATAGAGATGGCAAAAAAAGATTAGGAAAAGAACCATGACGTGTTGAGCGTTCAGCGAGTACGTGTTGGAAAGAAAGAGTTGGTGCTGAAAAATGAAAATGTCAGTACACATAATTTTTCACCTAAAAAATTGGTCTTTGTTTACAGTCAGAATCAGAAGAATTTCCGAGAGGCCCCCTGGGGGCTTTTGAATGCTTGTGCAACTAGAAACAAGGCTTATGTCCACAAGAATCAGTGAAGAACAAATTTCTTCGTTTCAAGGTGACTGATAGATCTGTTTTGCTACCAGAATTCCTCATCGGAAATCATTTTATCATGCCTAGTATCATTTCAAAAACCCAACCTTTAAAGCTGTCAACATCTGATGGTTTTCTTAGTTTACTTTCAAAGTCGATTCTAACATTTTCCGATCTTTTATCATGAGAAATTGTACCTGAAAGAGCAAGTATGAATCGTGAAAAAACTTTCAATGGGAGTTACCTGTAAAATACTGTTTTAACCTTAATTTATTTTTGTTTTTACAATAAATTTGTGCTAGTAGCTATTAGCTTTGATTATAAAACTCATATCAACGAGAATATGACAGTTGTGCTGATGTAGTATCGTAATATGAAAAAAAATACTTTTTATGAAATACTGCATACGTCTGGAAATACAGCCAACTCTTTTTTTTCACATGGTAGATACTTTCCTTAGAAAACCGTGCAAAAGAACGTGTAAAAAAAGACATATGGTTATTTTGGGGATATGTACCACAATTTTAAAAAATCGTGTAAAATAAATACATATTTTCCCGAAAAACCGTGCAAAATAAGGAATAATAAAATCCATCTTACAAATTTATAACACAAAAGCAATGCATTTTTATTACAAAAAAATTAAAATTTGTGTTCAATGAAAATTCTGTCTTTACAGATTTTACAGATAGATCTTAAGGTATCCGACTACGTTCCGAACCGTGATTTTCAAAAGCGCATAAATGGATAATTTTCATGATATTTAGTGTCACTCAGATTAGAATACATGCATAAAATTGTTTTAAGGACATTTTGACAAAAAAATTTTATCTAAATATAATATTTTGGCAAAAAATTAACTTAGAATAATCTTTTTTCCAAATGTTCTCCTTTTGTGAAAAATGCTTCTTTTAGAATAATATTTTGCCTGTATATAGCTCAGACCTCTGTTCAGAGGCTCAACTAGAATTTTTGAAATATATAACTTAGGAGTGGGTTTATTCCTATTTTACGACAACAGAGGGGAGCAATTTTAAGAAAAAAAACGCCAATAATTATTTCAATGGGTGGTAACTCTGAAAATAATGTGAATTTTTCAAAAATCCTACTTCAGACTCTCTGGAGAAGTCTTTACTTTATATAAGCGAAATATTTTATTATTTTAGAAGAATTTTTTATAAAAGGAGAACATTTTGAAAAAAGGTTATTCTAAGTTAATTTTTTGCCAAAATATTATATTTAAATAATTTTTTTGTCAAAATGTCCTTAAAACAATTTTATGCATGTATTCTCTAATCTGAGTGACACTAAATATCATGAAAATTATCCATTTATGCGCTTTTTTTAAAATCACGGTTCCGAACGTAGTCGGATACCTTAAATCAAATGGCATGCATTTTATTCTTGTTTCTGATTCTTTCTTCAAAAATTGGTTCTAATATATTCCGCTAATAGTAGAGTGGGTTGTGTGTATGTGTGTGTGCGTGCGTGCGTTCAACTATCGTGAATCCCTTCGGGAACTTTTCTGTACACTGACGAAATGATTTTCGGGAAATCCTTCCTGTCGAGAGCAATAGAGAAAATTGTTCTTTTTTTATAGTCACTTGAATATACCCATGCCTCATCGAGTGTTACCGCAAATTTCCCTTTTTCAGCAGCTAGATGTGTTTTTCATATTTTCTTCAATTTGTTTTTTTTTTCCAGCAATATTCTTTGGTAAAAGCAGATGATCTTTACGTCTAAACATCTTTTTTAACTTTAAATCTTTATGAATGATTTTATTTAGAGTCCCGGATAGGAATTCCTAGTTTCAGTGGCGTAGCAGAGGCTTCGCCGCCTAGGGCCGACTGGAAATTTGTCGCCTCTCTATTTTAATTATTAGTCAAGAAAATAGTAAAAGGGGAAAAAAGCAACTTTAAGTTTTTTTATTGATTAAAAATGGACTATTCATGTTTTTTTTAATAGCAAAATCTTTTATACAATTGTCAAGATCAATATGAATGTCATGTTCAATTTACAGAATAGCTAAATTTGTTAGCCTTAACGTGGACATAGTCGATCTGAAACAGTTTTTTAATAATTTTAGCTTATCTCGCAACACTGGCATTACTGATGGCAGATGTTAAAAAAATTCTCAACATTATGAAAATGTTTGGTAAGCCATCTTCAAGTTTGGACTCAGCAATATACGTATTTTAATAAACCCAGAGAGCCGGATCTAATGAGTTCCTTTTTACTGCCTGGGTCTGTTGCAGCTACGAAAGCTTGTAGACGTACGCACTCAAGTTGGAATTCTTCTTTATTAATGTCTTAAGAAGCTTGATCTAAGTTAAGTTCGCCCATGCTCAATATCATTTCAGGCCTTTAAAAAAATAATATTTTTGCGCTAGATTCTGTAAGTGTTGGAATCTTTCTCGAATTTCAGCAGTTATTCTGTCTATTGAAAACATTGTTCGCCTCAAGTCATCTTCATACGATAACTGAACATCTTTACTTCCGTCGCCAAATATATTCTTCCTCCTGATTCGTCTTGGGGGTTCAAAAGAAATTCCAAGATCTTCATATAAACTTTTAGCATATATTAAAGCGTCATCTACGAATTCCTCTCGTTTTGCTTCTAATACGGTCTGTAAAGCACGTATTTTTTTGAGCACATTGATGGATATTTAGTCCCTCTGTTTACAAATAATTTTGAGCATCATTGACTTCACACAGTACCGGTTGCCAGAAGCCTACGCTGCATAAAAACGAATGCGATTACATAGCGACTAATAAACTGCCTGCATCTGAGCGTGTATTAAAGATTTCGCTTGTTTCGGTCAGTTTCGTCACGCGGACGCAATTTTGAGTTTGAAATATTTTTTGAATTTAAATATCGTGGTGCTTCCCACCGCCCCTTTTCTTATGCCGCCCGGTGCCATGGCCCCCTCTGCACCCCTTCCCGCTACGCCACTGCCTAGTTTCAATGCAAAGAATCTTTGAATCTACGAATTTTCGTTTAGGATCAGAGTCTTGACTTTCTTAATAATTGTCTGCGCTTGAACAGTCTTAGGATGAGGTTTCGGGGTTATGCTCTAATTTTTACTTTCAGGTAGTCGTTTCTTTCCTTTCAAATTTAGCTTTTTTTGGAAATGCAATAAAAGTTATTCTTGCACCCTTTTATAATTCATTGATACGAATATTTCTCTTCGGAAAACACAGTTACGTAATTTTCGAGCCATCTATCGATTTTAGGTGCCATTTTTAAGATAAATCCTTTATTTTATATTTCAATCAGAAGAAAATATGAATAGACGATATTATTCTGCAGTTTTATTTCAAAAGGCAAACTAGAAAATTAATTACAAAATTGTTTCCATAAAGGGCAAATAACCTTCTGTAGATGAATAAGAGTACCAAGATGATAATTTTATTTTTTTCAAGAAAGCTAGCAAAACAAAAACACAAAGTGCCTATTTCTTCACTTCAATAAATTGTTCTCATCTCCCACCCGATATATCAGTCGTCGAAGAAGTGTTAACGTTTTTCCCCAGAAAAAAAGCGAGCGGTCCAGCTTTTCTGAGGGGTGAATTTTAAACAAACATGGCGAACGAGGTACAAAACAACGTAGATCAAAGGATTCTTGCGATAGTATATGTTATCGTGTGTGTAGTGAAGTTTATATACAAAAACTCTGATAAAAAGGAAGCTTATTTCATGCTTGTTTAAAGTAAAACAAAAAAAAGTTACCTCGATGTGTTTTGAATAGTAGTTAAATTAGAAGCTATTTATTTCAATTACTTTTGAATAAAAACCTTTTTCCATCACAGATTTCACTAATGCAGCACGGTACTATTCATCTTTATTCAAATTAATCCCTATTTTCATATACACCAGTGGCACCAAACTCAAAAGCAAACAAGCTTTCACTTTAGGCGGGCCACTAAAATAGGGAAAATCCATATTCATAGAAACGTAGGTTTGTTTCGAATAATACATTATAATAAGCATATAAAAGAGCAAGAAAAATTTAATGTTTATGCCCTGAAACTTGACATCATTTTTCGGCCACCATCTTTCCAATTTCGGGTGAAATTCTTTTTATATAGTATTCTGTGCCGATATATCGGCCTGGCCGCAAAAATGCTCTATGTGGGCCGCGAGTTTGACACCCCTGCTGTACACAGTACACGGGAAACAGTGAAGTTTTTGAAAAGAGTGCAGCCAATGAGCGTTCAAAAAACTATCGCTCAGGCATATCAATGTGGCCATGGTTGCCTAGTGATCAAGGTAACGGACTCGTGGCTCGCCTGTCATGAGTTCGAGCCTAGTATCACGTAGAGAGATAGGTGCAGAGGGCCCCGATGCACCTTAAATCTGTCTAGGTTCAAACGTCCTCCTATTGATGCGGTATGAAAATTATGAGAGGGGATGCCAGCTCAGGTGTCATCCTTGTCACTCGACCACTGCTCAAAGTTACGAAGATCTTCGCCAAAAGCCCTCAAGCAGTTAAATAGCGCGACACTAATATTTACTCACTCACTTAAACATGTCAATATGGAGTATAAACCTTTACTTGTGCCCGCTTCACTGGGTATTTAATGATGTTGTATGACTATATACTGCTTTTAAGTTTTTGATATCTAAACTTTCGATTGTATCGAGAAACAATCTTATAGCCCCAAGTTCTCGATTTAAAAAGGGTGGAACTTGAGTTTCTAAAACGGAAGTATAACTATCTTCTTCGCTCCTTTACCTCCAGAGTCGATTTCTGTATTTTTGCTGATCTCAATTTATTAAAATAAACATGTTTGCCTCATTTCAAGTCTTTTGGTCTTATAGCCCAAAAACGGGAAACTTTCTCCAAAAGCCCTTATGTAGCTGAACCGACGTTATCACTCAAAAAGGGGAATGTTTTGTCTATTCGCCCCCGTTGCCCCTTGTAACCCCCTTTGGAGTCGATTCCCATAAAACCTGTTCTTAGCGGATCTCTTCTCAACAAAAGAGACGTGCTTACCAAATTTAGTGTGTAGGTCTAATTGTTCAAAAACGAGAATTTTTGTCTATAATGCACCGAAACCCACCTTGAGAATCTATTTCCAAGACATCCCTTCTTAGAGGATCTATATTCAACAAAATAAACTTGCTTACCAAATTTCAATTCTGAACGTCTAATAGTTCCGAAGATATCTTGATGAGTGAGTCACTGAATGAATAAATGAATGAATGTGTGAGTCGTCTTTCTCCTATATATGTACTTTATTCCCGCATACAATAATTTCTAGGTTAATTGCAGTTTAATTATTGTAAAATAATCGTTAATTTGTATATAAAAATGAAACTCCATTTCATGTTACTTAATTTAGATCTTCTTAAAAATTCGTAGAATTCTAAGCTCTCTTCGAAATTCAGAAGATCATACAAGAAAACTTTCATCAGCTGCAATCCCAGGAAAAGTGTCAAACGATACGAAAAATATTTATCGATGATAATCGTTACACCAATCAAATATTACTGAAGGAACTTAACATTGAATACACCACTGTTCATAAAATTATTAAATGAAGAGCTGCAAATAAAAAAATATGCAACTGTATATTCGATAATTTGCCAGAATACTAAGATCACCACCTACCGGGATATGTAGCATTTAAAAAGGGCTGGATCATGGGTGTTGTTGTCACACAAACCAATATCTTCTATGTGCAAAAAGCATAATTTGGAGATTTGAGACATTTTTATATGACAATATATTCTGGCTGATGCAGATAGTATACTTTAAGCCACCACAGTCCACCGTATGATGCTTAAAGTCACATAAAAGTCTTTTCATAGAAAAATTTGGTCAGTAAAGTAATCATAATAGTCAAAATGTCGAGAACTCTCCACTAAATCCACATAGCAAATATTGGTTTGATGATGACGATGTGGTCTGGGGTTTCACTATGATTATTATTGTTACACCCAAAACACCTTCGGGTTCTCCAATTGGGTCTTGAGGCATTTACATTTCTAGGCAAGATCTTCAGACAGAAAATTTCTTTTAATTTTATTGGATAAAATTTTTGTGAACTCTAATCGCCGATTAGGACCACAAGATCCTAAATTCTCCGAGTAATTTTGTTTGATTCTATGAGTCTATATGCATTGGAATAACATTACTCATTTTGGTTCTTTTTCTTCAATGGCTCGACAGCCCAGGGTAGGCCCTGGCCTTCTTCAAAAGTTTTATCCAGGCATATCTACTCTTTGCAACTGTTTTCCAGTTTTTGACCTTTAAAATATTTAGGTTTTATTTGGCACAGTCAATCCATCTTTACGGGGGTCTGCCCCGAAGTCTATTTCCCATGGACCTTACCAGAAAGATTTTCTTGTAGCAACCATCTTCATTCATTCTAACCAGATGACCAGCCCATTTAAGTTTCTGTAATTTGACAAATTTTATAATATCAGGTTGTGTGTTTGTAAATTTTGTAGAGCTCATTTTGGTTCACTGTTCATTATTTTCTAATGTTATGCTTCGAATGCTATTTTAGAATGCTTTCCTCAAGATACACTCTTCCTTTTCCGGTATTCTCGCGTTTACTTTATGTCCCTTCTCTCTTATTACAACGAGTCAGATCCATGCTAGCTTTGTCCATTGCTAACAAAAACAGTAAGGTATGGATTTCTACGCTATGGAAATCTCTCTCAATATTATCTTTGTTTTTCTGCAACAATTCCCACTTACTTGACCACACATTAGATGCATATTTACCAAAGACTGGTATGCGCAATATTCCATGAAGTCATTTCGAACTATATTATCATCGGGGACGTTTTAAGGTATGGACCAAGTGTGCCCGGGAAAAGAGGGGGGCATCTTATTCTCGACTTAATTTCAATAAGATCAGAATTCGAATAATTTTAATCGCCAAATACCATTACTGGACATATTCTCCTAAAAACAGGGAATTTCGTACTATATGCCAATTGACAATGGTGGCAAGACTACATTATTTTGTCATGTCTGTCGTCCAAATCTAAGTCTAGGCCTACCACCATACACCCAGTAGCGTAACGGAGACTATTAGGACCCTCCTGCAAAGTTTCTTAGGCCCAAGCCGGATGTTACGAAGAGTACGTACTTGGCATCAGTCCGGCTTTGCCCCCTCCTTGAATTCTGGGCTCCCCGCGATGTGAGGGTTGCAGGGGTGTACATTAAGCGACTGCATACACCATCATTACTCATTTAGTCGAAAGGCGGCAGTCGATTGAGTCGGTTTGTGAGCCACATACATTTATTTGTTGCGAGTTACCGTTTGTGCGTGTATTTGACAACGTATGCCAGTGGCGTAACGGACAATATTAGGGCTCCCCTGCAAGGTCAAGCTGGATTTTACCAAGCTACGTAATTAGCACCAGCCAGGTTTTGGGCTCCCTTGAATCCTGGGCTCACCCGTGATGTAGGGGTGTACCTTACACCACTTCATACACCATCATTACTCATTTAGTCGAAAGCCGGCAGTCAATCGGGTCGGTTTGTGTCTAGTTGTGTGAGTCAAGCACATTTATTTGTTGCAAGTTACCGTTTGTACAAGTATTTTAAACGTATGCTGTGGAGTAATGGAGAACATTATAGGTCCCCTCTGCAGAGTCATGTTTAGGGCCCCAAGCCCAAATACGTTTTTAGCGTCAGTCAGGCTTTGGACCCCTTAGAATCCTTGGTGGCGAGGGTGTATGGTACGTCACTGATGTATGATATATACGGTCTACTGAAAAAGGTCTCAGGAGGGCCTAATTTTGCACAGGGGCCAGGACCTCAAGAAATCTTGAGACATCACTGGTTTTTAAGGTATTAATTTGAAGCATTTTGGCACACACACACAACTAAGCAAAATGGACTTCTCTCGCCAACCATACCTAAATTCACAAATTGTGTAAATTACTTTCGGATTTGCTATTACCTTCTAATACTGTTGTGTGAGCGTGATGTATAATAAATCTATCGAAACATTTTCTTGTATTTTTATTTTTTCTTTTAATCGTTTTACACTCCAAGGAGCAAGTTTTAGATCATAAATCAGTGGAAGATTGTTGCAACCTTTTAAATTTCAAGTCTTGAACTAAATTCTAAAACTGTGATTCTATTTTAATGAGATTATTTAGAATATTCTTTATTTATTTATTTGTAAAGTTTTGCAGAATCGCGCGCGTTCTTAGCAACAAGAGAAACTATTTTGCTAAACAAAACAAAAAATAAAATAAAACAAATTACTTCTAAGATAAATGTTTCGAAATATTAAAATGCAGCTGCAAGATCAAAGTGGAAAAAGAATAATAAAAAATCACATTTATTAACTATTCATTTGTGTATCTTCAAGATAAATGTTTACAAAATAAAACACTGAAAATCATGATTAACTGCACTGAGATGAATCACTCGATTTGCCCTTTGACTTTTTCCTCCGAATAGTTCCATTATGTATCGATTTTCACGTTCTGTTTCTTTTACAGTTAATGACGCTGTCTTATCTGCATATTAGATTCCCACGCACTCACTGAAAAGTCGCAGATCAACATCAAAGGCAAAGAGTTTAAGTTGTTACTTGAATCCCAAACAAAAAACAGACGAATTTATCGATGATGCCAACGGATGAGGCAAATGACGTGTTGACATGCGCTCAATTGTAGCGCTGACACACCGAACTGTCGTCGCCTTTAAATGTTTTTGATCCAAGGTCAAAGTTCTAGCATGTTAACTGAGATAAAATAGAGTTTTGTTTTCTGCATCGAGTTCTTGAAAATTTGTGTTTGACATGAGTTTTGGTAATTTCTTTCTTCTTTTTGATAATTTGTTCCAGAAGAATACTCTAAAAAAATCGTCTGTGTTTGATATGAATTTAGAAATTGCATTTTTTGATAATTTTTCTAGAAAAATACTTTTAAGAAATCGTCTGTGTTCGACATGAATTAGGATTTATTTTTTTAGATAATTTGTTCTAGAAGACTTTTAAACTATCATCTGTGTTTTTAACCATAAGCTTAGAAATTGCTTTCTTCAATAATTTGTTCTAGAAGAATAGTTTAAGGAAAATCGTTTATATTTTTAACCATGGTAGTCTGAAAGCCATCGTTCGTGAAACTGTGACAGGAAAGGTGTTTACAAAATAAAACTTCACTATCAGTTTCTAGAAGAAAAACTTCAACTGTGATGTAATAAATTAACGGCGACTTCAAAGAAGTGTTAACAAGTTAATGTAAGAATATTCCACGATGAGTACTATTAGTTTGTTGTGCAATGACATCAAATAATTTTATACTATCTGAATAATTCTTCATATTGCATTTTCTTCCGCATGTAGCAGCAAATTAATAAGCAAAAAAAGGGGAATTATAAAATTACTTCACATATTACATTGACTGAAAGAAATCCCCCAAATTAAAAAACAATTCTAATTTGTAACAGTCGTCAACCAAAAAGCAATGGGATAAATTCATGGTCACGTGATAAATGCAATCACGTGTTATCCATTGAATTCGAAACTGACAACAGAGTTGTACATGTTCTTCTAGAAAAATGTAGACACAGTTTCAAACTAGATAATTGGGTAAATATGTTCGAATTTTTGAAGTGAAACTTCTTTAAGCGCATGAGGGTAAAATTTTTACAGATGAAACGTCACGCCGGTATGCAACGGAAGTGTCGGAAAAGAGAGAGAGAGTGATCGAGACCGATTGAGAGAGAGTAAGACAGGGCGAGGTGAGAAAGATTGAACAAGAGAGAGAGAGAATACGGGATATCGAGAAAGAATACACGCCCTATTGGTTGTGTATTCGTTTACTAGTTAATTATTAGAACTTTAGATGGCATTTCTGTCGCATAGCGTAATATTTACAATATTATTAGACACTTCTACAGTGAATAAACAGTAAGTGAATTTTATAAATAAAAACTTTGTGAAAAACTTTGTGAAAAACTTTGTGAATAAATTTGTAAGTTGTCCTGTATCAAGCAATTATTCGAAGTAAGTAATATATCTGTTATCTTTTTGTTTATTTACAATTTTTTATGATAATTGGTTTGAAGGTTAGGTAGTTTTAATATTTACAAATAACATGTGGTATTTCAACTTGCCACTCGTCATTTGATAATTTAATAAATCATTTACCATAAAATAAAAATATTTCATAAATTCGCTTTTCTAAATTTTGAATTCAAAAACAAAACTTAATTAATAATTTCTAATATTGACAAAAAACACGTTGCATTTTTATTTACAATTCGTCATTTGAGATTTCAATAAATCATTGTGCATAAAATACTAATAACAATATTTCATAAATTCTTTTGACGAAATTTTAATTTAAAAATTGGAATTTCTAGAGTTATCATTAATTTACAAAAAATCACGAGAAATTTTAATTTAATATTCAACATCTGAGATTTGACTATATTATTTTTCAAACAATATAAAATAAATTTATTTTAATAATTCTCTTTAATTATTTTTATTATTAAATATTGATTTCAAATAACTTTTCATTTTCAGATTGCAATGCCAAAAATTGTGGTGCGAGAGTGTGAAACACTTAAAAATAAAATATCTATTAGACGGCCAGCTAAAACATCAACAGAACGTTCACGAGAATTTAGAGAGCGAAAAAAGGCTTTAAAAAATGCAGCTAGCCAAGAGTTGAATATCTCATCGTCCATCATTACAGAAACTACACCAAAAACTCCAGCAGAGCGTAGTCGTGACTACAGAGCTCGAAAAAGACAAAAATCTGAAGAAAATCAAGAGTCAAATGATTTGACGCGAATCACTGTTGAAGTTGAAGTACATCAAGAACAAGACAATTCTCAACCTTCGACTTCGACTTTACCAATTAAAAGAAAAAAACTTCAACAGAACGTGTTCGTGAGTTTAGAGCAAGAAAAAAATCATTGACAAGCCTTTCAGAAAACATCATTGAAGATTTTCCAACATCATCAAATATTATTAATGCTAATAACAATAATAATAATAATAATAATAATAATAATAATAATGGTGATAATAATAATATTAATAATAATAATAACAATAATAATGGTGATAATAATATTAATAATAATAATAATAATAATAATATTAATAATAATAATATCGATAATGAGAATCATGTCAATATTACAAATAATACGAGACGTATTCAAGATAATGATTTACGAGTACCTTATCCTACTTTTCACAGGCATCAAAATGCTCACAAGGAATTTAAGGAAAAATTTATCAATAACTCGTTTGGGCATGTTTGCTCAGTATGTGAGAGATTGTGGTTTAAAGAAGATTTAAAATATGCATCTATTCAACACCAAGAGATATTAAATATAATTCTTCCTCATGTATCAAACGACAAAATTGCTTTATGCAACACATGTCTTAACGCATTAAACAAAAATAACATTCCAATAATGGCTGTATATAATGGGTTCAAATATCCACAGTTTCAAGTCATTTACCACCACTAGATATTTTATCTGAAAGATTAATTTCACCTCGTATACCTTTCATGCAGATCAGAAGATTAAGACATGTCAACGGTCAATATGGAATTTTAGGGCAAATCATTAATGTGCCTGTTGATGTTGATACAATGATTAAAAGTCTACCACGAAACGTAGATGATGATTATTGTATTAATGTACATATCAAGCGAAAACAAATTCATAAATCAAGCTATTTGCAGGGCATAATTAATAAACGCACAATAAAAACCTGGCTACAATTTTTATTAGCTACACCACTTTATACTATGTATGAAATTAAAATGGATCAATCATTTTTTGACAATAATTCAATTTCAACGGAAATTCCTTTAGAAGATATTAGTGAACATATACCTATTGAAGAAAGTCTAACTGCTCAACAACATACACTGTCATGGGATGAGGAACAATATCTTTGTATTGCACCTGGAGAACAAAATGTTCCACGGAGCTTACTGTTCGATGAACATGCAGAAGAGCTTTCATTTCCGTCAATTTATTTGGGTGAATTTCGGAGATTCAGAGAAAGAATTAAAGCAACACCATTCATGATGGCATCAAGTGAATTACGAAGATCTGATCGACGAGCTGTGACACCGCATCATCTTTTATACGTAGCAATGAAAATTATGAGATTGAGAGTTCGGGATTCCCTGACGATTGCTTTTAAACATGTTGGTAAAAATACAACGGTCACTCGACAACAAATTGAAGACGAACATTACATCAATAATTGTATTGAAACAAATCTTGCTTTTTTACGATCAATTCCGAATTCAACATGGTATTGGTCGAATCGTAAAAAGATCTTTTGCTATGATAAGGCAACTAGGTAAACCAACAATTTTTTAACATTAAGTGCAAATGAAATTGGTTGGACAGATCTAATACAAATATTATATACATTGAAACATAGTGGAGTTGAAATTTCAACGGAAGCTGCTGAAAACTTGCATTACCTTGAAAAAACTACTTTAATTAATGAAGACGCAGTAACGTGCGCGATTTACTTCAATAAATTAGTAAATGTTTTAATGTCTATCCTACAGTCGAAAAAATTAAGTCCGTTCGGAAAATATTACGTTGTCGAGTACTTCAAGAGGATTGAATTTCAGCATCGTGGAAGTCCACACGCTCATATCTTATTGTGGTTAAACAATGCTCCAATTGATGCCATGGGAAACGATAAAATTGATGCGATAACATTAATTGATAATTTAATTTCTGTTTCATCTGAAGAAGCATCAGGTAATATAAAACTTCAAACTCACAAACACACATTTACGTGTTACAAAAGAATAGGCGCAAACGGACCACAGAAGTGTAGATTCGAGGCGCCTTTCATGTCGTCTAGATCTACAATAATATTATCACCTATGCAAAAAGAGGAACCTGGTTTTCGCGATTACTTCAATCAATACAAAAGCATAAGGGTGAAACTAGAAAATAAAGATTATCTGGACATGGATGATTTTTATAAAGACAATAACATACTTTCAGATGACCATTATCATAATATTCTACGAGCTGGGATAAATAGACCGAGAGTATTTTTAAACGCCAGCCACGTCAGAAATGGAACAATTCCTTTAATCCATTCATTTTAAATAAAATTAAATCTAACATGGATATTCAATTCATTACGGAGGAGTATTCTTGCGCTGCTTACGTTGCTGAGTATGTAAATAAAACAAATAGAGGAGTAAGTCATCTTCAACGTTTAATTATCGAAATTATGAATGAAAACCCTGAGTTTGATATTGTTGAGGTTACTAGAAAAATTGGAGTGAATATGTTAAATCACGTAGAAATTACAAGTCAGGAAGCTGCTTGGTACCTTCTACGAGCCAATGTCAAAATGTTCGACTGTTGTAACTACTATTCCCACAATGTGGCCTGTTGATCGACAAAGAATACGAAAAACTCAAAAGGCATTAGACGAAATGGGTATTGGAGAGGATTCAACTAATATTTGGCGTGATAATTGGTTTGACAAGTATGAAAAGCGACATCAAGATTTAAATGATGTCACACTTGCTCAATTTGTTGCAAATTACACAGTAAAGAACGACGGAAGTTATTCACTCAGAAAGAAACCACGCATCATACGTTATCGTAAATTTGATATGGCGCAAGATCTAAATGAATATAAAAGAGAGATGGTATCTTTACATTTTCCGTTCCGTAACGAAGACGCAGAAATACTGTCTGAGCTAAAATTCATTCAGATATATGATGAGAATGAAAATTTGATTTTAAGTCGTCGAAAAGATTTTGAATCAAATCTAGACATTCGTAAGACTATTGAAATTTGTCGTTGCTTATGTCGTGATGATGATATTCTCGATAATGAAAATGACCAAGAAGCAGCAAACAGATACCCTGAGCCGGATCCATATCAAAATTTATTTCAAAACGCGAATCCTGAAATTAATAATGCTGATATTCGTGCAGCTGTGTTAAACAAGCTTGGACCGATAGCAAAAAAAAAAAAAATTTAATGGAAAATGCCGAGTTTTGTAATGTAATGAGGATGTCGAATAATAAGCAGAGCGAGCTTTTGCATCATGTATTATCGCATCTACTATATTCAAATGGAAATCCACTACAAATTTTCTTGACTGGTCCAGCTGGTTGTGGCAAAACATTTGTCATTAAGCTTATCATGGAAATTTATAATCGTTTTTCCAATACCGATGGTTTTTGCAATGCATACATAGCATGTGCTTCAACTGGTAAAGCCGCTGTGGCAATTGATGGTACCACTGTACATACAGCATTCAAGATCACACTTTCAAGGTTGCTTCCTTTAAGTATTGAAGTAGCTCATCAATATCGAGCACTTTTCAAATTTATAAAAGTTATAATCATCGACGAAGTTAGCATGATTAGTGCTGAATTACTTGGGCACATTGATTCACGATTAAAACAAATCACTGGAAACTATAATACTAATTTTGGAGGTTTGGATATGATTTTAATTGGTGATTTGCGTCAGTTACCACCAGTAAGGGCGACACCGATATATAAGCAACAAAAACAAAAAATATTCAGTCCACTTCTATGGAGAAATCTAAAATTCTACGAGTTAGAAGAAGTTATGAGGCAATCCAATCGAGTATTTTCTTCGATTCTGACAAAAATTGGTAATGGTGACCAATTAGCAAGCCAGGAAATAGAACTAATAGAATCACGATTATGTACTGTTCATGAAGCAGATACTCACTGTCCGCATGCAATACGGTTATTTAATACAAATCACGCTGTCAATGTTTATAATAAGAAAATTTTGGATGGAGCTATAGAAAATATAACTCTACAGCTACAGATGTTTACATTGGATGCACATCAACAGAACAACAAGCGTTTGTACGCCAAAAATTACACAAAATGTCGATAATTGATACAGGAGGTTTACCATATGAAACAGTTTTTGTAAAAGATATATATTATATGATAACAACCAATATTGACGTCTCCGATGGTTTGGCGAATGGTGCCGTTGGAAAATTAGTTCATATCGAACGAGATGATTCAGGCCAAGTTAACTTTGTATGGCTTGAGTTTTCAGATTCACCAAAAACTGGTCAAAAAATTCGAAAAAAGTTGCTGGACATGTTGCGGCAAATAATATAAGTCGAACTGCCGTACCAATCGGTAGACGATCATCAACAATACCACTAAATAACAATAAAACAATAAATGTGAAAAGGTCCCATTTGCCATTAGTTTGTGCTTGTGCAACAACAATTCACAAGTCTCAAGGAAGTACGTACTCGAAATTGTCTACGAATATGATAAAAAACAGTCACAATCATTGGTATATGTTGCATTGTCTCGTGTCACAACTATCGAAGGACTACGGATTACTACAAGCAACAATGATTTGACCTTTTACCATGGACGAAGACCATCAACAACAATGATACATTTACGAGATGAATTTAGAAGACTTTCATTAAATTGTGTAAAAACGGTTGATAGTGACATGCTATATTTCATACGACAAGAACAGGGATTAACTGTATATACTCTTAATTGTCAAAGTCTTCGAAGTCATTCTCAAGACTTATTAAAAAATCAAATTATACAAGAATCTAACATCATACTTTTATCTGAAACTTGGATAAATAACTCTGAAGAAATAAGTCTAATTAATTTTGACTGTATTGTTAACTTTAAACGACCGAACGTTCGAGCAGGTGGAGTGGGTATTTATTTCAATAAAAAAAAAAAACAATACGACAAATATTGTTACGCCAAACGTTACAATGACAGCAATTAATTCATCATCACAGCAACTAGTATCAACATCAATTGGTGACATTTGCATGGTGGAATGTCAAACTCTTCATGGAAGAAAAATAATGTTCGCTGCTGTATACATATCAATTAATCAAAAAATTGAAGATATAATTAGTTTCTTGCATCACCAATTACTTCCATACAGCCACGGAGGTGCTGCTATTCTCGGTAATGAGAATGATAAAATACCACTTGTTTTGGGTGGTGACTTTAACATTAATTTTGCAGTTGATGATTCCAAACCATTAATTAACTTTCTAGAAGAAAAATTTAGTCTACAGCTAAATAATAATCCAAACACACCAACTACAAATTCAGGAACGACAATAGATGCTATTTTTACAAGATATTTAGATAATGTTGAAACACGAACTTATGTTGCATATTTTACCTATCATAATGCTTTAGTCACAATAATACCAATACAAACAACGTCAAACAATGTAAATATTGAAGAAATAAATTGAAAAAATTAAATTTATAATTTACATTAATTTTCAACACTTTTTTTTTTATTTTAATGACAATTAAATTCCTAACCTATCTTCCTTTTTCCCTTCCTCTTAATCTTGGAAATTTAAAGTTTTAGATTTGTATAAATATAAACAAGATTTATAAATTAGTTCGCCAAAGAAGTTTCACTTCTGACATGTGTACTTTGTTTTATGTATTTTTATATAGAAAATTTAAAAAAAAAATTGATTCAAATAATTCACAAGCATATCTTCAGGTTGAAAAATTAAGACAGAATATAGATAAATATTAACTAACAAATACAATTCGCACACTCATGTGTATATTTAAAAAATATTTATTTATTTTTTAAATCTTCAAAAAGTTTTTCAAAATTTAAAACAAAATTCCTAAAATTGAACTGTTTTTTTTAACTCAAGTGCATTTTTTTTTACTTGTATGCGTTAATATTGTTGACAAATATGTACTACCAGGGGCGTAGCTACCGCCGTATCAATGATACGGCTGATACGGGGCCCCAAAACGCGTAAGCAAAATATATCTGTATGTTAAGGTGCCCTAAAACAAGGAATTTTGATACAGGACCCCTCACGACTAGCTACGCCAGTGTGTACTACTTAAAAGAAAGTTTCTGTAAAAAGCAAGAGTTAGTAACAACAAAGAGCATGAACAGATTCGCTAGAAATATGTGATTGCAGTTACATGACTGTGACGTTATGAATTTAACCTATTAGAAAGATTTGTTATTATATATTTAACCTCCCAAATATATATCCCTTCCTTCCTTCATCAGTGGCTTGACAGTTCAGGGTGGGCCTTGGCCTTCTCTAGAAGCTTTTTCCTGGTTGTGTTCTCCAATTTTCAGTTTTCAAAACTATGAGATCTTTTTCTAGGCCATCAGTCCATCTTAGATTTGGTGTGCCGATTGGTTGGGCATTGACGACTTTTTTAGTGGTGTGTCCATCCTGACAAAGTAACCTGCCCTTTTAATTCGTGGTACTTTAATGAAGTTAACATTGTCAGATTCTTTTTTGAGTGATACAGTTCTAAATCTGATCTTCGCGAGAGTGTCATTTCCAAAAATAAATCTTAAAATCTTCTTTTAGGAGATACTTATCACGCTCTCATCTGTTCGAGACATGGACCAAGTTTCACACGCATATGCTAAAACTGATCTTAAAATATTTCTATGCAATAAAACATTTTTTTCTTTATTACATTCGATTTCGTATATTTTCGTATTCCATTAAGACATCTAAATGTATTACTTCACTTCTAAATATTATTCTGAACTTTCTGCTTTGATTTATTTTGCCCGAGGGGTCATGGTCTCGAACTAGTGGTCAGCGTTAGAGAGTCATTGGCTCGAGTCCTGGTGCGACTGGTTCTGATTTCGTCATCGTCACTTAAGCAAGGTTCAAAATTATGAAATCCGTCGCCAATAGCCCTTGTGCAGCACCTCAGTGCGACGTTCATAAGAAAACAAATTAAATTGAAGCTTTGACTTATAGAGGGGGGACGACTAGGGGTGGCTAACCCAAATGACCTTGTGGGTCACTTCGGAAAAACGTTATAATCCTGCTGCGAGCCGCATATATAAATATATATCTTTGTATTAGATTTTGACCCATTGCAAACATTTATTGGAGTGAAAATTGAAAGCGGAATAAATTATCATTCTTGTTTCCATTCATTTTCATGTACACAAACATAGATAATTTAATAATAATCATGCAATGATCAAATATACCTAGTTCTAACCGTAAACATTGCAATAAAGTTACAGGAATCAAGCAACCAGCATCAGACTCTCTTGACGCAACACCATCAATTTACAACAACAACTCACGCGCTACACACACTCGCCAAAACAAAAATTCGTTCACCTATTCTCCAATTCACTTGTGGGGAAGTACTGTGGTGGTATCTTCATAAAGCCGGTAACAGCCTCCGGATAAGGGTGATCACTTTTGTCAAGTGGCTATATTACGCGGCTACGGACCCTAGCGTCGCGGGTTCTGTCCTCGGATTGGCACCTCCATAAAGACCTAAGGAAGCGATTTTCTAGAACAGGGGTGGTCAACCCACGACCCACTTCGAATAATTTTACGTCCCGCGAGCTTCTTTACAAATCTACAAAATATGATTTTTTTTTTACAATATTTTTGTTTTTAGTGTAGTGTTTTGTAACCAATAACTCTCTCTGTGTTTCTTTTTTATCATGTGGCTCTTGTTTTCATACATACTTAGAAGTGGGTAGCATTACATTGCAGCATTTCAAAATTTTCCAATTTGATAGAGCTGACACAAAAAGTTGTGAGCGCTTTTTGATCAACTTACACCTGCGAATCGTTTCTGTCGAAAATTAAATTTATCAAACATTAGTCGCGCTCAGACTTAACGGACGAAAACCTGCAACATCAACTACGTCTTGCAAAAAATCAGTAAAAGAGTTGAGAAAAATATATCTCATTTATTAAATAAATTAAACATTATTTTATCGTAGTATTATTATTATTATATTATCTATGTTTGTATACATGAAAAAAATAATAATAATTCATTGTGTTAAATATTTTCACTCCAATAAAGGTATGTTATGGGTCCAAACCTGATAGAAAGATATATATTTTTGTATTCGGCTCGCGGGGTTATAACGTTTTTTCGAAACGGTTTGCAGGGTCATTTGGGTTGCCCACCTCCCCGGCCTTGAACAGTGGGTCTTCAAACTTTGTCAAGAAACTCTTGAAGCTATAAGGCGTTTCTGGGAGCCCCATTCAAGCGCGTCTTAGAAGAATATGTGCATCTTAAAATAATATTTAAAGTAAATCAACATGTGTTATAGGTACTTTAAGTAAAGGCAATTAAAAAAAATACTGTATTTATAATTAACATTTTTAACACAATATTATTGTCATTTACTCATTAATTCGTGCTCCCAGTATCATCTATTATTACATTTTACTTAATAACTGGGGTTATGTGCATGGGCGTCTTAAGGTATACAACTACCCTAAAATCATGATTTTTTTAAAAAAAATTGACACATTTTTTATGATTTTATTTTATAGGCCATCTTATTAGCTTTATAAAAATACCAAGTTTTTTATTTTCTATTCGCTAGAGTGAAAACTACAAGTGTTTTAGTAAAAGCAGATGCCATTACTTTACATAAGATGCCAAACTTTAAAATGTGTTTTACTCAAAATGTGTTTTTTACCCGAAAAGCTCAAACGGGGACCACGATTGCTCAAAATGTGTTGAAAATACTTTGCTGAAATATTTTGTGCATGTTTTGTATGACAGTAGAAGTGTTTTGACCTTCTGATTTATCAATCACTGCTTTATTATAAAAGTTACAGTTCTTTATGTGAATATAATCACTGTTTTTTTAAGCAATTTCATATAATAGCTAAGACAAAGAGCTCTAGCTTTTGTAAAAAGTAAATTATCTCTTATCCTGAAGGTCACTTCAAAAAGGAATAGCAAAGTAATACATCAAAATTGAAAAATTGAGAATTTGCTCATTTACTATTTGTACAGTGCGGGCTCCGTTTATGTTATTTTTTTGTCAATTTCACCCATTTTTTCCCATTTTAGTAGTATTTTAGTATATCCCATTTATTTTCCTCTTCTTAATTTTAGCCTTTTTTTCTTAAAATGTTCTAAATAAATCTAAAAACCACAAAAAAATCTCCAGATTTCCATTTTTTTAAAAAAAAATTGTCGCAAGTAGTCGGATATCTTAAGACTTCTCGAGGTCCTAGATTCCTACCCAAAAGTAGGCCCTTGGTCCCTAAGCAAATGTAGGCCTATGGCCCTTAAAAGCAAACAGTACATAGCATACGTTGTCAAATTCCCGTACAAACAACAACCCGAAACAAATAAATGTGCATGACTTACAATCGCACGAACTGACTCAACCGACTGCCGTCCCTTGACTGAAGGAGTAATGACGGTGTATGTTGGTAGGCCTAAGCTTGTAAGTCAGGGGTACTCAACCTTTTTTTCTGCTGGGCCGCAAGCATATGTTAGCTATTTCCCGCGGGCCGCTACATGAGGATAAATGGGGGAGGGGGGATGCTTTAAGATCAAGATAACATTGGAAATTTAAAATGTGGAAAATTGATCTTAATATTATAACTCCTGTTTTGCTCTTTTTTAATTATTATTTTTTTATATTTTTCATTTGTGTCACTAACACTAAATTAGAAGCATTTACGAAACACTCCTTTACAATTTATGCATCAGTAAACGGTTTCATACGATCCCCAGTAATATAACAAATTTCATGGGCAGGGGCGTAGCTACCACCATATCAGTGATACAGGGCCCCCAAGCTACAGGGTCACATGTGTAACTACAGTACCACTAACAGGGCGTTCTTTTCTAAAAAAGAGTCCTGAAGGAGGTTTTGATACGGAACCCACTCAGAACTAGCTACGCCAGTGTTCATGGGATGTCTTTGTTACCGCTGTGATATTACCACTGACAAAACACTTTGTTGCTGTTGTAAAGATTATTCAAGAAAGCCTATTTATCACCTCTTGAAAGAGATCTTCGAGAAAAAGTGCCATTGAACGATTCCTGTTTATTGGTATTTTTTGAATACAGCACTTTCGTGACAAATCAAACAATTACTGATCCATGTTTGTTTTTCACTACAAAATAGTCAACTTTCCCAATCGTCTTGAGACGATATATTTTTGCTTTCAAGATATATGAAAGATAGTTAAAAATTAATTCCACCCCCTGTTCATTCCACTGTTGTCTGTTATCACAAACCGTAACTGTTACAAATAGGAAAAAAAAATATATATCAGTTCGTACCCGTACGACACTGACAACAAAAAACAAAATTGATATATTTGATTTCTCGACAAAGAATTTCCCACCAAAATTTTTATACATTGTTTTTAAATAAGTTAATTTCTCAGAGCAAATGGGCGTTGAATAGGCGTTGCTTTTGGGGGCTTCTGGACTGTAAGAACAGTCCTCAATCCCATATCTGGACAAGTCTTCGATGAGGGGCATGGCGAGAGTGGGGTTTTACATTCTTCTAGGTGGCATGACGGCGATTGGGTGATCGATGGGATCCGGGAGGCGTGGCTTCGGTGCTTCGTCTGGATGGTGAGTTTGGAAAAGTTTTTGACTTGGCTGAGAGCTTAGTGACTGCTCTCTGATTGGTTGCTGGGTAAAGTGAACAGTGATTCCAATTGGCTGCCCTGGGGACTGAGGTTTAAGAAATGGGGAGGCGCAAGTCCAGTGGGGAAGGCAAGAGAAAAATTATGACAAAAATATTTAAAGAAGTAAAATTTTAGTAAAATGAGGTGCAATAAAAATATTGCACGAAAAATTTAAGTTAAGGAGGATTATACGAATCAAGAAGTATTCTTCTTGGTCTTTTAGAATTATCATTAGGAATGTATGGAATTAAGTTTTGCATATTATAGTTGTTGGTTGCTGGCAGATCATCAAAGAAGTTAATTGCAATTTTCTGAATATGGGCTTTAAAACTGGTAATTTTTAATGCATTACGTATGTTATCATTGCGCATATATCTTGTGGCTTTGACAATCATACGGATTAAAGAATTTTGCAGAGTGTCTAAAATATTAATATTTGTTTTAGCAGCGTAACCCCATACTGGACTTGCATAAGCTAAAATTGGACGCATAACGGCTGTATAGAGAAGCACTTTGTTTTCTATACTTAAATGAGAGTTCCGGCCGATTAAGGAGTAGAGTTTAAACATAATTTTCCGGAACTTATCGCGTCAGAGCAATGGGCCATGACCGGGCTACTTAAAAAGGCTCGGCGGGCCGTTTAGGTTGAGTATCGCTGCTGTAAGTGGACGACAGTCATCATATGTAACCAGTTGGCACATGGTCCGAAATTCCCAGTTTTTTGCAGAATACAATCGGAAATGACATTTGACCACCTTTACATTATTCAAATTATGACCTTTGAAAGCTGAGTCAAGAACGAGACGAGGATCCCCTTGCGGTCAAGGCCCATGCCTTAAATCGTCTCTGGTTATGAGTTTGCATTTCTTTACCCACAGTATCGAAAGTCTAGGTATATTGAAGCTATCTGTAGTCGCATTTTGTATTCTGCTTTAATTTGCTTCTATATTTTGTTCTTGTTGCCACATACGTTGCGAAATATTTTTACTTTAAATACATTGTTCAGAATAGCATTAAAATGTTTTTTAACTGTGTAAGACAGGGGGTGGGCAGACTCTTCCAGGGTACGGGCTACTTCTAATTTTTTCAAGGTGTTGCAGTCCACCAGGGGTGTAGGTGTAGTGAGCTAAAAGAAAGTATACAATACAGTGGGATCTCCATTTTACGAATCTCTATTTTCCGAATTTCTCCATGTAGCGAACTTTTTCTTGGAACCAAGAACATTTTACGATTTTCTTCGCAATTTTTTCTTGTGATACGATTTTTTTCCTCCGTATTTTTTAAAATACCGTATTTACTCGAATCTAAGTCGCACTTTTTCCCAAATGTAAATGCTACTGAAAATAGGGTGCGGCTTAGATTCGAAGGGAATTTTTTTTTATGGCGTATTTAAAGCAATTACAGCTTCATGCATGTATTCATACCACTGATAAAATAACTAAGTATTCACCTCTTATTAGTTTTCCTTTTAAATTTATTTTATTTTTGTAAAATTGGATGTCGATAAACCATTTTAGAATATTTTTCAATTTTCGCTAAATCTTGTTGAGAATTTGGGGTGCGGCTTAGAATCGATGGTGGCTTAAATTCTAATAAATATGGTATTTCTAGATCTTGGTGTGATGAAATGATTATTAGTTCTTAGTGAAGGCGGTCACCCCAAAATGTCTTGGCGGTCCACTTGTCGATCGAGATCGACTTAATGCTCATCTTGGGTATAGGAAACGCCTGCGTGCTCTTCAACCTAAAATTTACCAGCTGCTTCTGCTTAAATTTAGATTTTAACATTGAATCTGTTCACATGTCAACATACGTTGTTCCTTCTCCTTCACTGGGAAGCTTTCTGATTCTATTTATTAACAGCAAACTGCCTTTAAGAATTTGATCTTTTTAAAAATCAAAATTTCGTCATCACTTGCGGAACAACTATCAAAGTTCCAGTAAACCCTAGGGTTCCACGGAACCCAGGTTGTCTCTGGTCTAGAAGTCGAAAAACAGCAAAATATGATCAAATCTCCATTATTTTAAGGAACGCTTTTTTTTTCAAATAAAAAAAAGAACGACTCATTTGACCTTTAAACGCGAGCAGAAAATCAAAAAATTCCACCAAGATTTCGAACAAGAAACTATCAGTTTGGCGAACACAGCGGTACAGCTGTGAATCGAACCTTTCGGTCGTTTTCAGAACCATGGTAATAACCAGTTATCAAGTTTTTTTCACACCTTCACCCTCGTTAGCTGATAACCTGCGGATCAAACTTTCGAACGTTTTATCGTGACCTTTTAACAACCACTTAAAACTGAAGCTTTCAACAGATTGTTTATCCTGGGAACAGTGGTGGAGTCCTTGTCCCATTTTGTTGGTGGCCTAGCGCCTGTAGATGCCTATAATTAGGGGTGGAGGTGAATTTTAGGACCCATTTGTTTTCTTCGGGGTTTTTTAAGGCACCTTTGAGGATTTTGCCAACCATTAAAACACCAACCCACTTCCTGGTTAAGGAAATTATACAGATCCTTCAACTGTCTTCTAATTCCATCATGGCTTAAGTCGAAGTTGGTACCTTTACTAAGGTGCCAAAGTGAGAGAGAAAAAAATTTAAGAGTTCAGGATTTTAAGGTTTCTTATATTAACACTACACGTCACGTATAATTTCTTTCCTTTTTATTTTACAAATGATGTAATAAGAAACATATTATTGCATGCTCTTGTTTTTAGATCGGAACTCAGTGTTCACATTATTACAGCTTTTATTACTTCTGTTTTATTTCTTTTCTTTTCAAAATTGTTCTAGAATTTGTTATTATTTTTATTAGTTTACGTCAGTGCTTCTCAAACTTTCAATATTTGCGACCCAATATTCATCTCGCGCCCCTCCCCATACAAAGAGAACGTATTGAATTCAATAATACTATACTTTGACACTAAAGCTGCAATACGACTTTAGCCTCCTTAGTGCCACCTGCGTAGATAAACGTCTCACTCAACCAAAGCGTTAATATACCCGGACGTATGTATACGTCTTTCCGAAGTACGATCTTTTTTGTGCACTGCATGCATAAAATTATTCTGAAGGCTTCGGAATGCAATAAAAGCACCTTGACATTGTTTGCGAAGGATTTATCTATTTCAGGGGATTTGCTTGTGTATTCTTTTTATTCTCTCCCCCCCCAACGGTGGCATTGTGGAACGAATCACGTAACGTTTAATCGACAGTTAAGGGATTAAATTATAAACCGTACAAATTATCATGATAAGTGTTGATTTCTGTATGTAATTTTATATGTGACAAGGTCATGGGGTCACTGGTAATTACTAAACTTGTTCTCAAGTTAGTATTGTTAAATTAACTATGAAATACATCGTGTGTATTTTATTTTTATTACGTCAAAATGTGTTTTGTTTGTTACTTTCAAGTGAGCTAATAGTTTACAAATAATCTTTTATTTTCGAATTTTCAATATGATCGCGCACCCCACAGTTGGACTTCGATATTTTTCGATGAACTATTTCTGAAAGAATAAATAATAATAATTAATCACTAATCAGATAGTAAGAGAATTTCGCACTTTGCATATATATCTGTAATAATTCCCTTTAATTTCTTTAAACAAATTTTTAATTTTTAATGGTCCTCTCCTTCAGGACTCACGCGTAAATAATTATTGCTTGCCCACCTGACGAGATTTAATCGTAATCTATCTCTTGAAAGTTAACAGCTTGCATTTTTGAAAGTAAAATCTCATCAGAATATATTAAACGATATCTTTCCACCAATCACAGCCTCCGTCCACGGAAGTCACGAGGATTATAAGATTTCCTGTTGCCCCTTCATATAAATAGCCAGAACTCTGAAAACTTTCTCTCTTTGTCTTTGTCTTCAATATGTTAAACGCCACAGTAGCTTATTGCAACTGCTATTTGACTGCAAACGGTTGAGTGTGTGTATGTGTTAATCGTATGAATGTCTAACTGTAAAATAAAAGTGAATCACCTGAAACAAAATGATGCTTCCTCCATTTAACAATTTGAAATAGATCGCCTCAATGTGAAATAAACAATACCATTCGTCTTGGTGTTATATATCTATCTACAATATATATATATATATATATATATATATATATATATATATATATATATGATATAATAATATATAGGATTTTCCTACCTTTGAAACATTTGTTAAAAGGTTGAGTCATATCCTTTTCAGAGGACCATAAATCTCAAATTTTATTTATTACTGCATTCCGAAGCAGCGCCATCTAGTGAGCTTTCATAGCTCCGGCTTGAATAATTTTTCGGCAGAGGCCTACTAACCACTGCTTGTTCAACACGTCGCGTCTTTACAAGATGCTTGTTTCTCTTCGTAAAAGCTTTGTGAGTAAAAGAATTTTGTTAAATTAATTTTTGCTTTTCTTACATAATTATTTTTTGCCATTAGCGCGGCACCACCAGTCCTAACATCCAAGAATGAGAAAGGTTTATTTCCCTATAATTTTGTTCGTCTTCTAAAGGTATAACTCAACTTTTTTGTTAATTAACCTAATTCCTGCATTTCTTTCTCTTTGTAAATATCCCCTTTTTGTAAATATTTTCCTTTAACTTTAAATAAATTCTCTTTTTTACTTAAATGAAGTATTTGTGTTTAAATGACTTAGATTCATTTAATTCATCACTCACCCTAAAATACTTACCCCTAGACAAACCACCTCGCCAATCTAAAATCCCGCCTTCTGAAGAGTCTGATTTTTATTCGAAGATTTATTCGGACTCCCACAGAAATAATTGGGGGATCGGCTGGGATTTGATTTCGAAAATCTTCTCTAAATAATAAGTTGATAACCTTCTAACTCTCTTCTTTAAAAAAAACCATTTTTGGCTGCAAGCCTAATTTACAAGCGGACTGAATCGAAAATGCGGATTGCCTCTCATAACATACTAACATTTAGGTGCATAAAACAAAGAGACTCCCGGAGTCAAGAGCTTCACGTTATTTTCTGCCGTGTACAACAACTACAAGAGTTTCACAAGTCCAGTGAACACATCCAGGAGCCTTTGAAGTTTTGTTTTCAACTAATTTATTACACTCGTCAACTGTATCAGGTACTTTTTATATTGTTCTTCAAAAGAAAAAAAATCTAAAAGAATACGTGAGTCACCGTTAATTTGATTATGAAAAAAATGTTGTAGTCGATTTCATGAAGTAATTTATATTTTTAAATATGATGTGTGTTTTTCTGAAATACTATTTTTCTATGTGTATAGAAATCGTATCAATTAAAATTTTCTACAAGTATATCTTTTAAAATAATAAGAAAGTCGTACGTAAAATATTCAAGTTTTTATCTAATTTAATAAGGAATTGCATTTCATATGAAAAGTTTGCGTTTCTTCAGTTACGTCATCGACCTTGAACTAAGAGATTAATGTTTTCCATTCCTAAACGTTTGGCAATTTAGATTACTCATATAGTGTAACATTTCTTTTTCCCGCAGCTGTGTGGTAATTAATTATTTTTACGAGTATTCGAGAAATATATTTTGAAAGAAATATGCTATGTTTTTTAGAATTGATGAAAGATCATGTATAATCTTATTTTAAATTATGCATAATATCATTCAATATATAAGTATTTAGAGTTCATTTTGACAGAATTATTATGCTTTCTATTGAAACATGTGTTTATCCTTAGAATGTTCTGAAGAGATACTAAAAGATTTTATTTTTATTGGTGTAATAAAAAATATATATGAGATTTTTCTTTAAGTGACTAACTTCTAATTGTTTGCTTTTTTCAGCAAAGAACTTTAAATGATTAAATTTTCATATCACAATAAATTTAATCACAGTTCCTAAACAAGATTTATATTAATTTATTTTTTCTTTCAAATTCTTTTTGCATTTATTATAACGAAATGAAATAACTGATATATCAAATGGTTTTAAAAAAAAGGGGTTTTTTTTAGTTGAAATTAATGATTTGACTACTTTAAATTAAGCATTACGTATTTTATCTCGCACTGTTGTCTTTACATGTTACTGGTTTTAAATATTTCTAAATGAATAGAATTTGAATATTTCCATGTATATTTAGTGTATATTGATGCAATATCATTTTAACTTGAGAATTTTTGTAAATGCAAACGAGAATTGCCAATAGCAACATCATTGTTTTTGTTTGAACGCGTGACAATTCTGTTTATTCCTTTGGTTACTATCTAAACTTAAATTTAAATTTTAAAATGGCGTATCTTGGCAAAGGTCGACGCGAAGATTTATTTGTCTTAGCCACGGAATGAAATTTAAAATTCGATAAATCGATGACCATCGCCACACTCAAAGATCTAATTATTAGTAGTGAAAATTATGACGAAGAACTGACCAAAAACATACATTCAACGATTGTTGAGGATCGCAAAGCCAGAGAAGAATATTTACGCATTGAAGAGCAAAAAGAAAAATTACGCTTCGAACAATTGAGGTTAGATGAGCAAAAACGCAAATATGAATTTTAGTTGGAAAAGTTAAGAATCCAAACACAATCCAAGTTAGGCGCTGATACATCCAAAGAAAGTGATACTAAATTTCTCGTCAAAGAAATTTCAAAGTTTATACATCGTTTTGATTTGAAAGAAGACATCAATCTTTATCTAAAATTATTTGAACGTCAAGCGCAGAGATTAAATATTGATCAAGAAAACTGGGTTTCTCATCTGTTAGGCTTGTTACCGACGGAAGTATCTCACATCATAGCGAGAGAGCCTGACGATAAAGCTAACTTTTACGAACACGTTAAAGATTTACTGCTGAAACGCTTTAAACTAACTCCAGAAAAGTTTCGACAACTATTTTTCACTCACCAAAAAGCACCTGAAAGAACATGGATTGATTTTTACCATGAGTTAAACACTTACTTCAACGGATGGATAGATGGATTGAAGATAGATACTTTCAAAAAGTTATCAGATCTAATCATAACAGATCAACTCAAACGAAAAACTCCTTTTGAATTTAAAGAATATTATCTTGATGAATGGGCAAATATGAACTCCCCCCTGTTCAATTAGCAGAAAAACTAGAACAATTCGAAGACTTTAAAAGGACTCTGAAACAAAAATCTAGCAGTCCATTTGTGAAGAAACAAGAATTCAGGTTCACAGAAAAGAATCGCAGATATGAAGCACCAGGAAAATTCGAGTATAACAGGAAAGATAAGAAGTTTCCAGCGTCAACGAATTACAACAAACATTACGAAGCCCCTGTCACCAAGTACGAATCTGTTCAAAGATATCAAGACAGCGCGCAGAAAGGGTATTACAACAAAAATTACGAGAAACACGCAAATCACAATGCTTCCAAGCATGCTCAGACGAACTATCCAAAATCACAGAAATTCAAAGAACCTCCAAAAGAAACTTGCACACTCATCGTTAAGGAAGGTTTACGTACTAAAGAGATATTTTTTGGAAAGGTGAAAATCACGGCGCTCATAGACAGTGGTAGTACCGTAAGCTTGCTTCGAGAAAATACGAGCAGAAGAATAATGGATCCAACAAAATTATCGAAGAACAAGATGCTTCTCACAGGTATTGGTGAAGCACAAGTGACAACTATCGGTTCCTTTGAACATAAGTTCAAAATAGATGATGAAAATTACTCGTTAACTTGACATGTTGTACCGACTGATAAATTAAAATTCGAAGCAGTTATTGGATCAGATCTTTTGGAACAAGCATCGATAAGTTTTACTAAAGAAGGAGTTAAATTCAACAAATATGAGAATCACGCACAGCTTATGCAAATACCTGCTGAAAATCTTCAAGAAGAACTAGACCTACGTCATGTTGAAAATCGTCAAATCAAGAAGGAACTTGAAAAGTTGATTCAAGACTACAAGCCAGAAAAAACAGTATCTACTGACGTCACAATGAGAATTATTTTAAAAGACGAAGAACCAGTCTGTCAACACCCTTGTCGACTAGCTTTCACAGAAAGATTAGAAGTAAACAAACAGATAGAAGAATGGCTCAACGAAGGCATTATACGTCCGAGTTCTGCGGAATATGCAAGTCCAATCGTAATGGTAAAAAAGAAAGATGGATCTTCGAGAATGTGCATTGACTACAGAAAATTGAATCTGAAGCTTGTGAAGGATAAATTTCCGTTACCTGTCATCGAAGATGTTTTAGACACTTTGCAAGAAGCAAAGGTATATTCTACATTAGATTTACGCAATGGTTTCTTTCACGTCGATGTTGACGAAGATTGCAGAAAGTATACATCCTTTATCGTCCCAGATGGACAATTTGAATTCAACAAAGTTCCTTTCGGACTAAGCACAAGTCCAGAAGTTTTCCAACGCTACGTATCAAGTATATTTAGAGATCTTACTCGGAAAGGAATTGTAATCAGTTATTTAGATGATCTCGTCATTCCAGCGAAAAACGAACAGGAAGGTCTCGAAAAACTTAAAATTATTTTTGAAGTCGCAAAGAAATACGGATTAGAAATTAAGTTCAAGAAGTGCCAATTCTTAAAAAAGAAAATTGAATTTCTAGGTCACATTGTAGAAAGCGGAACTATTAAACCATCTCCCACAAAGACACTAGCTGTCCGAAAATTTCCAGAACCAACAACAATAAAACAAGTACAAAGTTTTCTTGGTTTAACTGGATATTTCCGCAAGTACATCAAAGATTATTCAAAGATAGCTAAACCACTTAGCGATTTAACAAGAAAAGAAAACCTCTTTGTTTTTTTGTTTTTCGGGACTCAACAAAAAGAAGCATTTGAAAAATTGAAGAAAATCCTGTCCGAAGGCCCAATCTTACACCTTTACAAGTATGGAAGAAAAAAAGAAATGCATACAGACGCATGTAAACAAGGGTACGGCGCAATTTTGTTACAAGAAGCAGAAGATGGAAAGTTACATCCCGTTTACTACATGTCGAAAAAGACAAATACAGCAGAAGAAAAGTATGACAGCTACGAATTAGAGGTACTAGCAATTATCAACACATTAAAGAAGTTTCGTGTTTATCTTTTAGGACAACACTTTAAAATAGTAACTGACTGTTCAGCATTTCAGAAGACTATGCAAAAAAAGGAGCTAATTACTCGTACAGCCAGATGGGCGCTTCAATTAGAAGAATTCGATTATGAAATAGAGCACAGAGCTGGAAGTCGTATGAAGCACGTTGATGCTCTTAGCCTATATCCTGTAATGATGGTATGCAATGATACATTAACTTCAAAGCTTAAAAAAGCACAAGAGGAAGATGACAACATCCAAACATTGAAATCACTTCTAGAGAAACAAGAATCAGAAGAATTTTTTGAGCGAAATGGTATACTCTATAAGTACTTAAATGGTCGAGAATTAATTGTAACCCCTAAAGCAATGCAAGCTGAACTAATTAAATTTATTCACGAAAATGGTCATTTCTCAGTAGGAAAAACAGAAGAAATTGTGAAACAGGAATTTTTTATCCCAAATTTATCCAACGTCGTTAAAAAAGTAATAGTTAATTGTGTTCCCTGTATCTTAGCTAGTAAGAAAACTGGCAAAAAGGAAGGGTTTTTGAATCCTATTTCTAAGGAAAGCATTCCTTTAAGTATGTACCATGTTGACTTCATTGGTCCTTTACCCTCCACAAACAAAAGTTATCAACACATTTTCACCGTAGTAGACGCATTTACCAAATTTACTTGGCTATATCCCGTCAAAACTGTGTCTGCTGAAAGTGCCCTCGAAACTAAAACAACAGCAGAAAACCTTTGGTAATCCCATCAGAATTATCTCTGATAGAGGTTCAGCGTTCACTTCAAAATTATTCAACGACTACTGTGATGAAGAAAACATTCAACATCTACAAATAGCAACAGGTGTTCCTCGAGGAAACGGACAAGTTGAACGAATTCATCGAACTTTGATTCCAGTTCTCACCAAACTATCATTAGACGACTCAACAAATGGTACAAATACGTCGACAGATTACAGAGAATACTAAATAGTACTATAAGTCGCAGTACAAAATGGACACCATTCGAACTATTAGAGGGAATCAAAATGCGTAACAAGGAAGACATCCTAATCAAAGACTTACTTCTAGAAGAAATGGCGAAAGAATTACTAGAACAACGCGAATTTTTAAGAAACGATGCAAAAAGAACATCGAAACCCTGCAGTCTGAAAATAGAAAGACGTATAACAGAAGAAGAAAGAAAGCTTTGTTATACAAAGAAGGTGATTTAGTAGCCATGCAAAGAACCCAATTTGGAGCTGGACTGAAACTAAGACCAAAGTTCTTAGGCCCTTACAAAGTAACAAAAGTTAATTCCAAGGATAGGTATGAAGTGAAAAGGTTGGTCAGCACGATGGACCGAACTCAACCACCACCTCAGCTGATTTGATGAAACATTTTTATGCTTAATTGAATTTTTTATTTGTTATTATTTTTAATTTTTCTCATATCCCTCTTGAGAAATTAATAGATGTTCTATGGTAACACTCGTTTCCATTAATCACTTTATATTCACTTGTAACATTTATTATATTTTCATATTATTCATTATCTTTCTATTGATGCGAAGGATTTTTTTTATGGTTTAGTTAATTGTAGATCACAACATAGAATATTTTGTTTTTATATGCTTTATTTTAGGTCCGGAATTGTGAATATTAGGTATACATCTTTTCATCTGTAATATTTTATTTTATTATCTTTAAGAATCGTATTATTTGTCTTTATTGCATCCACATTCCAATAATCATCAAATTTATAGTTGTAACTAAAAATAGTTTGTATTTAAAGTACTTTATCTCTCAACATTTTGTAAGAGCTGAGAGACCAGCTCTGTCAGGAGAGGGTGATTCTGTAGGATTTTCCCTTTGAAACATTTGTTAAAAGGTTGAGTCATATCCTTTTCAAAGGACCATAAATCTCAATTTTATTTATTACTGCATTCCGAAGCAGCGCCATCTAGTGAGCTTTCGTAGCTCCGGCTTGAATAATTTTTCGGCAGAGGCCTACTAACCACTGCTTGTTCAACGCGTCGCGTCTTTACCGCATTTCCGCGCCCAGCGCGGCACCACCAGTCCTAACATCCAAGAATGAGAAAGGTTTATTTCCCCGTCTTCTAAAGGTATAACTCAACTTTTAATTAACCTAATTCCTGCATTTCTTTCTCTTTGTAAATATCCCCTTTTTGTAAATATTTTCCTTTAACTTTAAATAAATTCTCTTTTTTACTTAAATGAAGTATTTGTGTTTAAATGACTTATATTCATTTAATTCATCACTCACCCTTAAATACTTACCCCTAGACAAACCACCTCGCCAATCTAAAATCCTGCCTTCTGAAGAGTCTGATTTTTATTCGAAGATTTATTCGGACTCCCACACATATATATAAGAGAAAAGTGGCTCCCTCACTCATCACGAGATTTCCGAAACTATTAGACCTACAAATTTGAAATTTGGCAGGCATGTTTCTTTTGTTTAGTAATTTTTGTGGAAATCCAATACCTAGGGCGATTGCGAGGCATTTAAAGACAAAAATTCCCTTTTTTTAAGCTATCAGACATACAGAGTAGAAATTTTGTAAGCATGTTTCTTTAGTTTAAAAGAAATCGGCTAGGGAAAGGTTTTGCGACTGAGAATGAGAAAGGGAGGGGGGGCGTAAAAGATTATTATGCTACCATTTTAAAATTGAACACTTCTCCTTTTTAAATCAAGAGGTATTATAATAATAAAATTATTAAAATTACATTCTTCTCATTACTTTATAAATACATTATAAAATATGATAATTTGATGTAATTTTATTGATATTTAGTATCCTAGTTCGTATTTAATATTATATAGTGTTGTCTTATATTATTATTTACACTGACAAATAAAGATTAAAACCTTCTTTCTTACCATTTGAAAAGAGAGAGCAAAAATATCAAAACTATATGTGATACATTTTTTATACGGTAGTGTTGCTGCACGCCCCCGTTGGCCAGCAGTGCTAGACCAGGTCCATACGTCGTACACTCTCAAATAATCCAACACCAGCAAGGGATCGTCAGCTAAATCCTGCTTGGTGAGCCCTAGGCATTCAAGGATGTGAGCAGGCGAGGCCGTCTCAGAAGAACAATTGGTACACATTTCAAAGCTCTTGGACCTTCGGAAAATTTCGTTGGTTTAAGGTGACCACTTCGAAAGCGGACTAGAAGAGTTTGTTCCTGTCTATAAAAACCGTGTTTCAGAAAGCCTCCAGAACGAGAACACTGATACCAATGGTGCTCTAGGGGGACAATCCAAGTGGTCTTATTCCAGGGGCCTATGACGAACTGCAAGGGGCCCACATCAGCGAAAAAATAATTTGGAGGAGGGGGTACATAAGGTGTAAATGAGAGCCTATTGTAGCTTCTCTCATTAAACTAGCTCATGACTTTTATTTTAAAAGAAAATTTAATGAAGTGGGAACCCAAAATTTTATTTATTTAATAGATTTATTTACTAAATTTAATGGGACTTATTTATTATTACAAGGTTACAGCATACATTTTGTGACGGGCTCACGCGTTTTTTCATTAACATGTCCTCTTGGGTTCTTTGGATCCGGAATAAATGGCAATTCTTTTCTAACCAACCCAAGAAGTAAAGCGTGAAAGAAAGATGCAAATTAGGAAGCTTTTAAATAACAGAAGTTTAGAGTAAGCCAGGTGGCATTTGGGGAATGTTATGGTAGACCGTATTTCAAGTGTGAAGATGTTTTGAGAAGTTAAGTGACAGCCAGTAGAAGTTACCCGTGACAGAGAGCCCTTATGTCAAGGTGCATAACATTGCCCGCCAGTGAACCGCAACTTCAACTAGGATCAGATAGATTGATACTTCGTTCGACATTAAAGGTAGGAGTGACTATCTAAATATTCGGATCTGTGATCGCATTGAAATTAAGCTTAGGTGAGTTAGTTATTGATAGTGATCCGTTACTTTATTTCGGTATTTTACATTGCGTGTTTAGCCACCGTAGATTCTCTCACATATCATATTATTATCTAATCTGTTAAAGGTTTAAGTTAAGATCTTAATAAAGTCATATTAAAATCATGGCAGCTTCTAGTTCAATTATTCCTACACCTCACGCTGATAATCTGGGAGAAGGGAACCCGAGGGGGGCACCCTTACAATTTTATTAAAATAAGGATCATTTCAGCATTTCTTTCCAGAATTAAGCTAAAACAGTATAATATTGGAGGTCGGGAATTTTCTCAATTTCTCATAGACAATCTGTCTGGACGTTTTAATCTACGTTCAACATATAAATGCATTTTATTCAGATTTTTAAACTAGGTTTAAGAATACTTTTACTAGGATTATCTCACGGTAGGAAATGAATTCATATAGCCACATTGATAAAAAAAAATGTCATAATATAAGAGGAACGGATCGGAATGGGCCCTGATGAAGAACTTAAAGCAGTGTTTTTCAATATTTGAGACCCAATTTTTAATTATATTTTTCATCGCACACCCTTCTTACAATAAAAATGTATTTAATGCGATAATAATGTACTTTGAGACGGTACAGCTGCAATACAATTTGGCTTTAATTATAAATCTATGAATTATCAAATTAAATATTGTTTTGAATATGTCGCAGGGGGGAAATGATGAAATTAGGGATTTCATCAAATCCCTAAGGGAGATAATCAATTCACGGCAAGATGTTAAAATAACGTCTCTTTGAGGTCATTTCCCTGATGTAAATGATTTGATCAAATCTCCGAACTGTTTTAGGGGAATGATGAAAAGAACAAGTGTCAGCATTTGTAGAGCTCTGTTTTCGCTTGTTACCACTCCCTTTTAACCCCTCTCTCCCTCGTCCATGCCAGGCAACGCCGGGCTTCTGACGTGACGCACCAAAACAAAATGACCTAAATATCATTTTTTAGTTTTATTTAGTTACATTCTTTGCATTATTATCTTTCGATTGATATATCACTTTCGTATGCCTAAAAATTAGAAACTGGATAAAACTTCAATTGAAAAATGTAAACAAGCAAAATAAAGAATTCGACCCCGCCCTCTGTATAGGTAAAAAAAAGGCTTTTTGATAGTAAAAAAAGCTATTTTAAAAAGGAAAATAATAACTACAAAAAAAGGTGATACAAATATATAAAGCAGGATATTTCTAAAATACTGCATTAATGTATAATTTTTTTAAAAAAATGTTTGAAATTCTCTCTCTCTCTCTCTACTACAAATATCCTTTTTATAAAAAAAAAATATACCAGCTTTATTATCTTGTTATTTTGTTTATTAACTTCGGATAAATAACTTGTAATTCAATAATTATTGTTTTATTAATTACTCTACTTTTAATAATGCACCATATTTGCTAAATAAACACTTTTAAACTCGTGACAATATTATTTCATCACTTCACTGTAACAAGTTAGGGATTTGAACAAGGGATTTTTTCTTAGGGAAATCACCTGACCTCACTTATTTTAATATTTTGCGTGAATTGATCATCTCTCTTAGGGATTTGATTAAATCCCTAATTTAATCCTTTCCTCTTGCGACGTATATAATTTTGTATATGATAAGCTGAAGGGAGTCACTAGTAATATCTAAACTGGTTTTTAATCTAATATTAATAAATTAATTATCCAATTCTTTGCGCAGTACGGATGCATTTATAAGTATTACATATTATATCAGTGTGAATCTTCCTTTTTTTTGTTAGAATGTATTTTGTTTCGCTTCCTTTCAGTAAATTGATAATTATTTTAAATCTTTTATTTTCGATTTTTCGATATGCTCGCTCACCACACTTTGCGATGCGCTGTCTTAAATTAAAGATTAGAAAAGTATGTCAGCAATTTCGGCATTAAAAAGCTATACCTGTCATTTATCCCGAATTATAGAATATCATGAGCAAGTTTTTAATTGCGTTCCTAGTGAGAAAGAGTTTCAGCGCGGTTGCCACTCTCCAAAACAAAAAAAAAGAAAGAAAAGAAAAACTGGATACTACTAACAGAGGAGGTTTAAGGTTAAACCTGTCAAGTTTAATACCAAGCGTTGAGAATTTGTTGTAGTCGCATCAGATTCATCCCTGCCATTAAAAACATTTATTCATTGCTTGGTAATTTTATGCAACAGTCATTTTATGTATTAATTAAAGTTTGTAACAACTACATTTAAACCCTGCCTTCCCTTGATGATTAGTGGCAGCCAGGGGGCACCACCTGTTCTTTAGAGAAACGGAAACTCGTTCCCCTCGCTCTTCTGCCCTGGATCGCTACCGGGGAAAGAGGTGTACACGTGGAGTCAGGGAAAGCCTGTTTCCCTCCTTTTAGTCCTTAAGCCATTTTCTGTAACGATAATGGATGTGTGTTGTTTTGTTGTTCTATTTAAGTGACCCCTTGTGTTGTGGAACGTAAGAACATTAAATAGTATTTGTTCCAGTAATGAAAAGACTTCTTCATTTCAACACAATGAATACACGACATGGGGGATTGTCATAAGTTTAATTTAATTAATCAATACGCGCTTCTTAAGTTTTAAAGACTATACTTCATTGCAGTTATAAATTTAATTCTTTTAAAGTAGGTAGCTGTCAAAAAGACATTAAGCAGTCTACCCAAAAACCAAAAAATTTGAAGGAGGGTTAGAGAACTGGGTACCTTCCAATTCTAAAACGAGTATCTTAGTCACAATGCCAAAACGATCGTCATAGAAAAGAGGCTATTTCTGGTTTATATAGATATCACCGTCACACTACTCCCCTCCCAGGGTTTCGGCGAATAGGCGAACGGACGATACCATATTCGTGGTGAGCGTGTGAGCAGTTGCGTCATTTTTGAGTGCGACGGCTTTGTGTGGGTTGCGTCATCGTGTGTGACGGCTTTTGTTGGTTGCGTTATGTGTCTGACGGCTTGGTTACCTTTACGGTGGATAGATGGCGCTGCGACTGCTGCTGTTCTCTTTGCACGGCCAGGGTCACCAATGAAGGAAGATTAGAACTCAGTACCTTCTGTTCCGTAAACGAGTATCTTAGCCACCATGCCAAAACGATCGTCATAGCATGGAGGCTATTACTGGTTTATATAGATATCTCACCGCCACAAATACATGGCAAGAGGTCTATAAGACAAAAAAGTTTGGGCACCTCTGGCATAGAAAATCAGCAGATTTAAAATGTAAGGCGATATAATATTTGTCTCATAATTCTTTAGAATGATAACCATAATCTTAAAAGTAATCCCTCTGTTTCAAAGAATGAGATGTATTAATTTCGATAGAAAAGGCAACTGCATTTGATTTCATTTTTGGCTTACGATGATGTCCAAACTACATTATTTGAATCATAAGAGCTTTAAAAAATGAGTTTTGAAAAAATTAGATTTCTACATATATTGAAATACTGTTTTTTTAAAGGCATGGCATACCTAATAAACTTAAAGGGTAGTAGTTTTAGAAGTATATTATTTTTTTCTAAAGCTTGGAATATAATGCTTCGAATAAATTACTTCAAAACATAAGAGCATTACGCCCGTGCATTTCATGTTGCTTCGTAAGAAAAGAGGTGCGCGTTTTACGGCTAATATACCAAAAAACTAAAAATCGCTGCTCGAAAGCATAAGTGTGCGTTATACCCCGGATTTTATGGTAAATTAAGTGCTTTGAAGATTAGAAAATCACACTCAGTTCTTTAAAATAAGCAGATTAATAAGTAGAAAAAGAAAAAAAAGCATCTATTCCACAAAATCAATTTATTAGAATACATTTTCTTTACATAGAAATGTGTATAGGCATGTATTTCATAAAAGTCAATGAAACAATGAAATTTAATGCAAAATTCTCAAGGTTTTGAAAAAAGAAAACATTTATTAAGTTTTAGAAGAATGATCTGGTATTTTTTTTGTTGTTGTTGTCTTTTTTAACATCAAACTATTAACAAATTGCTCTATGTCGTCCATTTTGTTATTCATTTCGCCATTGGAATGTGAGTCTAAATAACTATGAATAGTTTTTATGATATTCCTCATTTCGGATGACGTGGGAACAGGAGCTGCATTACTTATTTAATTTTCGTCGTCGGAATCTGCATTAAATGATATTTTTTGAGCTTTGAGCAAACTTTAAAATGTCTTTGCCTGCCATAATTGGCCATTATCATCACCTTTTACAATGAATTCTTCTGATTATGGATGATGATGTTTTCCTTATTTTGTTCAATCCCAGAAGGGAAAACTTTCTGTGTTAAGCGATTTTCTTTTTGTGTTAAGAAAATTCATAGTAGTTTGTCGTGACTGTTGTATTATTTCGTGTTAACCGATATTTCGTGCTAAACGTTTTCGCGTTAAAGTATCCGAACACGTTGAAAATGACCAAATTCGATCAAGACAGATATATTTTTTATTTTATTTTATTGAATAGAGCAATATTTTGGCTTTAGGAAAAATACTTTATTTTGTTTCTACACTACCTAGAGGCCAAGTTACAATCAATTTTATAAAGTTAGGAAAACCGGAATCGGGTCTTTGATCTACCAGAAGTAGATTTTTAAATTGCTTAAAAGATATCATGGCGAGTCTGATAACTCAAAATGTTACAAATGTATTTCTATAAAACTTTTTGAGCCTGATATTTATGTTATTTTCTAGAGAATGTACTAAAATATTTCTTACTGTATGAATACTTTTTGAGTTATGGCTTGTTATTTAAAAAAATTGTCTCATAAAGGATGTCACAGTTCTTATTATGTTTACTCAATCAGCTCTAAAATTTTCAAATTTTAATAAAACATTAAAATTTTAGTACATTTCCTAAATCAAAGCATCTAATTTGTTTTAGTAATTCCCTCTCTTGCTAATATAAGTTTATTGCTATTTTCTGTAACTGCTTTGAAGTTTTTCAAAAATATTGCCAAAATTTTACTTATAATTGTGATTTTTCTAAAATTTATTTTAAATATTGTTAGTTAAATATTAGTATTTATTGATATTGAGTCCTAAAAAAGCATTTATAATGTTTAAATACGCTATTTTGTTGAAAAGTACTCCGAACGTTTTCGGATGCGTGTTTCACTGTACCACGTACATTTAACAATAGCCATTTTCAAGCTTTGTCATTTCAAACATGTATTTACAGTAGAACGTCGTTTATCCGAACGTTTGTTATCCGGAGTGTCAAATATCCGGATTAGTTTTTTTTTCTTATGTCAACTACATGTATTATATATGAATACGTTTTCGAATTCATTTTTTCAATGACGATCACAGGGGGGGGGAGAGTACCGATTTTGTCCAATCGATCCCAGGATTTCAAAAATGCGATGAACATTTAGAAACTTAGATGACATGCGATGCAAGAGACTGTGGGTTTCAAATGCTAAATGATGACGAGATTGTGACTTTCGTGCAAGAAGAATCCGATCCTGTCGACGATGAAATTGATGAAAACGAGGACATCAACAATGAAAGTAGCAAGGGTCCATCAAATGCTGACGCGTTTTCTGCGTTAAAGACAGCTATGGAGTGGTACGAACAATAATCAGAGTGCTATCCTACTCAACTACTGCTCAAGAGAATCAGATCTTACAGCGAAAAAACGAAGGTGTACAATGTTACATCGAAAAATAAGTGATTATTTTCCACAATAAAGGTATAATTGCGACATTTTGCACCTATTTTACTTTTTTTTCAAGCACGTTTCCCGCATCTGATGATTTTCAATATTCGTATAGTGTCCGGTTTCATATACCGCATGGATCGCATTCTGTTTTCGATTATCCGAACAATCGCGTATCCGAACGGTGTCCGATCCCTATCGATTCGGATAAACGACGTTCTATTGTATATCAATAAAAGAAATGACAAAGCCCTTTCCATAAGCCAGTCATTTCTTTTATTCAAAATCAGTCGAGAAAATATTATTCTCTTTTTAAAACACGAATTACAATGAAACACTATTGCACAAACGGAAACAATAATATTCATTCAAGATCCAAAATTCTATTTCTTGGTGCATCAAAACAAATCCTGGCAAAAATGATGAATGACCATCGCATTGTAATGACAATAAGAAGAGGCAAATACTGTTTCAGCCTGTAGGAAACCGTAAATAGGTTCTGAGAAATCTAGAATTACCCAAACGGATCCAGTGCCGAAAGATCGCATTCCGCACCTTTCGGGCGACCTTTTAAACGCTATCTCCCCCTCAAACAAGTGATCGATCACACAACTGATTAACCAAGTCACTTATTCTTTTACGTGTGGTAATTTTGACATCTTGATGCTGATTCCGTTTGGTTTTGAATTAGAATGAGAAGGCCAAAGTGTCAAAATAATGAGAACTGGTAACGAATGTTTTTTCAACTTGAATGGTGCAGGATTGCGACCAATCCGTAATTTGTTGATTTTTTAGAACAACTTTGTATTAATGTGAATTGAATTTTTTGTATTACTACTTACCATTACTCTTTTTGTTTATTATTTTCATCAATTTTTTCGAAACACTGATTTCCAATTGTACGTTTGTGAGAGGCTCACACCTCTATCGGGCACCTAGATGTGTGGGAGGTTGGGAAAATACACTCGACATGATCCAATTAATCTATTTATTTATCACACAATGAAAAGACACAATTTCGACTAATAATAGTAAGAGAATGTCTCAATACTAACCGCGAAAGTGGAACAACGACGGTAGAACACGAATGATTAGGAGACTATGTGAAGGTCCCCTTGGACCTCACTTTGAGAACGAGAATAAGTTGGAGTCATATAAGAACCAGTAGCCATTTTTATAATTTGGTAATCTTTCCCAAATAGAATCAAAGACTTTTAATAACAAATAAATCAAGAAATAGTTATATGAGGTATAAAAAAGGGTCTTTCCTTTAAATTAACTTAAATATTTAATGATCCAATTAATTAACAATTAGAATATCGATCACGCAGAGATTACCGCGATAAGAGATCCCAGAATTATATTCTATAATGTTCCTATTGAACATTTAACTTTAATCTCACTCCTAAAACTTTAATGAGACTTTAATCAATATTTACCACACATGCAGTTCAGCTCAGCCTTTTCGTGAGATTTTATCCTCCTAGAAATCTCCAATAATATCTTTCTAATTTCACTATTATAACTTCTTACTTCAATCTCTCTCTCCTATTGCTCTAACTTTACTATTCCGTTTGACTTAAATACTTTATCTAATCTGCATATAACAAGGAATCATGTCCTCTTTTTGCAGCTGATTGGAAATAGGTAGGGAATTAAATTTCCCTAAAAAAGACGACTCAGAAGGTTAGTGATAAAGTTCCGTATAGGTTTGTCATAACTATCAAACTTGATCTTTACCTAATAAAGGATCTAATTTATCTTCAATCTCAGTGAACAAACATCACTTTAAAACTTCCTCCAAATGAATAATTCAAATATGATACCTTCAGTAGCAATCTCACCTGATTCGAGTATATCTCCTCTCCTACACTCTCTATTGAAGCTAAAAAAATTCGATTACATGTATATAGTAAGTTAATTTAAATATTACGATTCTCTTCTTCCGAAGGGTTGGTTGGGAATAACACGAATTGATAGCCCAAAGATTTCCCAAGAGGATTAATTGAAGGAATGCGTATAGATCCGTCACACGTTTATTGATAAGTTTGTTTCTTATTCTATTGAATTAAAATTTACATTAATAAGTATGGGTTAAATGTGAATTTTAGGCAACCGAATGAGCTCCCAGTAAGGTCTTAAGGCAGGGGTCAACTGGGCCCGGGCCCAGGGTTTCGGCCATAAGGGGTCCTCATCTCGTTCTCGAATCAGCCCTAATAAGACCATGATTCGAACAATTTTATCGGTCATATGTAATTTCCGGTTGCATTCTCCGAAAAACTGGGGGAATTTTGGACGATATGTCTCCTGGCTACATGTGATGACCATTGTCCCTGTATAGACCTAGGCTAGGAATGGTGAACCAGTGGCACGCGTGCCATCAATGGCACGCTACGTAATATTTTGGGCACGCCAGTGTTCAAACTGGTCTGCATTTTATTTCAAAATAACAAAATTCACTATGAGGTATTACGAACAAACGCGAGGGATCGGTCGCGAGCCGGCGGGGAACACACTCTTTTGTTATTGTCTTGCCTTAGTTACGTCATGGACTACAATTGCTTATGATGTAAAGTCTGTCTACGCGTAGCACAGTCAATTTCGTCGACACAACTGTATTTTAGAGTTTATTTGTGTTATATTTACGATTTTTAACTGTTATTTAATGGGGCTAGTTCAGCAAAAGGACAAAAAGTGCAAGAGAGTAAGCGTAACAGAGAATTTCAAACTTGGTGAATGTGGCATTATTAGTAAATGCGACAACGCGGTGTGTGTTTTATGTTCTGGAACAATGGTGCGTATACAGAAGAAAACGGCATTTTGAAACAAATCACAAATTCTACTGTCAAAAAATTGAACAGCAAAAATAATTAATTCCTTAGGAACCATTTGGCACATGACTCCAATTCAGCGTGCATTGCACTAAAAGTAACATCCTACAATCCCAATATAAGTTATTTGTCATCCACACACACACAATCTGCAACAACAGACTAATTTTACTTTAATTTGATTTAAGCGTACAACTAAAACATTTACAAATATACAACGCAAAGAGGTATTTTTTCTCAGTAAATAAAGAGTTTTGAATTGTTAGTATTTAGTTTTATTATTTTTCAGTTACAAGTCGAAGTTATTTGACGGCACGTCTATACCTCATTAAACACTTCTTGGGGAAAAAATGACACGTTGACCCATAAAGGTTCTGCGCCCGTGGCCTAGGCCTACCTCCATACACCATTATTACTCATTCAGTCAAAAGGCGGTAGTCGGTCGAGCCAGTAAGTGCGATTGTATTTGTTTTTGGTTATTGTTTGTACGAGTATTTGATAACGTATTCTGTGTACCGTCAAATTTAATGCGTCATAGTTGGGGCCTACGTTTACGTAGGGACCCAGGGCCTCAAGAAGTCTTAAGACATCCCTGGTAGCTTCTCTATGGGTCATTTAGAGGAATCAGGATTCCAACACTTATTCTGAAATATTACTAGCTAATGAACTCAATTAGTTAGATCTCGCCTGCGGTCGCTGTAACCGAGTAACATGGTCATGAACTCGTGACTGGTGTACACGAGTCGTGAATTCGAGTCCTGATGACCCATCATGTACAGAAAATAATACATGTTAAATCTGTCGAGGTTCAAAATCCCCAAGGTGACATGATGCAGAAGTTTGGAGTGTGGTGTCAGTTGCCTTCCTCGTCACTAGACCGAAATTCAAAATGACGAGTTCCTTCGCCAATTGCCCTCTCGTCACTTTCAATCGTGACGTTAATAAAAAATTAAATCAAATTTTTATCTCTTCTTTTTATTCCTCAATTAAATTACAAAATAATAATGTAAATAAAGTAGAGAGAGGCCACACAGTAACCAAATGATCACGTGACCTTAGATGCTCAAGTCGAACCGTCTGTTAGAGTCCTGATTCTCCTGAAGAGACATAAGTGAAAAATTTATATCTTAACATAGTGAGTGTAGGAGATATATAGTGCATATTAAATGGAATTGAGCCTCAAAGTCCTCGAGTGTTGTGAAAGATAAGAAAGTGAGGTGCCAGTTCAGGCGTTATCCTCAGCTCTAAATCTTGGCCCAAAATGAAAGATCCGTAGCCAATAGTCCTTGTGTAACTTTAAAACGATCCCGACGTTATTTCAATATTTATTTTTCCAAACTAAGTACTGTAAAGTAAGCATTTTCAAATTCCCTTCACACAAGCTCATTCCAAAAAAAAAATTTTTTTTTAGTTTATCTCCTCAAGAAAAAATATTTATAAAGTTCCATTTTCTTAGAGGCTATCCATAACTGCTTTCTATTTTATTACTTTTTAAAATTTAGTATAAATTTTTGTAAATTTATAGTAAGAAACTGGTATTATAGTTTGAGGAGAGAGGGGCTCCCTTAAATGTGATGTAATTTTTAATTCTTATGTATTATATACCGTCGACCAATATCATCAAATCAAAAGACGTCGCCAAGTGCCTCAATAAGCACCCATTGGTGAAAGAAGTGGCCACTGTAATGACTTCACACACAGCTCTGGGATAAACTATTTATTTCTCAGTAAGAAAATTATCAAAAAACAAGAAAGTATCCTAACACATTTAATTAGCAAGAGTCTACATCAATATTCAATATTAAGAGTCTCTTTCGCTGCAATGTCTCATCCCTCTCGCATAAAATAGTGGCCGCGGTAGCCGAGTGGTATAGGTATCGGATCGTGGCTTGCCTTGTCACGAGTTCGAGCCCAGTACCCTTAAAGACCCGCCGTGTAGGGCAGCGATGCACGTTAAATCTGTCGAGAGCTGAAACGTCCTCCCGTTGGTATGGTGCGGTAGTTAGGAGAGGGGAGTGCCAGCTCAGGTGTCGTCCACGTCACTTGACCATGGTTCAAAATTACGTGGTCCATCGCCAAAAGCCCTCGTGTAGCTGAACAGTGCGACGTTAATATTCAATCAATCAATCAATCTCGCATAAAATAATGACGTGAATAACACTGGCGTGAATAACACGTGAACACACTAGCGAAAAGTCCTATACCTAGGATACGTAAAAAGGGTCCACTCTCGGTAATTCCACCCCGAGTCGGGGTGAGTTCGTTGGCTCCAAATCCGCCTTACTTCGCGGACTAAGGTAAAACTGTATCACAATGCTTTAGCTGGAGGGACCTCCAAATCGATTTCCTCACGTGAAGTTTCTCCTGTTCCGACTCCGCCTTAATTCGCGGACTTCGTAGCGCTTTCCTATCGCTGATCGGGACTCAGACCGTTCCCGGATCTCTCCAGTTCTTCGCGGCCTCCCTATCATTCCTCTCTATAGCGGAAGGAACCTCACCAGGAGTCCCTCAAAATCCCAATCTCTTTCCTCGCTGGAGGGGCTTCACAACGGCACCCTCAACTCCCAATGCACTCTCGCTCCGCTTTTTATATATCTATCTCTCTCTCTCTCTAACCATCTCCCGCCTAATCATCCTTCTGTCATCTCTTATTCTTTTGCCGTTCCTGTCGGTCTCAACTCCCTTGATCTCTTGTTCTTCTGCGGCCCCTGTCGGTCTCAACTCAATTCATCTCTAGCCCAATGGGCTCCAATCTCTAGGTGCACATTGTACGTTTTTAGACGCGCTGTTGTCACCGAATCGTGGGTAAACGAAAGCACAATGTTAATGCGTCTCTTTTTGACGCCGAGAATCCTGTTCCGAAATTCTCTTCCAGAAATTGGGGAAATGTCTGGAATTTTCGCAACGTTTGTTGGCAAGGGGTCCGTAGTAATTAGGGGGAGGTGACCGGCTTCGTCACACCAGGTATGTTCGAATAGCAGTAAATAATAACGATTATAGCATTTGGCGACACTTTAAATTGGCGACGTCATTTGACGTAGCGAAATTGGATGACAGTATAACACGTATCTTATCTTTTAATCTTTTCATTTGACCTTATCGTGAAATCAAAAGACGTCGCCAAATGCTTCGATATGCAGCCAATACCTAAAACTGTTGTCAAGCATGTTCGAGCACAGTAATAATAAAGATGACAACATTTGGCGACATTCTTTGAATTGGTGACGTTTTAATTTGGAAAAATTGGGTTGGCATTATAATACGCATAAATACAGCTTATCTTTTAATCTTTTCATTTGATCTTATCATCAAATCAAAGGACATCGCCAAATGCCTCGTTATGCATCCAATACCTAAAATAGTGGTAAAGTTTTGTGTTCAAACTCAGTAATAATAAAGGTGACAACATTTGGCGACATTTTTTGAATTGGCAACATCATTTGATTTGGCAAAACTGAGCGACGGTATAATACTAATCTTCTTAATAAATAATACTTATCTTCTAATCTTCTGTTCGTTTGTTTATCATGCAATCGATTTAAGCAAGAAAAATCAGATGGAATACCAATATGTAAAAATAAAAATAAGTCTCGACAATGACTCACTGTTTGCAAGACAAAGTAAATATTTTTATTAAAAAACCTTCATTCGAAAGTACCCTCTATCAAGACCTCGAGAAGTATTTAATTTTGGGATAAAATAATGCGTGAGTTAATGTTTTATAAGAGGAGCCCCAGACAGGTGTGGCTGACCTAATCTTACAGATTTCACAAGATCATTCGTTTTAAGGTATTATTCATAGAATGTTTTTACGAAAAAAAAATAAAGGTCTCTCTCAAAGGCTTATTAAATGCTACATTGACACTCTAAGTTGTTTATGAATCATCTAACCATTAGACAGACAGTCAAGCTTTTGCTATCTTTTTATACAAAGATACTTGGTAAATTTTTATGATTTTTATTGTTGAGTCTGAAATTAAATGTATGCACATGGCATTGCCTAGAGATGGAGATCTTTTTTAAGCTGGAAGGCCTCATTATTTTGTTTGATGTTCAAAAAGACCATACAAATTTATCAACATATTACGAAATTGACTTCTAAACATTCAGGAAAGATTTGTAATATATTTTTCTAAAATGCTAACGTATGTATGAGAGCAAGAGGAAAGAGAAGGGAGAAAGAGGGAGAGAAACAGGAAAGAGAGAAAAAGGGGAAATTGGAGAGAAATATATGAAAAGAGAGGGGAAGAATTAGAGGAAGAGAAAGGAAATAGAGGGAAGATAAATGAGAGAGATGGCAAGAGAAACTGGAGAGGGGGAAACGGAAGAGATTGGGAAATGGGAGAGAAAATATAGGGAAAGAGGAGAGAAAGGAATATAGAAAAAGAGAGGGGAAGAGAGAGAGGTAGAGAAATGGAAGAGAGGAGGAGAGCAACTAGAGAGGGTGAAAAACAGGTAGGGAAAAGGGAGAAAGGGATAGAGAAATGGGAAAGAAAGGATAGGGAAACGGGAGAGAAAGGGACAGAAAAAAGAGAAGGGAAGAGAGTGAGGGAAAAGAAAAGAAATGGAAGAGAGGGGGAGAGCAACTAGAGGTAGAGAAATGGGAGAAAGAAATTGGGAAACGGGAGAAAGAAATAGGAAAACGGGAGACAGGGATAGGGAAATGGGCAGGAAAGGGACAGAAAAAAGAGAGGGAAGAGAGGATGAGAAATAGAAGAGAGGGGGAGAGCAACTACAAAGAGAGAGAGAAACGGGAAAGGGAAATGGGAGAAAGGGATAGTGGAAAGGAGAGAAGAGAGATAAGAAGAGGGAGAGAGAGAAATGAGAGCGACATAAGAAATAGGAGAGTGGGGGAAAATGAGAGAGAAATAGGCTTATGGACTTCACCAGTCGTGAGATTCTGCAGAACCTGTGCAGAGTCGAGTTGGTTAGTACATTTATGTATATCAGTTGTATCAAAAAATACTTATGTAATGTTCTTTATCTTCTCAACAATGTAAAAAAAATGCTATTTTCTGCTCAAAACTAAGAAAATCTTTTTTAATTCACTTCACATCTGCGATTAAAAAAATTCTCAAAAAAAAGTTAACATTGATAAAAATTACTCGACTGTTTTATACTGTCACGTAGTGGCGAGATTCCGTTCCTGTTTAAGGTTGTCTTCGGCAAAAGTACGAGAGCCTGGACTAATCGCGGAGCACATTTTCAGACAGAAAAATGCCTCAATTTTTTCATGAAAATTTGCAACACTATAACTCATACATCTGTTAACAGCACAGCGTTTCTAAAATGTCAAAATATTCGTGAATGCTATTTTTTTTTACTTTAAAACGTGAAGGGACAGCTCATTTAACATTACGGTATAGGAGAAAAAAAGCGAAACACAATTTATGCCGTAAAAAAAGGCTCAACTCTGTCAGAAATGTAAAGTATGATAAAATATGTTGCTCTCTCTAAGGAATAGAGTGAAACCAGAATGCAATATTAATTTTTAATTTCTTTTATATCTGAAAAAATGCGCACTTATTCTTTAACATTAACCAAAGACAGTCTTAAACCTGTATAGATAGATAGATGCACCCACTATCTGCCCAGCTTTCACGGTGCGGTGCTTGTCATTACTTATACTTTATGCGCCTAATTAGAATATATTTCTTAAAAAAAGTTTTTAACTTGTACTCTAAGATTCTTAACACGTACAAAATCATGACCAATTTACATGAACTTTCATAATATAGAAAACGAGTCCCAAATACTTTACTTTATATTGAACCTTTCACAGACCCCCTAACGGTGTCCACGCACTTCCAAATTAATTTCAGTTTGCCATGGACCCCCCCTCAGCAGTCATATGAATCCCTAGGGCTCCATAGGAATCACTTTGGAAGCCTATGATTTAGACGGAGATAACATGCGTACAATTTGTCCACCAATGTCATTTAAAAGTATATTATACATTTAATATTGATGGGACAGTGTAATATCACACGAGTATCTTATATAAAAATCAGACAGCATACCGCCTTCCCCCTTGTGGCTCCTACATTCGAGCAATGTTAATATATCCACACCTTTTTAAACCAGATATTTGAAGGACTCGATTAAGTGACCGCAAAACTAAACTAATGCGGGCAGCACTGAAACGGTGCAGTCGGCATAAAGCAACATCAAAGTGCCGCTTGTCTAATCACAAAGGCTGGCACTAAACTGATTGTATCGTCGCATACAGATAGACTTATGATAGATCGAAACCATCCTGCGGTCGAAATTACGTGATAACTCCCTGGGATGAACCTCAACGAATTAGGAAATTGGCTACATATTATTTCCCCTGAGTTCTCTGTTTTGATGGATCTTCTGTCAGAGTGATGGTTAATACCATACTTTGAGATCGAATAATGGTGCACTAAATGGTTCCAAAACATTTTAGTTTATGGCGTCCGCAGAATGTGTATTTTTTTTCCTTCACAACCTGTGAAGCAGTGCTATACCAAACTGATAATCGATGCTTTCAAATTATTTCTAACAAATGTTCAAATTTTATATGAAGTGTGTTTGTCGAGTGTGTTAGAAAAAAAATTGGAATATTTCAGTGTGTAATATATTGAAAGAATTTCAGAAATATTTAACAGAATAGTTTGTATTAATAGTTGACAACCACTTTGTTTAAGTGTGTGTCACCTTTTTTACACTATTACACTATATTTCACTACCACCAGCTGCCTGCCAATCCTAAAAGTTGATCTTTGCACCTCTTTTAAATGTATTTTATTAATGTGTCATAAATGCTAATGAGTGCGTGTAAGAAAGAGCGCGTATGTGTGAGAGAGAGTGTGTATGTGAGAGAGTGTGGGTGTGTGAGAGAGAGTGTGCGTGTGTGAGAGAGTAAGCATGTGTAACAGTGTGTGTGTGAGAGAGAGTGTGTGTGTATGAGAGTATATGTGTAAGCGTGTGTGTCAGAGAGTGTGTGTGTCAGAGTGTATGTACGAGAGAGAGTGTGTGCATGAAAAGAGAGAGTGTATGTGAAAGAGTGTATGTGAAAGAGTGTGCGTGTGAGAGAGTGTGTGTGTATGAGAGAATGTGTGTGTGAGAGAGTGTATGCGTGAGAGAGAGTGTGTGTGAGAAAGTATGAGTATGAGAGATAGGGTTGCCAGATGTGTTCGAGAAAAAAACCGGACAACTTTTCAATTTTTTTATTATCTCATAAATATTGCTGAAAATGACAAAGAAGCTTTCAATCTACTTCTTTGTATATTTGGCATTTGATGACACTGCTTTTAACAAAGGTTTATTGGTCGAAATGGCATCTTTAAATTCAGTGCAACTAGAGCTTATAGTGAAAAAAATGCACAATTCACTTTTTACTGTATTTACAGCGACACGATTTCTTTCGTCAGTCCATACGTTTCCCATGACGCTGAAGATACGTTCCACAAAAGCGTTGGATACAGGCACACACGTTGTGCACACAAACTGCACAATTTTCAGCAGATTCAGTGCTTCTTTTTGGAAAAAATTGCACCACATTTCAATTGAGTTACCTTCGAGTTTGAGTGAAGGAAAAACACTCAGAAGTGCAGCCAGTTCATCGTAAATCTGTTCAGGGGGAGTTTGCTGCTTCCATGGAGATATTGACAATAGTTCGAGAAGTTGATCCAGCGTGGGCAATCTTCCGCATTCGAGATTCAAACAACTGAACGTTTTATAATTTTGGTTTTCAAATGGATACCACTTCTCTATGTAAGCTAGAGCTCGGTGATACGCATTTGTAGCGTTTTTAGTAAATTTTTCAACTTCATGGTCTGGAAGATAGCCTTTTTTTAATGCCACATGGACTTTAATTCCGAAATATTTGTCATTTATTTTCTTTGAAATTGTGTCGTGAAATTTCACTATTATGTTATGTAGATTAAATGCTGCTGTGGTATGTTTCTCTACCAACAGAATAATTTCTTGAAAAGAAGCCATAAAGTTATGAGTGAAATACAAATATAGTTCATTATAAGTAGGATTAGCTTCACCTGAAATTTCGTTTTCTTGGTCTGATAAGATAGTCCAGAGAGCCGTAGGGCAATTATCAGAACCTCGTTCTATGAAGTACCTTTTCAATGGCCCCCATAGTGAAAGCATCCTATCAAGAGCTTTAAATAAACTAAGCCACCTTGTAGGAACGTGACGAATGAGACTTCTCTGTATTCGCTTTCGAAAAAATCAAAGCACTCCTTCAAATCTTCTCGTTTCTTAGCGGAACAAGAGAACTCTGCAAATACTTTCATCACTATATTTTCGACATCAACAGGCATTACTTTTAATGCATTTTTAGCGCAGTTATGAAATATGTGGTCATTACAGTGAGCATCAATTATGTCGTTGTTTTTTTCAGACTTCAATTTTTGAAAAACGGAATTATTGACTCCAAAATTGAACAGACGCGTTGTCCGCTCCATATGCTGTTACTCTGCTCCATGGGAGTCGTGATTTATCCATGACTTCACATAAACGTTCCTTAATAGATGTTGAATCTTCAAATGAGTCTTCGTAAAAATCCAATATTTTATGGCAGATGCCGCTTTTTGGTGAGAAATATTGAATAGCAACTGGAAAAAATTTTCTATTACCTTTATTTGATGCATCATTCGCCACCGAAAAGGGAACATCATTCTTTAAATCTTCCTGCACAAGTTCCATTGAATACGGAAACAAAACTTGGTTTACCAAAGCTGTACATTTAGTGCGTCCTCCTGTCATTTGCTTTACGATATCTGAATCGTTTATCACTTGTTTTAATACTTTCAAGGAGCAATCGTGAGCAACATAAGAAATGTGGTGCTTGATACTATGGTAAACCTCAGTTAATTCGGCAATACCAGCTTTTTCACTTTGGGCGCTGCCTTTTGGTGTAAAGAAAGACTTCATTCGGTGAGACATGGCTGCAGCACTTTCACACTCTATGCGCTTCTTTGCCTCAGCGTGGTGGGTAACTGCTTTTAAGCCGTCATAAGCTACAGTGAACGAATTTTTGCACAATTTGCAATAGCCTTTTGTGTTGTCTTCGTCGCATTTATTTAACCAAACAAAACGCGATTCCCAATCAACATTATAATGACAAACTCTTCTTGCTTTCTTAGTTGGAGTTCCCTTGCTGTTAGATGCTTCTTTGTCTTCCATTTTGGCACACACATACACGACCATGACAGCGACACAAATAATAGGAATCGAATATACCCACAACAAGAACAATTATGGACTAACAGCGACTCTCCGCTACCGGCCCCTTCCTCCTCCCCCGTTGGAGCTTGGAGGGGAAGAGCGGAAGAGGAAGGTCGAGAGTCGAGAGTCCGATTCGAATCCGAACCGAAGGTGGCTCTGGCTGCGCAATCCTATCTACATGCACACGCGAGTTCAAACCATGTAGATATACACCTAGGTACCTACAATCCTACTCGTTGTGTTGGTTGTCTGCCCAAAGCACCAGATATTACGCAAAATGCATTTAAAACCGGACATTCTTTTGTCCGGTTTACCCAGATTCTCTTGACCGGACTAAAATGAAGAAAACTGGACTGTCCGGTCGAAAACCGGACATCTGGCAACCCTAATGAGAGAGCGTATGTGAGAAAGTATGAGTATGAGAGAGTGTGCGTGTATGTGAGAGAGTGTGTACGAGAGAATGTGTGTGCCTGAGTGTGTGTGAGAGAGAGTTATGCGAGAAAGAGTGTTGTGTGAGACAGAGTGTGCGTGTGTGAGATAGAGTGTGAGATAGAGTGTGCGAGTGGAGATAGAGTATGCGTGCATGAGAGAGAGTGTGCGTGCATAAGAGAGAGTGTGAGTGTATGAGAGAGAGAATGTGTGCATGAGTGTGTGAGAAAGAGTGTGCGTGTGGAAGAGAGTGTGTGTGTATTTGAGAAAGAGGGTGCGTGTGAGAGTGTGTGTGTATGAGAAAGAGTGAGTATGAGAGAGGGGGTGTATGAAAATGAGAGTGTGTGCAAGTGAGTATGAACGTGTATGAGAGAGAGTATGAGTGTATGAGGGAAAGAGTTGTAAGAGAGAAAGTGTGTGTATGAGTGTGTGTGTGTGTGTGTGAGAGAGAGAGAGAGAGAGAGAGAGAGTGCAAGTGAGTATGAGCGTGTATGAGTGGGAATGTGCGTGTATGTGTGAGAGAAATTTGTAAGAGAGAAAGTGTGTGTGAGAGAGTTATGCGAGAGAGAGAGGGTGCGTGGGGAAGAGAGGGTGCGTGTGTGAGTGTGTGTGTATATGAGAAAGAGTGAGTATGAGAGAGAGGGTGTGTGTGAAAGTGAGTATGAGCGTGAGAGAAAGATTGTGTATGTGAGAGAGAGAATCACATCACCTGCTATAAACTATTTTTTTAACTCCCAAATAAATGCTTCTCAACCAACCTTATTGCTTATCAAGTATTTCTACTTTAACTCCTCTATTAGCAGAAGCCCTTACAAACACGCCTTGAAGTACCTAAGATTATACATGTGTTTTAAACCCGAAGATAAAGCTCAAACTATTTTGTTTTTGTCTATATCTCAGCCTTCTAAGTCAGATAATAGATGTCCTTCACATTAAATGAAAGAAATAAAAGCATTTCAAATATGCAATCACTTTACAAAAAACACTTTAAATAAATGTAAAATTTGAACATAAGTGAATAAATAAATCCTTATAGCGAAGCGTAATCTTATTTTTTTTAAAAAAAACAGTGATATAGTTTCCCTCTTTTTCAAATTTATTTATATATAAAGTTGTCCTAATTTCTCAACTGCGTAGTGTAATTTGAAGTCAATTATATATGAGAAAAGAGAAATAAAACATTAATTACAAACATAAGCAATTTCGGAATAAAGTCTTTCGTGGTTTCAGGTGCAGACGAAAATATCGAGTTTTTTTAAAAAAAAAGAAAGATTTTGATTAAAACTTATTTACGGATTAATAAAAATATTATTATTTTATTTTTAAAAATCCTAAATTTTAACAGAGAATTTACTATAAAAGTATTCTTTCCTCACCAATATCTTGTACATTTAAAAAAACGGTAAAAATTTTAATACTCTACAGCCAAAAGAATCGAGTGAAAATGCAAACATATTTTTCATAATCTTTTACGACCTTTGTTAAGCGGATGGGAAAAATAACTTCCTTTTTTTAACAGTTGATGCTGCGACTGTGCTGCCATCTATGAATCCCACATATAGCTACAACTTCATATTGCGCTCGTTTTAGAATGCGAGTTAACATCTTCACAAAAATTTTAAGTACTTTCAAAGTAATTTCTGATTGCTTAAATGTAGGAATTAAAATATTTCTGCTGTAAAAATTTTTCTTAGAGGAGTAGAAGAAAGGAAAATATTTTGCAATTCACGATATGTTTAATATTACTAACAATTACATCATTTACCTAAATTTTAAATCTAATAATATATTCCGCTCTTTAAAAAATTAACTTTTAATTTATTTGTTATGAGGTATTTGTTTGTTGTGATGTCAATTAATTAAAAAAAGTTCTAATAATAATTTTACTTATATTTGAGCCATTGAATTATTTTACTCAGCGGATTTGGAATCCAAATAATTCAAAGGAATTGTATATAATTAATAAACAGTTTTTATAGAACCATGCCAATATTCATGCCATTGTTGTTGTTGTTACTAATGCCACCTAATCGGCAAAGGCTAGATCAAAGTCCACGAAATTCATCATGGCAAAGGGCTAAGTGACGCCTGTCGTTAGCCGCAGCTTAGAGCACCATACAGGTGACAGAACGATTTAGATCGGTATGCCAATATCTAAATAACTATATTAAATTTCTGAGAAATGTTTATGTTTTTTATTTTATAAAGTGAATATGAAGCATAAATAATATTATCAACATAGAATATGTATTGTGTTCTAGTCTTCCTAAACAAAACCATATTTGATTGAAAACTTCATACAACACCATCAATCCAATAACCAATATTTAAATTAGTTCATAGACTTTGATTTTGTCAATTGTGTTCTCTTGATACTACAAGAGAAATGTCTGAAACAATCGATGAATTTAATTATTTTTCAGTTCATTTAGGAAAATTATTCCAGAATTAAAATTTTATTTAAATACTTTTCGACTATTAAAATTGTTGTTGAATAAATTTCTAAGGATCACAAAATATATTCTTTGCATATTTGTTTTATAAATTAAATACACTATATTTTTTTAAATTTTTAGTATGAATATTTATATTAAAAGAATATTTTAATAAATACATATATTGATGCGCTTACAGAAATTTCGAATTTTTACCGAAATACATGTATTGTTATGAAGCAATTAATGATAAAAAAAAATAATAAAGTAATTATAAAAAAACACCCTGTGAGACATTTTTTCCCTTCAAATTTCCAAAATTCTTCAAATAACCTACATAGCTTGATCTCTATCTTTTTTAAAGTAAGCTGATTTTACTTACGTGCTATTTTCTGAAACACACTGTAATTTTATTACATATTATCCTCAAACAAAAGAAGAAGGTTATGACTTTTACAAACCGATCACGTCAAGAAATGCTATAACAATTAATTATTTATAAATATAATAAATAAAAAGTTTCCATACATGGCTTTAAAAAACTTGCCTTATTTTTAATTATTCTTGGTTATTTAATTATCTCCACAATCAATGATTAATGCCAAATGGTGCTCTATTTTTAATAAGTCTACAGTTAATACATATTAGTGTTATATAATAATGTTGAATTTGTAGAGGTCATGTACGAATCCAAATTTATTCTTTAATTTTATCTTCTTTATTAAAAGTCTTTATATGAAAAACAGAATATATACTTGATTTCATTTTTACTTCATATGTTATGATTTTATTTATGGGAGGAGGGGAGATTTTTTTGTAACAAAATTCTCAATTCTCTCCTTTTAGCCATCGAAAATGTTAAGTTGTATTTCAATTATAGAAAAACAATTTGATCTACATCTGCTAAATAAACTAAGCAGTAAATAGATTAATAAGACGCTGAAAATTGTATTCCCTGATTGTTTTATGCGGAATATGGAACAAAGCAAAGTCTACTATCCCATGATATGTCTTTCATTCGAATACGTGTTGTGAGCTAAATGGAAAAAAAACTAATTTCTTGTAGTGCCGCCATCTGGTGCTGTAAAAGATACTTTTTAATTCAAAAGTTGAAGTTGACTCAATTATGAATCTTAGCTCCCAAACATGCAATAACATTAAAAGTTCTTTTCAATTTTTGTAGGTATTTTTATACTTGAGTAGGAAAATTTCGTTTTGAAGATTTTTCTCAACATAATCGAATTTGTAGAAAGGGAACCCATTTTTCCTCAGTCGAAGAGGCTCAGGAAAAACGGAAAATCTTTTTTAAAGGGACTTTCAAAAACCTCGTTACATAACTGTTTCCAGCAATGGCAGCACCGAATGCAGAAGTGTGTGAATGCTGGAAGGAAGGTGATACTGTCACGGAGAACCGATTCTGTAAGTACAATGATTTATTGGACCAGTCTCGTTTTGTGTGTGTGTGTGTCAAACCTCGTAAACGGCTATCATTTTATGACACACTAAACACACTGCTTTACTCCCTGTATCACTAAAGATATATTGTTTGTACTGGCGTAGCTAGTCCTGGGTAGGCCCTGTATCTAATTTCTTGGGTGCTTTATATTGTGGCCCTGTAACATGTTGCGATTTTTGGTATACATATGTTGGAGCCCCGTATCATTGATACGGTGGTAGGTACGCCCCTAATTGTTTGTCAACTTTCCCCAGGTCCACAAAAGGGTTAAGTCCAAGTTGTTAATCAATGATTTTACCTTTCTTTGGAGGGGTTCGTGTTTTCAATAAAATTGGAACCGTATACATAAAATAATTCTCTGTGTTTAGACTTTCTTCCAAGGGACTTTCTTCAATTTACGATAGTCTTGAACCTGTCGGAGGGAAGGTTCGTTCTGGGTACCTTCCGTTCCGAACGAATGCGAGTACTTAATCGATCACGCCAAACCGATCGTCTTCGCGTGATGTTGGTACTAGTTCATATAGATATCACACCGCCACATACTCCCCTGCCAGTGTTTTGGCGAATAGGCGAACGAACGATGCCCTATTCGAGGCGAGCATGTAAGCAGTTGCGTCACTTGGTGGGTTGCGTCATTCATGTGTGATGGCTTGAGAATTGCGTCATTTGTGTGAGATGGCTTGAGAATTGCGTCATTCGTGAGTGACAGTTTGAGAATTGCGTCATTTGTGTGAGACGGCTTTGAGAAGTAACGGCTTATTTGCGTCAATGTTTGACGGTTTGGTTGCTTTTGCGGTGGATAGATGGCGCCACGACTGCGGTGCACGAAGGGTGTGGTTTATATCACGTCCGGGTCACCAATGTCGCAGGGAAGGTTCGTTCTGGGTACCTTCCGTTCCGAACGAATGCGAGTACTTAGCCGATCACGCCAAAACGATCGTCTTCACGTGATGTCGGTACTAGTTCATATAGATATCACACCGCCACAAACTCCCCAGAATATCGTGGGATACCTAATACGTTTATTTTTACCGTCTAACAGGAAATACTATTTTAACCGCAGATTTATCTCTTCGAATATTGCCACACTGACATATTTCAAGATGAGATGATGCAATAGTGCAATGAATACCAAATTTGACCAATAAGCGTTTTACAACCCAGAAATCCCAAGATTAACAAATGTGCGAAAGGCTTTCGTTAGGAAAAGTATAAAAGAGCTGCGATTTCTGTAATGAGGTAAGAGAACGCTTTTGTCATTTGTAACTTGTCCATGTGTGTTTTATTGCTAGTTTTCACTACTTTTGGCAACATTATGTTGTCAAAAAATTCTTCACAAATTTAATAACGCTAAAAACATTCTTAAAAAAAATGTGAATAATGACGCTACACATATTGTTTATCTCTTGGGAATCAATATCTATAAATCACTAAATATTATAAAATAGAAAAGAAGACAAAATTATAGACTTGTAATCGTAAATAAGCAAATTCAAATACTACTCGTATCAAGTAACATTAACAAGAAACAAGTATAATATTTAAAAAAAATTAAGTGAATTCCTACTTTGGTGGCGCCATCTGTTGCAGCTAGTTGTAACTTTATCAGAAATAGCACAGAATAAATTTAAAATTAAAAAATTAAACTTAATTAATGAATTAAAATTTTTAAAAACTGTATTAACATCAAGTGTCATCCACAACAAGTTTTAAAAAATGTATTTGAACTTGAGTCGATGAATAAAAAGTATTTTATTAACGATTGAAAATTGAAACAAGATATATATAAATATATATATTATTTATATAGGGAGAGGGTGAACTAATAGTAGGAATTGAAAAATGCGGATAAGTATGCTTTTAAAATAAGTAAAACTAAAACTTAATAAAAACATAATCTGAATATATATATATATATATATATATATATATATATATATATATATATATATATATATATATATATGTTCCTTTATATATCACATTAACTTGTTTTCGCTAACACTGAAAAGCTGCACCGTGTTGTAAATATTATTACTTATTTTCGAATGGGGAAAAATATCAGAATTATTACAAATTTAAAAAGCTGTAAAATAGTTTAAGTACTTTTTCAAATACAGGCAAAATTCAAAAATCAAGAACGTAATCCCAATCGTGTGATCATTAACATACGCAGAAAAATGAGCTGAAATGTTTTATTGAAAGAACACACGTAAAGGTAAGTGTGTTTTTATTGGACGACTTTCAACACCTCGTTCATGCAAAATAATTAATTTTAAAATCCAGTCTTTTTCAACCGATTCATATTTTAATGTTGGCAATATTTTATACACTAAATGTGTTTTCACAAGATCTGCTTAAAGATATTATAGTTAATCAATGGATCAACACTAGAACGTCCGTCGGTATCAATTGGACTCCGGGGCCTGTTCAGTTTGTTCTCTTTTCCGCATTTTTGCAAGGAATGTGAAAAGTTTTCGTGATTTCTAATCATTTTCCATAGTGATTACACAGAAAATTTTTGCAGTTTTAGATTAATTAGAAGAGATTTTACAACTAAATGTACCTAGAACGTCCACTGGTGTCGTTTCGACACCAAGGCATTTTATCATTATAAATATCTGTCGTTCAGCAAACGATAGTTCACTAAGTAGATACCATAAGCTAAACAAACTTCCAAAATCTAATATCACACGTTGATTTGACCTTGAATTCAATGTTATTGGGTTCACAGCGGAAATGAGTCTGTTATACTAAAATTGTTGTGTGTCTAAGTGTTTCTTTACGTAGCATTTGCTTATCTGCTCATAAAAAAATTCCTTTGATTTTCGAACCTTGTGCAAGGCAGACACCTTGAAACGATGACTCGTAGAAAAGGTCTAAGTCAGGGGTACTCAACCTTTTTTTCTGATGAGCCGCACACATATGTCAGCTATTTCACGCGGGCCGCAACATGAGGATAAATGGGGGAGAGGATAAATGCTAAGATAACATAAGATAAGACCAAGATAAGACCAAGATAAGACCAAGATAAGATAAGACTAAGATAAGACCAAGATAACATTGGAAATTTAAAATGTGGAAAATTGACTAAAATATTATAACTCCTGTTTTGCTCTTTTTAATTATTATTTTTTTATATTTTTTATTTTAGTCACTAACGCTAAATTAGAAGCATTTAAGAAACACTCCTTCACAATTTCTGCAACAGTAAACGGGGTTTCATATGAATATTAACAATATAACCAACTTCATAGGATGTCTTTATTACCACTGACAAAACACTTTTTTCCTGTTGTAAAGAATATTCAATAAAGCCTATTTTTCATCACCTCTTGAAAGAGATCTTCGAGGAAAAGTGTCAGGGAACGATTCCTGTTTATTGGTATTTTTTAAATACCGCACTTTCGTGACAAATCAAACAATTACTGATCCATGTTTGTTTTTCACTACAGAATAGTCAACCTCCCAATTGCCTTGAAACGATACATTTTCTTCGAATATTTTTCAATTGCAAGATATGAAAAATAGTTAAAAATTAGTTCCACCCATAAAATTGTCGTTACTCCACTGTTGTATGTTATCACTGGCCTTAACCGTTCCAAACAGAAAAGCAATATCAATTCGTATCCGTACGAAACCGACAGCAAAAAAGCAGAATTGAAATTTTTGATTTCTTGACAAAGAATTTCTCACCAAATTTTTAATACAATGTTCTTAAATAAGTAAATTTATCAGAGCAATGGGCCATGACCAGGCCACTCAAAAATGCTCGGTGGACTGCAGGTTGAGTACCTCTGGCTAAGCCCTCATGAAATTGCTGATATGTTGCGAGAGCTTTCTGAGATTGAATCGGATGTTGGTGAGTTGCCTTGTGTGTTCTAATTTAGATTCCGATAAAGACATAAAATAGAGTGAAAGTGACTGCTAAGAATCTGAAGAAAGTTGGATGAAATTGATAATATTCCAGTAAATCCTGATATATAGGTCGTTAGGGGTGGCGCAGAATGGATACCGCATAATAGTACTGTTCCTGGTAGATTTGCGACTCTAAATGTGTTTTGCGACAAATCATTGGTCATAATTACATGAAATAATATTAAAAAGTCTTAAAACTAAACCCAATTAACAATATTCCTGCAATTATTTAGTTATTACAATCTTTATGTATAAAAAATCTTCTGTGCGTGTGTATGTCACTAAACTCCTCCTAAACGGCTGGACCGATTTCGATGAAATATTTTGTGTGGGTTCAAGTAAATTCGAGAATGGTTTAGATTCACAATTCGGTTCGATATCGCAATTAGTTAAAAAGATATTAATTAAAAACATTCAAAAAATACAACTCAACATTCACCTGCATTGTTGTAACAACGCTATTGTTATAAAAATGACGTAAGTTGGCGTCGAAAATCGATTCTCAGCCAAACTGGCCAAACCGGGTCTTCATTGTTAGAAAAGAGCTTTAAGGTATCCGACTACCCTAAAACCATGATTTTTTTCAAAAATCGGCAAAATTTTTTATGATTTTATTTTATAGACCATTTTATTAACTTAATAACAATACCAAGTACTTTATTTTCCCTCCACTAGAACAAAAACTACAAGCGTTTTAGTAAAAGCAAATGCCATAACTTTACACAAGATGTCAAACTTTGAAATGCGTTTTACGCGAAACGTGTTTTTTTTCGAAAAACTCAAACGGGGACCGCGATTGCTCAAAAAGTTTTGAAAATAATTAGCTGAAATTTTTTGCTTATTTTCTGCATAACAGTAAAAGTGTTTTGATCTTCGTATTTATCAATAACTGTTTTATTTCAAAATTTGCAGCTCTTTATGTGAATATAGTCAATGTTTTTTTAAGCAATTTCGTATAATGACTTAGATAAAGTGCTCTAGTTTTTGTAAAAATTAAAATATTTCTTATCGTGAAGATCACTTCAAACAGGAATAACAAAGTAACACATCAAAAATGAAAAATTGAGAATTTGTTCATAAAATCATTGTAGAGCGCGGGCCCCGTTTATGTAATTTTTCGTACATTTTTACTAGTTTTTTCCCATTTTAATAATAATTTTTTTTTTCTTTTACCAATTTTAGGATTTTTTCCTTAAAATATACTATATAAATATAAAAATCACAAAAAGATCTCCATATTTCCTTTTTTTCAAAAAAAAGTTGTCGCAAGTAGTCGGGGATACCTTAAATTAGTATCTTTTCAAATAATCTTTATATATGTAAATCTTCTGTGCGTGTGTATGTGACTACACTTTTCCTAAGCGGCTGGACCGATTTTGATGAAATTTTTTGGGTGGGTTCAAGTGGATTCAAGAATGGTTTAGATTCACAATTCGGTCATGTATAACAATTAGTTAAAAAGATATTAATTAAAAACCTTAAAATAAATAAAAATTAATTAAAACCTTAAATTAAACCTTAAATTAATTAAACCTTAAAAACCTTACAGAAGAAACAGCACACAGGATTGTTTTCATCCTGTGTGCTGTTTCTTCTGTAAATGCACGGCAAGAGGGAAAAAAAGAAATAAGAGGGGAGATTTTTCGATATTTTCGCCGTTTTTTTATAATTGCAATCTAATTTTTCTATCAAAATCAGACAAAAAAATAATCACAGAATCGGGAAGATTATTCATTTCGCCACGATACGGTTTGTATCTTTACATATATAATTCTTCTGTGCTGTGTATGTGACTGAACTCCTCCTAAACGGCTGGACCGATTTAGATGACATTTTTTGTGTGGGTTCAAGGGGATTCGAGAATAATTTGGATTCACAATTCGGTATGATATCCAATTAATTAAAAATGCGCCAGAATTACGTAAGGACACACGATTGTTCATAAAAAAAATCATGGGCAATCTTCTTGAGGCCTCTATTTTGAGCGGCAAACTTCAAGGTGAAGTTGTATTTCTACCACAGATCCCAATTATTCTTTCACTCTCCTACCCATTCAAATATTTGTAATTTCCAATTCGCTTGGCATTTGCTATGTCCATTAATAAGTCACAAGGTCAAACAATGACAATTTGTGGCTTAGATTTAGAAAACCCTTGCTCTTCGCACGGCCAATTATATGTTGCATGTTCTTGGTTTAGCAAACCATCGCATTCGTTTGTTTACACTCCTCAAGGATTAAATAAAAACATAAAACATTCAATGGCATTACAATAAATTTATTTTTTGGGCATAAAAATAATATACCTGTTATGAAAATAGCCCGAGTTTTATTTTATTTTTTTACCTTTTAATTGAAACAAGTTTAATTCCTATTCAGAATAGCTTCTATATTCAACTTAGTTCATAGTAAACACATACACTCAATCGATAGGTCAAATTGTGGTAACTGTACATGTGATGATGTCAAGTATTGTAATAACTTTCTTCATAAAAAAATTCATCAAAAAGGTCCAGATTGTTACAATTTATTCAAAAATGTTTGTAATTTTTAGACTTAAGTCGTATGTACAGGACAACGTCTGTCGGGACCACTAGCTATTTTATATATTTTATATCGCAGTGGGAAATGACAAACGTGAACGCTTAAAGGTAATCGAGAGAGAAATCATGGACGTTCTAGTGTTAATGTTCATATAACGTTTTTTTTCTGGGTTTTTTTTAATGAAATAAGTATTTTAAATATTTTACTAACACGTTAGCGAAATTGCAGAAAGCAAGCAAAAGTTATTTTTACTAGAATTACTTTTTATCCAAAATATATCAAAATCTTCTGAAACATTTAAATGTGAAAAAATAATAAAAGAATAAAGCGCGAACATAAACTGTAAGAAGCTGATTCGCATATCCAATTATATCAATTACGGATTTGATCTCTGTTAAGAACAATTCTAATAAGAATATTTATTAAAAACTATTCTAATGCTTTCTAAAGAAAGAAATGTTTCTTTTTCACTGCATGAGAATTGGGAGGGGGTGTAGGAATAACAAGTTTTTTAAATAAATCACTAAACATTCAACGAATAATTAATTTTATTAGAATTAGATGTGTGATTTAAAAATTTATGAATCAATCATTTTTATATTCGAAATCTTTTATTGTTAAGAATTTTTATTTCATTTTCAATTAATTATAACAATATTCATTCTAAATAAAGAATATTAAAACTAAGAATATGGCTTAGTTAAATCTAAATTAAGAATCTACTTTTCTTGCCATAAAAAAAAAATATTCAGAATTTTAAGCGAACACTAACATTTTATTCATGTAGTATAAGTTCTTTATAATACAGTAGATCCTGTTTTTGTGCGGTCCTTTTTTATGCGATTTTTTATGTGCGATCTTTTTTCATGCGGTATATGAATTTCAACTACTTTGGCACCATTGTAATGTTTTCTGTCAATGTACATATACCTATACAAAAAAAATTATGCGTAAAACTTCCAACTTTTCCAAATATTAAGGGGGAAAAAAGATGAGCAGGAGAAAAAAATGTTACTTATTAACATATAATGGGATTTTTACGCAAATAGCCCATTTTTTTAATTCGTCTAAGAAGTAGAGATTTAAAAATTATATAAAAAATAAGACAAAAATATACAACTTAGGTTATACTGTTAATAAACTTTTTACAAGTTCAAACAGTTAAGTTTGGTGCACGGGGATTTTATAATTGTTTTCAATAAAAAAAACCAGTTAAGTTAGATACAAAATAAAAATAGGAATTTAAAACATTTAATTCTAAAAAATTATCAAAACCGTCAGTACTTGTTTAATGTGGCTTTGTAATTGTTGTTTTTTCACCAAGTCATGTATAGTATACTCATGAACAAAAAAATTAGCGTACCAAGAAATAATTGCGGGAACGTATCGAAACGTGCACTGAAGGTACCAGTCGGGGAGATATGCAAGTGATTAGAAATGCAGTGTGATTGCGCTTTACGTATAGCCGGTAGATGGCGTTTAACATCGTTCTCCGGGGAGTATAAAGCATGTAACCAAAACTTGTTTGAGTGTGCTGAATCGCTTACAAAGGAAGAACTGAGGTAAACATGCCATTACGCCATTTTCGAAGACAATATGAGCAGCTGTCGCAGCTTGAGAGGGGGAGAATCATCGGCGCGATGGAAGCTGAGTGGTCAGCTAGGCGAGTAGCTCGTCAATTAGGCTGCTCTGATTGTATTGTGAGGAGGTGTTGGGTCCAGTGGATCCAAGAGATGTCATTTACACGAAGACCAGGCTCAGGATGCCCACGGCAGACCAGTCATCGAGAAGACCGCCACATCGTAAGAAATGCACGCGTACAACCAACTGCTTCATCAGCCGCCATCCTGGCACAGATAGCACCTTCACTAAGGGCCCCTGTGTCTTCTCGAACCATACGAAGGCGCCTGGCGGAAGGACATTTGGGATCGCGGCGCCCATTACGTGTAGTGACCTTGACGCTCACCCACGACGCCTCCGTTTGGAGTGATGCCGCGCCCGAGAAAACTGGATTGCAGCGGAATGGAACCAGGACGTCTTTAGGGACGAATCCAGATTCAATCTCAGCAGTGATGCCAATCGTGTTCGTGTATGGAGACCCCGTGGTGAACGCCTCAATTCTGTCTTTGCTTTACAGCGACACACCTCTCCCATAGCTGGTGTGATGTGTGTGTCCCATGTGTGATGTGTGTGTCCCATGTGTGATGTGTGTGTCCCATGTGTGATGTGTGTGTCCCATGTGTGATGTGTCCAGTATAGGACACATACTGTCCCATACTGGGACACATCACATATATGTGATGTGAACTGGAACACACATGGTATGGGATGTCATTGCCTACAATACATGGTCACCCCAAGTATTTATCAGTGGCACCATGACAGCCCAACGGTATGTCCATAACATCCTGCAACCACATGTGTTGCCACTCATGCAACGGCTCCCAAGAGCCCTTTTTCAACAAGACAATGCTCGGCCTCACACGGCAAGGGTGTCACAAGACTATCTCCACGCTGTTACTACCCTTCCTTGGCCTACCCGATCCCCAGATTTGTCAGCAATCGAGCATATCTGGGATCATTTGGGACGGCGAGTTGGGCATCTCACGAGTTTAAACGAACTAGAGGTGAGGTTACAGCAAATATGGAACGAAATGTCTCAAGACATCGTACAGAACTTGAATGCCTCAATGCCCGATCGTATCGCATCGTGCATTCGCGCTAGAGGAAGTTTAACGCGGTATTAAATCCTCCGTTCTTTTGCATTTTTCTTTGATTTTCTAATCATTTACTTATTTTAAAGTTGTCATTACGTATGTAAAATTTCGTTTCATTTTGAGGACTCCTTCTTGGTGCGCCAATTTTTTTGTCCATGAGTGTACATATATTAGAAATAGCTCTTGAAGAGAGAGAGAGATACTAAAAAAAATTTAAGTTGTTTTACGAGCGTATCAACTAGTTTTGAGAGATATTTTCTTTTTATGTTCGTAATAGGAAATATTTATTCACAAACATGTTGATCTAAATTTTGAGGATTTTTTTTTGTCTGAAATAACCCCATTTCGATAAACTTGTAAAAAAAAAAAAGTTCGATTATTATTTTTCAAACTTTTTAATTTTTCAATAAATTTTCGCATGCCACTGTTACAACTCCGCCGTGCCAAACTGTAGCACGCGTGGCGCGGGTTACCACCTCTGTTATAAACAGTCTACCGACAATGCGCGTTCAGATGCTTTCTCTGAACACGCTAGCAGCACGCGCTTGACTGAAAACGAAACTGTCAATGATAGTGACATTTTCAATAATTTCATTTGTGTGGACCCCCCTGTGTTCCCCCCTGGACACCAAGATTAATTTGAGGCAAAGAATCACTAAGAGCCATTTTGTACAATAATAACTTGTATTTATTACATCAATTCAAATCTCAGAAACTCTAATAATATATAATACTTCTATGTTACGTCAAACAAAAGGGATTTACCTTTAATATTAAATTAAATTACGAATTATGAAATTAATCAATAATTATGCGCAAGATCAAACAAGGTCTACCGAAATAGGAGGTCCGAGAAATACACGTACTCGAATTATTAGCTTTCATTAACTTTAACTAATTTTACTAAACTAACGCTTATTTTAAGCGTAAATAAATTATAGTTACCGCCTGGTATATCAACTTTCTAGTTCTTTCGTAGAATAACAGCAATAAGGCTTCACTAACGTAATCCAATGAAACCCTCTAAATTTGAGGCTACTGCTGCTGGCTCAATAGCCTTCATACTTGCTAGCTTACAACTTTGCATATCCCGTTCACTTTTTGGAGTTGATTGGAAATATACGCGAATTTATAATCCCCAAAAAGACGCCTAAGAATATTAATGGAAAGGTTCCGTACAGATTCGTCACACATTGATTATGAAGACGAACTAAAGAACCGCATTCTTTCAGAGCGGATGAAATATATGCAGGGATCCAGCTTTCCAACAAATCGGAAAATCATTTTCTTATAGTAGATACCAATTCCAAAAAGAGCTTCGATCATATGTATCTGGTTATCGTTATAAGCAACTGACCCACCGACCGTTGTCTCAAAAACTTATCATTTATTTTATAGCGCTAAAAAACGAATCAATTGAAACTGCATCTTCAAGTGACGAAAGCGATTTTGAACAAATTCTTCACTGGAAGATGCGCGCGTTACGATGAGTAGCAGTGAATTATGTGTGTGCATTTTGTGAAAACTTCTATGTGTATGCAATGAGAAATTAAATGTTTTTAAAGCGTTTCCATGTGTACTTTAATTGTTTATTTTGTTTGGAAGTACCTTCTCATAAATTTCGTAAATATTTGACGTATTTTCTAAGTGCAACTTTTTTTTATGCGGTCCCTCTACGCCGCATAAACAAATCTGTAGTATGTCGACAAATTTGTTTGTTACATATAAGTACAGTCGAACCTCCATATTACGAATCTCTATATTGCGAATTTTTCTATATAGCAAACTTTTTCCTGGAAACAAGAGCATTTCACGATTTTCTTCGTAAAATAACCTCCCAATAGCGAAGTGCATTTTCTATATAACGAACTTTTTTCTTGTGATTAAATATTTTTGTCTTCTTATTTTTAAAGTATTTCTGGAAATTTCAAGTTTTTCTCTCTTTTAACACACTTTATGGTGGTCATAAATCTTGAACTGGTTTTATTAGATGTCTAACTCGCCCAGAGCAACTGAATTCAGTGCATTTCATCCTAGAAGTGCAACCATAAATTCCAATTGCACAGTTTACTGTAACATCTTCGATATCACCTTCCACCCTCAGTGGAGATGTCTCGTGTCCTTGAACTACACTGGTGTGCAAAAATTAAGGACGAGACGGTTTTTCAATATAACTTTGTACAAAAGCTTTCCAAATCAACACATTTAATACCGTAAGATCCCCAATACGTAAGGACATGTGTAATGTAAGCAACACTTACTAAAAGAGAAATCAGAGGGATAAAAAGAAGCTTTATTGAAAAAGTAGCATGGAGCGCAATGCGACTGAAGGCCGAAACATCCCTGTGATGGGTGTCCAGCAAGAAACATTCGGTCTTTAGTAGGGGATATGAACTCCCCTGTCTGCTAGGCAGGTTTCACAGCGTCTGCCCATGCTGAGAATGAGGGTGTCAATGAGTTGTTGAGGCATTGCTGCCCATTCGTCTTGCAGCGCCAATCGAAGCTCCCGAATCGTTACTGGTGGTAAGGTACGAGCTGCCAAGCGTCTGCCTAGAAAATCCCATACATGCTCGATGGGATTGAGAGCCGGAGATCGTGCCGGCCGATCCATACGTTCAATATCCTCACTCTCTAAGAGCTGTTCGGCAGCTACTGTGCGATGACATGGTGCATTGTCGTCCATGAAAAAGAACTGCAGACCCATAGCGCCTCTAAAAAGACGCACATATGGAAGAAGAATCTCGTTACAATAACGGGTCCCGTTGACTGAACCTGCGTCGAAGATGTGAAGGTCTGTACGACTACCAAGCATGATGCCTCCCCAAACGAGAACACCACGACCTCCATACCTGTCCCTTTCAATGATGTTCGAGGGATGATTGCGGCTTCCCCGCTCTCTCCAGATGAGTATGCGATGAGAATCGCTACTCAAACTGAATCTGCTTTCATCTGTAAAGAGTACTCGTCCCCATTCATTGTCTCTCCAATTCCGGTGTTCCCGGCACCACAGAGAACGCCTTCTCCGATGGGCAGGCGTTAAAGGTACACACCGTACAGGGCGTCGTGCAAACAGACCCCCACCGTGCAGTCTTCTGGCCACGGTAAAACGCGATATCGGTCGTCCAGTCGCCTGTGTCGTGTGTCTAGCGATTTCTCCCGCTGTCTGCCGCCTGTTTCTTCTGGCCTGTAAGACAATGTACCGGTCATCTGCGGGTGTGGTTCCTCGTGGACGACCACTACTGAACCCCCGGATAGCTGTTCCTGTAGTTTGAAATTGTCTCCAAAGTCGTGAAACGATGCTGTGAGCAATTCCGAACTCTGCAGCCACACTTGTCACACTCTGGCCTTCCTCCAACTTCCCAATGATTCGACCTCGGGTAAAAGCATCCAGATGTCGTCTAACAGATTGATTATTCGCCATTTCTCGCTGAGGCAGCAACTCGGTGTGATTTTAACTGCTATACGGCGTGCAATCTCTTTGCCAGAAATACTGATCTTACACCGACAACATGCTTTATACTACTCAGACACTCCCCATTACGTCTACCTGCATATCTGCGCATGTGCTACCGTACATCACCTTACTTAATCTCCTGATTGGTCTTTCTGTCCGCTCTGCCTCTTCGTTCAGCTGATATGCTAATTTTTCGACTTCGTCCTTAATTTTTGCACACCAGTGTAGTCTCCGTTCATTTGTAGTGTTGATCAGAGTAGTTCCGGTCGTTTCGATCCTTGTAGCTCGAAAAAGTTAACACGTAAGTGCTTGCGTATCAAAGAAAAACATTTAATTCTTCAGGAATAGGATAAAGTTGGCAAGAAACTTTCCTTGCAGTTTATCTTTCTTTCTTTTTTCTTTTTTTTTATGCGGTCCTTATCTACCGCTCAAAAATAGGTTTTACTGCACAACTAACAATCATTTGTAAATGTTATGCAAATGTATGACATTTTAGTAATTTTCAAAGTGTGCGCCGCGATGCCTTGGAGCATCATGACGTCATCATAAAAGCGTCACGTGCTGTATAGAAAGGCCGATGCACGTTAAATTTGTTGTTGCTCAAAGTCCTCATGTAGGCGGGTGTACTGAAACTTGAAGACAGGGGTGCTAGCTCAAGTTTCGTCCTCGTTTCTTGATTGATGCTCAAAATTACGAGGTCCGTTGCCAATAGTCCTCATGTTGCTTCAAAGGGTGAGGTTAATTAAAATCAAATCAGACGATAAATCGAAATACTTAAAATAACGTTTTAAATGACGCTCCACTTATTAATAATCTTCTAATTTTTTTAGAAAACTGAAATTTAATCTACAATTTAAAAAAAAATCACTAAAGAGATAACATAACAAAATTTTTTTCGATGATTCATTCGAAAAATTATACGAATTATAATACAAAAAAAAACAAACAAGCAATTGAATAAATAAAACGGTCTCCAAAAAACTTATCGAAAACAATAATAGAACACGACATCATATGACGTAATATGAGCACACAACAGAATAGTAATTTCCATTAGCGAAGAGGGATGACGGGGGGAGGAGGAACTTGCTCACTGTTAATATTATGCAAATTTTTCTGGCCCCCTGGAACAGGTTCCATAATCTGGAAGCCAGATTTCAGGCCACATTGAGCAATTTTACTATCTTCGCTTGAGATTGGCCTGTCTCCAGTCTCTCAACTGTTCTCCATCATCCAGGCTGTGACGGCTCTATTCGCGACCTTCTCACAAACAAATCCTCTTGGGGAATCTTTGGTCCTTAAAAACTATTTTATTAGAACGCTCCCTCTGAAGAAGAGAACGTGAACATACAAATTAAGACTACTATATAAAGTCTAAACTTTCAAGTTAGAGAGAGATATACATAGGATAGGCTGCTAGCGGAGCAGTGATTAATCAGATTTAAATTGTAACGCAGACATTTAGTATTTGTTAATTGTAATAATTAAGGTAACCATTTGTCACTGGAGAATGAATATAGATTAGAGATAGCTAGGATGGCAGTGAACTTGGATTGAAGTAAGTATTACTGGTAATTAAAGTCTGCTCATACCTCGTGTACCTCGTTAATTGTCTTCATATTGCTTCAATTGGCTGCATCTCTTAGTTTTGATTGATCGAACTTGTGTTGTTGTTTGTGTTGCAAATCAACTAAGGGATTTTGAACATGACCAGTTTTCCTTCCCTTCCTCCCACATCTCTAGGCTCGTAGGCGAGATCCTTACAAGGTATGTTTGAGTAATTCTTTGCAAACATTTCAAAATTAATCGTAAGGCTCAAGAAACACAAGCAAAAAACTAAATCCACAAAGCAGTGTTTAAAGTATCTGTCTCGCCAATTTTCTTAATTTGCATAAAGTATGAGAGATCAAATTTGGTATTGGATAGTGAAAAAAAAAGCATCTTTCATTTGTTTTGTTTGCCTACTTTTATTAAAACTGGTTTAGTAGTCTCGTAAAATCCATGAAAACGCGCCTGTCCCTTTACTTATGCATATCAATGTGTGTATTTAGACAATATACTTCCCTTTTTTCAGTGTGAATTCATATTTATTATATTCCTTACTTACCCAAAAAAGAACGAATATTCGGTGTAAATGTTCTGTCCCTCGAACAGACCCTGAAATAATCAAGTCCTCCCATACAAGAATCAAGTCCTCCTCTACAAGAATGTCTTCTACCTTAATATCACAACGTATTGAAGTGCTCAATTTTAGTTGTATGACTATTTCAACTCAAAAAATTGCCCGAATCTTTTTATGGCATATGCAGGTTACTCGCTACCATACCGACGAATTTGCAGGGTATGCAGAGGGTACAAAGACTACTCGGAGTGGCATAGGAATGTAGAGTAGTCTTATGGGTGTTGGTCAGCGATGCCGTTAAGTAAAAATTGAACACAATTTGCCAGACCATGCTACTGCCTTTTTCTTACGGCTGACGGTTGCCAGTCCGGGACACGGCAAGTCCATGGGTGGTAGATAATGGAAAGACTATCTAAGGATCAAAAACAATGGAAGAAACTAAGATTAAATATACGTGAGTGACAGCGCCAAAGGCGCTTTTACCCAGTAGATCAGGCGAAAAAGAAAATCCATGGAGAAAAATAAACAAACCAAGAAGACTCGCGCACAATCGAGGAAGACCACAAACACGAGCTTTCTAACAAAGCAGAGCGCCGGTCGGTTCAAAAAGAGGAGGCTGCTGTAAGGAAGCGGGATTACCGAGGCAATCAATCAGCAGGGTGACAGTTCACCCTTTTGACCCAGTCTTTGATTCGATGCAGAAGCTGACTGTGTTGTTTATGTGTATAAAGGAAGTAAAACAAAGGAAGAGAAAATGGTAAATGTTATATAAAGGAAAATCCCTCCTAAAGCAAAACTGGCAATAAAAGAAGTAATGGAGGGAGTGCTCTGGAAATAGAGGGGCAAAACAACTTGAAGTGCCTAGAGAGCCGGGGAGGGTAAAAACGACTCTCTATACGGTTCTTCTGGTGGTTGAAAGATTCTTCAATGACAAAAATTTTCTCGTCGGTTAACATTCGTTTGCAAGCGTTATGGGCATACCCCCGCAACAGTGCTTTTGCATTAAGGAACCACTGTTGCTTTGATTCTTTTGTAAGAAAAGGGACAGTGACTTTTCAATAACCTTTTAGTTTAAGGTCTTTGTTTTCTATGTGACATATTGTTCTTTTTGACACGTTTAGCAAGAAAAGCCTTCTTGCTAAACAGGTGGATTTCGAAGACTTCTCTCCCATATCGCTTTGACGCGAGCTGGTGTTCTCACTGAACGCGGACAACCACTTCTAGTACGATCTGCAGTACTGTTGGTTTCAGAAAATCTCATAATTATTCTATAAATAAATAACCTTTTTATGCGTGAAAGTTTTCTGGCGCAAAGAAATAACTACTGCCCGCTTCTATTCGACATGCTTTCAGCTATATTAAAGCTCTGACAGATTTAGAACAGCTTGTGTGAAAGCTTACAATTTTGTTAAAAGTTTTTTTTAAGTACACCTGCCAATGTCATCTCAGACATAAGACGTCTCGCAGTCCCCCCCCGCAAAACAGAAGTTTCGCTAGTAGGTGGGAAAAAGACACAGTTATCTTGAGATCGAAATAGAAAGGGGCTAACACACAAATAGATGCTCCCAGTCATTGGCACAGAGTTACAGAAAGAGCAGAACAGAGAATCAACCAGGCCAATTTTAAACAGATGGGATTGCAAATAATCATGTCCGGTGTTGACTCTAAAACATGCCACTCCCTCTATCGTAGGGAGAACAGAAAGTTGAACACATCTCTGGCCATCGAGTAGACAAGACAAAGATTTGCCATCAGATTTTTTTTTAAAGTATTCCAAACGTTCTCCAACGACGAGAATTAAAATCGTCTTCTGCGTTAGAGTTTTAGAGAATGGTCTCAAATTTTTGTATCAGAACATACCACGACTAGGTAGTTGTAGTTTTTAATTATCCAAAATGGAGAGAGAGAGAGAAAGATGCTATCTCCCTCTCCAAAATTTCAAATTATGTAAAGATATCGATTCGATTTTTTTGCAAAAGTCTATCCCTGATTAGTGGAAAGGAAATGTCATACATAAATATCGTCTGCCAAACTGTCTTAGTTGCTGGTCAACGGATTTTTGAAAATATAAAGTACTGTCTTGAAAGACTTTACAGCAGTGCTTCTCAAAGTTGCAATTCTCGCGACCCAATATTCAATCATTATTTTCATCGCGCCCCCTATACAATAACAATGTACTGAATTCAATAATACTATATTTTGACGCTAAAACTACGATATACGACTTTAACCTCTTAAGTACTCCCCGTGTATATAAACATCTCGCTAAGCCAAAGATTTTATTTCTCCAGATGTATATATACGTCTTTCCAAAGTACGATTTTTTCTGTGCACTGCTATCCGTAAAATTATTTCTAGACATTGGAATGCAATAAAAGGACCTTGACAATTTTTGCGAAGGATTTACTTATTCCAGATTATTTTTGCTCCTTTATTCCTCTCCCCTCCTCCAATACATCACATACGCGTGCCTACGTGGAAAACGGTTGGCATTTGGAAACGAATCGCGAAACTTATAATCGGCAGTCAAGGTTTAATTATAAACCGTACAAAAATTATCAAGATAAGTGTTAATTTTTGTTATAAATTATATATAGAGTGTTTTTTTTTCAGGTATAGAAGTTGGCATTACATTCCAAGATGGCGACCGATTTAACAGCTGTCAAGTGATTTATTCTCAGTTTGGTTTGGCAATTCATCATGAATAGACTCACGCCTGAACAACGCTTTCAAACTGTGCAATTTTATTTCAAAAATAATGGTCGATTTTCATAAGCGAATTTTGTTTAGCGATGAAGCGCACTTCTGGTTGAATGGCTACGTCAACAAACAAAACTGCCGCATTTGGAGTGAAGCTAATCCACAAGTGTATGTCGAAACACCGTTACATCCAGAAACACTGACTTTATGGGCTGGTGGAATCCTTCTTCAAAAACGATGAAGGCCACAACGTTACAGTCAGTGGTGATCGGTATAGAGCCATGCTTACTAACTTTTTCATTCCTGAATTGAACAATCATGATGTGTCCAGGAGCTGTGGTTCCAACAAGACGGCGCAACATGTCACACAGCTCGTGACACAATCGATTTATTGAAAGACACGTTGGGTGACCGCCTAATTTCACGTTTGGGACCTGTGAATTGGCCTCCAAGATCTTGTGATTTAACACCGCTAGACTATTTTCTGTGGGGCTTTGTAAAGTCATTGGTCTATGCGGATAAGCCACAAATGCTTAACCATTTGGAAGACAACATTCGCCGTGTTCTTGCCGATATACGGCCACAAATGTTGGAAAAAGTCATCGAAAATTGGACGTCCAGATTGGACTACATCCGAGCCAGCCGTGGCAGTCCTATGCCAGAAATCATATTTAAAATGTAATGCCACAAGATTATCTTTCGAATAAAAAAAATTCATGTCAATCGAATAATACATCGTTGTTTTATTGCAATTTAAAGTTCTATACCTCTCAAAAAAACACCCTTTATATGACAAAACCATAAGGTCGCTGGTAATTAATAAACTTGATTTTAACTTAGAATTGTTGAATTAATTATAAAATACATTGTGTAGCACTGATATATTTACAAGTGTAATATATCAGTGTAAATGTGTATTTTATTTTTTATTATGTCAGAATGTATTTTTTGTTTGGTTTACTTTCAGTAAATTAATAATTTTTTAAATAATCTTTTGTTCTCGACTTTTCAATATGCTCGCGCCTCCCTTGTAGAGTTGTCACGCCTCCCAGGGGGGGGGGCACGCCCCACAGTTTGAGAAACACTGGTTTACAGATAATTTTCTGGATAACATCTATGAGACATGAAAAGAATCAAAGCGTTTCAAATTAAATTACTGCAAAATAATAACCAATGTGCACACAATTTTATAGGCGCCTTAAATAAATTGGTGCGTGTGGGAAGGGTTATATCCGATTTATACAGGGTGTCACAGGATTATTGGGACAAGCTTTAAAGCCAAGGGGGGGGGCATTACGTCGATCGCGGTTGTCCGATGGACCTCTAAGATATTTTAAGGGGACCGTCTAAATATTAGCGCAATTAGTAAATATATGCTGCAATGTTCAAGATTCACTGACAGAATGTAAACTATCAGTCTTCTACTAATTATAATCATGAGCATAATGTATTTTGAATTGTTTCGTAACAAAAACATCATTTGATATTTTATATTCGTGACTATTATTATGTTTGCATCTTGCATTCCGCTACAAAAGGCCTGCTGTGCCCGACTCAGTATATGCGACCTTGGGCCCTGAGGTGCATGAGCAGATGTTCCGGTCAGTCTGACGTGAAACCCAAAGTGTTAAGTTCCCAAACAAGCTTGGTACTCATTTTATCGATCCGCTGAAGGGATGAAAGGCTGAATCAACCTTGCCCAGCCCGGGGTTTGAACCTCGGACCTGTGGTGTGGAAGCATAATGCAGTAACCACTCAGCCACTGGCTTCTAATTAATGGATTGGCAGAAGAAATGCACGAAGTGCAGAAAGGTTTATCGCGAAAGGTACCTAGATGCATGGAACCATCGGATGTTTACTGATTTGTGTGAATATGAATCATTACGAGGTAATAGACGTAGTGAGGGAGTGACTCGAACCTCAAGCATAGAACAAAATGTGTTGGATACCCTTCAAAGTAATCCGAGTACCAGCGTACGTGCCGTAGGAGGATCTTGGAGTAGTGTTTGTAGTGGTATCACCTATATAAGCCAGTAACAACTTCCGGACTGAAGTGATCACTTTTGTCTAGTGGTATATTAAGTGCTTACGAATCCATAGGTCACGGGTTCTAATCTCCGACATTGGTGACCCTGGCTGAACTAAGAAAAGCGCAACCTTCTGAACTGTCGTTGCACCATCTATCCACAAAAAGAGCAACTAAAAGCTCGTCAGACTCACTTGGCGCAGCAAACAAAATCGTCAGATTAACTTGAAGCAGCACAAAGTCGTCAGACTTACTTGACGCAACTCCTCCAATTGCAGCAACAACTCACACACATGCCATAATATATCGTACGTTCGCCTATCTACTGACTCACTGGTGGGAGAGTATGTAGTGGTGTCATCTATATAAGCAAGTAACGACTTCCGGACTGAAGTGATCCCTTTTATCTATTGGTATGTTACGTGTTTACGAATCCATAGGTCGCGGGTTCTAATCTCCGACATGTTCATCGTGTTTTGCAACGTGAAGGTAAATCATTACTCTCATACGCTCTTCAAAGAGTACAGTCTCAAATTGAGATGCAAATTAGTACACATCCGGCGGTCCGGTGTATCTCTCTGAGGGTACCTTTCGCTATGCAATCTTTCGGCAGCATGCACATTTTCTTCTGATGCATAACTGCCAGCTAGGAGTTCGTAAAACTGTTTCATGCTCTTCCGTGGGTGATGACCTCTCAAATGACTGTGATAATGCAGGTCTGTTTCCTCCAATGCTCTTGTAAGCAACTCTACCTAGCGCAGAACGAAGACGCTTCCGATCATGGGTTTCTATACAAATCTGAATCGTTGTGATGTCCCTGTGACGTTGTGATATCGATATAAACCAGTTGTAGCCAGCACGCGATGACGATCGTGTTGGCGTGATCACTAAGATCCTCATTTTTGGAACGGAAGGTACCCAGAATAAATCCTTCATCCCCTTACAGTTTGTTCCAATAATCCTCGGACACCCTGTTTATAAAGGAGTAATGCGTTCTGTTTCAACATTCTTGATGCTGCAGCAAATCTAAATCATTTTAGCATAGTGCATCACATAAATAATTTTAGTATAGTGCATCACATAAATAATTCTTACCAGTATTGATTTTAGGGGGGGGAGCATTCTTGCTTTTAGGAGGACTTGGTACCACAAAAATGACCGACCTATCGTTTTTTTTTATTTTTATTTAATCTTATTCTTTGCATTTTTATCGTTCGATTGATATATCATTTGTGCAAGTCGGAAAATTAGAAGTTGAATAAAACTTCCTTTGAAAACAAATTAGGCAATTCGGCCACGCCTCCTTCTTAGAAAAAAAAGCTAAAAAAAGGGTTATGATAAAAAAATCTATTTTATAAAGAGAAATAATAACAATAAAAAAAGAATGTGTAATATATAAAGAAGAATATTTTCGAGGCAATACAATAATGTAATTTTTCTTCTTTGTGAAATGTATGCATGTAAAATTTTTGAATTAAGGCATTTTATATTAATAATTTCATAACTTCAGTTCTTATTCCTGATATGTTTTTCATACAAATGTAATACTTTAATATTATTCAAAGAAAAAAACTAAACTTTCTGTCGTGACAGAAAAAAAACTTTGTTAACGTTTTTCTTGAATTTTTTTGTGCAATTAATACCTTCTTAAAATTGATCATTTACAAAAATGTATGGGTTGAAAAAATACGAAAATGCAATTATTTTAAAGAAAAATATATAACTAATATCTTAAAGTGGTATTTTAAGTTTATTTAAGCTGATTATATATTTTTCAGAATTATAAACTTTAAAGTGCTTTTTCTGAGTTTGGGTTTTTTGAAACATGAGTGCATTCAAAATGCTACTCCTTCCACAACTATTTACCAATCACTTCCAATTTTTTTTGCTGTGTGTTGCATATAAAGCATGTAACAAAATTAGGGATCTATTTTGCTGTAAACTGAATACTTTTTTTAAAAAAATTAAAATGTAAGAGATATTGGCTTTTTTCGTTGATTTTTAGCATGCATAACAACATTTTATTTTATTTTCTCAAAAAACGAATAAAGTTATTGTAAAATAGATCCCTAAAGTTGTTTATGACATTCATAAGAATATTACAAAAAAAATTCAGGTAAAAAATTAATAATTACAAAAGGAGTAAAATTTTAAAATTTTCTTGAAAAAATTAAATTTTTTTAAATTATGTGAGTAACATGTGAAAATTTTCATCTCGTATCATTTTTTTTAATAGAAACACTACATAAAATGTTAAAATATAATTTTTAAATACTTAAAGAAAGAAGGTAGCTCAAAGGGTACCAAGTCCTCTTAAGGTTTGTAAAACGTTTCAAATTCCATTTTTTGAAAATGTGCTCTATAGATTTCTTACCGGAATTATGAAATAGTTTTTTTTTAAATCGTACTCCAGATTTAGACATGACCGCGATTGGTCTATGACGAGCAGCCCAATACAATTCAGAAACACAATAAAATCTACAATGATTTTTAACAATGGAGAATCTACTAAAGTGAATCTGTACAGATGTTCCGTGAGGTAGTCATGTGTCCAGTTGTAATTCTAAAGTTAGATATACCGACAGGTCAAACAGAAAGGGACTTTCTATTAAGGAACTTCAACGCTTTCCCCTCACTCAGTCCCGAATCTTCTCTAAAAAATGAACCTTAAATCTAGCATTGATGATTCTTTTGACACTTCGTTAATAAACTAGAAGTTCAAGTTAGAAGGTCAGACACAACTTTGGCCAGGGTGTCAGCAAACTCATTACCAATGATTCCACAGTGACTTGGAATCAATCTACGGTAAGGTGACATTACGACTAGTGCAGAATAGAACACACGTATTATTTTTTTAGGGAAACAAGCAAACATGCTTGCCTTTTATACATCAAGCATTTCGTAATTAATTTTTTCAAACTATACTCCAAAGAAATCTTACCTAAAGTACCTGGGGGTTATAATTAAAGTTACACTATTCAGAGTCCTGTAGAACTCGTTCTGCTGTTCAGATTTTCATGAAACTTGGAATAAATGCTATATGGACCATGGGATAAAGGTTTTCTGCAATAAAAAAAAATTCAAATTTTGACCACTAGGTGGAAATGTAGTGCCCAAAGAAGGACAAAAGTTACAGAATATGCTCCAAATGTGCTCCATTGACATCAGTAACGTGTTGAAAGCTCATTATAGCGTTTTCAAAGGTAGCTCGTTGCAACTCACGAGGGATTTCAGCCAGATGGAGTATAATGCTAGTTTTCAAATCAGGTATAAAGTCCTAATTCCACCTATACAAACACGGTCTCTGAGGAATCCCGACAACCAGAAATCAAAGGGATTTAAGTCGGGTGAGTGAGAAAGCCATGCATCCATAAAATATCTGGATAATCACGAAAATCTCCAGAAATTGCATTAAACAGTGCTTTGACTTTGCGCCCAATGTGAGAAGTTTCTCATCTAGCATAAAAATAGCGGTTTGCAAACACTGTTGTTCCTGTAAAGTAAGAATGGTTAACGATGACCAACGTGCGCTGAATGCTTCTTGCTATGACTCCAAGTTCATGTAGAAGTTTTACGGATTTGCATAAGGAATATTCGATAAAAACCACCTGGTGGTCAAAATTTGTATTAGTTTTTTTTTTTATTGCAAAAACCTTTTCCCCATGGTCCATATAGCATATATTCTAAGTTTCATCAAAATCCGATTAGTAGAACAGGTTCTACACAGGTGTAACATAAATTCTAACCATCCGGTAAGACATCGTAATACAGATGTGTTAATTAAGTTTAAACTTAGTTTATTTGTGAAACGTCTTCCAATTACAATTTTTTTACTACACTAGTGAAAACAATTAAAGGGAGGGAGAACCATTTAAAAAAAAAGAACAAAATAATTAACGTCTATACTCAAATAAGGTATCAGATGATAGCTAAGCTCTTCGTGTTCACCAGCGATTCCCAAAGTGGTTTATATAGACCCCCAGGGGTCTATGACGACCTGCAAGGGGTCCACGTCAGAGAAAAAATAATTTGGGGGTCCACGAGGTGTGAATGGGGGTCTATGTGATGTTGGCTCTCATTAAACCAAATCATGATTTTAATTTTAAAAGAAAATTTAGTAACAAATGGAAACCAGATTTTATCTATTTAATGTATTTACTAATTTTAATAAGGTTAATTTGTAGTTACAAGGTGACAGCGTAAATCTTATTAAAACAAAGACTATGCCCCTCAATTTTAACTTTAAAAAGTCATATCTGTTATTTATCACAAATTATAAAATATCGTGAGAAAATTTTTAATTACCTTTCCTAGTGAGAAGGAGTTTCAGTGTGGTTGCCAATCTCAAAAACAAAAAATGAATGGGGGGGATAAGGTCTGGACACTACTAACCGAGGAGATTTAGGGTTAAACCTGACACGATTGAGATGCTAAATGTTGAAAAATTGTTATTGAAGCACCAGATTTATTCCTCTAAAACAGTGCTTCTCAAACTTTCTATACTCGTGACCCAATTTTCAATCATAATTTTCATGGCGCCCCCCTTACATACAATAATAATGTATAGAATTCAATAATAATATAATTTGAGGTAAATCTACAATACGACTTTAATTATAAACTGTACAATATTTATTAAGATAAGTATTAAATTTGTATATAATTTGATGATGTGCCCACTTGTAATTATTAAGCTTGTTCTTGACTTAGTACGGTTAAATTAATTATGAAATACATGGTGCAGTACTGATACATTTATAAGTGTATCATATCAGTGGAAATGTGTATTTTATTTTTTATTATGTCAGAATGCATTATTTTTTCTGCATCCTTCCACTAAATTAATAATTTGTTTAAATAATATTTGTCTTCGACTTTTCGATGTACTCGCTCCCCCCTTGTAGGGTTATCATGCCCCCTAGGGGGCGCTCCCCACAGTTTGAGAAACACTGCTCTAAAAACATTTGTTTGTTGCTCAGTTATTTTATGTATTAATTAAATTTTAGTTTAACTAACATGTTCTTCTTAAGTTTTAAACATCATATTTCACTTTAGTTGGAAATTTAAATCGTTTAAAATAAGTATCTCTAGACAAGCCGTCAAAAAGACACTTTAATTGGTAAATCTGCAAAAATTCAATATTAGGTAAACAGAGGTCTACCCCAAACCAAAAAACATGACAAGGGGTCTGCAAGACAAATAAGTTTGGTAGCCTCTAGTGTACACCTTTACCACGAAGTGGCCTGTAACGTAGAAAGGCAGTGGCGCTGTGATCGCGTTTGTATAGAGGTACCTCACTTGCTCGCTGAAGCTTATAATGTATGGACGTTTTGAAACATCGTAGCTTAGCCCAATCCTTGTTTTTTGAATTTCTTTCTTTACCCATCGTAAATATGGCCAGTCGTCATCGTCTAGATCGGCGATACTCAACCTGTAGCCAACCGGGTTTTTCTGAGTGGCCCAATTATGGTCCTTTGCTCAGGGAAATTCAACCATTTTCGCAGAAATCTCTTTCCTTTTAGTATGACTTTTAATTTTTCTAAATTTGGTTGTTATAAGAGAGATCCGTACTTTTATCAACCATTGAAATCTAAAATGAACTTTGGTTCTAAAAAGAATTTTTTTAGTAAAATCAAAATAAAAAATAATAATAATTTGATTAAATTTGGAACAAAATTGCAGAAGCAATCCCGAACTAATCTTAAGCAAATATAATATTCATTTCAGTTTGAAATTTAGTGAAAACCTTTTGCTACCATCCTGCACTTGATAAATTAGAGCTTGAAATAAAAATAAACGGGGCTTTATATCGAAAGAAAAAATCTTACTATCAAAGTACATGGCAGCTTTGTTTGTATGGCAGTAAAATGTTAACAAAAGGCTTGGGGTCATAGAGAAAAGGAACTCGGAAATCGCGCGCGCGCTCTATAACTCGGTAAAAAATACATAAAACCGATTTTTTTTGTGAGTGTTTAAAAGGCAGTTAAATCTATACATATAAATAAAAATGAAGTGTCTGTTTGTAATTTGAAATTAACAGCTTTTTACTAAATGCATTCAAAAGCATATACGGTACTTACATGAAAAAATCAAATTTTAAACTTTTTGTCTGTCTATCTATCTGTATTTCTGTTTGTTCCGGCTAATTTCTGAAACTGCTGGGCCAATTTTGACGAAACTTTCACTGGCAGATAGCTAATGTTATAAGGAATAATTTAGGCTACTTTTATTTTACAAAAAAAAAATAGGATTCCGAGAAAATAAAATTAAAACCAATGAAAAAGTGAGCAATATCCGATTCAAATAGGGATTATTTATTTCAATAGGGACTATATTTATTCAATAGGGATTCTTTATTTCAATAGAGACTATATTTATTCAATAGGGATTATTTTTATTTAATAGGAATTATTTTATTTCGCGAGCCTTCTGTCTCAAAGATTGCTAGCATTTATATCAAACTTTTCCCTTTGATTAGGTTGCTGCCATTCACGACATTTCCCGTTCATGTCTTGATCCTAATGATTTTACTGTCGTTAACTGCATTGTCAAAGGTCATGCGTCTCTTTCACCCCCTTCCTTGCGGCTTCGTTTGTGTTCGCGTTTCACCCTACTTGCTACTTGGACCTATTTTGATTCTAAAGATTTTAGTCCTCACCCCATCGACAGTGTCAAAGGTCATGCGTCCCTTTCACCCCTTGCTCAACAAAAAGCAAAGAAAAAAAAATAAAACAAAAAGAAACATAGATTCACAAAGTAGAAGAAAAGTTTTCGTAAACCCTGCGAAGTGAATGAACACTTTTTTTAAAAAATTCCACGTGGACGAAGTCGCGGGTAACAGCTATTTAACATAAAATAAATACATCAGAATGTAATATTAACGTATTACACATCCAGATAAAAATTATTTACACTATTTTTAGCGTTTATTACACAAAATTTGTAATGTGTTGCTTTTGCTGAGCAGGTAGGTGTTTTCAAAAATCGACCCACAAGAAAGTTACGGGGCGTCATAAATAATAATAATAATAATAAATCAGCAATTATATCTAAAGACTTAAAATTTAGCAAACATGGATTTTTCGTTCAGCTGAGTTATGTAAAAAGCTTTTTTTTGTTTAATTTATACAATTCACGTAAAATTAATTCATTAAAATCTTCTCTTTATTTCAGTCTGCATTTTTTAATTTTTAAATTCACCCGTGCAAAGAACGGGTATAGCTAGTATAGTATAAAAATATAAGATCCAAGAATGAAAGAGTTGTAACATTTTGATCAATTTTCCACATCATTCCACAATCCCCATGTTGTGGCCCGCGTGGAATAGTTGTCATGTTTGTGGCCCGGCGGAAAAGAAGGTTGAGTATCCCTATTCTAGATGTCAAAGATGGCGGATAATTGGAAGACTCAAAACGGGCCAATCACAGGCTACTTACTGTAGGGACATCTGGATTTCGAGAAATGCAGTGACCACTATGTGGACGCAGTCCACAAAGGCAAGAATAGTTCTCCACCAACATGGTCAAAAGGCACCAACAATGGCTCAAGATATTTGATATTTTTATTCAAAAGGGATAGATCCGAGACGGCAAGACAACTGTCTTTAAACCTGTATAACGCAACAGGAATATCCATTTCACAAATAACAGTCCCCCAAAGACTTAATGCAAGTGACCTATATGCCAGACACCCAGTAGCGTAACGGAGAACATTTTGGGCCCCCTGCAAAGTCAGGTTTGGGGCCCCAAGTTGGATTTTACAAAGGGTAGGTACTTGGCGACAGTCAGGCTTTGGACTCCTCCACTATGCGGGGGTGTACGTTATGCCACTGCAGACACCCTGTAATCTGCATCCCTTTGACTGTGAACCTCAAAAAGACCGTCTAGCTGGTACAAGAACATCCTTGTATACAGGATGATTGGAGGCGGGTTCTGTTCAGTGATGAATCGTGATTCAGTCTAGACTGCGACTCGAGATATGTTTTCATCTAGAGATAACACGGCTGCCGATATCAGCCCTCTAACGTTGTTGAAAAGGACTAGATGGTAGAGGTGGTCTGGGCAGGCATCATGGCAGACTGACCTTCCTGTGTCCAATAGACATACTCTGACAGATCAGCGGAACAAGGACGAAGTCCTTGCAATCAGACTTTTCCGCAGAACATATGGACTAAATTTTATCTTTTTGGACGATACTGCACACCCACACAGGTCTCGGTGAACAAATACCTCCAATTGAAGGATATTCAACGACTGGAGTGATCAGCGATATTCCCTGACCTTAATCCCATCCAACACGTATGGGACATTTTTGGACGCTCAATTGCAACTCGAAGATCTGCTCCAAGGGCCATCGATGAGGTCAATTGACTGCAAGAGTGGGAGTGGTTGCCACAGGGGCTGATAAAGATCCGGATAGACAGTATAAAACATGGATGCGAGAGATGTGTAACTGTTAGCGACCATACACCTCGTAATGTAGTGATCCCCAAGTTTCCTTGATTCAGAGGCAGCGAGAGGAATCACACAGCTTTGATCAAATATCCTTTTATTTACAAATTTCTTTCGAAAGTCAACACCAGTATTACGGTATCTATTTCTCACGGTTCCGCAGCCTTTAGAAAAAGTTCAAGTCTGGATCGCTGTTCATTGATCTTTCAATCTTCTTCTGAATGAGCTCTTTAAACCCCCTGAGCGGGCATCTTCCACGACCACAATAATTTCTGACCCCCTCTGTCTTGGTCCCAACTGCCATTGGTTCTTTCAGGACAAATGTCTGTCGCGACCGAGATTATCTATGTCGACGTATATATACCTTGTAAACCATATGGAGGGTCTATCAACCAATCTGTCACTTTAACACTGGGAATACATTCCTTGGTATTTCTTACACACAAAAGGCCGACATTGCTTTCCTTTCAAAAGCCTCCCGGCCGACATGTGCGAGGGAACGAATGAATGGATGGCTGTCAAACAGGTGTGTTCCTAATATAAATCGCTGCGAAGAAAAAGCCACCTGAGTGTCGGGGAAGAAAAGGAGTGGTGAAATCAAAGGAAATGAAGAGTCGGCTCAACATCGGCGTCAGTACATTGGTCAGTGCATGGTCAGTACATATGGTCCATTCTGCTCACTCCTGGGTTTCAAAAGTGACAAGTGGGTTCGTAAAATGTCCGCCTAATGAGGCGACACAACAGCCTTATCAAACATGTTTTTCTCTGACTCAGAAAGTGGCGGTCAGGTTTGGTTTTACTTGCTTTGCTATTTTTTTTATTGCAAGAAAACACACACATTTGTCCCTTCAATTGTTTTCACCAGAGTAGTTAACATGCCATTAACATATTACGTGATACCATGTTAATGATTCTAATGTTTGTAGATTAATTTTAAAACATTTAAGCTATACATAGTTACATACTAAATTACTACAATTTGCCCCCTCCCCTTTCTTAAAAGACAAGATAATAAAATTCAATAATTATTTTCATTATCTACTTTACAGAAATTTCTTACATAATGTATCAAGAAAAAAATTTAAAACTCAAAATGCCAGTTTTCAATAATACTTTTAAATCATTCAACAAAAATTAGCATAATCATATTGGAATATTGACTACATTGAATTATGTAGCAAATATATATCTATGTAACATTTAAACACAGAAAAAAATCAAATATATATTCAAAATTAATATTCATTTTTAAGTACTCTACGAAACAGAAATATCAGAATTTAACACAATCTAAATTTTAAAATGTCATTTCAACAATAAAAAAAAATTACATGAATACTTAAAATAAAATTTTTAAAATATCTTCTGTAAAACAAATTTAAAAATATTATTCCAACCAATATACAAAAGAAATGAGTAAATATCAAATTATAAACACTAAATACAACTGATTGTCAAATCTAATTTCCAATCTAACAAAAGAAAGTGAATTGTAATTGCCTTATAAGAAATAAATAACGTGATAGAGAGTAAACCATACATGAAACAAATTCAAATTAAAAAATTTCTTTACTTAAAAACTAATTTTGAACAACAAGGCACAATTCAAATCTCGTGTTCACAAAAAAACACAATGAAAATATTTATAATAAATATTTCTAAAAAGTAGGCACTATTGTCAATTATATATAAATTTTCAAAACAATTTACCACATACTTTTGAATGTGTAAAATCTGTTGCTATCATAATAAATGCAGACTTTTCTTTGTTGCTATCATAACAAATGCAGACTTTTCAATTTTTATTGTATCATAATTTTTTGATAAATTTTATATTTAGAAGGCAAGGTTTTAAGTTTTTTGCTTCGAGAATTTATGTATTTGGGATAAAAACTTCAAAAGCACCCATTCTATAGAATTTCATAGGCACCAAATCACTATATAAAACAGGTTTAGTTTTGTTTTTGGAATTAAATTACAACTGAAATTCATTATAAAATAGTTTGTCTATAAAGTAACAGGACAGGTTCAAAAAATAATAATTTACAATGTTTGTTAAATCTATTGTTTTTCGCCTTCAGAAAAGTACCCATTCATATTTTTTACAGATCAAAAGTATGTGTTGCAATTTATTTTTTGATAACTATTTTAATAAGGAGTTAACTTAATAACCTCCAAAGACATATAAAACAGTTTTTCCTTTAACACCAATTTTAATTTTGGGGAAAAGAAAAAAACTATATGTTATGGTATCGTTATCTGTTTTTCAACCCAAACTACTCAACAGAGAGCCTCGTCCCGATGCAGTACCGTTTTGGCACAAACCTTTTTAAAGTCAAAATCTTCCTGATTACCTATAAAGCATTAACAAAAACTTTCCAGACAATGCCTTTGTCAACATTAACAATTTCAGATATCAATCAGACTTGTGTTCACCGCCTACTTGAACAATCTGGGTGATTTTTTTTACATTTTTATCAGTTCTCAACGTTTCCAGCCATGCAAAAAGCATTTACTATTTTCCACTTCATAACCTTCAGTACCACTGAAATAATTGGGAAATGGAAAAATACTATACACCCCAGAAGCCAAAGTAGGCACTACGATGTTTTATTCAATTTTGTCAAATATTTCAAATTCACATACTATTCAGTTTTATAGTTCAATATTTTAAAAGAAAGTGAGGTAAAAACAAGTGAAACTAAGAGTCCAATAGAGATGAGGTTTGTTCTCTTGGTTTTGACATATCCCAGATCATTATCCCTGAAACTGCTACTTAATTTGCATTATGCTCAAAATCAGCCTTGCTCATTGTCAATTTATAGACAGTTTCTGTAAGTGAAGATAATTTAATAATGTTAAAATGTGTGTTAAGTGTTACAAGACTGTCAATTTTTTAACAAAAAAAAAATGTAAAATTGTTCTTAAAACTAATTTTATCGGTATATTAAAATAAGATTAAACAAAAACAAAAGATTCTATATCACATCATAAATATTCAAACAATACTGTACTAATCACTGTTACATCATTAAAGAAAGTTATTTTTAGAATTTATTTGGATTAAAATATTACTCAGAACATAATTTAGTTGCTAATTTTGGAAAAATTATGAAAATTGGACAGAATCTGGCATCAAATTACATTTTTTCAAAATTCAACTGCTTTAAAACATATTAAAAGCTTATAACTATGTTAAATACGCTAATAGGCATTCTTCAACATAATCATCTTTTAATGATAATTTACCAGATATGGGATAGTTAAAAAGATTTACTACAAGCATATGCTATATCAAAAATGGTAGTTCTTTTTCTAAACATAATTTTTTCTTAATATTTATTTGTAAATTGTAATTGCTTTCTTTCAAATATGAATAGGCTGGTTCCTATATTAATACATTTTAAATTATTGCCAACTTGGCAAATCATATATTTGACAGAAGCCCAATACTTAAAACAAGATGGAGCAATTTGGAATAATTTTTTTCCTCTACCTCTTCTCCATAATACATAAACCTATATATGTGACACAGAAATTCTTTTTAAAGTAATTTATGATGAATAAAAATTCTGAATCTTTTTCATCACATAATTTTATATCTATTATGGTTAAAACAAAAAAAATTTCTACATTAAAAACAGTATTCATTTTTTCAGTACATTTATCTGTATTCCATACAAATTTTTCCAACAGGAAGTCAGTTTTCCAGTATTTGTGAATATTTGATGGTTCTACACAATAAAATACGAGAAGATAAATATAAATTACCAAAATTGCCAATGTATTCCTTTTTTAAATGTGTTATACAGATTAAATTAACTCGGTCAGATATAAATTACTAAAAAATTTAATCAAATAGCAGGAACTTCCCGCAGGTTTATATTAGTAATTAAAATGGACAGTGTAATATTAATTTAAAATCTCAAAAAAGAATAACTGAAAAGAAAGAAACATTCAAATTTCAATGTCATAAAAAATAACCTATTATAAAGCAAATAGTAAGAAATGCAGAATGACAAAATAATGATCCTTCATGTATAAATGCTGAATAAAATTTAGACCTTTGACAAAAAAAAAAAAAAAAATATGGGTACTTGCATATTAGCCTGTTGACCATTTTTGCCAAATCAAAAATGTTTCCAAATGGTATGATTTGGAGCTAATAATGAAAAAATATTCTTAAATATGCTAAAACACACACAATAACCTTCTAAATAAAATGTCTCACTTTCTAACTATTTTTTATGTGAAAAATGATTGACATTAAAAGAGACATACTTTCTAAAGCAGAAAACATAATGGAGTATTAATAAGTTGCAGGGTTGATCCATAAAAGTATGTTAATGGGCACAATAATGTCGATTTATTACATTAGCTCAAATTTCATGTAACACAAAAAATTTCCATACAGATAGAAAAAAGTCAGTTCAATGTGATCCATTCATTTTTCATAAAAGAAAATTCCGCCAGATAAACATTTCTTTAGTAATTAAGTAATGTAAAACAAAGTTAGGTAATATTTGGGAAGTAATAAGAAAAAAAGGCATTGAATTTAATGTGCGGGTGAATTTTTTACAGAAACCGATACTTCAAAAAAATATTGTATTCAGGGTAAAACAGAATTTGGAAACAGAAAAGCTCAGATACAGTAGTTGTTGGATATTTCAGTTAAAATTTAACTTTTTTTGTTAAAGTTACAGATATAAGTAATGAAATCAATTCAAATTTATTTCCTTACACAAACTTTGACACAAAATATTCGCAATTTACTGGTTGATGGGCTAATATGCAAGCAACAGATTATGTCTTACATGAAATACAGATTTATACTATTCCAATATAAGCTTTCAAGATTTATAAAAAAAATGTATTTAAGAAACTACTATGAAATATTAAAAATTTCATGAGTTGATAGGGATTAAAGTTTTGAGTTATGAATGATATAATGTCAAGATCAGTTTTAAATTTTGTATAGTTTAATTGTATCAGAATTAAATTAGTTACTTATGCTCTATCTATATAAGAAACAGTATTCTAAAATTTATGCAATGCAATATCTCAAAACAAGAAAAAAATGCAAAATTGTAATATAAACCCAAACCCTAACATCAGCGTTTGTTTATTATAAGCATTTACATTACACAATGGCATTCAAGAAATTTCAATCATGTAAAGAATAAAGACTTTTAATTGAAAATGCATTTCAGTTTGATTGAAAATAAATGCATCAATAAAAAAAAAAAGATAAATGCTCTGACATTAACTGTACTGGTACTTATGCATAATACTGTCAGCCATTTTTATGAAATTAAAAGATGTCACCAAAATATTCCCGTGTGTGTAAATTATAGTAACAATGACAATGTTAGACAAAATTTTTAGAACTGGCGAAATTGGTCGACAGTATTGTATGTACGTCCCACACAGTAATTTATGAAAAATGATTTGTCTGTGAAGCAGTGTATTATATCTATAACAGGGCTTCTCAAATGTTTACAGCCATAGTTGTTACGCTAACTGAAAATATTGATAAATGTAATTCTAAAAATAAAATAAGCATGTGATAATTGTTTCAAAAATAATTTTTTTAATAAATTGAGATGTTCAATACAAAAATTAGGTTCAAACTATGGCAGTGGATCATGTAATTTTGAATGATTAAGTATGATAACTGAATTATTACTTTCCTAACCTAATTTCCAGATCATTGCAAAAGATTTAATTATGCATCTACTTACAGGACTATGCACAAGTCTTACAAGGAATATATGGACTTAAACCAATAGTTCAATTTGAGCATCATTAACTGACCATGACCAATCATTCATAAAAGTATCAAAACTTGAACACTATCACAACAATGCCAATGTTCAAGATAACTTGCTAAGTTGGCAGCCCTGATTTCACATGTGTTGTTTGCATTGAATGGACAATCATGTGCATTGTTTCTTATAATGTTGCCAATATGGTTGAGATAATACGCAAGCACCAAATATCTACAAGAAACTAAACAAGAGCTCTTATTTTACTAGTATAAACATTTGACTTTAATGAATAGTAAAATTATATTTGTGTGTGAAAGAATCATTTTCAGATCACTCCATCATCCTTCGAGATTTGTTCACAGCAATGATTTTAATTATTCCTTATTTATATAACTCCATACATAAAACTGCAAAAATATTTGCTCAGGTATATCGATCTCAAATGATAAAACTTTTGAAAGCCCTAATCAGCAGTCTTTTGGATACTTTTCTGGTTCGCAAATGATTAAGTCACCAAAAATGATACAACCGGCCAAACAGAATATTCCTGCTGCTAATCTTTTACCACTTTTACAAAACAAGTTGAGGTCTCCCCTTATCAGTGACTTTTTCATAATAAATCAAAAATAGATGAATAACCAATGAGAACTAACATTTATTAATGTATATTATGTGTCATTGCCAATACAGCCTACTTGGCAAGTTTGCCCTGGGGAAACGAAAGAGTACACAGTACTTTTTGCAAACAACTTAATATTTAAAAGCTACCTTTGTATCAGGCAAATTTTTAAAATAACCAATACACACAAATAAATTCAATTCAACAATTTAAGTACTAATAATACACACAATATTGCTCAATTTTTACCTCGATAGAAACAACACTTCCTTTTAACAAAATAACAGGAAATAAATAATCAATTATTCAAATTAGTATTAAATACAAATGATGGAATACTAAAATACATCTATTTATACCTTAAAATTTTTGAAAATTTTAAAAGGAACAAAATCATGTTATTGAATTTCAAAGGACAACATTGTATTTCACCAAAAGATGTTACAATATTAAATCAAAATTAGGTATAATATTGCATTTTAGTTTAAGGTACTCAACAAGGAATTCCTTTCCACGTTTTTATTTAACAAAGTAAATCTAATTCAGAAATGGAATTCTCTCATAAAATAACACAAGAAAACATAAATATAATATTTACACTTATAATTTATTTTACACGAAAGAATATAACAAAGGCACACAATATCAGTTGGAAAGCAAACATAAAACAATTTCTGAAATCCTGATTTATTCAGTTTATCTAAATTATTTTTTCCTTTTCTTTAGTACGAAGAGCAGAAAAAATTTTAATAAAAAAATCACTTTCCAAATGACCATGTAAAAAACTTTTCAAGTGCGATTGGGAATTTAAGAGTATTTACATTTCAATCCTCTTCTAAATCATCAGCACTTCTCTTACGATAATTTCTCTTATTGTATTTTCCTCCTATAGAAGGAAAATAAATTAACGAGTTTGAAATAGCAGTATTTGAAGTTTCAGTGCCATTAATACTATTACTTGTAGAATTTGGTTGATCATTACTCAAGTCTTCACTCTTTGGTGATTTTATTTGAGGGATTGCACCATTAACAGCAACAGTAGCAACTTCACTTTCAACTGCTGTAGGTTCTGTAGAAGTTACACCTTCATCTTCATTATGAACAATTTGTGAACATTCACCATTAGTTTCTTTATTGCTTTCATCAGAGTCAGAGTTTTTTTGTTCCAGCACAGCATCTTTACTCAGTTTGGCACGCTTCTTCCTCAAAAGCTTTCGTTTATCGGCTTTCAGCAAAAGTAATCTTCTCTGAGGATCATGACCATTAGCTGTTGCAGTGTCAGAATTGTCATTTCCTGAAATAAGAGGGCACTTCTTGTGTTTTCGTAAGAGATGAAGGCTTTTCCCCCCCAATTTACCATTTTTCTGGTTTAAGTGCATTAATCTTGCGGTGGTTTTTTGTACCTGTTCCCGACGTTTCTGAGCAATCAATATCGATATTCTATCCAGAGCTGGATCTGGAGTTTCTTCATTAGTAGCGGTGGAATCTTCCTTTGCTTCACTACTCAATGGTCTTAAACCAGCATAAGGAATAGTTCTAACAAGAATTGGATCCTTTTGTTCATCTGTTATATTATTCAGGGTAGCTTCATTATTTCTAGCAGTCAACTCCCTTGAATTTACTGTTTCTTGTATATCTTCATCAGAAGAAGACATTGAATCACTTGAGGACATGGAGTCTGAGGTCTGCACAACATAACAGGTGTTCATTGCATCAGTGGCATTACTTGAATCAGATGTCCAGCCTTCAATATCTCTTTGAACTAAAGAGTCAAAAAACGCCATCATTCGTGGATCTTCCTGCACAGAATGGTGACTATAATCATGGGACATAAACTGCCCATTTTCAAGAACTAAGTTAATGTATTCTTCATGAGAATATACCTTTCTTAAACAGTCTTTGCTAGAAACATAAGCACTGTGGTCATCTGTATAGGTAAGAGGAAAGGAACTCCAGAGTTTTATAATCTTCTCCACACCTGAGGATGCTAGGATACCATATGTATTGTTATACCTCACCTGATTAACAATAGAGCGATGACCTCTAAGAACAAAATGGGCTTTGCTTACCCATACACCTTTCTTGCAATTGATGGAATCTGGAATCTTCCAAACATACAGTTTAAAATCATCAGAGCCTGATAAGATATATTGATCTTTATCCCCTGCAAAACAACAACTTTTCATTGTACATGAATTGTAATATTCATGGTGGTCAAATTCAGCAGCAGGTTGTGGAGAAGTGATTTCATACAACACAGGAGGAAATCTTCTTCTCAAAGCCAGTAAGTGAGTTCCTGCTGAATTAAAACGCACACTCATAGCACTTTGAGATAATAATGTAGGACCATACTTCATTAAATGTACTTTAGGTTTTCTAATATCCCATAAACATACACCATCTTTCGCATTTGCAGTAGCTAAAAATCTGGGCTCCACAGGATTGTACATAACAGCATGATATGCTGATGCACTACTTGCTAGTGTGTATGGTTCATTGGATGAAAGTCTAATATCCCAAACTAAAATACGACCATCGTCACAAGCACTTGCAAAAATATTTTCATTGACAGGATCAACCGATAAGCCATAAACAGCCTCATCATGAAAGAAAACATCCAAAATTTCTCCCGTGGCTACATCGTGGGCTAGAACTTGTTCGTCATTTCCAGCAGAGAACAATTTCGTATGCGAGGTGCTAAATCCCAAGCAAAAAATATTGCTATTGTGTTCTCCTTTCATTACTTTTGGTTGACGAGATCCTGATAAAGTTTTATCTATATTCCAAATAAGAACTCTTTTGTCATCTCCACCAGAGACGAGCCATTCGCCGTCATTCGAAAACTCGATCGCATTTACGCAGCCATAATGGGCAAAAAGATCTTTACTGTAGAGATATTTACTGAATTCAAATCTTCGATTTATCATGCGTACATTAGAATGTTCCTTCCCATTATATTGCAGATTATCAAGATAATGTATACCAGTCATAAAAGATGGTTTCGATCGTAGGGGATTCATTTTTTTTTTTTTTTTTTTTTTACTGTCCGTAAAACCTTTAACCTAATTCTTGATTTTAAATTATTTTTACAGAATAGAAAATCCCATTACAATAATCAAACTTTAATTGATCTTTTATAGAAATTTTATATCCGTAGGATTGCAATTCTAGATTGATACAACTACACAAATCATTTCAGCTCAGCTCATTTCGCATACTCTACCTCATATGTCAGAAATAAATTTTTAGACAAACAAAACAAGTTCCTGAACTGTTTGACAGATGGCAGCGCCCTCTTTTTTCAGAAAATATCTATAAGATGTATAAATTTTCCTTTATAAATTTTCTTCGTTGAAAATTAACATTTTAAAAATATATGTATGAGAAAATAATTTTTTGCGTATAAAAATTGTTTAACACAAAATTATTATTTTCCAAAACTTTGCTTCAAATCACATGGATGTTTAGGTAAATTGTGATTTGTCCGTTCGTTCTAGTTGTTGATTGGTTGGCAGCAGCGGTTAGATTTCAAAAACGAACTTTTGATGTTGAAGATTGTTTTCGTTCTGCCCATGCTAGTCTTTTATATTTTACTATTTGTGGAAAGTTCAAAAAATATCTGAAAGTATTACAACTTTCGAAATTATTCGATTGTTTTTAAAACACATCATTTTAAAATGAGTAAAAAAACTGACAATCCAAAGAATCAACGAATTCAAGTGTTTGCACGTTGCAGGTAAGTGTTGATTTAATATACTCATCTACTTTATAAATTTAATATACTATCGATAGGCATAATGTAAGAGGAAAATAGTTATTTGAATTGATTTGTACAATACTTATATTCTTAAAATTAAAATTCCTAAGAATAGTTGAAAAAATTTTCTGAAATTTGTTTCAATTGAAAACGTTTTTGTTTTGAATAAGAATTGTATTTTGAAAAGTGTCACAAAAATATAACTCAGTTTTCCATCTATAATATTTACCTTCTACTTATTGGAACTATGACAGGCAGCAGTCGTAGCTTAAATTTGCCATATTTTAATGATCGTTTTGTGTTATTTATAGAAAATGAACTGTCTCTTAGAAACGGAATTTTTGTAAATTATCAATTAGTGTAAGAAATGATTAAAAAAATCCGCGATATTGTTTGTAATGCTTAAATAAGAAAGTTATATTTAAGATAAATTCATCGATATCTGAGCCAAATAAAATTTGGGGAAGTTTTCAGGAACTAATTTTATGCAATGTGTCATTATACACGTTAAGTGGCGTTTTTTGTTGCTTATCCCCTACAGATATATGCATTTTTTATACATGTTCATTTGTTGTGTATTTATCTTATTATATAAAGATCCAAATCTCAAAAAAAGTTAGGTTAATACAAAATGATTTTAATATTAAATTCTGTTTTCAATGTAATTTATTATTGGAAAGTTATTTAATCTACACTATTAAAATTCTTAGGTAAACAAGAGTATTTATGTGCGTCCATCTTCTCACTAACTCAAGAGTGCATAAACTCGCCGTAGGTACCAAAAGTTCGGGAAAATGATCCGCTTTGACTATTTATATTCCGATATTGCAATTAGTTTAAAAGATATAAATTAAAAACATTCAACTCAATATTCACCTAAATTGTTGTAACAAAGTTATTGTAATAAAAATGACATAAGTTGGCGTCTAAAACTGATTTTTTTCAGCCAAACCCAACAACAATGCAATTGAATTGTGCTTTTTATCATGTTTAATTAATATCTTTTCAAATAATTGTAATTTAAGAAATTAAATGGTCAAAATGGATTCCTCTGATCATTCCCCATCTTTTGATATCTTTGGCGTGTTTTTGCGTTAGCCGTTTCTTGCGATGATAGCCTTAGATAAATAAATATGTTTATTTACATATGAAGGGGTACTTCATATTTATATGTAATTCCAACACCTAGGAGAGCCCCCCACCCTTGGCGCGAATTACTTTGGTTTGGCGATAATTGCGCCTTCATGGTAACCTTGCTTTTAAATACAACATATGGCAACCCTAACTTTTTCTAGAATTTTCGTCATTTGTGGGCGTGCATTTCAAATTTCATTTTGTTGTTGGGCACCGGGTTGAAAGTATGGCTGCGCTTGTAAGTGAATACACGTTAGAATTTTTACGTTATTGAATGCTAGAGGCAAGAAAAAATTGATTGAATGATGTATGAAAGAAGGATTAATTGCTTCAAGTTATGAATGTCCTAAATGTAATGAGCAAATGGGATTATGAACGAAAGAGTGTTGTTTTGGATGGATTTGAATGGAGATGTCGAAAAAAATGTGTGAATACGCATTATGTTTGCAGAAGTATAAGAAAAAAAATTCGTGGTTTTCAATAGTAATGTAATCCACAATAAAACGTTTTCTCCGTAATCACACCAGTCACGCAGAAGCCATGTTTGACCATTACCTCCCGCGCTCTCGCGATCACTCACTCAGGACGAGACTTTCCAAAATTTTTTAAAGCAGTTGTTACACTTTACCCTCCACTTGGGAAGGATCAACAATAAGAAAGTAAGTGCTGTTGTTATATTTTTTTATCTTAAATGTTAAATTTCTGTATTGTTTACATATATTTTCATTGCGCATCCATCTTATACTGCTATATTTACTTGTCTGCGCCATTTCGTTTTCGGTGCCGCCAAGGGTGGGGGCTCTCCTAGGAGTTTACCCACTTCTTCCCTTTGTCAGACAGGTTTCTTCCCCTCATTGGGCTCACCTTTGGGGGAGTATGGGTGTCACAATCCTGAGGTGCCCTAGTGATCTTTCTCTTTTCCCAGGGGTTTATTGCCTTTGGTAAACACCGGTGTCATGATCCCGGGCTATCCTAGTAATCCTTCTCTATTTTCGACCCTCTTTCTTGTCATACAATTTTATTTTTTCTTCTTTTCCCATCTAGACCACAGACAAATATGTCTAATATAAACATAGATACAATTATTGATTTGTGTTTTCCTTGTTGGAATCAATTTATTATTAATAACATATTTTAGTTTACATTTTGTATTGTGTTAATTTTGTTTCTTTCTCTTCAATTTCTTTAAATATTTTGATTATGTTGGTTTTGATGTTAAACTTCTTTAGATATTATTTTTATTTTCGGCAAACACAGTTTGTTTGCCAACCCGCATTTTTGCTGTGTGCAGCATCCCGTAAGGAGGAAAATGGAGTAAAATCCTAGGAGGACCCACTGCTGTTTTTGGCGCCAAAATTTTTCGCCAAAAAGCGCCAAATTGAAGGTTTTCAAAAAGGCGTCAATGACGAAAAACTCTTGGGAAGCGCATGCGTCAGCAGGGAATGAAATGGGCGTTTCGCAAAGATGAAAACGAATAAATACATTAAATTAATCATTATATAAAGAAAAAAACGGAGAAAGCAATGAAATTCATTTTAAAAAAGCATTCTAAAACCAGTGTGTACAACATGATTTACATTTTTAAAAAAGGACGAAAGGGGCGTTTCGCAAATATAAAATCGAAGAAATACATGAAATCAATCATTTTAAAAAATTTTAAAAGGCACTTACCTTACGCTTGCATTTCGTCATGTTCCGTTGGTGGATACACCCTTGCGATGGATGCAAGGAATTCATGAAGATTGTCATCCACCAACTTGTGACCTATTCTTATTAACTTTCAAGTCATTCACCATGAACGCATTCATGCTCTTGCCAAACCAATATCTGGTCAAACGCAAGATAATTATTATAGCAAGTTTGCTTTCGCTAAACCAAGTGCCCTTTCTCACACTCCGAACAACGTCGTGGCGATTATCTTTCGACTGGTTGCGGCAACGCCATTCGTAGCCGTCAACCGTTCCCTTTCGTTCTTACAAACGCATATTTTTTTAAACCTCGGACATTCATAACGAGAAGCAATTAAATTAGCTGTCATACACCATTCTAATGTCTCTTTCTTCCCTTTGTGCCCAGGAGCACAAAGAAACCTGTCGTAGCCTCACTTTCAATTAATTTCCTTTCACACGCCATTCTTAACAACAACCGGTGGAGAGCAAACCTTCTCAAACGAAGTCAAATGTCAAAATGACGTTTTTTCGGAAAAAGGCGAAAAACGTTGTACTTTTTAGGGTTGCCATTTTTTTAGGTGATTTGAAAATCCAAATTTTTGGATGAAATGGAAGGGTTACCATACTGTAACCTTTATCGCTCAAAATTTGGCGACCAAAAGTGGGTCCTCCTAGGATTCAACCGAAAATGGTGTTCTGGGGATACCCTTGCGTTCCCTTTAGCCCACGCTTCTCCCGTATTGAGGAAAATGGTGCCCAGGGGATACCTTTGTGTTCCTTTTGGCTCATGCTTCACTGTAGACGGGTGGCGGAAGTGAGCCCACTCCTGTCAATCGGCTGGTGGTACCTCTCTTCCGTGTCCCTGAAGAGACACTGCTGTAGAGTTAGTGTTGCAGATCAGGGATGGTGGGTTTACCTGTTGGATCCTCGCCCTGATGCTGTGCACTATATTCTGGGTGTACTCCGGGTAAGTGCTGTGCCTTGTATTTGCCAGATGACCGGCACACTGCCTCCATTGTTGGACTCAGGTGGGTGGAGGCATGCCAGGATGAAGTTGTGGGTTAAAGTGTAGTATAGGGGGCCACTTGACAACTTTTTTTTTGCTTGACTAAAAGTGGTTGCCAGGGTACTTTTTTCAGAATTATTTATTTTAGAATGAATTCGATATCTCACCATGACATTTGGGTAAAAAATCTCCAAATCTGAAAAAAAATTGCAAAATTCACAGTGGCCCCCTATACTACAATTGAGCTGAAGTTGTGTTTCACGCTTGTGGATCCAATGCTGCTGTGCCCAGGTAATCGCCTTATTTTACCCAATTTAAACATCTATGATATTTCAAGGAATTCCAGATACCTACTTATTTCTTCTGCAAATAATGAGATGTTAAACAAATCGCCATTTGCTATTCATACACCCTTATCAGAATGGGTGGTGAACCGAAATCAGTTAAACATTTGCGTTCCAGGGATCTGCTTATTGAAACTATGTCAGCATTACAAAGTCCTTTCTTCTCACGAAATCATTTCTTAATAACCCTGTAACAATAAGTCCCCACAAAACCCCGAATTACTGTCATGGTGTTATTTCTGAACCTGGCCTGATGACCACTCCTGAAATGGAAATCCTTGAGGGATTCTCCAATCAGGGTGTTATTCAGGTCAGAAGAATCACAATTAAAAAAGACTCTACACTTATTCAAACTAAACATTTAATTTTAACTTTCAATAGCCCAAATTTACCGACAACAATAAAAGCTGGCTACCTCAACTGTAAAATGTGCCTATACATACCGAATCCTATGCGCTGTTTTAAGTGCCAGTGGTTCGGTCACTCCCAAACTTCCTGCCGCAGTCAATTAACATACTCTAGATGTGCATCCGTTAGGCATTCTTCCACGGATTGTACTTTGGAACCGAAATGTATTAATTGTACCCTGTCCCATCCATCAGATTCAAAATTATGCCCAAAGTGGAAAATAGAAAAACAGATACAGGAAATAAAAACAGATAAAAATATTACTTATCCAGAAGCACGTAAATTAATAGTCCCACAGTTATCACAATCTTACGCTCAGGCTGCTAAAACCTCTGTTCACTCTGAGGAGAGCCCACACCCTTGGCGCGAATTACTTTGGTTGGCGATAATTGTGCCATCTTGGTAACCCTACTTTTAACTACTACATATGGCAACCCTAACTATTTCTAGCATTTTCATATTTTGAGGGCGCGCATTTCGAATTTCATTTTGTTGTTGGACTCCGGGCTGGCTGCAAAAGTGTGAGGGAATATACTTTAGAATTTTTTACTTTGTTGAATGCGAAAGGTAAGAAAAAATTGATTGAATGGTGTATGAAGGAAGGATTGATTGCTTCGAGTTATGAATGTCCTAAATGTAATGATCGGCATGATGTAACATGGTCGGCAATAAAACGCTTTCTTCGAAATTGTACCAGCTACACCGAATGTATGTTCAAACATTACCACGCAGAATAAATACGGCGGTGCTCACACGATCATTCGCTTAGCGATGAGACCTTTAAGGTTTTTTAAAAAAATCTGTTGTTACATTGTACTCTCCACTTGGAAAAGATCAGCAGTAAGAAAGTGCTGTTTTTATATTTTTTATCTTAAATGTTTAATTTCTGTATTGTTTACATACATTTTCATTATGCATCCACCTTATTCCGCTATATTCCCTTGCCGCTATTGTCAGGTTTGCTTGGCGCCATCTTGTTCTGGCTTGGCGCTTTTTTCGGTTTGTTGCCAAGGGTGTGGGCTCTCCTAGGATTTTACCAAATCCTCTACTTTAAAAAATTCTATGCAAACATTTGAAAATATAACAAAAGTAAAATGTCCACCTTTGAAATTGCTTCGACCACTTTCATCCCTCCAAAAATCAAATACATCAATATCCACTTTGATTGTTTCCACATCTTCATCTTCAACCCAAGCACACCTCTTGCCCTCCACCTCTTCAACAGCAGCTACAGCTACTGTGTCAGAACCTCATCGACCTATTTCTATGTCCGATTCCGTACTTTCCACCAACAATAGTATGTTCACCCCTATTAAATCTTCATCAATCGTATCCTTTCCACCATCCAACTCCAGTATTGAATCCAGCTCTGCATGTACTACAAAACTAAATTTGAAACCAAATTCAGAAACTTGTGCGAGGAAAAAGAAATTACTTTAAAAAAGTGGAGCAAAAATAGAAATAAAAATGGCTCCGCACAAACCACGAAAAAGTACGCCACAACAGGATTCCTCAGACGAGGAAATGATTCAATATGATCCGTCTGAATTTGTGTTGTTGGAAGATCCTTGGAAATATTCGCACAAGTTAACATCGACCCATTATAAAAATGGAAGGAATTAATTTTTTTAAAAAAAACCTAGACTGTGATTTTTAATTTTTATTAAAATTGCTGTTTTTCATTTATCTGTTTTTTATGATGTCTGTTTTTCTGCAGTCTATTTTACCATGTCTGACTTGGTGGGAGAGAATCTCCACCGGAATCTATTTGATTTTATTTATAAAATTTTGGATTTTTATACTTAATTTGACACTTTTTTAAACTGGTTTAACTTGAACATTATATGTGTGCATGCAGGCATGCACATATATAAATATATGTGCACATATTTTATATTTTGTGTGTACTTTAAAAATTATTTTAATACTTTAACCAATGTGTGGCGTAGTATAGCCAAAATTGGCTCTTGCTCCATAAAATAACACACTCACTCACTCAGGTTTCTTTGCCCTCCATTCAGCCCAATGTTGTATGGGGTTTTCTAGTATAAAAACTTTTTTATGCTGAATAGAGGGCAAAGTAACCTGCCTGACAAAGAAAAGAAGTGGAAAAATTTTTGAGAAAATGGGTTTAAATGGCATAAATATAGAAATCACTCTCATACACGCACAGAAGTGCTGGTATACGTTGAAAAGGGGGAAATTTCCATGGGGATAAAGTCGTACCCGAGAAAAAAGCCCGGGCTAAACAGGGAGGAAACAGACTCATCCAATGGAAAAAGCTTCAAAAAGGAGAATTTTAATGGCATTGATATAGAAATCACAAACACCAGGAAGTCCTTACACTGAGAGGGGAAGGGGAATCGTAAAAGGAATAAAGTTATACACTTGAAGAAGCCCATGCAATGTCGGGCTATGCAGCTAGTTTCTTATAAATTTATGCATTCCCTTTTTACAGTAGCTTCTGTCATTATAATATTCAAAAATTTTAACAAAATATTGTAGTGAGATTCCACCGTATTCAATTAGAGATAATTAAGTATATGAAAAGACTTGAACCATATTTTTAAAATTTTGTAAGATTCAATTGGTTGTTTGGTACTTACATATTAGCGTCACCGCAGCAAAATTTGTACTGCATGAATCATGTCATGATTCAAAACAACAAATATTCTCATGTACTTTATTTGAAGAAAAACCATTTTGTGGTGCAATTTTGGCTGCAGTGACGCATATACATAAGTACTGGCTGTTTTTCCCTAAAATATACATATCCATACACCTTACTAATATGTTTTTAAATGTGTTATTAATGTACTTAGTTTTCAATTTTGTCCTCTATTTTGCTTTTGTTCAATTTTGGTACGCTTAAAAATGGCTAAAGTGTAAGACTTGATCAAAAGCTAAGCTGTAATTATAAAAGAAAACTAATACTGATTTTTTTTCTTTTATTGTTGATGATTATTAGATTACTGATATCTTTTAAGGGGGTTCACCCATGTGACGACCTGTCTTTAAAACATTATTAGGGAATTTTTCTTTGATGACCAGTAAAAAGATAGAACTTTTAATTTTTTTTATCATTTATTTCTGTGTGTTTTAAGAGTATGTATATAAATGCCAAAAATATCCAATAGAATGTGAGTTACAGTGCTCTAAACACATGCCTCTTGAAAAAAATGGACATTCCGGCTAATTGGCTTATCTGAAATAAAAAGAATTAACAGTGTTGTAATCTATAAGCTCAAATGAACTACACTCAATTGAAAATATCAAAATTTGGAATTTTGGTAGACTTCTGAAGAAGTTTCGAATTTCATGGGCTTTTTTGTTATAAAAAATAGAAATACTCTCGGACCTCTACATAACAAAGTCACTAAATCCTGAAAAAAAAGTTTATTATATAGAGGTTCATCTTTCAATTTTCTTTATAAACCACATAAAACAAATTTTAAATTCATAAACACTGTGTATTAAAAAAAGTAATTATGCACACCTTTTTGTAAATTAATTCATAGTTATTTTATATATCTTTGTTATCAAAAAAAAAAGAAAGGAGCTAAAACATAAAGAAAGCTGTTTGATGCCTTTATCCACTTCCTGAAGAATTAAATGTTCTTCTTTGACGCTCAAGCACTGACATTTTAACATTTTCGAGCTAAAAGAAACGATGCTACCAGTATGACAGATCAAAACTACAAATGAACGGAGAGACACGAGACTACTCCACTGAAGGTGAAAGGAGACAACAAAGATGTTTGCAGTAAACTGGATAATAGGGGCTAAAGGTTGCATTTCTTGGATGAAACACCCAGAAATATATTGCTCTCCACGATGTGAGGCATCTAATAAAACCAGTTCAAGATTTATGACCACTATAAAGTGTGTTAAAAGAGAGAATAACTTGAAATGTCCAGAAATACTTTAAAAATAGGGAGCAAAAAATTGAATCACAAGAGAAAAAGTTTGTTGTATAGAAAATACACTTCGCTATTGGGAGGTTATTTTACGAAGAAAATACTGAAATGTTCTTGGTTCCAGGAAAAAGTTCACTATATAGAAAAATTTGCAATATGGAGGTTTAACTGTATTTTGAATTTTTAAATTATTGTGTTTCATTTGGTGCATATATATGGGCTGAGTCTACTCTATAAATTTGAAGTCATTGGTCAAACCGTTTTTGAGATATGATGGAGGAAAGTTTGAAAAACACAGTTTTGAGAAAAATGTATTTAAAGTTTCAAGTCTGATTAAAACAATGAAAATTTTAACTGAGCACTACAAACAGCTGCTCTTCTAACACCTGCTTTATAACAACAAATTTTAAAAATCGCTTTTCCATCGTATTCTAGACACATTAACGAAGCAATTTATGGAGAGAGAAAAAATTTAATTTTTTGAAACCATCACATGGGTGAATCCCCTTAATACTAGAAAAAGATACATACAGAAACTTATTAATGGTATAGATCAGTGATCTTCAAACTGTGTTCCATGGAACCCTGGGGTTCCATGAGGTTTATCCAGGGGTTCCACAAATCAAAATAAAGAATTGAAAAGAAAATTATAAATATATTTAAACATAATGGACGTACATTCTGTATAGAGTTTGACCACATAAGTATCTAAAACAGTGCTTCCAAACACTGCTGTAGAATCTAAACAGAATGATTATCTAATTTAAATATAATTTTGAGATATATTCTAAAAGTGTGTGCATGTGTGGAACGGGTTCTCCAAAACTTCTTAGTGATAAGAGTTCCATGAGTCAAAAATTTTGAAGACCACTGGTGTAAATAATGCTGTCATAAGAGTAATTATCATTAATGATGTAATTACTTTATAAACACACATAAATGTTCTTTAAAACTATGTTAAAATATTTCAGAACATTTTTTTTTTGAGTACCATAAAATCCGGCATAAAATAGGCACATTGAACACAAAAAATAAGATTGAAACTTAAGGGTGTGCATTATACGGCGGGTACATAAACAATAGATTTAAAAATAACAAAAGAGATTAACAGAAAAAGAATTACTTCTACATGTATCAAGACGACTGGCCTTACGAATTAAAAGAGTTGTAGTTCTAGAAGTGTACTATTTCTTTCAAAGGTCTGGGACAATATCTCGAATAAAGGACTTCAAAACATAAAAGCAATGTATACTAATATTTCAGATTTCTTCATTAAAAAGAAGGTGTGCGTTATACGGCAAATATACCTTAAAATTAAACAATTCAGCTTGGAAATATGGGCATGCATTATACGCCGGATTTTACGGTAAATTTGAACAAGAATGTGTTCTCTAAATTTTTGTAATTTGTGATGAAAACAGTTAAAAAGAGACTTAAAAACTTGTCTCGCTATTACTTCACACTATCACCTGATCCGTGAATGATTGCTTAAGCTTTATTGATATTTGGTATTTGCATGTAATGTACGTAAAAGAAAATATTAGTTCCCATTTGGTTTTTTTTCTATTCTTTGCTGTATTGTGTGAAAAAGATATTACTGATAAGAAAGGGTCACAACTGCTTTTGAAAATGTGGTAAAAGGTTACCAGCAGGAATATTCCGTTTGCCGTTGGTTCAATCATTTTTAGCAACTCTATCGCTTGTGCTGGTGAAACAGAAAAGTGCTTAGTATTTGAATTATACTTCTTTTCATTTGAGTTAATACTTTGAAATAATCTAAAACTTGATGTTGATTAATCTAATATCTTTAATAGTTACCTCATGTGATATTTTGTTTTATTACAATCCCTACCCCCTCTATTACAGACCATTAAACAGCATTGAAAAAAGGCAATTTTCTCCTTCAGTTGTGGAAGTTATACCTGAGAGAAAAGAGATTTTATTGAAAGATAGAAATACCAGCAGAGAGTTCTTTTTTGACAAAGTATTTCCTCCAGATGCTAAGCAAGTAAGTTGAAGCTTCTAGAATAGAATTGTTTGCAAGACTTTTTAAAGAAATTCATTCATTTTTTGATAAACTTTTTTCTGTGGATAAAATATAAATCATAGTAAAATCAGACTGTAAAAATGTGTAATAACCAGAATTTAATCTAAAAATTACAGTTAAAATTTTATGAAAAATAACAGAGTTAAAAAAAACTAAAATGTTACAGATATTTCTTTTTCTGTAATTAATACAGTGCAGATAATTGAGAACATATTTTATTGAATTCAAATAAAAATCTTAATATTTTATATTAAAAAGGATTTGAAGAAAAATATTGTTATAAAAGAGGAAATTTTTATTTATAAATTATTTTGGGTAGAATGTGGAGAATTGTTTAGGAAAAACACATACACACTTTAAAAAATTATTATTTTAATTTATTAAACAACCTTAAAATTTAGTTTTTGATTAAAACTTTTCAAAATATTTTTCATCTGCAAAAAAAAACATTTATTATTATTTTTATGTAGTAATTTACAGTGATTATATTTCTATTGTAAGGTTACCATATACTTCAGTGAGTGACTTTTTCTAAAGTCACTGTAATGTTCTTTTTAAAAAATATAATCTAATATCAAGTCTCTGTAGTATCAAAAATGCTCAACTCGTAAACATACAAAGAAAAAAAGATTAATACTGTTACGAATTTTGTGTAAATAATTTGTATTTGAGTGTTTAATGCATTTATATTACTCTATGTTATATTTATTTCATGTTAAAATTGTACTATTCACGAGCCCTTACGTTATAATGGCGATTGAATGAGAACTTGGCGAAATCTTGGCGGTAGAGCCAAGTTGGCATCATTTTTGGCGACTTTGTTGGCGAGTTCGGAACGCTCTGGAATCTTCTAGAAAGTAGTAGATCTCTCCACTAGTGCCACGTTCAATGACACGAGCAGTTATATTTCTAGAAGTTTCTGTCGCATATATAAAAAGGATGCTCGCTGGTACGGGGAGAAGTCTTGATTAAGCCAGCGAGTAGTGAGGATTGTTTTGACTAGCGATTAGCTCGGCTGTGCTTGTGAATAATCTTTACTTACGTGTATTTTTAAACACTGTTTATTGTGTTTGATCGCTGTTGAAGGTGTGAAGACCTTCAGATATTTACCCTGTGAATATTCCCGATACATCCTGTATTGAAAGGATTGGATTTTCGATAATAAATTCACATCGCTCTTAAAGAACTGATTTTTTATTTTCTTTGTGATTGTTTTTGCATAAAATCCTCAAACCCTCGGATCTACGTAACAGAATACCTTAGAAATGGTTTGAAGATCTCAAAGTGAGCACATCTTTTTACAATTGTCTTAAAATTATAAATAATTGGATCCTGTTTTTGGTAATATTTTGAATTTCTGATTATATATTGCAGTATCGTCTCTTATACAGCACTTTGCTGCCCCTCTTTTCATTATTGGTGCCCTGAGGCAAACAGAATCGCCAAATGCCTTTTTCTTTTTTCAAAGTGAACTTCTTGTGCCCTGTGGCAAAACAGCTGTAGCATCATCTCTTAGAGGGTTGTTTGTTACGCCTCTTTTCAAAGTAATATAGATGGGACACACCTGTTTCAATGGTGTCCAATCTTTCATTCCCTCTAACATGTGACCATGTTACACATGTATGGAAGGTATTGTCAGCTATTTATTGTAAGGAAGAAATGCAAAGGATTGTATTCTCCATACCGAAGGGACAGGTAGATTTATAAACCCTTCATGTGATTTTCAATATACAGCAATAAAAAGGTTCTCAGTCCCGACAGGCTTTTGTACTGGAAGGACCAATGGTGTTTGGGACCAAGATTAAGGATGCTGTGTGCAAGTTCTTTCTCCTTCTAATTAGAATTTACCAGGGGTGTGGGACCCTACCAGGGTCTTTACAGAGAAAGATCAGAAGGTAAGCAGGGGACTTGGCGATTCCAACAAAAAGGCTGTGAGGCAACCTACTAGAAATTTAACTACACTATTTTGGGAGAACGTGGGTATTACGAGATATCCAGTTGCAGACACTTGAGCACAAGCCCAACGGTCAACATTACCCAGTGCATAATAACCGAATATGCAAAAGATACATCTTAGATACAACAGAATGTGTGTACATTCTGCATTAACTATTTGTAATAAGCAATTTTTTCTAAAGCTGCATGATTCCTCTCGCTACCCAGGAATTAAGTAAACTTGGGGTCAAGATGCTATACTATAAATTAATATAACATGATCAATATGTTTAAGAAATCTCATTTTTAGAGTTTTGTTCTAATTAACAGGAATTCTAACAGATTATAATAGTATTTTTTAATGAAGTTCATTTTTGATAAAGGCAGAAATGAATATTGATACAAACAAGCCCATAAATTTTCTACTTTATGTTTAAATTTTTTTCTTCTAAGAAAGACATTTCTGTATTTATATTTGTCTTTATTTTTAGATCAATGTTTATAAAGCTGTTGTTGGACCGCTTATACAAGAAGTTCTTAATGGCTATAATTGTACAGTATTTGCGTAAGTTGCTTTTACGTAATTTCTTTAAATATAATTTGTTGAAAGAGAAATGATTTAAATTTTAAGTTTCAACTGAATATTATTTTTGTGAGTACAATGGCGAACAGAATTAAATATGTGTATTCTAAAAACAGTTTGACATTTAAAATAAATTTATTTTTTGTCAAGCATTATTTGTATAGCATAACTAATAGGTTTTAATTTTTTAAGGGCAACACACATAATGAATTTTGATATACATCACGGTAATTAATGTTATTATGTTAACTTTTTGTAGATATGGCCAAACAGGAACTGGAAAAACTTATACAATGGAAGGAGAAAGAAACAACTCAAATTGCTCTTGGGAAGATGTAAGTTTTAATAATGGTTTTTAAGTATAGTACATTTTTTCCAATTGCATCATAATATAAATTTAAAAGGCACTGAAAAAAAAAAAGTTTTCACTGACAAATTTCTACTGACATGCCTTGTTTTTCAAATTTATAACTTTGTAGTTACCGAAAAATATTTTGGTATAGTCTTATTAAAATTTACACAACTTTTTAAATTACCCTTATTTTTAAGTAACTTCCATTCATTTTTATTTTGTACTTCTGAAATTACGTTATTTCAAAAATTGTTTTTAAAATTCTGCAATGGGTAATTTAAAAGCGTTGTTTTAAAAAGAGGTTGATATGTTTATTCAAAATATTAATTATACTACTTTGATTTTCAAAATAGCGAAACAAATGGAATCTTTCAATCAAATTTCATATGCAAATGCAGTCTCAAAAACTCTTTTAACTTGTTTACATCAATAATACAAAATTCAAACCAATTTATTATCTCCCCTAAAATATGCAATTGAATATATTGTAACAGTATGCTACACTTATTGAAATCAAAATTTTAAGAACTGTAAAAGTTTTTTAAAAATACCTTTATTAGGATCCTGGTGCCGGCATTATTCCACGTTCATTACATCAGTTATTTGAAGAGCTTAATAAAGAAGAAAATGTTGAGTTCTCTGTTCGTGTATCTTTCTTGGAGCTATATAATGAAGAATTGTTTGATTTGCTCAGTTCCACTGAACTTTCAAGGCTGCGTTTGTATGAAGACTCAAATCGAAAGGTTTGTCATATATTTTTTGCTCAGTAATGATATTTAGGAATTGATATTTAAAAAAAAGTTTGTTCTATTATAGGCATTTATATATATATTTTTTATTTATGTGTGTATAAAAATACTTATTTAGTATTATATTTGGATAAAATTTTGAATTAAAGTTTTTGCAAGTTATTTTGCATAAAAATTGTTTATTTTCAATTATTATGGATTTTTTCCCAAAAATTTCTAAGAAAGATGTTAAGATTTATTATTAGAATTGGGGGTAAATGGGTTTTTTATGGTAGGTGATTGGAGCAAAATATGTAATAACTTCATTAAAGAGCTTAAGAAAAAGATTATCAAGAGTTATTTGAATGTGTATTTTTTAAAAATCACTGCATTGTGGTATAATTATGATGGAAATTAACAACCCTAAAATAAAATCTTCACATATTCTTGTATTTTTATTTATACCTATACTAGCCGTTACCTGCCCTCTTTTTTGTGTATTTCATCATGTATGAATATATTCTGTTTATAAATTATTGATATCGATGTCCTAGTATTAAGTGTTCGCTTGTATTGAAAAACACTCTTATAAACCTCCTCATGATTTGAAAAGGGCAGGAATGCTTCTAAATTGAATTATTGCTTATGTTCCTATAACCCCCTCCCTTAAAGTGGATTTCCATAAAACCCAATTTTAACAGATATCCAAACTAAAAAGACATACTTGCCAAATGGCAAGCCTAATAATTCAAAAATATAACAGTTTTTTATCTATTTGTAGCAATAACTCCCCCCTCCATATGAGTTGATTTCCATAAAATCCTTTCTTAGTGGATCTCCATTCAAGAAAAGAAACATGCTTACCGAATCTCAAGTATGTGGATCTAACATTCAAAAATGAGAATTTTTATCTAATAGCTCCTTAACCCCTCACAAAACCCATTCTCAACAGGTTTTCTTCTCCATGAAAGGAACATGCCTGCCAAATTTCAAATCTGTAGGTCTAATACTTTTAGAGATCTTGTGATGAGTGAGTCACTTTTTTCCTTTGTATACATAAATGTATACATATTTAAAAAATTTATTTTTGTGAATTACAAAAAAATAATTTCTTTTATATGCTTCTCTAATTTAAATGTCAAAATTAATCTTATATATTTTTGTTTTATTCTTGATATTGTAAAAAAAAGTGCTCTTTCTATTTCATTTTAAATCAGGGTTCTGTTATTATCCAAGGCTTGGAGGAAATAATGGTAAATAACAAAGATGAGGTTTATGCTATTTTAGAGAAAGGTACAGCTAGAAGACAAACTGCAGCAACAATGCTAAATGCTACTTCCAGTCGAAGCCATACAGTCTTCTCTGTTACAGTTCATATAAAAGAAAATACTGTTGAAGGTGAAGAATTACTAAAAACGGGAAAATTAAACTTAGTATGTATTTTTATGTATATATATTTATTTAAAATAAAATACTAACACATTTGAAATCAGTAAAAGTGAAGCTGTGATTGTTATTCATGCAAAAAATAAAATTAAAAAACATATTTTGTGATTATCATTTTATTTATGTGTAAAGTAAAGATACTACAAACCATTGAAAGGCAATCTTACATGCATTTAGATTTTCAATATCAGAGCATACATATTAAAATACAATTAGTATCCATTTTGGTTTTATTCAATGAAAGTTATTATGATTAATTTTATGAATGTGTTAGACTGCATTTCATTGATTTTTATTTTATCTAACTCAAAAATGAAGACTGATTAATAGAAAAAATTGCATATTTTTAAAATGTTTGTTAAAAACTTGGTTTGGGAATTCATTATATCAAATACGCATTTCATTTTACAAATGATAAAATATTGTTTATATCTTATTATCTATCTATTATTAGAGCATTTTAAAACGTGCTTTTGCTAACAGTGCCTTGTAAATGGAATGGATATTAGATATTTAGTATTTAAAAAATGATTACATTGTTATGCTGTCTATCACATGCACCCCCTTTTAATTCGTTACAATAAGCTATTTCAAATAATAAGAATTGGTAAATTTTTTGATTACTTCACCATGCAGTTTTTTAAATATTTTTTCCAATGATATAATCATGTATTTTGCATTGAAATATTATGTACAAAAGTCTATTATAAAGTTTTAATTATTAATAAAAAATAATCAAGATAAAAAATTTCCAGAATTATATACATTTATCCCCATTTTTTTACCTTTCAAATGTTATTGTAGAACTTGCCTGATTAGGTTGAAAATTATTGTTCCATTTGTATTACATCACAGTTATTAAATCCCCAACCCATTCAATAGTTTTCTTGAGTTCTAAAAATAAGAAAAAGTCATTTTGTCAAAATATAAATTAATAATTGAATAAGATGAATAGGAGTTATGTAGCAAAATTTCAAAACCATATTGCTTCGATTGCTCAACTGTACCTCAAGATGAAGGGAAAAGGTGCATTGTTGGCAAGAGGACAAACACCCTTAGTGATCATACTATGCTGCTTTTTGATCAGCACATAAAATAGTTTATTCTGTGCTAGTGATGGTCTGGTCCTGCTTGTAAGCTGGTTCCATGGCAGTCACCGAAACAAACAAGACCTTTCCTGTATCTTAACCTTAAGAGCAGGCGAATTACTGTGCTTTATTCCTTGCTGGTTTCTGGCTCGTATTGATAAACCCAAGATTGGTCCATAATTAATAAATACCAAAACATTCAATACTTATGAAAAGGAGTCAATGATCACAGAATCCAATGGGCTCAATTCATGAAGTCACATGATAAAAACGAAACTCGTGTTTTTCATTGAATTCAAAACAAGCATTAAACTAATTGTGCTTGTTGTTCTATTTGTAAAATTCAGGTAAAATTTCATATTTGGGTAAAGATGTTTAAATGTTAGGAAAAATTTATCTCTGAATTTATATTCTTGATCGAATACATGTTCTAGTAAAAAAAAAATTGATGATGCCAATTTAGTGATCTAATCTAGGATGGCACATTTTTTAATTTTTCTACTAGACCTTTTAGAGTGTAAAAGAGGGAAATCTTAACATTAAATGAGACCTTCACAGACGCCCTAGAAAGACACTGCAGACCCCCAGGAGTCGCGGCCCACAGTTTAAGAGCCGCTGATTTAAATGGTTTTTCAATCTAATAGAATACATTCCTCCACTTTCTTCAATGTGGCAGCATCATCAGTGGATGATTGTCTTGAATTCTCTATGAGGGATCTGACCAGTTAAAAAATTTCTTTTCAACTTCCAAAAGAGTATTATATGATGGGCTGTCATTTCTAAAAAAGCCATCATTTTGTCATGAATTTGACAATAACTGTAACTTTTCAACTTTTTCACCCTGCATGCCTCTGTCTTTTCTGTACTGCGAGTTCCTATATTCTATGGCTTCCTGAAATCAAACAAATAAATATTCATAGCTGTAATTTAAAATATTATGCATAAAAAAATTAATTAAATTTCTGCTGAATAAATTTTATACTGATATCTCAGTTGTTTATATTTCATAGTAATAATTAAAGCTATATAATTTATAATTTTTTTATTAATATTTTTTCTTTCTAATTCAACGTAGGTCGATCTTGCAGGAAGTGAAAATGTTGGGCGCTCTGGTGCCATTGAAAAAAGAGCTAGAGAAGCAGGTAGATTGTTTATTTTGCTCTTATATTTTGATTACTGATTTGCATCTATTACTAAAATTTTATATTTAAAATATGCTCAAATTTTAGGTAATATTAATCAGAGCTTGCTTACTCTGGGAAGAGTCATTACTGCTCTGATTGAAAAGCAACCGCATATTCCCTACAGGTAAAATTTTTTAAATTCATTAATTCATTTTGCTTCTTTGTATATTAACAATCCCCTTCTTTATGCTTCCTGTAATGATAATTATTGGGGAAAATATTGTAAGCCTTGTGCTTATTTCATGTTAAACGAAAAATAATTAACAAGAAATGTTTTTTTTTTCAGTGTCTTTTTGAATAATTTAGAATTAAATTAATACAATATAAAATTAGCATGCTGATAGAAACAACTGTCTCCTTGTTTAAACAATTAGAATTTCCTCTACATTTTTAAAAAATACTTTTTTTTTCTTTACTTTTTTTTTTCATTTGTGATTATGAATTTGAAGCCTTCTGTACTTTTAAAAAGATTTTATTTTTTCCTTCACATAAGATGTTGGCTACATTCAAAATTTGATTGTAACAATTTTTCTTAAAATAGTTTACCAATAATCTAGATTACAAGTTCTCTTCTAAATTGAATACATTTACCAGATACAGAAGGGAATATATTAAGATTGTATAGTTTTTCTTTCCTTCTTTTTTTAAATTATCATGAAATATTGAAAAATGTTATCCCTCATCTTTTTGAATATGTTAAATGACAACACTTTTCCATAATAATTCTTGCCTATAAATACTCAATGTATGTTTCAAAAATTGTACTAAAAGTGTCATTTAAAAATAGCTGAAAATTGCAGTCTATATAATCTCTGTGCCATTGTAATACGGTTTTATTCTTATTTTTCTATTTATTTAGGGAAAGTAAACTTACACGACTTCTTCAAGATTCTTTGGGAGGGCACACCAAAACATCAATAATTGCAACAATATCACCTGCTCTTTGCAATTTTGATGAAACTATTAGTACTCTTGATTATGCAACAAAGGCAAAGAGTATTACAATAAGACCTGAGGTGAACCAGAAAATGACAAAGAGGGCCTTAATTAGAGTAAGTCTTTATTTTAAAAATATTTATATTTTAGTGTTTGACATTCTTATACTTAATGTTAATATTATTTTTTCTAAATAAATGTCTCCTTGTAAATTCTCTAAATATTTGACGAGTAGCATACACATTAAGAACATTATTATTTATATTATATATATTTTAGCTCATAGGTAACAACTCTATGCCTACCAAAAATTACTTGAGCATGCTATAGATTTATTGCCAAAATTTTTGAGTTATAGTCTCGTTTTCTGGCACAAACAGATTTGTTTAAATTCTTGAAAAATTTTCAGTCATTTGTACCTTTTTGTTTTCGTGTTTATTAAATATTCTTCATATATTTATTTAAGGTTTTGATTCTCAATTTAGTACTCCAAAAAAATTTTCCAAAGCTTATTCCATTTGTCAGAAATAAAATCAATTTAGAGGATAACAGTTTTAAAAAATTATACCTTTTATTATAAAGTTTATTTTGAATTGTCTTAACCTAATAAAAGATGTTTATTACATTTACCTATAAAATTATGTTAAAATTAAGGTTTTAAATTTGTATACACATCTAATATTAATGCAAAAGAGAGAAAAATGATACAAAAAAAATTGTGCTTTCTATTTTACATGGAAGTGTGACGACTGGCTCTGTTGCATTTCATTGTATATATTTTGTATTGTTTCTGGCAACCCTACTGGTTCAGTTTCGAGCAGTTACTCTGAGGCTATGAATCACATATGTGTGTATTATATGTGATCTGAATGTATTGTTTATAGTGAAATAAATAACATTATATTGATATATGATGTAGAGATACTTTGAATTTGCATGTGATAATTTTAGGTGTGTAGTTGAATCATTTATAACAAAAGGAGCAATTCTCTAATAACTACAAAATAACAGAGGTTTATTAAAAATTAATATAATATTAAATGTACACTTATTTTTTTATCTATATGAATTGTTGAAGTTTAAATTTTTAGGACATTAAATTTAGTGATAGTGTAATGCATTAAATTAAACAGAATTCTGTTTCATTTGTTACTTGCTATATTAAGGTGCTTATATCTTTTATGAGTTTTTAAGGAAATATGTTCATGCTTAGTGTAATAATTTTATTTTAATTCTATTCTGGACAAAAAATTAGTTACTTAGCCATCGTTTTAAAAATTGTTTCCAAGATTAAGAATTTCTTTTTATTTATCATAATAAAATTGAAAAGCTTTGTAGCAAACAATGTAATTGTTTGTCATTTTAGGAATATACGGAAGAAATTGAACGTTTACGTCGGGATCTGACAGCCCTCCGGAACAAGGAAGGATTTTTTATTGATTCAGATAATTATACGTAAGTTATTTAAATAACAAAACATGCAACCATAACAAAGTCTAGGTATTATTCTAGGTCAGCTGGGAAAAATTTAATAAAAGGGCATAGAATATAGAAATAAAATATCGCAACATATTGATTGCCATGATACTTTTCGGGATTCTGGTATAAAAAAACTAATATTTACAAATTACTTATTGTACAAATATTACAAAAGAAATAGTTGCATTTATAACTATGAATTTCATTTTAGCTGCAGAAATATAGGTACTAGATAACTCATCGCTGGCAGTCAACGTGTTAACTAGCATGAATGAATTTAGAAAAAAATTCTGTTGTAACCCTGATATAAATATGCAAAACACATATTAATATCAAAGAATATACAATGTTTTATTCTCAAGTTTTAACAATAGGAGGGAGTGAAATTAATTGTAAGGAACTCTCATATTTAAAGCAATCTAATATATATGTTTAATATATTAATTTAACTCAGTGGTGTGAGGGCCAAGGCCTACTGTGCCCAACTCAGTATATGCGACCTTGGGCCCTGAGGGGCATTAGCAGATGCTCCAGGCAGTCTGACGTGAAACCCCCTGTGTTAAGTTCCCAGGCAAGCTTGGTACTCGTTTATCGACCTACTGAAGGGATGAAAGGCTGAGTCAACCTTGCCCGACCCAAGGTTTGAACCTCAGACCTGTGGTGTGAAAGTGTGATGCAAATGTGGGCTATTTAATAGATTTTCAAAAAAAAACCTCCCCTTTTACATTTTCTTATTTACATTCGGTACTTCTTTTTTTTTGTGATAATTTTTCAATAGTTAAATGAATTTTTTAAGAGATAACAAATTGACTGAGAAAACAATGGACTATTAATGACAATGTATAAAAATTGATTTTTGTTATAATTATATACTATCAAGTATTGGTACTTTATATTTTCTTTTTGCTTTATGAGCTTTCTTTTTTTTTCTCATTATTTATTACATTTGTTATAAGAAGCTTTTAAATTGTTGACAGGGCCCTCTTGAGTTCAGTTTCTGAGAAAGAAAATTTGATTAAGGAATTTGAAGAAAAAATAGAAATATTGAAAGAAGAAAATAGGAAGGTGTGTTCTATTTATTTTTTTGGCATAGTATTTTTTCTGAGACTTTACTAATTATCTACTGTTTTGTAACTTAATATCTATTGCATGTTTTATTTTAAGCAGTCATAGTTGTTTGAAAAAAAATTCACTTTTGCAATTAATGAAACACATATTGCTATAAAAAGTTTTTTGAATAATTATGTAATTCCTTTTAATTAAAAGGAAACACAATGATTTTAAATCATTTTAAATTTTTAATTAATTCTTATGTAAATTTGTGATTATTAAGTTTCAATTTCATGTTTAAAATCTTGTTTAAGAAATTGCTTTATTTATAATGAAGTAGCAGAGTATATTCTAAATGAAAACATTTTGGTATTTTCAATTGATAAATCTTAATCATTAACTTTGCTAATATGCATTTGAATATATGCTATTTTATTTTTTATGCCAGCTAGTATAATTGAGTATATTTCAAATTATTTTAAAGTGGGAATAGTTATGAATTTTTTATTTGTTAATATTTGATTACTATGTAAAAATTATCTTTTATTGACTATGTTTTAAATAGTTATAAAGCAATTCATTGTCCCCTCTTTAAAAAAATATTATTTCTTCTAGATTGAAGAATTATTTAATTCAACAAAAGAAGAATTGATGAAAACATCTGAGCAGTTAACTGAGACAGTAAAAAAGTATGAAGAAACTGCTTCAGAGCTTACCAACACTGCCAGTGCTTTAGACTACACTAAAGATGTAAGTATTAGTTAAATAAGAAAAACAATGTAATTTTAGTTGTTTTTTAATTAATTTAAATTAAAATTTTGTAGGTATTGGCAAAAACAGCTCTTGACAGAGATGAAAAAGAATATTTAATAAATATCCAGAAAAAAACAGAGAGAAAATTAACACAACAAGCACAAATGGTAAAGATGCATATTTGTTTATATGTTTCATTTTAGAATGAATACTGTAATATATCAACATTTATTTATTCACTATATTTTTTTTAGTTACTGCAAGTTACCAAAGAGACAACAAGTGACGTAAATAAGCTTCATGAAAAAATAGACCGAAAAAAGATGGTTGAAAGAATGAATGAAGATAATTGTCAAGACTTCAGAATTATGCATCAGAAGCAGTGTGCTAAACTAGACGACATAATAACAGATGATAAAGCTATAGAACTCTGTTTTCTACAAAGCGTTAAAGGAGATTTAGGTATTTATCATATACAAAGTGTTATAAATATCAGTCAAAAAGTATGAAAACAAAATACAAAAACTGTAATATTGTCATCAATGATATTTTTAATAGCAGGTTATATATTATACTCAATTGTCTATTTTTTTTCCATCTCTGAAATTTATTTTTTCCATGTATAATGTTATTGGTTAAACTCCTTTTATAGTTTTTTAATTAGTGTCACCGTAATCAATTATTCACAGTCATGAGCTTTGTGATCAGCAATGAGCAAGTTTAGCCACACTTTAACTCCCAAAATATGCAATTGTCCCCCTTGTTGAATAAAGGAGGTTGCTATACTTTAAATTTAATCAAGCCTCAAAAGTCCTTATGTAGTGTGATGTGAAAGTTTGGAGAGAAAGAATATGGGACCTTATATATCTGTTCAATTTTAAATTACGAGATCTATTAATATTAGTCATAGTTTAGCTCTAATATATTAATTAAAACCTATTGAATTTAATTAAAGAGTAGCAACATTTTTGATAAGTTATTAATTAATATTGTTCCTAAAAATTGAATAATTTATGAAAGTTTATTTATGTTATAACTCTTGTTTCGTTCATTTAAAAAGAGCATCTTTTATTCAGCAATGTGTTAAGCTTCTTAAATAGTACTTAAGTAATGGGCTTTCAAAAAATAAAATCATCGTTAGGTATCTGATTTAATATTTATACGATGCTGTAATTATGTCAAATCTTTTCACTTTGTTCTTACTTTTGAATGAATCAATGGTACTAAGAAGAAGAAGAATCTAAAGCAAATGTGTTTTATATATATCATTTAGCACATAGTATATTTTATTTACCTTGTTAGATTAAAAATATTAGTACTTACATATTATACTGTCAAACAAAAAGACATTGCCAATTTAAAAAATGTTATTGTGTATGAATGGATACTAAAACGACTTTGACTATTGGTTGTATATCGTGGTATTTGGCTATGTCTTGATTTGATGTCAAATCAAAGGACACCCTAAATACCAAAATATTTTATTGATATAAGTATAATCTTAAAACTAATCATTTGATTAAATATTGCAAAATATTTTAGGGTTTAAACTGGAAGTGGCTTTTTTTTTTACATTTTTATTCAATATATTAATGCAAGAATTTCTGTGGCTTAAAATCTCAAGAGATTTTCTCTTTAAGAATAGGGTATTTAAAATTTCTCCATATTTCTTCATTAATACAGGGTGATTCATAAAGTATATACTTTCCCGATGCTGTAAAACAGTAACAGTCAAAGATATCCGTTGTCTTAGTTAACCAAAAGGTAGATGTAATCTTAAAGTTTGTGTCTAGCCCCTGATGGAAATAGCGTAGGCAATAGCATGCGAGTCATGTGGTTAGTAAGTCGAAATGGTAGTGTTTTGCAATGGAGACTGTGTACTTGAATTTAGCAAACTGTCACAGGAGCCACTTTTTTTTTTTATATGGGATTAACATTGACAGCTTTATTCTCTAATTGGATGGTTCACCACCACTCTTGTCAGCCAACATGCAAGATTACCTTGATGAGCATCTTCCTCACCAATGGATTGGACATGCAGCGGACTACAATATGCCACTTAAACAATGGCCACCCAGATTTAACACCTTATGATTTCTTCCTGTGGGGGTACATAAAGGACCAGGTATTCATCCCCCCCTTCCTGTTGATCATCGGGATTTCAACAGCGTATCACAACTGCTGTGGATGGACTTAACATGCATTTGGATGAAAATGGATTCCCGTCTCAAGGACTCACGCATAAAACATAAGAGATTAAAACTTAAAATAATCCTGTACAATTCAGTTTCAAGTAACATATATTACATTGTTCTTGATTTATGCTACATTTAAACTGTATACTTTGATTCACCCTGTACATTTTTAATGTATTTCTATGAAATAGTACAAAAATTGCAATTCTAAAACATCAGGTAATTTTATATGGAAGGTAGAAATGCAATTTTTTTTTCTTCTGCTTTTTATACTCCTGTCTAATAAAAGTTATCTTAATAATTCATGTTTAGAAAATTATCAAATTCTAAGTCACCTTGCTGAAGCTCATTCCTTTTGACAAATGTCATGAGATTTTGCGTGTTAAATTAAAGTGGCTTGATGTCTTGATTTGGTTTAGGAGTTTTGAGCAGAAGTCCAGACTGAAGTTTTGTTCTTGATTTTTACATCGGCTTAGAATCAAACAACCTGCTGGGTAATTCTAGTCAAACTGTAATTAAAAAAATAAAATAAATTCATATCTTAATTAATATGCTGTTCAAATCTACAATTTACACATTTGGAGGGGGGGAATTGTCCATATTCCTAAAAATAGATTTTAAAAGTTTGATAATACCCTCGAACTTATGTGATAGGCGAGACTGAGTGACAACTGCGTATATTGCGTTATAATTTATTGGGGGGAGGAATGTTTAATAAAATCTTAGATATTGCAAATACAAAAACTAAAGTTATTTTGATGTAGAAGATTTCATAAAATCTAACAAAGTAGTCTGCTAGCTCAATGATTTTTTTTTTTTTTCTTGCACAAAATTTCCTTATATCATGCTGATTTTTTAATTTTCTTTGTTTTGTTGAAAAAATGCAATCTTCATTGGAGTTTATATTTTCTAAAATTTGTAAACCTTTTTTTAATTTAACTGACTTCTATTGAATCCATCCCCCTCTATTCTGTTTTCTGAATGAGCTGGGTCTTTTGCTCTTGCCCATGCATATCTTTGAGCTCATCAATTGTCAGTTCCTAATTGTGGGAATTCAGCAGCTCTTGAATGTCATCACTATCCACTTCTAGATTGACTACTTCTTCAATCACATTACCAATTTAATTGCGCTCCTGTGCTGATTCCACCTGAGCTTCAGTGATGAAAAAAAAAAGTTTTGTGTGTGCATCTTCATTTCAAGATTTTCAGATGATTCGTGTTACATCTAAAACATTGAATGATTTCCAAAAGTCATTAATAGAGAAGTTCATTGTTTTGTCTCAAAGTTTCATGCAGATGTGTAAATGATTGTAATTAAGTTGTGACACGCTCAAACGAAAGATGAATCAGCAAGATTGGAAAAATCACATAATTCCAGGTTTGCACAAGTTGAGGTTTTATTGTATGATCACCGTTTAGAAAAATTAATTGAAAAATTTCAACATTTTTGAAAATCTCTTTTTTATAAATTTTTTTTTACTATGTTGTATTAACTTTTTCTACTAGTATTACTTTTAAACAGTAAATTTGTGCATTTATTTAGATCAGATTATGAATGGTTTCTTGGATTATAAACAAAAGTTGTCAACTTGCCTACAAGGTATTTTTACTTCTGCTGAATTAAATCTGCAAGATTTTTCATCTAATTTAAGCGAGGAAACTTCTAATCGAAAACAGTGGGCCTCAACTGTGTTGGATAACATGATTTTCAAACAGGTAAACCTCTTCATGTGTTTTATAGAAATGTTTGAATTTTTCTTTCTTCAACAACTGTTAATTTTTACATAAATTTTGGCTTATTTAAAATTTACTGACACAATAATTATAGAAATGGAGCTTTTTCTCAAACTTGTAATTTATATTTTTTAAAAAAATCAGATTTTAAAAAATGTTTGACATTTATAATAATGCTAATATATTTACTAATTGTATCAATTAAATATCATGTGATCATTACATATTTTGAAAATAATTGAGTGTGCAGAATTCTTATTCTAAAAACATTAGTTTCCTGCTCATTTATGCTTACCAGTCTTCAGAAATATTTGTGATTCCTTCTTGAATTGCTGCATGATTCAAACTCACCATATTTTCAATCTTCCAGTGCATTTTATAAATTTTATTTCTGGTTATGTAAAAAAATGTACCGATTTGTTTGTGTAATTTTTTATTAATTTTTTCCCTTGAAGAGGGGGGGATTAAATTTGTTACATATAACAAAAACATCTAATTTTTCATTAAAATAGGAATCTTTTAATTTTAAGTGTTATTAAAGAAAGGGACATATTCCTTTATAGTTTTTATTTATTAGTGAAATGAACATGAGAAGAAAATAACTTTGTTGGTCTTTATATATGTATATTAAATAAATTTTTTATCAAGTCCCAAATAAAAGTTACACAATTCCCCCCCCAGTGCCACTGTTTTCACATAGGTGTGAGTAAGCAAATTTTTCTCTAAATAAGTAAGTCCCTCGCAAACACTGTCAATGTCATTTTATTACATTCCAAAGCTTTCAGAATAGTTTTACTAACTGCAAGCAAAGAAAAGCAAAACATGTATATATAAGCAGGCTGCAATTAAGGTGTTAAACATATACTTAGTGATAAAAATGAAATTACTGCCAGGAGATATCTTGCAATTTTCTTTGATTTTCTTTCTAAAGTTAGCTGATAGATTTCTGACTCGCTGGGATATGTGACAGTTATATTACTCTTGCTTGCATACTGGGCCTTGTTATGCTACTAGACAATAACACAGTAGACTTTATCTTTTTAAATTATTTTTCCCCCTCTTAAAATTGAGGCATTTCAGCTGTGCTTGAAGATAATGGGACTGGCTACCTAAAAATAGGGTGTATTGTAAGCTTAATTATACATTTTTATGAGATCAAAGCAAGTAGAATACTAATATATGAATTGTGCTTCAATCTTTCACCCATGCCATTTTTCAGCAATAAATGATTCAACAGAATTTTGACTTTCAAGAATTAATCATTTGAATTTTCAACCATGTCCAAGATACATAAAAGCTATCCAAACTGCATTTTTAAAATTTTATTTATTTTTCTGTAGTTATTGTAAAATGTACCAGTAATTCAAATCAGTTCTTTGTTATTAAAAATCTATTCCAATATGCAATAAACAATTTGATATTAGTTCTGTTCCAATATTACTTTTAGAAACACACAAGAGCATGAAAAAGTATTATAAACAAAGAGCAAAGATCTACATTTTCTAATTTTTGGTGTAGATAAGGTCTTGCGTAATATTGATCTTTCAACTGAGAATAAGTAATATGTGTCTTATGTAAACAAGTAGATTAACCTAAAGTGATAGTAAATTATGAAGAATCCTGGTCTATTTAAATTGTGTTAATCTTCATTAAATATTTCTAGTAAACTTATTCCATTTCTAGGATGAACTAGTTTCAAGCCAGCAGAAATTCTTGACTGAGAAATTGCCATCCCTCTTTACCCAACTTGATGTTGCAAATTCAGAATTATTTAGTTTATTTCAAAATAATCATGATAAACTTTGCCAGAAGGTATGTATTGTTACAATCCAGTTTTTAATCAAATGTGTTACTTAATTTGAAGAATGTATATTACATATGGGTAAAAACTGAATGTTTTTAAAACAAGAATAACCATCTAGATTTAAAGTATCTCTTGGAAAAATGTATAATTTAAATATTTCACCTTGACATCTTTTTACATCATTCATGACTGAAAACATTAATTTCAATCAATTGTTTATTTACCAACATAAGAGAAGATATGAGAAAATTGCAAAGTATTTGATTTGTTGTTAGTTTTAATTTTTTTTAAAAAAATGATTATATCAATTAAATTGGAAAGTAACTATTGTTGTAAATTTATAAATAAATATTTTTCATAGTCATAAAATATTTATTCAAATATATTTGTTTCTCAAATCTTAAATGTTATAGCAAAAACTAAGATTTTTGTCTTTGAACAAAGAAAAATATCTATTAAATAAACTTGGTTATTATTTACATTAATAGTATAATTAAAACAATTTTATAAAGATTGTAAAATGCAGTTTCTAAATGTTCTCTTCCAACTATATCTTTAAATGTGATTAAAAAAGGTTAATTATTGCCAGTCACTCTACTGAATTAATTCCTAATATGTATGTGCTAGATCAGGCATCAGCAAACTGCAGTTCGTGAGCCACTGCTGTTTGTGTAAATCAGCAGCTCTTCAACCTTTGATCGTTGCCTCCTCCCCTTTGTGTATAAGGGTAACATCACAGACCCACAAGATTTTGAATATCACTCCCTGACTTAATATTCTTGATCAAAATACAAGTTCTAGTACGGCACATCTTTCAATTTTTCCACAAGGCCGTTTGGAGTTTGTAAAAGAGGGAAATCTCAAGATTATATGAGACTCCATGGACCACATTTTAAGAACTGCTGGTGTTAATGATTGCAGCTCTTCATCCTTTTTGCATTATTAAAAAATAATTGCTACTAAAAAAAAATCACTGTCTCCCTTTGTAATTATCTACATAAATTTAAATATTTTGATATACTTAAATATTTGACTAATTTAAGACAGTTATTTCTGTATTAAATTTTTTCATCTACAAATTTGTAAAAATTCATCAAAAGTGTTAGAACAAGCATTGTTAATTTTATATAAAAATATTACATTGGATTACATATTCATCAAATAAACTTCCCAACTTTTCTAGCAACAGAAAATAGCTAAAATCAGTTTTAATCATTAGTGTAAACACTGAGTTAGGAAATTTTTTTCATGAAGCTTGAAATTTCAATTCTGAAAAATACGATATTGAGACGATAGATGTTTCTTGCATTGAGCCACAAAATAATAATATCTTAGTTTTTCAAGGAGTGGAAAATATTACTGTGTGTAAAACTTATTTTAAATAATTTATTGTTGTTACTTATGCCACTTGATCAATATTAACATCATATCAAGGTTCACGAACATCACGGTGAAGGACCTGTCATTAGCCGTATATTTAAGCACCATACAGGTGACAGTGCAATTTGGTTTGGTTCCACACCAATTTCGAGGGAGAGCACTGAGAAGGTCAGAAGTGCCCCACCTCTCTTCCCCTTCCACCAACCTCATGAGAGAACTTGCAGCTTGATGGTTATTTAGAGTATCCCCATCCTGCAAAAGCACTATGCATTTACAAACATCCAGGATTCGAACCCAGGCACAGCAGTCAGCGTCACTAACCACTGTACCAGATAGGCGGCTTAAATAATATAAATGTATTGATTGGAGAACAACAGTCTTAATCATAATTGTTACTGGATCCATAGTCTTAATCACAATCGTTTCTAGATCCGTTAACCCCAAGGTGAGCATGCTGTATGCATATAAATGACTCTTTGGCACCTTAGTTTTGTTTTACTGAAAAATTGTCTTTTTTTTTTTCTCTGCTGGCTTAAGTGCTAGAACATATGAATAATATGGTAGAGAGTATAAAATAAAAAAATTAGTTATGGATGAATTAATATATTGAGTTTTTTTTAAATATTGCTATGCCAGATATGTATGTACACTCACCTAATTTTTTTAAATGGGAATAATAAATGTAAATGCTTGCATTAAATTTTTTAAATGAACTTATATTTTTTAGCTGTTTAGCTCTATTGTTGATTTTTATACCTTTAAATAGGTTGATCTATGATTCATGTTTTTATAAAAATAGTATGTCTTCATTAGCTTATAAACTATTTTTGTTTGCAGATAAATCAACATAAGAATGCTGTAGAAATCCAACTGGCAAAAGAAAAGGATTTACTTTTTTCAATGAATAACACTTTAGACTCATTTTTTAAAAATCATTTGGCTGTTGTTGATGATTTAACAAAACATTCCAAGTCAGCTTTACATTCCAAAAAAGAAAGAGAAATGGTATATTGTTGCTTTTTATTTCCATCAATAACTTTATATGATTATTTTTCTGAGAATCGGTGAATAGATAATTTCATTAGTATTGTAACTTATAATAGTATTTTTTTCAATAAATTAATTTTCTTCTGATCTTTATGAATATAAATGTCTGTATTTTTGTATTAACTCTTCATTTATATTTTTATAGAATTGTAGGTTACTTTGGTATGCAATTTTAATCTTGGTTAGCTTTATATTAAGACATTGATTGACATATGTGTATATCAGTAGCACACACAAAAATTTTGCTAGGGTCAAAAGTCCATCATTTTCCCCAACCTTTTTATCGCTGTGGACCGGTCAAAAGTTAGTTAATTTTATCGCTGCCCACTGAGGGGGAGGATGTTAACTGCTTATATTTTAGACTGTTTTAATTTAATTGTATTTAATAGTGACATCAGAATAAAATATAGCTACACCAAAAAATGAATATAAAGTAATTAAATAAGGACAGTAGCGCACACAAAAAATTTTCAAGGGGGGTCCAGGGTCCAAAGTCCACCATTTTGGTATCATGCTCCAATACGCAACCCAACATTCTTTTGATTTTGTCGATTTTTGGGAACAAAGCAATACGAAATTGATTACTGAATAAATAATTAACATTAATTAATAAAATTAATTATTAGTAACAAATACAAAATTGAATAATTTTACGTAATATATACATAGGATTATAACCAATCGAGAAAAAATCAAGGGCTAGGGGGTGTCCGGACTCCTAGGACACCCCCCTTTGTGTATGCCACTGATGTATGTAACTAGATAGATTTAGTTGATCATACATGAGTGATTCTTAATTAATATAACTTTTTGTAATTCATGGATTTGAATTCTGAAGTCTCTAAAATTCCACTGTGTAGAGAGGCTGATACATTAAATCTATCAAGGCTCAAAGTTCTCACATTGTTGTCAAGGTTTAGAGAACTGACAACCAGTTCTAGAGATCATGGATCAAAACTGCAATGCCAGTTGCCAATACAGCTCTTAGTTAGCTCCAAAATGTTGTATTAAAAAGCAGCCATAGTTTTTCATCTTAACATATATTTTTTATAAAAAGATTATAAAAATTATAAATCTTACTATATGGAAAATATAACATATTTAATGAAAATGATTTATTGTTTACTTTTTGGAATCTTGTGATACTTCGAAATACTACATTAATAAATAATCAACTCTAATACTTATATCAACTACTGAAAATAGTCCTGGTAGAAAATTTGAAGACTTCTGAAATAGATTTCAGCAATCATAAAGTGCATTATTCACATTTTCTTCAATAGGACTTTATATAAATTTATAATTTGCAACTGAAAAATTCTTATTTATTGTGAAAATAATATTATGGTATTTTTTGTGAACAAAGCTTTCAAAACAATTTATTTATTGCTCAAGTTTTTCTAAATCAATTTCAGAAAGTCAAGAAAATAGCAGCAGATTTAGCAAAGAATCTTGAAGATTTAAATTGTTACATAAAATTGGAAGAAGCTGATGAAGATTTATTGGAGGTAAATTTTTCATTGAATATTCACATGATTTTTTTAAATTTAGTTTTAAAAGTATAAAATTTTAAAGATATTTTACTCTGCTGTAAAAACGATTATAGGCTTGTGGACTAAATTCAATATACGGTTGGGCCTCAATTTAACAAATCCATCAGGATGAAACATTTTATTCATTAATTTGGGGTTGTTCCTAATATCAGGGTTTAAAAAATGCAAATTTTTTGTACTTGCCTGTTGGAAATACTATAAGCAACTACGCAAAATATTATCCATAGTTAAAAATCATACACTTTTTACTCAGCTGCTAAAAATACTCGTACCACTGGACGAAGTAAGGAATTTCTTGTCCTATTCTAAACTAATGTGATAAGTTACACAATTGACTCGTCTACACCTATAAAGTAATAGGAGTTTGGTAAATTGGGGTCCGACAGCACATATTAAATTACCTGTATGCAAGAAAGTACTGAACCCTGTGTAATATTTTGTAAAAATGCATACAATATACTATCCAAATATAAGTGAGGATTTGTTAATAAAAGAGTAACCGCCAGTGGCTTGAATAATACACATTTTCCTGTTAAATTTTAAACTTCTCAATGCCTTACACACTTAGTATTACACCAAATTAAATTTGTGTGTGGGGGGTTATTATTTGAAAGTTATGTTGTTGGATTTAAAATTTTGAAATATATTTATACAAAAGTATGACTTTAAAATTGTGCTTTGTTTTTAGTTTGAAGAATATAAGCAGAAATTGAATAATGTTGTAGATGATATAAGACCTGTTCAAGAGTAAGTTTTTGTTTCCGATGACATATATATTGTTTGTATTTGATTAAAATGTAAATTTTTTTTATGTATATTTACTTTAAAATGTAATTTTTTAAAAAAAGTTATTTTATTGGGTTATTTCAATTTTTTTTAATACAGTTAAGTCCTGAAAACTCGGCCTAATGTAGATTCGTAGGATGTCCAAGTTTGTGAAAATGCTAGGTTATCGATAATGGGATTGCAAAAGAATAAGTAAAAGTGTTTCTTCATAAAATAAACTGCCCAAGTACCCTCTCACTGCACAACCCGTGATTTCCATGGATATGCATACACCTCAGAAAAATAAACATAAGTTGCCTATTATGAAAACTTCATAGCTGACTTTGCAAAAACTACTTTTTTTAAAAAAAAATGTTTAATGTCCTGTTATCTTCTATACTGCATTTTGGGTTTTTTTCAATCTGCAAAGGTGTGACCAAGTTACTCAGACTACCAGGTGCAGAGTTTTCAGAACTCTACTGTAAAATATTGTACAAAAATATTGATTTTGTAGTCCTTAAATTCTTTTAAATTTAAATTAGTTGATAAAACTATATTATGTTTATTGTATTTTTAAACCTCTATTCATTAAATAATATTTGTTTATAGAACAATAAACATATTGAAGAAAGATAAGGAAGAAGAAGACTTATCTGAATTCAATGACTTGATCAATACTATTGACATGGAAGAGGTAAAAAATTTTTATTTATGCAACATAAATGATATAAATCACAAAAGTATACATAAAAATGTAGGGAGAAATTTATGATGGAATAAGGAATTCAAAGTATTTAAATAAAACATGATCTGTGGTAATGATTAAAATAATTCTGTTTTGCAATTGCATGTAGTTTGATAAAATCCATAGATGGAGCTAATACTCTTTTAATTTTAAAAATATTTACACTTAATTCAATGTAGTAGATATACAGATTCGCTGAACCTGTAAAGGTTCTGTGAATATTTAAAGCTTAAAAGTTCTAAACTATGAGGTTGTCTTTTGACAAGCCAACACATATATTGTGTCTATCGTGCTTATTGTAATAATGCCCTAGTCTGCTAGTGAAGAAAACCAATTTAATGTTTATATTAGGAAAAATAATAGCACTGTGTTTAATATTAACCATATAATACAACCTCTCCCAATAGGATACTTTTTTCATGCAAGAGAAATATTGTTTCTGAAAATTTCATACCACAAAAAACTGCTCGTATAGCTTCAAATATTTTAAAACTTACTGAAATGTATGAAGACTAAAGCCGATCATTTAATGCACACAACTGAATTGTCTTTATCGGAGAAATTTTTCAACTAATGTTCCTTAATTTTGTATTTAAACTTTTTTTTATTAATTTACACAAACCTTTTATTGATCTATATATATATAAAGGAGAAAAGCGACTCACTCACTGACTAATCACGATATCTCCGGAACTATTAAACCTACAGACTTGAAATTTGGTAGGTAGGTTCCCTTCATGGAGTAGACATCAGCTAAGAACGGATTTTGCAAATTTCGAACCCCAAGGGGGGTTTAAGGGGCATTATAGATAATTATTTCCATTACTAAAATATTAGATGTACAGTCGTGAAACTTGGTACACAGATTTCTTTCATAAAGTAGAGATTCCCTACATAATGATTTTTACAAAAATCGACCTCCAAGGGGCGTTATACATCATTATTTCCATTTTTAAACTATTAGACGTACAGTCTTGAAATTTGGTATAAGCGGATTCCTTTCATAGAGTACAGATCCGCTGCAAAATGGGTTTTGTCAAAATCGACTCCCAAGTGGCGTTGTAGAGTATTAGGTGGCGTTATAGGCAATTAACTCCTTTTTTAAACTATTAGATGTAAAATCTCGAAATTTTGTAAGCTGATTCCATTAATTAAGTAGAGATCAGCTATAAGATGGGTTTTGTGAAAATCATTTCCTAAGTGGCTTAAGGGGCGTTATAGATAATTATTTCCATTTTTAAACTATTAGACGTACAGTCTTAAAATTTTGTAAGCGAATTCCTTTCATGGTGTAGAGATCCCCTACAAAATAGTTTTGCGGAAAATTGATCCCCATGGGTCACTGAGGGGGATTAAGGGGCGTAATAGATAAATATTCCGCTGCTTGAAAATTAGAAGGTATGTTCCATTCATGGTATAAAGTTCCTTTTACAAAGATTTTTGTGAAAACGGACCCCCAAAGGAGTGGGGTTGCGAGGGATTAAGGCGTGTTATAGAAAAATTCCTGTTTTTGAATTTAACTCATTTACTTGAAATTTATTGAGCACTTTTATTGTTGAATAGAGTTCCACTAAGAATGGATTTTACGGAAATCAACTAAAGGGGGAAGCGGGGAGAGTTATTGGGGCGTATTGATAGACAAAATTCACGTTTTTGAACTGCTAAGACTATAATAATAAAGTTTGGTTTGAATGTTTCTTTTGTTGAATTGGAATCCTCTAATGCCGTCAACGAGGTATTGATAAAAATTCCGTTTTTGCTCTGTTAGATTTAGACTTGAAATTTAGAATGCATGTTTATTTTATGGAGTAGAGATCCACTGAAAGTTGCTTTGGTGGAAATCCACTTGATTATTTGGTTAATTAATGAAAAAAAATCTTTCTACTTCTATTTTAGATATAAATAGAAATTAGATATTGTAATTTATGTTCTTTTTATATCAAGGTGCGAGAGTAACAGCTATAAATATATTTTTCAATACAATCGAATGCTAGATATCAATAATTAATTTATATGTAAACATATATACAACATCGTGAAATACCCAGTGAAGCGGGTGGGTAACGGCTAGTAGTGCTATACTTAAGATTGTTAGGAACAGGATGTTTTTCCTAAAATAGATCAAAGATAATGAATACATTTAATTGCATTTTCATACTTCTTATACATGCCCTTTTCCTGGAGAAAAAAAATTCTGAAATAATTGGAGCAATTATTTTATTTCAATGAATCTTAACTTTTTGATTCTATATCTTCCATCTCTCACTAGATTTCTGTAATGAAGAAAGCTGCTCAGGAAAGTCAAAACTCAGTATCATCAGAAATAGCTGGAATTTTGGATTCTTCAACCAAAGTAGTTATCTTTTCAAAGTTTTTAATATTATTTGCTATACAAAAATTAAATAAACATTGTACTTCATTTTATTTTTATTACAGAAACAGATTGAAAATTATGAAGAACTAAAAAAAGCATTTGAAATCCATGACTGTATGGTAAAAGAAACTTCACAAAACAATCAACAAAGAATAAATGTATGTATTAAGTTTTTCAATTTGTGCTCCTTAAATTTTAACTTAATTATTTGATTTCTCTTAAAGGTATTAATTTCAAAATGATCAATAATTATTGAATGAGTATTTTTATTTCATAGAGTATCACTTCATCACTGTCAGAAAGCATTAATACAGCTAAATGCTGTATTGAAGAGAACAGCAAATCACTAAAAATTTCAACTGAGGAAGTTTTCAATAAAGTCTCTGAATCTGAAAACCGACAAAATCGAATAACATCGAAACTAAAAAAGGAAATTCTTAATCTAGATTTAGGATTAGAAAAATTTGTTTCAGAGGATATTGTCCAAGATATTGCTACAGGTAACAAATAATTTTTCACATGTTCAGATATACAAATAAATATTTTACATATTAAAAATTTTATTTCTCTTTAAAAAATTAGAATTTCCTGTTTTTAAAATTTTGTTTCTTACATATTTTAGGGAAAACTCCACAGCGTAAAACATTTTCATACCCAAGAGAATTAGTTGCTACTTCTCCGCTTGATCGTGTTTTACAACGATTCCGCTCGCAGCGAGCAATGGATACTGATTTGGCTGTACATTTGCCTTTGGAATCTAGTTTCAATGTAAGGAAACTATTTTGCTTTGAAAATAAACACTTAAGTATAATACATTAGAATCTAATATGTTTTATTATTGTTAAAAATTGATTTGTGTGTGTGTGAAATTTATTCCCGATTTGAATTGGAATATTTATGTGTTAAGCTCTGATAGATACCCTAGTGCATTTACTTGTATTGAATTTTACTTTTTAAACTAATTGATGTGTTTGTATTAGTAATATGCTTATAAACTAATAATACAGGTCTGCAAAAAAAAAAAATTCTGCTGCATTGCATATTTTTGCTAAAGTATGATTTATAGTGTGCTGAATCAAAAGATGACCACCATCCCTCCCAAATAAGAGGTTTGCAAAAAAATCACTATTTTATTACAGTGAACTAAACATATTTCTTATTCTTAGTCAAACAATTTTTTAAAAAACTTATTTTTTTGCTTTGCCCCTTGAGCATTTGATACTGTAGTCATCTGGAATCTGAACGTCTTATATTTTTTGGTAGCATCTTTTGATACAACAAACACCCTACTCTTACTTTTTCTGGAATATTTCCAGGAAAATAGTCAATACTTGAAGTAAAGAAACGAATTTAAAAGCTCATTTTGCAGACAGCATGCATTATACATCCTTAGTATCCTCCAAAACTCATGCACTACATTCTTGAAAGAAAAACTTCATTTTCTCCCTTTGTTTCTAAAAAGTTTGGATCAGAAGAAACACTTTTTCAACTTTGATTCAGATGGTTTCAAGAACTTGAACATCTGAAGTTTTCACAAGCCATCCATTTATTGCACTTGATTTCCTCAAGAATCACTAATTTTTATTATGCAGAAAAATTTCTTTTAGTGTACCGTATTTTCCAGTATATAATCTGCGGATTATGTGTTAAAAAAGTTTTAAATTTCGTTGTGCGTATTATGCGCCATCACAGATTATCTGAGAAAAAACAATCTCCATCAGAAAAGCGAACAATAAAGTTTTGAAAGAAATGCCCTTTGTTTTATAAAATAAATAGATGGCGCTTCCATCACTGGATGAGGTATTTCAGCCATAACTAGTTTTTGTTCAATTACATTCCAAAATGAATTAGATTCCTCCTCGAAAGGAAAAAACAGTTTCTAGTTGCTGGCGCCTTTTCCAATTTTCCCTTGACTAGAGCTATTACATCCTTTGAAAGTTTTCATCACATGTTAAAGCAAAAGAGTTAAATTACACCGCAAACTTCAATTTAAAAGTTACAGAGAAGGCTACCGAAGTCGGGAAGCTGCAAAATTTTTCAACATTGACGAATCCAATATTAGTTTGTGGAGAAAAACCAGACCAACTTCAAAAAATGTGATCGATGTTAAAGAGCCGATCGTCATGGAAAAACTCACTGGGCAGAATTAGAGGAAGAAATAAATAAATTGATTTTAAAAGAAAGAGAATGGGAAAGCAGTCTATCTTAAATTTTTTACTGTTAACTTGCTAAATTAAAAAAGGAAAGATTTTTTCCATGTGGAATGTTTTGTTTAACAACTCAAAACATAATGGCAGTAGCAAAGAATTTTTTTTTGTTGAGATTATCGTAAAAAATATTATCAAACATACTTAAAAAGATGTTTTGCAATAAATTTTTTTTCTGTACAATTTCGTGTATTTTTTATCTTATATGACTCATTATCGGCAGTTTATATTTTGAATTATTCACCGTAAAAACTGCTGTGGATTATATTCAGGAAAATACAGTAGTTTTGAATGAAATGTTCAATTTTAAAGTACTCCATGATTCCCTGAAAATCGCTACAAAGATTTGATTTTCCTGTTTGGAGGAAAAAAACTAGAAGAAAAAGTTCTCTCAATTCTTGTACCTCAAAAATGTTCCAGGCAATACAGAACTTTTGTTTTCAAGCCTTAGTCCTAGAAATTTGTCTCCATCTTTTAAAAGGCTATACTGAGTCATTGAGCTCACTCTGAAAACATGTTAAAAGTCTCATCAACAGAAAACTAAATTAGATTCATTCTGGGGGAGTAATGTCTCTGTTCTCGTTATGTTTTAATACTCAGGAGAACATGCTTAGTATTGATTCCTGAGTTTCAATTTAAAGTAAGCAATGTTTCTTTGACTTTTTATCATGTATTCTCCAATAATAAAAATTCATGTGTAGAAAATAACACCTCTTAGAGAACATAAATGATAAAAACATGAACACAGTTACATTTTGAATGCTTGAAATAAACAAACAGTAGTTTTACTCAACACAATCAAGATACTGAATTCATTGAAATATGATATAACTGACATATTTGTTTATACCTCTGGTAATATGTTTAAGAGAACTAGAAATGTTCCTAAGAATTTGAAAAATGTTCAATTTTATATCAACTTAATCGTCTGACACCAAACCTACATATAGCCCTTCTCCTCCCCCCATTCTTCAAGTTTCTTAGTTGAGTCCGGCTATTAACAAAATTAATGTGAAGTTATTATAAAGAATTTCTTAAAATCAAAAAGAGAATATTAGGATTTTTTTTTTTGGGGGTTAGTAAGTTAAAATCTACAGGGGAAAATTTTAAAAAGTCATATGCAGACTTATGTTACATTTTCAATAAAACTGCAGTTAAAAACTCAAAGAGTATTTTACTAAATTCTGACTGTCACCAATTTAACTTTTTCTTAAAACTTCTAGATCTTTTCCTAATTAACGTTTAAAAGTTTCATATTATTGATTTTTACCAATTGGCACTGTAAATGAAGATTAATTTCTTTATATGTGCTTTCTGTATTCTTTAAATTTCTTACTTAACTAACACTCTTTTTAAAAGGAAAGCGAGGAATCAAAAGACACCACTCCAGAAGATATCAGCAATGGAGTTAATTCCCACAATGTATCACTCACGAGTGAAGATTATGATTCTACTGGATGTGAAACTGACTCTAATGCATCTTCTGTGGTTAGTGTCTGATCTCTTTCTACATAGGGCTTACAAATTTAGATTCTTTTTTAATTCGTAATATTAGAATTATACACATTTTATAGAGATTTTTTTGTTTAATTCTGTCAGCAATTTGAAATTTGTCTATTAATAAAATTATCAACATTTTGAATACTATAATTGCATATATATACTGGCTCATCAAAATCTTGGGATTCTTTATAGATCTTTTTATAGAATGTTTGAGTTTAATTTATAGCATTTCAAAACTATACATAACATCTTGGCACTTGTTCTGATGTCATGGCTGAAATTAAGTAATTACAGCATGACATTTTAAGAACCCTACTTGAGTGATATAATTAAAAAGGACTCTCCCAACTTTGATTAATAAAAAAATGTGCCAGATTTTTGTATAACATTTTCAAGTGAGGAATTGTATCGAGTTTTTTTTTATTAAAAAGACATTTTTTTCAGTGATAAATTTAACTTGAATCATCAGACTTTTCAAAAAAAAAATTTTGGGACCGAAATTTTGTCTTTTTTTTCTCCTGAAGCTAATGCAAAGCACTGGGATTAAGACTAAAAAAATTTAGTGTTAAATGTGATTGGCAATTTATCTGAAATTATTTCAATTGTCATACCTGCTAATGTTTGTGCATTTCCACAAAATTCCTGATGATCACTCATGTTGATTCTAACTAAAAGTGGTCTTTTTGCAATACCATGAGAAAATATTAATCAACTCATTATGGATAAATTTTTAAAATGCAGTATATCCTTTGAACATTTAATTTCATTATCAGATAATGTAAGGAGAAACCTATTAACTATGGGTTGTTCATGTTATTTATTGCATTTGGAATCAGAAAAAGGTACTGCTTCTTTTAAGTTGACGAAATGCTCACATACACTAGTGTGCAAAACTGAACAGGGTTTTTAACTCCACGAGAAATCATCCGAGAGACAGCGTTTTGTATTTAAGCGATGATGAAAGCATAGTTGCACAAAAATGAATATATTACATAATTAAACAAAAGACTTTATTGAAGTCATACTATCATTACACATGATTGTTTATCAAAAAAGGAACAAGCAGATGTTCCTTACAATTAGATATGCCCTCCCTTTACTGCAATGATTGTCTAACAGTTCTTGAGGCAAGATGCCATTCCTCAATCTGTATCTGTTTTAGTTATTGGCTGTTCTCTGGGGAAATGCTTTGTGGCACGATCACATCCTCCAAAGCATCCCAAATGTTTTACAGGATTTAAAGCTGGCCAATTAATTTGGGTGATGATTTCACTTTCTAGTAACTGCTGAATATCAGCAGTTTGGTATGGTTGTGCATTATTGTCCATGTAAATGAAGTCTAGTCTAATAGTACATGGGAAAGGATCACCTCTTACAATAGAGATCTCTGGTTCTAGGAAGCTCAGTCCGCCCATTCAGCATAATGCTTCCCCGGATGACAACTCCAGGATCACACAATAATCTTTTTGCATGACGTTACTGGTATGAAACAGTGTTCCGATCTCTCTCCAAATCAATTGGCATCAAGAAATCACTTGTGGCACTGGAATGACTGTCATCTGTAAAAGAGACACTACTTCATTGATGAGATGTAAGGAGCACAAAAACTGGTCACCACTCTGTATGGTACCTCCAATGGCCTCAGTAAACTGACACTTCTCACCCTGTTGCTGAGCAATGTTTCTTACTGGCTAGTATCGGGCTTTTTTTTTTAGCCTGCAGGGCAATATTTGGGTCTCTCCCACTGCAGATGTTTTCCCTAATGAGATCACTACAAATCTTTCTAGGCTCATGAAATGACACTTGTTGATTCTGAACTCGTCAAACTGTGTTCCTTCACCAGCTTTCGCTGAACTAAAACAAGTTTACTCATACACTTCCATTCATTCTTTTATTGTTGCCTTGAACTGCAGGTGCCAACCACATCACCTTTCTACTGAATTGCTATCTGCTTTGAATTTAGATTGTTGCTTTGCACACCAATATAGACTTTCAAAGCATTCATGTACCTGATGGCTATCGCTTGTCTCAGTCTACTTCTGCATATTTTTTTTTTATAAGAATGCAAAAGATGTATTTCACTATTGTAAAGTCATGCCTTTAGAATAAGATTTTATATAAATTTAAAGTTTTCTCATCAAAATATTTGTATATCACACTTTGTCATTTTCAAAAGTTAAAAAAGCTATATCATTTCTCCATTCTTCAAATAAATATAACTTTTTGATGTATGACTATCAAAACTTCGTAATAAAGCATTATTATATTTATTAAAAAGAAAATGAATAAATACTTTTATATTAATTTTACTATTTTAGATTTAAAGAATTTATTTTGTAAATCAATTTCAATGTTATTTTTTCTGCATGTATTACATAAGAAATTTACTAAATAAAATATTTTCTAGTCTGATTGTGTTGAAAGCGGAAGGAATAAAGAAAATAAAGCCAAAAAGACTTCTCGTTTGCCCAAGAAACTCCCAAAGTTCACCAAATTTGCTAAGCCAGCTCCTCCTCTACGAAAACCATTGATTGCTGCAAATTCCGATATGGATTCCTCTATTATTTAATTTTTTGTACATTTTCATCACCCACAGTTTGCACATGTATATATATTTTATAAAGGACTTACTTGTGGAAGTGTATTTTTCCCTACTATTTTATATAAAAACCTTTTGAGAATATCTTTTTTTTGTTTAGCAGTAAGGTATGTAATTATATTGAATAAATTTTGAAAAGGAAATTTTAAGTTGTGACTTTTTGGTTTAGAATCAAATATTCTATATTGTACAACATAAGCATACCAATTATAAATCATTTATTCTAACATGCAAGCATGTTAAATCTAATCTTATTTTATGCATGTGAATTCAATAAAATTAAGAGTGGTTAACATTCCCATATAATGTTGACATGGCAGGGTTGTCGAGTTCAAAACTTAGTACGGTAAAGGACTGACAAAGGTCAAATATGGTGAGGCTCAACAATCTCTTTGTAGATGACAGTTCTGGATTGAGTCATCCAGTGAGTGAATATTAACGTTTTGCAGTGTTCAGCTACACAAGGGGTTTTAGCGACAAACCTCGCAATTTTGAAACATGGTCAAGTGACGAGGACGACACCTGAGCTTGCACCTTCTCCTAACTACCACACCAATGGGCGGACGTTTGAGCTCTCGACAGATTTAACGTGCATTGCTCTCCTACACGACGGGTCTTTAGTTGTACTGTGCTTGAACTCGTGACATGCCAGCCACAATCCGTTACTTTGACCACTAGGCTACCGCGGCCACTCGAGTGACATCCAAAATAAAGACGTCCATAGTTTTTTTGACAATACAGTCAATGTGTCTGAAGCAATTTGTCAACATGTTTAGAGAAAATGTAAATCTACAACAGTTATAATGACAGTAACAGTGAAAGTGCTTTGTGTACATCAGTGGCTTTCAAACTGTGTTCCATAAGTCACTATTAGAAAATGATAAATGTACATGCAAAATGGCTTTTCGTTCTCTCTGTAGTATGTATAACCATATCTAAAGCTCATCCCAGTCATTAAAACTGAAAACTTGATATTCTTATATACAAAAAAAAATAGTTATGTATAAATAAAGAATATTAAACTTTTTTTTTTTCCTTTGCATGTATTACCTTTTAGATTTTGAGTATTCTATTGTTTGCTATCTTGGGTTCCACAAAATGATTTTGTACACATTAGTACAACGTTTTGCTAAACTAAATAGTTTTCAAATGGAAAATGCACCTTTTTCATTTGTGAAAAAAATATAATGAAGAAAAGGGAACAACTTATTGAGACATATCAACAGATTCAATGTTAAAATCTCAATTTAAACAATGATAGCTCCTATATTTCAGATAGCAAATTTATGCAAAATACCCAGGGTTTCTTACACAGATATGAACATTTTATTACCATTCAGAACAAATGTATTTAAGTGAAAAATATTTCTCAACATGGGTGGCTACAGAAGCAAAACAAATTAAACAGAGTATGAAATGCGACTGCAGATAATTTAAATAGACCTAGACTTTCAGTTTGTGCAGGAAATGCACACAGCCCAGGTTCAGCCTTGGCCTTCTCAAAAAGCCTTTTCCAGGCCAGCCTTCTTCCTGCTAGTGTTCTCCAATTCCTAGTTCTTAAAACTAGAGATCTTTTCCTAGGCCATCCATCCATCTGAGATTTGGCCTGCCCTTTCTTCGTGTGTCAATTGGTTGAGCATTGAAAACTTTTTTAGTAGTACGGTCTTCGTTCATTCTGATAACGTGACCTGCCCATTTAATTCATTGTATTTTGATGAACTTAACAATGTCAGATTCTTTATGAAGCATATATCCCATTACCTTAAAAATTTTTAGTAATAAACAATACTCTTTCAAATGTCTTTATATAAAATACCAATAGCATGTTTATCTATTTTAAATATTTTAAGATATATTCTTTTAATTGTGGAATGGGATTCCCCCCAAAAAACAAAGGATTCCATTGGTCAGAAAAGTTTGAAGACACTTTGGTATACACTATGTACTGGGGAAGTTTGTTACACATAAAGGAAAGGAAGATATTGAAGACCACAAGAAAACAGCTGAATAGGAATTTATTACTTCAGCAAATGTAACAATTTTTTTAGAGCCAACGGATTGCACATCCAAACTCAAAAAAATTATAATCCAAAACTGAGGCAATTATTGTTAACATGTTTTTGTCATTTATATTTGTTAATTAATCTTTTCTAAGGAACGTAACACATTATGTTACAGTAGTAATGGGTACCTTAAACAGAAGAAGCAAAACCTGGTCTGATTGTTATGATATTTCAATCTTGAGAAGGGAATTCAAGTTAAACTTTGACAGTGTCTTTTACAGTATGTGAAAAAATACAAATTTAAAGTAAAAGCTGGCTTGTTATATTGCTGATAACAATAACTTAACTTTTGGTGGTGTGAAGAGAAAGGTGAACGGTAATGTGTTCAGAAAAGTTCAAGGTAATTTAGATTTTGGGTTGTTCAGCTAACATTATGTATAATTCAGTAAAAATGGCACGATTCTCTACCCCTACACATAAAAGTTGTTATAAAAATGTATCTCATGAAAGTACATGGTTCCTTAGCTTGCTACTTGCAACAAAATGAAATTTTTTGATGGCTTAGAATTATACTTATCTTGCAAAAAATGCCCAAATTAACCATTAATTTTTGAAACAAAAAGCTAATTCTCTCTATCACAGCAACTTAGACATTGTTAATATATTCTGAATTTAGGAAAGAAAACCCACAAATCTTATGCAAAAGAATTGCTATGCACTTTAAAAGAAAATCAGGAACAGGGATAAAAATTCTTCCCAAGTGCAGACAATTTTTATAATTCTAGCATCCAAAACTGAAAATGCCTAGTCTGATTTCGGAGAGAGGGAGAAAGAACAGGTTGTTTTCAATGAAATCATAATAGATTCTATGAATATTGATCTATTTGACAATTCAAAGGATAGGCTGTGGTTCAAGTTCAGAAAAATTACCAAATACTATTGAAGAGAAATGGAAGGCAATTTTTAAGGTGTTTGAGAAAAAAAAAGACTGATATTTCCAGTTGCAATACTAAAATCCTTTGCATATGCTCTAGGCCCAGGAACATTTGGTCAGCAGAAAGGGGTACATTTTCAGCCTCTACTATTTAACACCTGCCAAATGTTAAAATTCAAAAAATTATGGCAAGTGAAAAAACAATAAAGTTGAACATTATAGTAAACGATTAAGACTTGAATAATTTCAAAAGTACATCCTGAATTGAACTCCCAAAATATAGTAAGCCTACACATACAATGAACATCATTCTGCACAAGAATAGTTTTCTTGCCTAACAACCGAACCATTTAAGGCTGTTTTCAGTTAATGTTAAAGAATAGGGCCCGAATTTGGAACATTTTTCAGATATAAAAGAAATGAAAAATTAATATGATATTCTGGCTTCACTATGCTTTAGAGAGCAGCATTTTTATCATACTTCCCATTTTTAACAGAGTTGATTCAATTTTTCTGGTATAAAATTGTTTCGCATTTTTTATCCTATACTGTAATGATAAATGAGCTTTGCCTTCACGTATTAAAATAAAAAAGAAAGTATTGACGGAATACTTTGAAATTTTTAAACACTATATTGTTAACAGAGGTACAAGTTATAATACTGCAAATTTCCATGGAAATTGGGTAATTTTTCTGTCTGAAAATGTGCTTCACGTTTAGTTAGAGCTCTTGTACTTTTGCTGAAGACAGCCTTGATATTTTCTTCATATTAAGCTGGAACTCAGCAGTAAAAAAATTTTGAGGTCCATTAACATATCACTTTAAAAGACATTTTTATAATTAACCAAAAATTATAATTATTTGGATGTGAAAGATTAAGCCTTTTGAATTAATTTTTATGATTGTTAGAATATCCATAGTTAAATTAACATTTCAAGAAGAAAAAAAAATCAAATCGTCATATCTAAAAGAATTTAATTTAAAAAATGTGTACATAAAAATGTTTTTTAATCACATGCTAAAATCATACACGAAAAAAATTTTTAAACCCTCATTTAGTACGCTTTCTATACATGTGGCTTCTGTTCGGATTAACTTCCACCTGAAATAATATTTTTTTTTATTAATAAATTATTTAATGCATGTTTCTCTTCATTTAAGAAGACTTCGTACTCCAAAAATGACCGACCTATCGTTTTTTTTATTTTTATTTAATCTTTCTTTGCATTATTATCTTTCGATTGATACATCATTTATGCAGGTCGGAAAGTTAGAAGTTGAAAAAAGAATGTGTAATATATAAAGCAGAATATTTTCGAGGCAATACAATAATGTAATTTTTCTTTGTGAAATGCGTGAATGTAAAATTTTTGAGTTAAAGCATTTTATATTAATAATTTCAGTTCTTATTCCTGATATGTTTTTCATACAAATGTAATATTTCAATATTATATGAAGAATAAAACCAAACTTTCTGTCGTGACAGAAAAAAAAAAAAAATTTTAACATTTTTCTTGTGCAATTCATACCCTCTTAAAATTGATCATTTATGAAAATGTATTGGTCGAAAAAATACGAAAATGGAATTTTACAGAAAAATATATAGCTAATATCTTAAAGTGGTATTTTACATTTACTTAAGCTTATAATATATTTTAATTCAGAATTATAAATTTTAAAGTGGTTTTTCTCAGTTTGTGTCTTTTGAAACATTAGTGCACTCAAAATGCTAACTCCTTCCACAACTATTTACCAATCACTTCCATTTTTTTCCTGTGTGTTGCATATAAAGCATGTAACAAAATTAGGGATCCATTTTGCTGTAAACTGAATACTTTTTTAAAAAATTAAAATGCAAGAGATATTTGCTTTTTCGTTGATTTTTAGCATGCATATAAACAGTTTTTTTTTTCAAAAACGAATTAAGTCATTGTAAAATAGATCCCTAAAGTTGTTTATAACATCCATAAGAATATTATGAAAAAATTTCAGGTCAAAACATTAATTACAAAAGGAGTAGGATTTTAAAATTTTCTTCAAAAAATTTTAATTTTTAAAATTATATAAATAATATCTGAAAAATTTCATCCCTTATCATTATGTAAAATTTTAGAATATAATTTTTAAATACATAAAGAAAGAAAGTTGTTTAAAGGGTACCAAGTCCCCTTAAAATGTAAATTTTAAAGCCAGCACTAGTTAAGATACACAAGATATATATGCTATATTACTATAAATATCTTTTCATATAATTTCACATTAAAAAAGCTATTTTGCTTTTTCTGAAGTAAACAAAGTATATCTTGGAAGAAGTTTCTTTTATGCTTATGAATTTTAATATTTGTAGATAAACACACCATTGAGTAATTTTTTAACTTACAAATAATCAATTCATAGAAAACTAATTTAGCTTAAGGTTTATACTAATATACTGATCTAACTACACATGTATAATAAAATTTATACCTTAGTTTTTTGGCCCATATTCGATAAAGATTTAACAGATTCATTCAATTTGAAATTCCAATCTAAACTTGAATTGCTTTGACTTCCAGAATTAATCTGTGCTGTAGCAACCTGAATAAAATAAATGTTACACAATTTGGTATAATTTAAATAAATTTAAGATGTGAAACAATCTTTCCTTTATCATTTAAGACAGTGCTATCCAATTAATAAGTGTGGTAATATACAGATTGAACAATCTACACAAATGAGATTTCACTAAGTGTCTTTTGATAGTTTTATATATAGGGTGAACCAAAAGCCTTGCCCTGATTATAAAAAATTCATTACAAAATAACCATTTAATATAATAATGTAACCTCTGTATCATTGGAAAGGTCAGTTTTATAGTTCAATATATGGTGTGAATTCAAGAATGACTAGGGGGAACATTTTGTAAGAAAGACATTTTTTGCAGAAATGGCACTGATTCGAGAGAAAGCCCAATATGTGCTTTAGTTTCAAGAATCAAAATCACCTATTAATGTCTGGTGTAAATTTAGATGTCGTTATGGAAGCAAACCTCCAGACGCAAAATCAATCCAGCGATAGTATGAAGTGTTTAAAGAAACAGGCAGTGTTAAGGATCTTCCTAGAAGAGGCAGGCTGAGTGCTTGGTGGAAACTAGTATATCGCTTAGACATTCTCCGATCTATCCAGGGGCACATGTTTCAATTTACTCAGGTAAATGGTCTTATAAGAAAATTGATAACAGGACATCGGAAAAAAACATGTCTAGTTATAAGTTACAGAAAAATAAATATTTTTATTTTTTTAAATTACGCCTGCCAACGTCCTCTCTGACATAAGGCATCTTGCAGTCCAATATAAAGCAGATGTCATTCTAGCAGGGAGAACTCCACAGTTGTCTTGTGAGAGAACATGAAGTAGAGCAGGGCAATTGGATAGATGCTCCCCAGTCATTGGCCCAGATTTGCAGAGCGGTGAATCAGCCAGGCCAATCTTAAACAGATGGGCTTGCAGGTTAATCATGACCGGTGATGATTCTGAAACATGCCACACCCTCCACCCTAAGTAGGACAGAAAGCTGAACACGTCTTTGGCCGTCAAGCAGATGAAACCAAGATTTGCCAACAACCAGGTTTGTAAGAGTGGAAATTCTCTTCTGTCGAAATTTGTCCCTGAGAAGTCGCTTGGCGTTTCGAAGAGGCATCCGAAGCCAAGGTGGATGCAGCGCCGAAGCCTCTTTGGCCAACTTATCAGCTTGTTCATTTCCATGAATGCTGCAATGAGATGGGATCCATTGGAGAATGACCTCTCTTCCGGTGCAAAGAAATAAGTTGATAAGTTGTTTGCACTCAAACTCAAGTTTTGATGGGAATAGATTTTAACCACAGATACAGTCTTCATTGCAGCTTGAGAATCTATGAATTTTGCAATATTTTGGTCAGGAGTAGCACTAATCACTCTAAAAGCCATAAATATTGCATAAATATCACCATCAAAATTGTCTAACCAGGCACTAAGAGGTTCTTTAAGAGTTGGAGAGAGCTCCAGCCCTACAAAAGGAAGTTGTGGCAGAGCCATCAGTAAATACATGTAACCAATCTTGATCTGGATATCTTTCATGAATAGTAGCCAGAGATGCAGACTTTAACTCAGCCAGGAGGGAATTATGCTTATGAACAGGCAGGACCAAATCTAGATTAGCAGAAGCATATCTCAAATGACCCAGTAAGGTAGTCTGTTGAAAGAGGGAAGTCTATTATCGGAAACACCAAAAACATTTGCAAGTCTCTGGAACTCAAACAAGAAAGTATGTTGAGTTTTAAGTCTTGCTTGGGAAAATATGTATTTAGGCCAGAGAGAGAATGCTCTTTTCTTGTTAATCGTTCACCAAGAGAAAGCGCAGAGTATTGACATCTTTCAGATGAACCAGATATTTCAGTTTGCAGTTGCATAGCAGCGATAGGGGGTCGAGGTGGCTGCACCAGTGATAAATCTAAGTGCTTTATTTTGAACGATGTCCAACTTTGATAATGCACTGTCAGAAGCAGTAACTAGAAGCTCAGAGCCATAATCAATGACAGGTCTGATGTAAGATGTAAAAGTGGAAGTCAAAACACTTTGGGATGATCCTCACTTAATGCAGGCAATTATTTTTAACAGAGATAGCCTACTTGCAGTATACTTGACCACTTTAGCAATATGTTTAAGTCCAAGTTAGTCTGGAATCCAGGGAAATCACGAGGTAAGTAGCACAGTTGGTCCCGAGTATAGAATTGTTATTGTAAACCAGGTTTATGTTGTGCTTAGGGTGAAAAGTTCAAAATTTATCTTATCAGGGTTTACCTTAAAGTCATTTTCCAATAACCTGTTTGCCAAGATCACCAGTGCCAAGTTCAGGGTACTTTCCAATTTAAGTATATCAAAACAGGTTGACCAGAGAACAAGATCAGCATATAGTAAGGAATTAATCTCAGGCACTACATTATCGATGAAACTCAAAAGATCATTAATCATAATATTAAAAAGAGTTGGGCTCAAAACTGATCCCTGTGGAAGGTCTTGTCTAGTTTGGCCATACCCTGAGCGAGAGTGTTGTCATACTTGATATTTAAGAAGTGCTGAGAGAGGAAATCACTGATTCATTTAAAGAGATGGCTGGAAACATTCATGTGTAAAAGCTTTTTGAGCAACATCTTTCTCCAGACCTTGTCAAATGCCAATTTAAAATCAACAAAAACAGCTAGGTGCTTTGCTTCTTTTGAAAGCAGTCTTTAACGTGTCGAGACAGGCGAACAACTTGTTCGGTCGTATTGTAACTCCGTCTGAAGCCAGCCTGTTTCTCAGAAATATGACCGCAACTGTAAAGGTGTGTAATACTGTAGTCGATCAACAACCATTCTTTCAAATAATTTACTTAAAATACAAGTTAAAGAAATAGGTCTCAAACTTTGAATGTGTCTGTCATGTCTTTTTTAGGTTTTAAGATGCGTAAAACATCAGCTTTTCTCCAATAACTCGGAAAAGAGCCACCCCAAGTTTTGTTTATGAAAAGTAAAATAGTTTGTTTAGCCTTGGAGCCGAGTTCCAAAATAAACTCTGGAAGGATACCATCAGGACCAGAATAGTTTAACTTCATCTTCGACTTCTTCATTATCACAAACTGTTATAAATTTGATCAAACTGTTCTTATCCTAAGGACACAAATCCCCGAATTTTTTTGAGATTTGTGCTGGAACAAAAAATTGTGTAAAAAAGAGTTGGATGTATTCCTTTATTTTAGGCTTTTAAGATAACACAAACTGAAGTAGAGTAAACATTTATATATAATATGGTATCCGACTACATCCGAAAGTGATTTTGCAAAAGAGCACAAACTAATATTTCTTTTAATATGTAGCTCTTTTGCCTCTACATAATTTTTGAAGGGTTCTCTGGAATTCCTCAAAGAAAGGAGCAGAGAAAAGTCAGCCCCATTCCTGGTTCACAACAGGAGAATTTATTTCTTTTCTGATCTGTCTTCTTGGTCAAAAGTGGCTAACCTTATGGTAAAATTTCAAGATTTTTGCTATATCCAGGTCAGAAGTCAAAATTTTTCCCACCAACCTTCATTGGTTGTTTGCAAGGCTGCGTTCATTTGCTGTTCAAAGCAGAAATGAATCTGAAAGCTTTTGGACCATCCTTTTGGTAGTCAAAATTCTCAAAAAATTTGTTAAAAGAAGCATGCTTTGCATTTAAAATTTCCTTCTTTAAAATAGCTTGTTTTTTCCTTAAAGATATGCAATCTTCAAGAAGGCCAGAAAAATCAGCTCTATCTCTTGATAAATCTTTTTCTTCCTTAAGAGTCTGCAATTTATCATTCTAGAAAGGTTTTTCATTCATAATATGGCCTTTTGGAATACAAACATTGGTACAAGCTAAAATAGTGGTAATAATTTTATAGAGAGCCTCGTCATTATTCAAGTCTAAAAGACAGTTACCCAAAAGAGTAACTGTCAAACTTGTATATTTCTCCCAATTAGCCTTTTTTTTTTTAATTCCATCTAGTGACTCTGGGAGCATGAATCTCCTCTGGATTAGAAATAATGACAGAAAGAATTTTATGGCCAGCACCTCCAGGTGCCTGAATTAGATAGTGATATACAAAAGGAGTTAAATTTGGATGGGCCAATAATAAGTCAGGATGTGAGGAGGCGCCTCTATATGAAAGAAAGGTAGGAGACGCCATAGAGTTTTCAATAAAATCGATTTGGATTGTATCAATAAAATCTTCAACTAGATTGCCAAAAGGACAATTTTGAACATAGCTCCATCTTGTCGAGTGAGCATTAAAATCTCCCAAAACGAAGGAGTGCTTATTCCAGTCATGTAGAAGAGAATTTAAATCTGGTTTGTTCCTTGGAGGATTGTATAAAAATGAAACACAATAACCAATGTTTCTCTTCATACTCATAGTTCAATCGCTTCCAAAGAATCAGAAGAGATCATTGCATGTTTTAACAAAGGTTCTGCAGTGAGACTGTTTTTAACAAAAATAATGATTCCCGTGGCAATTTGTCAAGAACGTCTAAGAGTGTATGATTTATAGCCCTTTAATTGGAAAAATCTCAGATTGTCCGCAGAACAGCCACTCTCAGCAATGCCAATAGCATCGGGGGACTCTGGAAATAACAGTTTTTAGTTCAATGAATTTGTCTATAGTAAGGCCACCCAGCATTCCAGAAAACTTTAAGGCTGGGACTGTCTTTGCCCTTAAAAAGGCAGTTGTTAAAAATCTTCACAGAAGTCTCCAAAAATAGGAAAAACACTAGACTTGCAAGATAATGTAGAAGGCTGTAGCACGACTTTTGTTTCACCATAGATATCATACAATTAAATTGATTCGAAGTTTATTTTATCAAAATAACAACCAAGGAGATTCCAAATATTATGCGTCTCCTGCATAATAATCAGATTGGAAGAATATGAAGAAAAATGGAACTTTAATGTCAAAAAACATACTTGGGGATTTTCAAAATATTAAAAAAAAATTCTGCTCTCAGTTTAAGTATACAATCTATAGAGAAAGATAAGTGTACATTATATTAAAATGTGATAAAATATTTTATTAGAAAAATATATATGCAACATTCTCTACGTTTTTTAGATTTACATCTGCTTTCACAAATTGAGTTAAAGGAAGGGAGTCTATTCTGTAAAGGCATTGAACAATGTATTTAATAAGTTTAATGCCAAGTACATTTTCTTTTCCAAGGAATAACATTACACAGATTGAATAGAAGTTTATCAATAGATAGCAAAGTTCAAAAAATTGTCAAACATTTAAGTAGGATGATGAGTGGGTGTAACTTAACCTTTAGAACGTCTGATTCTAAGTCAAAATATCCCTTGCACTCCATGCTTTTAGAAATCAGGAAAAATTTCCTTTACCCCACTGGGAACATAGTGAACCACATGTGGTATTGTTACGCTTTTCTCGTTACAAAAGGGAGATAGTAAGGGTCGCTGTGATTTTTAGTCAGTATTCATTCCCGAGTAACACAGATTGCAATACTTGGCGCCATATCGTATTACAATAATTTTTCTGAATTCATGGTTCCCCTTTTTAATTGAAAGACCAGTAAACTTTCAAATACATATTTTTATTTTACAAGTACTGTGAATTTTTAAATAGGCACACATATCTATTTTGAAGTCAGTTCAAAAGTTAAAAAATATGTTTTCTTGAGAATTTGATGTACAGCACTTTAGAAATACTTAGAAAGTAGAATTTATATATATGATTAGTACGTTTACCAGAAATCATGTATTCTACATAAATTGCTAAAAATAACTCATTCTAAAACAAAATTTTATTGCATCTATTGCTTAAATGTGACACAGATTAGTGAAGGATGCAGAGTGATATACCCTATTGTCCCTTAAGTATAAGAAAAATACCATGAAAGTATTAATAAGGCATTATATAATAAATATGCATTTTAAAGTGTTTAGAACTTTTCAAAAGTTATTCCTAATTTGGTGAAATGTTTTCATGTTCCCTATGTAATAAATAAACTTTTAGTTTTAATAGTAAAAAGTTTATTACAACTTAATTCGTGTAATGCGTAAATTAATATTTTCAAACAAAACAAAAATTAGAAGAAAATGATAACTATAAATTATAATATTTATTAAAATATTAAATTATTTAAAATATTTTCTAGAAGCAAGTACGTTAAGATATTATTAAATTAATATCTTTGGTAATCTCATGACCACACTCTTTGAGAGTACGATATATTGTTCAGTCATAAACTCGTAATAATTATTTCAACTGCTTTTATATATGAATATATACATATAAATAAGTGTGTAGTTGCATGGATTAGTGTGCGCACTTTATCTATGCATTAATTATTACAGCTTATATATTTAACTGCAACTTTGAAACCCTGTAATAAAAAGTAACACCTCATGTTTTCAAAAATTTTCGACGAAATATGTAAAAGGAGCAAAAACTTTGAGAATAACATGTAGAACATAATTAATAAACATTTTACTTTTCTAACTCAAACACACACATTTTTTTTATTTTCCTTTTTATTGAAAATGTATTAGTTTTAATTCATTTATTCTGGTATTTTTTGGAATATTTTAAAAAATCAAAGATAAAGAGAAAAAAATTGTTGTTCCCACACAGCATAAAATCTTCGAATGAAGTTTTTTTTCTTTAATAGAAACTTGAGTGTTCCTAAACGTCGCCAAAATGATAAGGAATGCGCACAGCGTTGGCGAAAAATAGCCGGACCCAATTATGGACAATAGAAGCAGAATTGTAAAAAGGGCCAGGGAAAGTTGTAAAAGGGTCTGTTGGGAAAAGAGATGTCTTTGGCTAGCTTGGTACAGACGTTGTACCAAGCCGAATTAAGTGACAAAAATTTCTGGTACAGCATCTGTACCAGCCGATTTGTAAAGGTTAATAAAATTATAATTGAGAAAAAATATTATAAACTAAATTTTTGTTCTTTTTTTCATTCATATATATAGTCTGAGGAAAATTTTCAATTAGTGGAACAATTAAAGATGTAAAAAATAATTAGGAGAATATCTGTTGATTAATAATCTTACCTTCTTTAATTTATTTAGTAATTTCAGTTTTTCATCAATTATAACCTTGGGTTTTTCAAAATGAGAACTTGGAGTAGATGACAATACTTCTTCATGATTGAATTCAATACTTTCTTCTGCATTTTCTAAAAATACATACTTTATTTTTTGAAAACTTATGTACTCTTTTATATATAAAAAGCTGTTCAGAATTAATTATGATTTTTTTTTACTTTTTTTCAATTTATTGCTTTAAAAACTAATCACTATATAGAATAATGCAATACATGTTTTGGTGAAATTTCTTTTTGTATTATATTTTATGAAATATTAAATTTAATTATTCAAGTATTTTTCATTAAAAAAAAATATTCTTTTCCCACTTTATTTTAAAATATCTTTAAAAAAGATCGGGATGCATAAAATTTATCTAAATTCAGCCTATAAATATAATAAAATATGCAAAAATTATATCACTCAATTTGCTACAAACGATTCTTATAACAGAAAATCAATATCTCAGTTAAAAAATTTTAAATGATAGTTTTGAAAAATACATGAATATTAAAATTCAAGCTCTTATAAATTTATTTTCCTTACCAATTTTCTTTTTGACTATTTCAGGCAATTGTTCAAAAGTGCATTCATTTTTCTTCAGTATACTAGTATATATCGAAAAGTATTGAAACAAATTCTCACTCAAATAAGAAATAATATGGTTCATATCATTATTTGTCTTGTGTTCCATAATCCTTAAAACAGAATTTCTGGTATTCTGTAAGCCCTCATTCACACATTCTATGATATCCTGTTATACAAAACAAAATATGAGTAATGTAAATAGCATTGTGTGGTACAGTATTTCAATTAAATATCGAATTTCTTTCAAATGTCTATTTCCTACCTCAATCATCAAATGAGCATCATTAATACATTTCAAAACTTTTTCATTCTGAATTTCTAAACAGTCTTTCATGTTGCTTTCATGCTTGTAAATTTTCTGGGGAAAGAAACACTTTGATTGACATTTGGTAAAACAATCGAAACTCATTTAAATTGTATCTACAACGTAATTAGTATACCTTTTTACTACCTTCCGAGAAATTTTCAATACCGCTACTTATGTCGTTATAAACATCAAATAGTTGGTTAGAAAAAGAATCCATCTGTAAAACAAAGAAAAAGCATGTACTTCGCTTTAGAACTGAGCAATCCTCATGAAATACTGAATTTATTTATAACTTACAGTTCTTGTCTGATCTGTTATAATAGAATGCAATTCATCAATGCTAAATATACATTGCTGACCAAATATCTCTAGTAAATTAGGGTGTTCTTTACTGCATCTGAAATAGGATACATGAATTTAAATAACAATTTCTCATTAATAATTAAAATATGCTCAAAAACAAATGGTATTTATTCAAGCATTGTTAATATTATGCCAACAAATAAATATTGCTCTCAAATACAGTGTAATGATAAAAATGACTTACTGTTTCAGCATTTCAGAAGATTTCTCGCATATTTGTTTTGTTTCAAGCAAATTATCTTGTTGCTGAAAAGACAAGATTAGCACACATTTATACACATATAAAATTGTATGAAGCAATCAATTTTTATCAAATAAAATTTTTAGGACTAATTTAAACTTTTAATAATTTAAATCAGATGTCAATAACAAGTTTTTTATGGTTTGCAGAAAAATGGGAACATTTATATTTTTATGAAGATTCAATTTCAAAAGTGACGAGTAACAAAACATATATTGGAACATGGATTGGGACACTAGAGTGAGTGAATATTAAAGTTGAACTATTCAGCTACTTGAAGGCATTTGGCAACGGATCTCGTAATTTTGAACCATGGTCAAGTGAAGAGGATGACACCTGATCTGGCACCCCCTCTCCTAACTTCCACACTAGACCAACAGGAGGGCATTTGAGCCTTGACATATTTAAAACGTAAAAACATTAGAATACAAATGAATTCAGGGAATACATTGTATTGATACATGTTTTTGGTTATTCCCATCTGTTCTAGCCAGAATATATTAGTACTTTTTTAAATATTCACACGGAACCAATTCTATCATTTTATATTTTGACAAACTTTTATAAATATTATACACAATATGTATTATTAAAAATCTCATACTGTAATATATATCAAAAATTTTATGGTTTCAGTAACTTCTAGACTAGCCTATTTCAAACAGCTTTTTTTCCTAACACAGTAGCATTTAAATATAAGCAAACAATTATTCCCATTAATTATGATTTATTTTTAGTTTATGTACCTTTCTAACAAAAAAAAAATGTTTCACTTATAATTATTATAAGAGCAAAATTTTAATAATTTCATATTAAAAAAATCTCTTACTTGATTCCATTTGTCATTTGTAAATTTCTGCTGCAAATTGAACAGATTTCTTATTGATACTAAAGCTTCCTTTATTTTCATAAATTCTGTATCAGCATACTAAATCAACAAAAACTTTTTAGAAATGCCTTTTTTTATTAAAAACAATCTTTAGCAAGATTTTAAAGTATATTAAAACAAATCTTTTAATAACATATAGCCAACAAATATGAGCCAAAAATACTTTCATGTATCAATAGGCAACAACGAGATTGCTACATGCAAGTTACTTGTACCAAAAGAAAAAATATTAGCTTCTAGTTTAATGTTAACATATAACCAGTGTATTGCTTAAAATTAACCTTTTTCAAATTTTAAATGAACATACATATAAAATAACATTTGTTAGGCCATTATCAATTTTACCTAATATACGCAATTTTCCTTACTATGCTACTTTTTTTTAAAAGGGGGTAATTACTCAAAATTTTCACACAAATAAATTATATAAGACTAGAAAATAGCGTGAATGAAGATGTCTGTAATGATAACAATTTAGTTGCGATTAAATGCAATATCTTTCAGCAAAAACAAGATAAAGATGTGGATTTATTCACGAGACTGAAGATGAACAATAATATTTGCTAGATATGATCACAAAATTCTATTAATGCCATTTTGAAGGTATTTCTTTATCTGTATTGCAAAAGAGGCACTAATTGTGTGTTACATTAACATAAATAGCTTTATTTTATTACAAACAATTAGAATCAAAGAAAAGAAATTTAAGATATAAACTCTTATAATATTGTAAAGGGTGTTTTTTTTAGAGGTATAGAACTTTAAATTGCAATATAACAATGATGTATTATTCCATTGACATGAATTTTTTTTTATTCGAAAGATAATCTTGTGGCATTACATTTTAAATATGATCAAGCAAGGCGTAGATTCGTTGAATGGGCCCAAAACGAGATTGCCGTTGTTCCCGATTTTCATAAGCGAATTTTGTTTAGAGATGAAGCGCACTTCTGCTTGAATGGCTACGTCAACAAACAAAACTGCCGCATTTGGAGTGAAGCTAATCCACAAGTGTATGTCGAAACACTGTTACATCCAGAAAAACTGACTGTTTGGTGCGCTTTATGGGCTGGTGGAATCCTTCTTCAAAAACGATGAAGGCCACAACGTTACAGTCAATGGTGATCGGTATAGAGCCATGATTACTAACTTTTTCATTCCTGAATTGAACAATCATGATGTCCAGGAGCTGTGGTTCCAACAAGACGGCGCAACATGTCACAGCTCGTGCCACAATCGATTTATTGAAAGACACGTTTGGTGACCGCCTAATTTCACGTTTTGGACCTGTGAATTGGCCTCCAAGATCTTGTTATTTAACACCGCTAGACTATTTTCTGTGGGGCTATGTAAAGTCATTGGTCTATGCGGATAAGCCACAAACGCTTGACCATTTGGAAGACAACAATCTCCGTGTTATTGCCGATATACGGCCACAAATGTTGGAAAAAGTCATCGAAAATTGGACGTCCAGATTGGACTACATCCGAGCCAGCCGTGGCAGTCCTATGCCAGAAATCATGTTTAAAATGTAATGCCACAAGATTATCTTTCGAATAAAAAAAAATTCATGTCAATCGAATAATACATCGTTGTTTTATTGCAATTTAAAGTTCTATACCTCTAAAAAAAACACCCTTTACAAGGTATTTACAATACAATAAATTATCAGAATTAAATCAATTTTATTTAAGTTATGCTTTTCAAAAACAAATATTGAATGCTTTGAGAAAAATGCATCTTTTATAAATATATCACACTGACAGCAGATAATATCTCCCCTAAAATAAGAGAAGATCAATTAAAAAAATACTGATTAAGAGAGGCTAAAAAATAATCAATACCACTTTTAATTCTTGATGATAATCAACAGTTTTGCAATTAATTTGCAAAGAGAAATTTTTCTGCTCCTCAAAATATTGATGTACTGACTGCATGGATGAGCATATACTTTTTAAAAATTGCATTTGGTCTTTACTGCAAGAGTAAACTGAGGATTCCAGTGCTTTCAACTGAAAAATTTGAAGGAAAAAAAAAATTACAAAGATAGCTCAAATGCACTGCCAAAAAATAAATTAGGAGAGCAGGCAAAAAAGTGAAGAAACCATTGTGAAACAGCCATACATGGGCATAAAATGGAGAATACAGATGCAACAAAAGGCAATATAGAAAAAAAAAAGCAAAAAACAATTATATGGTAACCTTATTTTTTTGGAATGGTATAAAGAACATGAAATGATGTTTCAGGGCAAAAATTTGTTTACATGTAAATAACAAAACAAAAAAAGTATGTGCGTGTATGACCACACGATAGAAGAAGTGAACTTCAAATTTTTATAATGTTATTTCAGGGTTTGGTTAAGTGAATAAAAAACGAGATGTTAGTATTGTGTGTACTATAAAATTATTTATTTATATGTCTGTACTCATAAAGTAATATTTTTATGCGAAATATACAATCATATTTGGGAACTAATTGTATTCTAAGAAGGAAACAATAGGTTTATGGTAGCTGAAAAGATTATAAATCCTTTAGAGAGATTCAAAATTTTATTTAAATACCTGTAAAAAAATCTCCATCAAGCATTGTTCAGTACTTCCTTGTGCTTCATTTGGATCATTTGACATAATTAAATTGAATTTTGATTTTTAAAAAATCAACTAAAGGTTTTGATTTGTCTTTTGAAAACTCTACTTTAATATTCCCACTTAAAATCATAGGTAATTTGTTCAGAAGACCCGATCTGGCTTTGTGAACTTTTGTTCTAATATAGCAATATTTAATTCTATCCATGAATTAATTTAAGCAAAAGGATAGATAGTATGACAGATAGCTGATTGGGAAGAGAGGAATCTAGGTCAAAACCTTTAAAAAGGGATTTAATCAGAGGATTTATATTACGTAATCTCTGGCTTATACTAGCTCTTTTGTCATTGTATGACAGTTTTGTACAAATATATCTGGTGCTGCTGCAAGGAAAGTCTTCTTAATTATATTTTGCTTTCTTGTATTTAAATTATTTAATATAACTTTTTCTCAATACCTATACTTAATTTTGTTATTTTAAATTTAATTGTTTTAATTTTCTTTTTAGACTCAAAGTATATTTAAGTAATGTGATTAACAGAACTATTTGTTCATTGCTAATCCAATTCTCTTACAAAAATAGATATTTATTCTTAAGATCACTACAATATTCCTAACGATAATAATACTTTTTACTAAGTTCTATAAAAATTTGTCCTTTTCTACATTTTATGTTTAATTTTAGTGTAAAATTTCTTTTTCTCTCTAAGCCTATTTTTTTTAAATATTATGTTTCATTTTCATGCTTCAACTAGGATTAGAAAGAATCCCGCATTCATTTCCCTAGAACAGGGGTGTCCAACCCGCAACCCATTTTGAATAATTTTGCAGCTCGCAAGATTCTTTACAAAATTCAAGTATTTCGTACAATATTTTTTGCTTAAAAATAGGGGGGTTTGTAAAAAATAAATCCCATGTTATTATTTTATCACGCTGCTTCTGTTACTGCGAATCTCTTTTTTCTTAATTGAAACATCAATCATAAATCGTGCTCAAACTTAACGCAAAATGAACATCAATCACGATATGCAAATACACATGCATTGAGATCGACTTGCAAAAACTAAGTGAAAGAGTTGAGGAACAGATCTCACTAATTACATAAATTAAGCATTATTTGACCATTGCATTATTATTATTATTATTATACTATCTATGTTTGTATACATGAAAAACAATGAAAACAATAAAAATATATCAGTCTGTTTTAAATTTTCACTCCAGCAAATGTTTCTAATGGATCCAAATCTAATGTAAAGATATATATTTTTATATGTGCCCGCGAGATTGTAAAGTTTTTCCAAAGTGGCCCGCGAGGTCATTTGGGTTGGCCACCCCTGCCCTAAAAAGAGGCGGGGAGCCCCACTTAGATTGAAGCTAGGAACTTTACTTTTACAGCTGGGGAGACAAACTACCGGTTTCAGAGTGGCGGGGAAATGTCCCTCTTTCCCTTTTTAGGGGCATGCATGCCCGAATGAACACGAAAAAAGCCGAAAGAGCATTACGTTCCCAAGCTTGACGTTCATTCAAGTTCACTCTCTGGCAAATCGCACCAATAGAAGTTATCACTTCAAAAAAAAAGATTGTTTGGAAATGATACAGGATTTTTAATGTGGTGTGTAGTCTTCGCGAACTGCTAAGACTGTTAAACATCTTTTTTGCATGAATGAGAATACCATTTCATTCTTTATGAAATACGATCTCCAAGCCTTAAACAGTAACAAGAGGCCTCAAGTCTTGCAGAAACTGATTGTCCGAATATGTCTCAAAGATGCTTGATCAGATAAGGATCAAGAGAGCATGCTGGCCACTCCATACACCATACTGTTTCAGCTGCAATAAGGCTCTCCACAAGTAGGGCAGTATAAGGTCTGACATTATCCTGCATTCAAAGAGAGAAATCCCCTAATGGCTGCAGCATAAAGTACAACATGAGGGTCTCAGGAACTCGTCTACATACCTTTGAGCAGCAAAACTACCCTTTTGAATAATATGCAGAGCAGCATGTCCCCCAGTGAAGACTCCAGCCCATTCCATCAAACAACCTTGTCTGTAATGTGATCTTTCTTGAACAAATATAATGTTATTTTGAGTATGCCTTTCTTGTCATAAAACACGTCTGGTGTCACACTCTCATTTGTAAACAGCACTAGACTCCAATAATTTTGCATCCAATTTGGATGTTCAACAGCTCCCTTTCTTCAAGCTTCACAATGACTTGCTGTTGACGGAGTACATACCATTGGCCTATGTGCATACAGTCCACCCTCATGAAGCCTATTTTGGAATGTTGGCTTGAAATTTTTCGTCCTAGTGCCAATAAACCTGCCTTTGAATCCGAGTTCCATTGGCCGTTTTATCTTGATGAGCTGTTTACACAGGATGTATTGATCATTACTTGTGGAAGCCTATGGATGATCTTCTCCTGGCCGACATAAGACATGCCATGTTTCTTGGAATCAATTCTACAGTCTTCAATGACACTTCTTGCCATTACAATTCTTTGTATTTGCCCAGATTCCAGTCTCCTGATTATACAGTAAGCCATTAATTCTAATAGATCATGTTGATGTGACATTTTCCAGTCTTTTTTTACAAAATAACAGCTGAAAGGTTGAATTCCACCACTGAGACAACAAAAAATAATAAGCTTCTATAAAATCACAATTTCTACACTTATAATCTTTTACTTAGCCCAAGTGGTTAAGTGGTTAGTGCATCGCACTTCCACAGCACAAGTCCGAGGTTCAAACCAAGGCTGGATAAGGTCAACTCAACCTTTCATCCCTTCAGTGGGTCGATAAAATGAGTACCAAGCTTGCTTCGGAACTTAACACCAGGGGGTTTAGTGTCAGACTGACCACCTGACATCTGCTCATGCACCTCAGGGTCCTGAGTTGTGCATAGTGGGCCTCTGCCCTCACGGGTTGTTGTGCCACTGAGTTAAGTATAATCTTCTAGTTTTTTTAAGTCATGAACACTGATTTGTATATGAAGTTTTCTTCTCCTGTTTTTTGCTACAATTTAGACTATGGATGTTATATGTTATGTCAGAAGAAATATTTGCATAACTTCCTTCAATCCAAGTGCTCGCCAATTTTTTTCAAGCAGTGTACAGCTAAGTATTTAAAAGTAATAATTAAATGCAATCGAAAACACAATTATTAAGTATTTCAAAACATTAAAAAAATTCAATAATTCAAAGTAAAAACCCATTACCATTTTATAAAATTCCAATCTTTATTTAGAATAAAATAATGAGTAAAAATACCTGTTCTTTCATTTTAACTTGAACAATTCCTAGCAGGTTCAAGATTTCAAAAAGTAGTTTCATAGAAGTCTCGACAGACATCTGAATGTCCTTGGTACAGCAAGATATCATACTTTCCATTTCATTCTAGAAGAGCAAATTCTTGTTTAAAAAAAAGTTAATTCAATTCAATTGACAAAAATTGACCAAAAATTCAAATAAAATTTTTTTAGCCTAAATTCTTTATATAATTTTCTATAATCTCACAAAATTTAAGAGCACAAAGTTAAAAAAAACTTAGTTATAACTTTTATGTTCATTTTTATTCACATCCCAATATCAAATAAAAACTTTAAGCAGATTATCTCAGAAAGAATAACTCATTTACCTTCATTTAAAAAGTTAAGGCTTTTTTTCTATTAAACCTAATACTTTGAAATATTGTTTACCTATTGTTCATAGTACATGTAACAAAAGTTGGTATGCATCTTTGAATCAAAGCTATACTTTTTTAAAAAATAGTTGAATTTAGAATTTAGACTTTTTTTAAGGAATTTTCAATACGCATTAAGAAAAAAAAGTATTTTATGTATATAAATCATGCTAGCAGTAAACCCATACCAACTTTTGTTATACATAGTTTGACGTTAATCAGATTTCATGTGTACATAAATTAATGCAGGAGTAGCATTTTAAAACCCCTTCATAAATATTTAAAAATAAATAATTAGTATTTTGAAAACAAAATCTGTTTTGTGTAATCCATATAAATTTGTTACAAGCAAAAAAAAGGATCGTTAAAACCATTAAATCAATGATTTTTTTTATAAATTATACCTTGTCCCCTTAATAAAAGAGTATCTTCAAAATTACTATTCTGTTAAATATAAAACAAAGGGTTAACGTTCCATTGATGTGTAAATGATCAATCATATCATAAAAAAATTCTTTAATTAAAAGTTAAGCCACCAATAAGCAATTAAATGTTGCAATTAGCAAAAACAAAGAAATTTTCAATGAGTTTGTGGATATTGATTTAATTAAAAATTCGAACAACAATGATAAGAGAGGTAGTTAACTAACATTACTTAAAAGACATTATACATATATATTTTACCTTGCAATCCATTACAATATCTATTATTTTATCCTGCTCTGAATTCAGGGGCATGAATTCTAAACACAGCTTTTTTCGCAAAGAATTGCAATTATGGATGACTTCTTCCATAAAATTACCAAAATCATACACAAGGTTAGTACTGTGTTGTTTCCACAGGCTTAGCATTTTTTCTAAACAAAAGAAAAATAAGTTACAAAAAGGCCTTTTAAAGCTTTTCTACGTGTATCTAAAAAATGTTTCAATTTTCTCATAAATTAACTTACCAAAATTTTGATAAAAATCATGTGCCTGCATCAAATAAGCATGCAGTTTTGTGGCTGAATTAAGAAGTGCATCTTTCAAATATCCTAATAATGAGTTGATTTTATCCTTCAACTTGATCTGCTCTAAAACTGTGGTTTTAGTGTAATTAGTTATGACCTCATTCAACAGTTTTGCATTTAGTATTGACCTTTCATCCTGATGTTTTAACTAGAAATATAAAATAATTCTGAATTGAATGGCAAGATTTTGATAACTATGCAGCAAACAAATCACATAATTGAAATCTTTATATACACACACATACACTGGCCTCCGAAAATTAAGGCACAGCATGTTTTTAAAGATTACCATTACTAAAAGGCAGTAACAATAAAATGCATAATTTATATAAATAATAGTAACAAACTTTAAGAAAACTTAAACAAAAAATAATTGCTAGCACTTTTTTAATTAAAAAATTGTGACTAATACAGAAATTGGAGAAAATGCAAAAATCAAATTTTTTCGACTCTGTGTGAAGAGTTTGAGCAGAATAGTTAGTTGATAGTAATATCATTAACAATATCCGGGAGAGTATAGCAATGACTAGAGAAGTTGCTTCTTGATTGGTTGAAGTAGCAGTTTATGGGATCAGTTTAAATATGAAGTTTCTGTATCGAAAAGAAATGTTCCAGATCCACCACAAATTAGAACACAGACAGGAAACTCTTTAAGAAATTTCCCTCCCTTCCAAAAAAAGAAGAGAAGCACTAGTGCCTTGGCTCCAGATCATTGTTGTATCAAGAACAAGAATCCCCATTACTGTAATGTGAAGACACCTTCACTATGCAGATCACTCTGCAAAATAACAAATCTGTATGTGTATCTATGAACTGACCATAGAGGTATGCCCTTTATGTTGGGAAAGAGAAAGCATTTCAGGAATCAAGCAATGGGCATTCTTTACAGATGAGTATGGGTTCACACTAGAGCAATTCAATGCATTTACTGATCTGGAAGGAGCTATGTATCAGATGCAACCACAACCCAATATCAATAATAAAATAAACACAGTTACAGAGGTGGTAGAATCATGGTTAGGACAGGAGTCTCTCTCGGCAGTCACACTGACCTGCAAGTGTTGTACAGAGTGTTGCCGAATTTGACCAACACATTCAGAGAGGGTTGATAGTAGGCAGCATGGGGACGACCAATCACCATAGGACATGGGGACGACCAATCACCATAGGACATGGGGACGACCAATCACCATAGCACATGGGGACGACCAATCACCATAGCACATGGGGACGACCAATCACCATAGGACATGGGGACGTACACCATAGGACATGGGGACGACCAATCACCATAGGACATGGGGACCAAATCACCATAGGACATGGGGACGACCAATCACCATAGAACATGGGAACGACCAATCACCATAGAACATGGGAACGACCAAACACCATAGAACATGGGAACGACCAAACACCATAGAACATGGGAACGACCAAACACCATAGAACATGGGAACGACCAATCACCATAGAACATGGGAACGACCAATCACCATAGAACATGGGAACGACCAATCACCATAGAACATGGGAACGACCAATCACCATAGAACATGGGAACGACAAATCACCATAGAACATGGGAACGACAAACCACCATAGAACATGGGAACGACAAACCACATTTAGTGGGAGAAATTTTCAAAAACAGTTATGAAGGGTATGATGTTCAGTGAAATGAAAAGGGACAATAATAGATAAAAAAAAAGATATTTATTAGACATAAAGCATGTTTATAATATAAACAATGCATCATAGCTCGATGTCAGAAATGTGACAAATCATTGTCACAGGAACTGTTCAAAGTTGCGGCTGCGTAGGTCACAGCCCTGCCAACACTGACGGACGAAGGATTGTTGGATTTTTTTGCTGTTGTAATTCATGTTTGCATTAAACTTATGCAAATTTCTGCATCACATTCAACAAAAAAACTGTTTAGTACACATTTTCTCTACATTTTTTGTTTCAATGACACAGACACAAAAACAGGTTGTATCTTAACTTTTGAATATACATATCATATATACGTTTCATGCACATATGTAGTGAAATTTGTTAAGTAATAACTACCATAAAATCCGGCATATAAGTAACACACACATTTAACACAAAAAATAAGATTGAAATTTAGGTGTGTGCGTTATACGCCAGGTATAAAAATGAAAGCTTTAAAAATAAAAAATAATGAGCATAAAAAAATTACTTTTCCATACATCGAAATACTGTTTATTCAAAAGATATGACATCTTTATGAACTTAAAGGGTTGTAGTTCTAGAAGTATGCTATTTTTTTCTATAAAGCTTGGAATAATACCTCAAATAAATTACTTCAAAACCCAACGACATTGCATACGTTCATTTCATGTATCTTCCATAAAAAAGGGATCAGTATGGTGTATGAACCAAAAAATTAAAAATTACAGCTTATAAGTACAGGTGCACATCATACAGCAATGCACATTATATACTGGATTTTACAGTATATCCCTTCCAGCGTGTTTTGGTTTCAGCACAGAGAAACAAAACAAAAAATAGAAAATCATTTTTAAATGCATAGTTTACAACAATTTTTAATCTTTTAACTTACTTGCCTTTTTCTTGAAATTCAATTCTGAAGGTTCTTACATTTTTTTATTGATTGCATATTAATATCACAACGAGATTGATTGATTGATTGAATATTAACATCGCACTGTTCAGATACACAAGGGCTTTTGGCAACGGACCACGTAATTTTGAACCATGGTCAAGTGACGTGGACGACACCTGAGCTGGCACCCCCTCTCCTAACTACCACACCACACCTCTCGACAGATTTAACGTGCATCGCTGCCCTACATGGCGGGTCTTTAGTGGTACTGGGCTCGAACTCGTGACAAGGCATGCCACGGTCCGATACCTATACCACTTGGCTACCGCAGCCACAATATCACAACGAGGGCTATTGGCAAAGGATCTTGGTGGATTTTGTTCATACTGGTCATTTGATACTTAAGCCCTCCCCCCCACTCTTCAAACATCTCCTTCAATGAATATCAGGGCTTTAAGCCACAATAAATTTCAGTTTTTCTACACGGCAGACCTTCATTGGGATTCCAAACTATGACGATTGAAACACCAGCAATGATTTTATGATCATGATTGCTTGGCTACCAAGGTCATTATCTTACAATTTTTTGCATGCACATGCATAACTGGGCTATTATAATTAACAGTATTTGCTTATATCTTTTCCAAATTGAAAAGGACTTAAAATTAAATTATAATTGTATAAAAAAAAAGGTTTGATGGTAAAAAAAAGACTTGTATGTCTTTGCATGTTAGCATTTTTTTTTTAATAATTGATAAAACTTTGCTTTAAATTTTTTTTATCAAAATAAAATACATACAGTTGACTAAATATATTTTTAAAAAAAATTTTAATGAATCAAAATTTTTATAAGACATGTGTGTTTGCATTCTATTTTTATAGCAAGAATAAATAATAATATTATTAAAACTCAACAATTCAAAATGATTAGAGTATCAAATTATTAAGATATACATAATTGATAGAAAGGGGATGCCTAATATAAAACACTGTCATGACAAAGTCATAATTAAAAAAAAAAAAAAAAATCAAACATTTCAGTGTAACTTAATTGCACAAAATCTGTATAAAATATCTACCAAATGCAAAATAATAATTCTTTTTTCAAATGCATAATTTGAATATAAGAAATAGAAAATTATATAAGTAATAATTTTTTTAATTAATTTTTCTATACTTAAAATTTGTAACTTTTAGTTTAAAAAAAAAAAAGATGCAAAATACCTTTAATATGTGAACATTTTGATTTTTCACACAAGTCTCAATAGACTTAATAGATTCTTTCAGAAAAATACAAGCTTCAATTTTATTCTTCCTTTTTTTCCTATAAACATAAAGATTTACAATTTATCATTAAATTTTTATGAAAATGAAAATTTTACAATATAGATTTCAATATTTGATTACTAATTGAAATAATTTTTATTTACTGGACAAGTAGTAAAAGAATAAATTGAGAAGTTTCAATAGCTATAATCAAATTTACTTTTAACAAGTTTAAAGGTAACCTTCAAGAGAAAAAATTGGACAATATCTATCGATATTGTCAGATCTCCACACATCAATTTTCAATCAATAATTTACAATTTTTTTTTTTTAAAAAAAGTAACTTAAATTATTTTACATATCTTCAGGAAATACACCTTTCACTTAAAGAAAACATTAAAAAATGAACAAAATGAGAAAAGGGAATGAAAAATAAACTTGAAATAAAATTAATACATAAAAATAAAACAAGGGGTTTTAAAATAAAGAAAAAATAAAAAAATTTAATAAAGAAAATTTAACAAAGAAAACGTGAACTTAACTTGAAATAAACTATTAATGCTTGTAACAAAGGATGGTGCAACTCTACAAAATTCTCACAAAAATCAATAATCAAAGTTAAACAGTTTGCGAAATAATACACAGTGATACCTTTAAAAGATGAGTACCCAACATATTAGGTTTTTTTTAGATGTGAGCATTAAACTTTCTACCGTGAAGAAGCAGAAATTGAGATACAAGCCATACTTCATACTATTATTCTGCTCAGATTCTCGAGTCATGCATGTTGTTCAGTTTACCTGTAGCCTCACCACACACACACACATGAACATTTCTATTCTACTGAATTGCTACAAAAACTATTCAGTAGCTTGGTGCTGAAATACATCATCACATTAAATAGAAAAGTACAATTGTTATCAGATTAACAATAGTAGTCAGTAAAAAGGTTAATGTAAAGGAATTTTATTAACAGATCTTTTGTCTAGCTAATGCTTTGGCTTAAAACTAAAAAATAGTTACATTTCAGATTACATAATAGTAAATACATAGATACTACTTTAATTCAAGTTCCTAAATAAAATTTTTACATGTATTAATCGAATTAAAAATCACATCCTTAGTTCTTTACAACATCATTCCTAAAATTTTATCTTCCAATTTAATTTCTTATAGTACTAAAAATTATTTAGTACATTCGACACAAAAATCAAATAATCTTTTTGAGACATATTTTGCTAGACAATTTCCCAATTATGATTATTTGCAATCATAGAAATATAATATAATCAAAATTTACTTTATTTTTAATCCATGTATAACTTTATGAGTGAAAGAGTGAAGGAATATTAACTTCGCCCTTTTCAGCTACACAAAGGCTTCTGGTGATGGATGTCATAATTTAGAACCATGGTCAAGTGGACACCTGAGCAGGCTCCTCCTTCTCCCAACTTCCACACCACATCAACAGGAGAACATTTGAACCTCAACATATTTAACATGCATCAGCCTCCTCTGCACCGCATGTTTTCAGCAGTTCTTGACTCAAACACATGACATGCCAGCCACAAGTCCCTTAACTTGATCCCTAGGCTATCACGACCACAACATTATTTATGAAATGAAAACCAAGTGAAAACAATGTGTGAGATCCTTCTTTGAATCAAATAATGACATCAGTTTTTATTTTATACACTTAAGAAAAACTTTGCTCAAACTTTATTTATACATAAATGTGAATTAAAAAGCTATTTATGTAAAAATGCTTATGAGGTTGATAAATATCTGCAAATAGACTTTGTGAAATACTCTTATTTATAATGGAATGCAGACATTAGGTAATATTTTAATCTTTTTAAGAAAACGTGAAATTGTGCAATTAGATAATTTTTAAACTTCAAGATAATATTTATCAAACAATTAAATTTCAGTAATCAAAACTTAATTTATATTTAAAACTGAATTAATTGTTATTGTTACATTAAAAGATTGTTTGAAAAGGAATGCTGTTACTATTATGGATTATATACATATATATAATCCATAATAATACATACATACATATAAATATAAACCTGAGTATAACTAGTCAAGACTAAGAAATATTAGCCACAGTAGTACAATGGCAAACTATTGGCCTTGGGAACCAAGATTGCAGGTTTAAACAATGTTTTGTATTATTTTATAAATTAGATTTATTGGAAATAAAAGGACTTCCTAACATACACAGTGATACTAATATAAAATAAAGTATTAATTTTATTAAACATGTAGCACCATCTTTTGAGTAACTGTATAATTAATTTTAATAGAAAAATTATTACATTTTATCATTTTACTGAAAACCATTAGAAATATAATAATTGTAAAGGAAATTAGTAGGGTACCTATATGTTCAATACAATGACTAATAAAGTTATTAAAATTTAAAAAGATGTTAGATTTATTGCTAACTAATATGCTATGATAAATATAGTTAAAAATAATATTTCTATATATAGAAATATTAAGATTTCCAAAGGGGCACTTTAAAAATGTTAAAATCAAAAGCATCTCATATTATAAATATTACTATGTAATTAATATCCTTAATATACAATGACACATCTAAGTAATTAGTTTTAAATGGATCATTATTAATTTTAACTAGGCTTAAGTAATCAGAACAAAAGTTAATATCGCGGGGTTAATAATTATTTTTACCAAAAAACAATTAGATCATCTATATGTCCAAAAATGTAATAGTCATTATCAAAAATATATTTATATTCATAAAAATATAAATATAAATTAGCCAAACTATTGCTAGAAGGAACACCTTGAGGCAAACCTTTAGTTTGTTTATACAATGAACTATTAAAATTAATATAGTTTTTCTTTTAATACTAAATCCATGAGAATTTTAAGCATGTAGAAATTAATAATAAGATTATTATTAATTTCTATAATTACCTCAATATCAGTTATCAATGGAATTGAATAGATCTTCAAAATAAAAATTATAAACTGAATAAATATTTTTATTTTTAAAAAATTCTGCAATAGTTTTACTATTATTAATCATAGCTTTATTATTTTACTGGTTGAGTTTTGTAGACTATTATGCAGCATATTACCCGCAATAGTGATATATGTTTCAAAACCGCTTGTTACAGTGTGAAATTTAACAGGATTTGCGTTGAATTTGGGTGTTAAAAATATATAAGGAAATTTAATCCTTGGAATGCAAATACCCAATTTTTTATATATAACATAATACAATTTCTAATTTCCCTATGTGTCAAGGCCATTTTTTTAAAAGATGCATAGTTCAAAAAGTGTTCATTTAGCATACTATTACAGAAATATTTACAAATTATAGCATAATCAACAGGCACTTTGCCAATGTAAACAATAATAAAATCTTTTGTAAATCAGTAATCATCCATTTTACATCTTTATAAGTAAACTAGCTGGTATACCCGTTCTTCGCACGGGTGAAATGAAAAATTAAACAATACAGACTGAAGGATAAAGTTTTTAATTAGGTAATTTTACGTGAATTGTAAATTAAACAAAAAAAAGCTTCTTGTATATCTCAGCTCAACAAAAACCATGTTTGCTAAATTTTAAGTCTGTAGATATAATAGCCGATGAAAAAGTTTATTTTTAATTAAAACTCTTGTGGGTCGATTTTTGAAAACACCTTCCTTCTACTCAGCAAAAGTAACGCATTGTTACAAATTTTGTGTAATGGACACTTAAAATATTGTAAATAATTTGTATCTGAATGTGTAATACGTTAATATTACTTTCTGATGCATTTATTTTATGTTAAATAGCTGTTACCCGTGACTTTGTCCACGTGGAACAAAAAAAGTGATTATTCAATTCGCAGAGTTTACGAAAAGTCAATAATTATGTATTCCACATAAAGAAATACCTATGCTATAAGTATAATGTCATTCTTCTACTTTGTGAATCGGTGTTTTTTTGTTTTTTCTTTGTTTAGAGTTGAGCAAGGGGTGAGAGGGATGCATGACCTTTGACACTGTCGATGGGGTGAGGACTGTAAAATCATTAGGATCAAAGGACATGAACAGGAAATGTCACAAGTGGCAGCAATCTAATCAAACAAAAAAGTTTAATATAACTGCTAGAAATCATTAAGACAGAAGGCTCGCAAAATAAAATAATCCCTACTGAAATAAATAATCCCTATTTGAATCAGATATTGATCACTATTTCATTGGTTTTAATTTTATTTTCATGGAACTCTAATTTTTTTTCTAAAATAAAAGAAACCTAAGTTACTCCTTATAACATTAGCTATCTACTAGTGAAAGTTCCGTCAAAATTGGTCCAGCCATTTCAGAGATTAGCTGGAATAAACAAAGAGACAAACAGGCAAAAATTTTAAAAATTATTTTTTTTCATATAAGTACTCTATATACTTTTAAATGCATTTAGTAAAAAGCTATTAATTTCAAATTACAGACATTTCATTTTTATATGTATTGATTCAGAGATTAGTAGTTAAATTTTATCATGTCTTTTAATATATACTGAACTTAAATTCATACAATTCCTCTATAGGAAATCCATATGTAATTGCAGATTTTGTAACAAAGAATTATTTATATCTTTATTAATTTGTTTTTAACAGTATTGTTATAAGAAATAGTTAATTACATTTACAATAATCTATGTGATGAGAATGTGCAATATGTATATATAATGCATATATATAAGCAAATATCTGCATTATATATATACATATATATATATATAATGCAGATATTTGCTAGAATTTGTACATTATGAAATATCATTAAGAATTTCTTTCATATTAATATGATGGTAGAAAAAAATTTGTAAAGTATACTTCAATAAAAACTTTTAGAGATATTTTTTTAATTGGACAAAAAAAAAAGACAAAATATATATTTTTTAAATTAACAATCCAATGAAATATATAACAAAACAATATTTCGTCAAACATCAAAATATCAAAACTAATAATCAAATTTGTTAAGTTTAAAGTATAATTAATTGCTGTAATATGTTACTAACCTTATCTAAAAAAATCTTTCTTTGCTTAGTTTCTTCAACTGCAGTTTTTGTAAGATTTAATTTTTGTCTTTCCTCTTGAATTTTACTATCTATCAATTTTATTTCTTGCTGATGCCTTGTTAAAATTTCTTTTTTCTGGAAAGTAAACAATTTAAAAGTGATTTAGTGCTTTTAATTTTACTCTATTCATACAAAATAAAATCTATTGAAAAACCTATCATTACAAAGAAACTTTAAAGTAAAATTTATCAACTTAAACTATCAATAGTATTGTGAATATATTAAAGCTTAATATTTACATTCTATAATTTTGTTAAAACAATTTGAAAATAATATTTAAAATTGTATTAAAGCCTCATAGCATTGAAAAGTAGGTTTTAAAAATTTCAGCTATATATACTTCAGATTTATCACTATGTATACTTATAGCTGAACAAATAAATCACTGTAAAAATTAACTTTTACTAAAAGTGCATTCACTTATACTTTTCCAACTAAATGTATGTAATTTATTTTCAAAAATACCCATATATTCTGCAAAAATATTTAACATATCATAATCTATTAGCCATTCATTCAATAGGGAATATATTTATCACCTTATAATAAAATTAGAAAAATATATAATATGCATTGGACAAAAAAAACGATGCACCTTTAATAATTTTATAACTCGTTGTAGCCAGACAGATTGATATCAAAGTTAATGACCTAAAGAGAATTAATTGATAATTCCATTAACATCACAATCTACATTAATTAACACAGTAAACTTTCCGAAAATATTTTTTTTTTGCTTTAAGGAATCAGTTTTTCTCTTCAGATTCAGGTAGAGAATAGTCTAAACCAGTGTTTCCCAAGGGGGCAATTCAAAAATTGGTACAACACAACACTAACCCTTCCGCTCCAGGCCATTTAAATGCAATGCTAGATAACGGTGCCAAATTTATCAAAAAAAGCAAATTCTTAAATAATTATTAGGCATAATTTTGTTTAACAAGACCAAAATATCAACTGGGTGATTGGCTTCGTCAGGGGTTCACCGCGGAGTGTGCCATCTGCCGGGAGGGGGACATAGTCCTGGCCAGTCAAGAATTTGCTAAACAGCGCAGTTGTTTGCACCTAATTCGCCTATCGCAACACCTGTAGTGTTTTACATCATTCTGTTGGTCTTAATCTGAAATAAGAGTTCATCAAAACTGTAGTAGAAGCTCGTTTTTATAAATATACATATTTATTGTATAGATATAATTAGTAAGTATTTTTATTTATTTTAATTTTAGAAGTATAACTTTCCAGAGAATTTTTTTAAATAGAAAAAATATAGGTACCTTTTGATTTGCGGTGGCAGTGTATAGTAAATGTGTTATATGCATTTAAATATGCATTTTTAGCATACTTTTGCTCTATGTCACAGTGAATTGAATTTAACACATATTTTGATATTCTTTATTGATTTTGTTTTTATTTCTTATAGCCCATAGTCAAATGAGTAGTGCAAGCAAGAAAAAAGCTAGTCAATATTCAGAGGAATATTTAAAATTTGGGTTCATACCTGCTGTTCAAGATAAGCAGATTCCTTTGTCTTTTATGCCAGCAATTCTTGAGTAACAAATCAATGAAACGAGGTTGTCTTGAGGCGCATTTGAAGGCGAAACATAGTGCTCATATTAATTCAGATTTGAGTTACTTTAAAACATTGAAGGAAAACTTTGAAAAAAGAACAATAAAGTTGCTATTTACTGCCCATACTTCAACTAATAATCGTGTTCTTGAAGCTAGTTATCAAATTTCTTTATTCATCGCTAAAACTAGAAAAAATCACAATATAGGAGAGAATTCAATAAAACCGTCAATATCAGCATTCCTCAAAATGGTTCTTGAAAAAGATGACAAAGATGTAAAAGCTATGCCACTCAGTAAAAATACTGTTAGCAGAAGAATAGATGAAATGGGCAAAGATATTGAAAAACAACTTGTTGAAAAGCTGAAAACAAGAAAATTCTCAGTGCAAATGGATGAATCAACTTTCAGAGATAGTGAGGCTGTATTGATAACTTACGTAAGATATATTGATAAAGGGCATTTTGCAGAAGAAATGTTGTTCTGTAAAAGATTAGAAATCTCCACTACCTCCAAAGATATATTTAATAAGCTAAAAAACTACTTAGATGTCAATGATATACCAATGAAAAAATATAACATCTTGTGCTGCAGATGGTGCTCCTAATATGATGGGCAAGAAAAATGGCTGCTTAAAATTGGTGAAAGTTGCGAATCCAGAAATGATTCTTGTGCATTGTGTTATTCATAGGCAAAACTTGGTAGCTAAAAACATCTTGCCTGTTCTAAACGAAGTACTACATACTGTAATAAAATGTGTTAATGTTATTAAAGCTAGTGCCAAATGTGAGCGTATTTTCAACTATTTTGTGAAGAACAAAATGAAGACCATGTGAGACTTTTACTTCATACTGAAGTAAGGTGACTATCTAAAGGAAACTGCTTGAAAAGATTTATGGAACTGTTTGATACTCTTAGTGATTTTCTTAACAACAAACCAGAAATGAAGCACCTATTAACAATCGATGGTAAAGCATTTATGAGTTATTTAGCTGATATCTTTGAAAAACTAAGCATATTAAATAAGCAACTTCAAGGAACAAATAAAACTCTTGTCGATGCAAAAGCGAAGATATTTGTTTTTATTACCAATATCGAGTTACGTCAGAAACATATTAACAACAAAAACTTTGAAGTTCCACTGGCTCCATAAATGTGAAATTTAGTATAAAAGGTGTGATGGGATGGCTTTGTGAGGAAAAGGAAATCAAATACCCAAACTCAACCAAATGCGCAAGAAAGCTATTACTACCGTTTCCGTCTTCATTTTTGGCTGAATGTGGATTTAGTACTGTAAATGATTCACTGATAAAAAAATTGGGTTGGTTATAACAAAAAGTGGGGATTTGAGACTTAAGCTAACCGAATTGGAACCCAATATAAAATCTCTCTGCAGCAAACATCGAGTGCAAGGATCTCACTAAATTAAAATGACAAATTAATATGGAAAAATCATTATTAAAATTAATTTTGAATTTTAATTTCTGTTTTTCATTATATATATATTTTTGAAATTTTACTTACTGTGTTTTGTTAACAATATGATAGTGATTTATTCCTAGGATCCATCATTTATGTTTCTTAAGTGAACAAATCAATTTTTTAATATTAAATATTATGTATGCTACATGGGGGGGGCATAAAAACTTTAGAAAGGTTAAAGAAGGGCATGGCACAAAAAAGGTTGGGAAACACTGGTCTAAACACTATATATGTGTTAAATTTTATTTTAATTCCATCACATTCTAAAAGAAATATCCTAATATTCTGAACTGATATATATATATATATATATATATATATATATATATATATATATATATATATATATATATATAATGAGGATTATGTACTATAGATTACTTCATGCAAAAGATTTAACATTTTCATGGTATTTTTAATACCATGATGTTACTAATACAGTGGCATAGCTACTGCTGTATCAGCCATTTCAATGCTATGTGGGGTCCCCCAAGCTACAGGGACCCTAAAATGTATAACATTCTGACACTTTAAAATGTGTTTATTTCTTTTCCAAAAACCTAATAAATTCAAAATGAGATTCTAATCAACAATCAATACATTTCAAAGGGGGGATTCTTATATTTCTTATATGAAACGGAACATACATAAGGACACTCATCTTCATATAATGGATTCTAATTAATTGAATGCCTGCAGAAGACAATTTAAACTGTGATAAGAAATAGAAAGAAATAAAATTTTTAAAATCTAGTCAACAAATGTCCATAAATTCAGTGTTAAATACTTAGCTATACCAACAAAATCTTAATGATTGATATTCAAATTTTAAAAGACAAAGAATCTGGGACATTTCAAATTTACATTAACAACAAAATTTGCAAAATATTAAAATGGGTATTATTCCAGTAAACAGCAATCTTATATTTGGATAAATTATTGTAATTTTAATTCAAAAATCCACTGATGATAGAATTAACATCTTTAAACTTGTGTCTGAAATTCTATTTGATTTGCTTAAAATAAATCTTTAACTTACGTTGTTTACACTATCAGATAACAATTTTCTCTTCATGGATAACTCTTTAACCTGTTCTTCAGTCAAAGCAAGTTTGTTTTTGAGAGATCTGAAATAAAAATTGAAAGCTGAATCATGCTGAATAAGCAATTACTATTACTTTTTTTAAAATAATTTCAGCAAATAAATCACAATATACAGTATAAAAAATGTGACATTTTAAGTAAATTCCACAATTTCATCATGTTATAATAAAATAGATATTAATCTTAATGACCCAAAGGGAATTGCATTATGTTAAAGCATGAAAATGAATTAACTTATAAAATAGAATTTTCACATTATAGGAAGCTTTCTTTTTTTGCAGAATTATATTGAGAATTATCTCAATAAAATTTATGTTCTAAAATTAAAATGATTTTTTAGTTTCAGAAATATTGAAAACTGTTACTATACAGTTTTTCCAAGCAAACAATTTATGCTGTTTTTCCTATTTCTTAACAGTGGCTAGAGATCAGACTGATAATTACAATTAATGAACTGGTACATAGGCCTCTTGAACTTGTGATCATAAGATTTTTTGCCTTGAATATTTCCTGAACTATTCAACAAATTTTGAGTTTAGAAGTTTTATGGCATTGCTATAAAAAAAATTTCATAATCATATTTAATAATCAATATTTTCTGTAAAAAAAATTCTATTTTTCAAACACTATTTCCTTTTTTTCAGAATAAAAAAATTATTATCTGTCATTTGAAGCAAAAAACTTTGAAAAGTACCGAGTAGGAATTTTTTTTATTCTTAAAGTTTCAGACAATTAGAGGATCCATTTCAAAAATCCAAATAATTCAGAGATACATTCAATCTCCTTGCTATAACACAGACAAATTAGATAATAAAGCAGGTATTCAAAGCTTTTGAATGATTTATAAAGAGGCAACTATATATAATAGATTGATAGTAATGGTCATCAGTAATAAAAATTAATACATTTACCTAAAAATAGTTAAATTCCTTCACATACTCAAAAGTTAATTTAAGTGTTTATGGTTAAGCAAAATAATTAGTAGTATCCACTGATATAGACCAAAACCAAAGGAAGTGTTTGAGGATATACCACCCTGTTTATAACAAGAAACTTAAAATATTTTCTAATATACATCACTAGATCCTGATAATTTTTAATATTTGATTACCAAATATTAGGGTTTCAAAACACCACATTCAAAATTTAAATTTTTACATTAAAAATGGAAAACAAATTTTGAAATTTTCCCCATTCTAAATTGATTTTCAGATCTGCATGTAATAACATCCCACTGGAACAGTACAACAGATGAATGATCGTGTAAAGTCCATACAAAGTCAGACAATGAGGATGGCTTCTAAGCTTCTACATTACTTGCTAAACTTTTAAGCCCTGCCTAACGTGGAATTTGTAAATAGTTCAATTTAACATGCAATAACCAACATTATTCAAAACTATTACCTTTTAAAAACTATAATCCATATTCAAAAGTCAATTTTAGAATATTTTAAAAAAGGAAGTTTTACACCCCTGGGCTCTCAAAAATATATATGTACATCTGTATTCAAGGAAAATATAAATTTTTAAGTAAAACTCAAATTATAAATGCATTAATATAATTATTCAAAAATATAATTTGTAAGTGGAGAAATTCAATACTAAAATACTCTTATTACAAGTAAATTAGATCATACATCTACATTAAAATATTTTCTTAAATAGAAAAATTCTGTATTTCTCAATTGCATTTTGTTTTCAATTTATTATATGATACAAGACATATCATGACCATCAAAAAATTTGTCAGTTTTGATATACCTTGTGTAAATATTTTAAAAATCTCTGTATTATTAAGTTATTAAGTTCTTCCTGCCAAAAAAAACAACCAATTTTATACTGTTTGATAAAAATTTCATTTTTATAAATATAAAAAATATTAACAAAAAGTACCAATATTTCTAAATTTTTTTACCTGTATTTCTGTTTATTTATTGAAATCCCATTAGCATTTCTTATTGCAGATAAATCTTTTTCTAAAGATTTAATTTCTTCAGCATAATCCTATGTGGAAAAAATTACAAAAAAATAAAATTTGAAAAAAATCTACACAAAGTATACAATAATTCCAATCAAAGAAACTTAATATAATATTCGTATTATATATATATATATATATACACACACACATTGTTTGTTCTCTTTACTGTGTTTTTTCGAATGTGATTCATGTGAAAGTTTCTCTTGTTTGTAGAGAATTAGACTATATATATATATATATATATATATTAATATAGACCAGAACTGAACATATTCTTTTGATTGTTGTTAAAAAAACAGTAACAAATAAATTATTGAATAAATAATTAGTTTTAATTAATAAAATTGATTATTAATAACAAATAATTAAATTTTATGCATTACATACATAGGATTATAGGCATTCAGGGGGGGGGAAGACTGATGGGGTTCCCTAACCGGGCCCCTTGTGCACGCGTCTGATAAAGACCAAAGCCAAAGGAAGTGTTTGAGGATATACCACCCTGTTAATAACAAGAAACTTATAATATTTACTAATATTTATATATAAATGATGTCTACTTTGTATTATTTACATACATATATTGGAGTTTTAAAATTCAAAAAGAATTATTTATTTTAACAGCCTAAATATTTTTATGACTATTGATTTGAATATATCCTCAAATATTTCTTTATAACTTGTTCTATATAATATAACTTTATTTATCAAAAAAATATTAAATATTAAAAGAAGGCTACAAAGAGAAAAAGATGTTTTGCTTAATTTAGAGAAAATTTGTGGGGGGGGGAATACTGGATATTGTCTTTTGTATAAAATAAAATATAAAACATAATGAACTAAAATAAATATTAATTTTTGGAAATAGAATTAAAAATACAATAAGAATTCTTTGCCTCTATATTTAACTTTAAAGCTAAGAATATGATCATTTTCATGTATATATATAAAGTAAAATTTTCTTACTTTTAATGTTTCTCGTAATATTAATTTTTCATTTACTTCAGGTTTGATTGTAATATTCTGAATTTCAGAAACAGTTTCTATTTCATATAGACTCTGCTTGAAATCATCCAAAACTGAAGGCAAAACCAATATGATAGATATTTTTGAATTGGAAAGAGAATTTTTAAGAATATCTAAACAGCAGCCCCTAATTTTAATGAAAAATGAAGGTATTATTTATGAAAATTTCAAATAAAGTATAAATCTGAACACTAATATCCAAATGAGAACTAAATAAACTCGCCTGTATTTCTTGCCATTTAACATTTGGAAATCATCAGTACCATTTGAATAAAAAGATTCTCCTGTGTTAGCAGAAAAATATATCACATGCATACAAATTTTATGTTAATTCATTCAAAGAAACTTATAAGATTTAAATATGAATTTATCTTAAGGTTTAAAATTATATTGAAACACATTCTTAGTTTTTGAAAGCATTTCTGTACAATGAACAATTTTTCCAATTTTTTTTTTAATAACTGTAACTTATCTAATTGTTTGAAGAAATTAAAAAAATGAAAGAATTCCAAAAATAAAAAATATTGAAGTTAAAAAGTACTTCAAATATTATATTGCTAATACATTCTGAAACAAAGAGATAAATAGTTTAGAAGTAAAATAAAAAGAACTTTTATATATATATATAGCTTATGATATATTTTGTAGCTCAAAATTCTAAACATACTTACGACGACTGCGTAGAAAGATGATCATTTCCCTCAAGAAATGTACACAAGAGGTTAAGGCCACCTAAAAGATGCAATAAAAATGGAAACTTAGCTGTAAAAAGTATACAAACTAATTAAAATATAATCAATAAGACTTTCTAGAATTTTGTAAAAGTTTAATTTGTCATTGAACATGGGAAAGATCCTTTATAGTTGTTTAGAAAAACTCTAAATATATATTTAGAAATTTTAATAATCATACATTTTACAAAATATTAATTCCAAGCTTTGATAATTTAGAATGGTATGAAAAGACACAATGAATAAAATATTCCAATCTTGAAAATGTTTTAATATATATATATATATATATATATATATATATATATTATTTAATATTGAACATATGCAAAGATAAATTGTAATTTTAAATCCTTGCATGTATAGTTCATTTTTAATCTATTTAAATGTTAATAAAAAGTATAATGCAAACATTTTAATAATATTCAATTGTTTTCAGTAAGGATGATTTTTAAAATGGAATAAATAAAACAGATTATACAAGTTAGTTAATTTAAAAGTCTAACCAATTATCTTTTTTTTAAAAAAAAAATATCAGTTTGAAATTTATAAGTGAAAGAAGTGTTAAAAGTTACCTTCAGCAGGAAACCCCCTTAATGTAGCACTCAAAAAGAATGGAAAAGCATGTAACTCACTACTAAAGAAAAATGAAATGGTTGAAAATAAAAATAAATTTGTTGAATCTACTGTATTAATTGTCATCAAAATATTTCCGATAAGTAATGTAAAAATTACATCATCTATACAGTGAAAGAAAGTTATAACAGTATTAGTTATATTAGTAATTAATACATTTTTCAGTCAGAAAATTGTATTAGTAAATATTTTATGGGCATACAGACATTGCATAAAATTTGAAAAGCTATGAGTTTCAGGACCTCAAAAAATATGATACTTTTCGCTTTGAACTTAGGATGAAAAGTATTAAGTTTTCTTTGTTCACAGTATTGAAAAATATTGAGACTAGAGAGAATTGAGATTTGTATCACAATCAATAAAAATTACCGGACATCTTCATTTACTTTTAGCAATAAAAATAAAGGACCTGAATTTCAAATTTCATTTTAGAAACCTAATATTCTTTAAGTTAAAAGGAATGCTGATATTTAAATTGATTTGCTAATACTAAATCATTTAGAACATGGAGAATTTTCCTGCATTCTGTTTTATCATTTTTTCCTCAAAATATATTATTCCAAAATTTATAATATTAAAATTCTATAATTTTATATTTTCTTAATAGGTGTTCTTTAAGAAATGCTTTAAAATGTTACATGAATTTATTTAATTGAAGTTGTTACATTGATCTACATTTATTAAGTAAGTCTTCCAAGATTAAAATAAAGTCTCCATAAATTTTTAACATTTAATTATTCAGTTGTTTTTTTTTTTACTCTCTTCCCTCTCAATTTATTATCTTTTACTTTTAATGACACTTTTTATTGAATTTCTTTTTAACATCCTTCTACACCTGATTATTAAATATTGTAATTTTAAATTTGAGCTATAAAATAACAACTTGGTTACATTAATTGCTAAACTAAAAACATAAATAAGCATTAATTTCAATAAGTAACATAAAATGCTAAATTTAATCAACTACAGAAAGTTATACAAATTTCAAGAAATAATAAACAGAAGTTTGAAGCCAAAAAGTTTGCTAATCAGGACAAAAAAAATTCTTCGTAATGCAATAATTAAGTCAAATGCAGAAATTGTTCAATCAGAACTACAGCAATACCTAAATTTGTGCTACCCTGACTTATTGAAACCCGGATTTACTAGATTTTCAAATCTCGTTGATTCATCAAAATGGTATGGCAAGAAAGGAGGGATCTCGAAATAACACTATATTCGTTCATGAAAGTTTGCATTACAGAAGAGATGGTTCAATGGTAAGGGCTGAAATAATAGGTTGACACACTGACCTGCATATCATTCAGAAGGGCAATTTGATTGCTCAAAAGGTATGCAAACAAGATTGAAACCTCATGCCATGCCTTATGTTGAAGTCATTGGTGATTTTTTTGAATGCAGGATAATACAAGACCTCATACAGCCATTCTTGTGAAGAACTTTTTTGAAGCTGAATGAGTGAGTGAATATTAACGTCGCACTGTTCAGCTACATGAGGGCTTTTAGCAATGGACCAGGTAATTTTGAACCATGGTCAAGTGACATGGATGACACCTGAGCTGGCACCCCTCTCCTAACTGCCGCACCATACCAAAGGGAGGACATTTCAGCTCTCGATAGATTTAACGTGCATCGCTGCCCTTCACGGCAGGTCTTTAGTGGTACTGGGGTCGAACTCATGACAAGCCTGCCATGATCCAATACCTTGACCCCTGGGCTACTGCAGCCCTTTTGAAGCCGAAACAATACAGCATATGAAGTGGCTATCATGCTCTACAGATCTTAATTGGATCAGGCATTTTGAAGATACACTCAGACGCGTATTGCTTCAAGACCAGGGCTTCTTGAACAGGAGAAATGGATTTCATAAAGAGAGGAGCAGTATTCCTCAAAGTCTCATTGAAAACATATAGCATCCATGCAAAAGAAGTGTGTAGCAATCTTAGCAGTTCGGCGAGACCACACACCATATTAAAATCCTGTATCATTTCCAAACAAACTTTTTTTGTTTTGATTAACATTTTGCTTTGAAGCATCATTTCATGTTCCTTATAACATTCTAAAGCATTAAGGTTCCCATATAACAATCTTTTGCTTTTTTTTTCTATACCTCATTGTGTTACACCTGTAATCTCCATTTTATGCCCATGCACAGGTGTAATCTAATGGTTTCTTCTCTTTTTTGTTTGCTTCCCTAATTTTTTTAGCAGTGTAGATAAACAAATATTCAAAAAATACATTTAATTTTACTACTTGTTTTCTTATATTTAATAATATTGTATTCTTAGTTTCTAAAAACCCAATAATCTCAATACCAATAAAGCTGAATATTTTTGAAAGCATGAAAGTTTTTACTACATAATGGAAGAAACTGTTTGGAAAGTAAGTTGAACATATATCCCTTAAATGTCAATAAATCAATACAAAATACACAACTGAAAAAAAATAATATTACACAAATGTTATAATATTACACATTCCTTATAAAATTAAAAAGGGCTGTACAAATATACAATTTTTTTAAAGCTTGGAATAATACCCCGAATTAATGACGTCAAGCTATACGAACATTACATACATATATTTCAGGTTATTTCATAGAAAAGGGGTGCTGGACACTATGTGGCAAATGCATCTAAAAACTGAAAATTACAGCTTGAAAGTATAGGAGCATATTTATATGCTGTATTTTATGGTAATATAAATCTATATCAATACTAATAGATCTATATCTACATTAAAAATATTTAAAAGTTCAAAACTCAGTGATATAGCTTCTAAATAAATAACAAATAAAGAAAACTTTTGTAAAAAAAGGTACTTTTCCATTTTGGCCAGCATAGATCTCGCTAAGTTGGTGATATTGGTGACAACAAACAAAATACACATAACACATATTAATAAACTTTAGTTCTCCTTACAATTCCCATTTTAAAATTGAAGAGTATAGTTTTGAAGTTGTTAAAAGCTTTTTCATTTATTTATGTTCAGAAATTAACAATAGAAACGATTGTACTACTGAAATCCATTAGCCATAGTAATTCTCTTTTGGATGTCTTAATGGAATACGTAAATATATGAAATCACATTTAATCAAAAAAAATAAAGGTTTTATTGTATAAAAGTCTTTTAAGATCAGTATTAATTTATGCATGTGAAACTTAGTCCATGTCTCAAGCAGATGAGAACATAATAAGCATCTACGAAAAGATTTTAAGATTCATTTTTGGAGGAATTCAGGAAAATGGAAAATAGCCAAGAAGATCAAATTTAGAGCTCTATTAATCATAAAAGAATATGACATTGTTAACTTCATCAAAATACAACAAATTAAATGGGCAGGTCATGTTATCAGAATGAATGAAGACCGCACCACTAAAAAAGGATTCAATGCTCAACCAATTGGCACAAGAAGAAAGGGCAGGCCAAATCTTAGATGGATTGATGCCTAGAAAAATATCTCCCAGTTTTAAGAACTAGGAATTGGAGAACACTAGCAGGAAGGAGGCTGCTTGAGAAGGCTAAGACCCACCCTGGGCTGTCCAGCCACTGAGGAAGGAAAGGAAGTTCTCATTGGTTTTTCATCCATTTCTGATATATTATGAAAAAGACATTACTGATAAGAAAAGACCACAATTTGTTTAAAAAATATGGTGGTAAAATATTCTGGTTGGCATCCTTTGTATCATTTTTGACTTTATCGCTTATGCCAGCAAAACAGAAAAAAAAAAGTACCAAGAAAACTAATTTGAAAAGGATAGCAAACAAAAATTTGAATTTTCTTACCATCATAAGACGACTAACTTTTATACATTCAAAGCCATCAGAATTTTTGTTTTTAACGATTACCATAGATGATAAAACTGTATGACAGCAGTCAGTATAATTAATATCTTTATTCTTTTGAAAAATTGTTTCCAAAATATCATCAATTTCATTCTCAACTGTTACAGATTTCTCGCTTAGATTTCTTATTTCTGTATTCTATGAAAAAACAATGGAAATAAATAATTTATGAATGCAGCAAATATCTTGCAAATAATTTTAGTAAATAAAACTAACAAAAGCATAAAAATCAACAAAATTTAATCCAAGCTTTATTTCAATAATGAAAATATTTGAATGCTAAGTACATAAATAAAACCACTATTCCAAAAATAAATAATAAAAGTCTAAAATAAAAATATCAAACACTGCATTTTAAATCATTGGTTACTCATTCTATAATAAAATTAAATTCAATACAACATTAAAAAATTATCAAAATAAAAAAAGCAATAAAACAATTTATTTTTAATACAATAAGCAGAGAAGATTAAATAATTTTAATAATTGAAATAACATTTTTATTTAAAAGATTTATATATAATCTGCTTACCAGATTTGGAATTTGAAATAGCTTTAAATCTTTTGATATTCCATCAGAATTCAACAGGTCAACTACTCCATCATTATTTATTTCAATACATGACACATGAAGAGAAGCTTCACCATTAGCTTCATCATTCACAGTTGTGAACAAATGATTCAGAATAGTTGAATTCAAATTACGCTACTCAAAAAAAAAATAAGAAATTTAATAAGATGCTCCAAAAAATTTTTAAAAGAAAATGGAATAGAGATGTAAAAAACATACCATGTTTATAGTAGATGTCTCATCATTATCCAAAGGTTTACACCTATAAAAATATATAAGTTGAACATATACATATGTGTATATCACATAATTTTCAATCTTGGTAAATATTACCCATTACTTCAACAAAAAAATTGAAGTGTCTGTGTCAATTGAGCATTTTACAAATTTCACATTAAACCCTTGAATTGAAACATTTTTAATAATGTTTAAGTTACATTATAAAGCCATATAAACTAAATTCAGTAGCACAACAGCCCATGAGGGCCAAGGCCAGCTGTGCCCATTTCATTTTCGTGACCTAGGGAGCTGAAGTGCATGAGCAAATGTTTTGGTCAAGTGGTAAATATGACGCCAAACCCCCAGAGTCTGGTTACCAAGCAAGCTTGATACTCATTTATCGATCCACCGAAGGGATGAAAAGCTGAGTCGACGTTGCCCAGCACACGATTTGAACCCCAGACCTGTGGCGTAGAAGTGCAATATGCTACCACCAAACTACTGGGTTTCATATATGTAATAATCCCCCCTAGCATCTCCCTTTAATTAACTCTTTTAATAATATTCAAATAATCCTTTAATTATTTGGTTCAAAACTAACACCCTGATTTTAATCGCAATCAACTAATAATATTACATCACAAATCCCTTTCCCACCCCTTGTAACCAATCAGAGCTCTTATTACAAAAATGTCACGTAGTCTTCAACACCAGGTATAAAAGCTGATGTCTCTGGAAACCTCGCTCTCTCTTTGCTCGTTTCTCTGTAGTCATGTAGCCGGCTTAAGACCATGTTAATTAAATTAAAATTTGATTAATACATAAAATAACTGAGCAGCAAACAAATGCTTATAAATGGGAGGAATAAATACGGTGCTTCAGTGACAATTTTTCAACATTTGAAATCAATCATGTTAGGTTTAACCCTAAATCTCCTCTGTTAGTAGTGTCCATACACCTTATTTCCCTCTTTTTTTTTTTTTTTTGGTTATGGAGATTGGCAACCACAATGAAACTCCTTCTCACTAGGAAAAAAAATTAAAAAGTTTCTCACAAAATTCCAAAATTCGTGATAAATAACAGGTATGTCCTTTTAAAGCTAAAATTGGAGATATGGTCTTTGTTTTAATAAAATTTATGCTGCCACCTTGTAACTGCAAATTAACCTCATTAAAATTAGTAAATAAATCTATTAAATAGGTAAAATCTGGTTTCCACTCGACTAATTTTTCTTGTAAAATTAAAATCATGATTTAGTTTAATGAGAGCCACCATCATAGACCCCTCTCCCCCATTTACATTTCATGGACCCCAAAGTATTTTTTCACTGACGTGGACCCCTTGCAGGTCGTCATAGACCCCTAGAGGTCTATATAAACCACTTTGGGAATCACTGAATTAGAGTGTCACTATTTTGAGAACCTTGGCATACTGTGTTCTATAAATATTTCCAAAATTCCAGCAGTACATTAAATATAAAATTCCTTTAGATTTTTAACTCTGCTAACATCAACATACAAATTTCATCAAAACTCATTTAATGATATTACTTAATTGTAAGTTAATTGGTGACAAATCTTGAAATTTCTAACCTTGTGAAATCCAAGATGAGATTGAACTAAGAGTTCACCTGTTAAAATTCTTTAAACAGTTTTCAAAATTCCCCTCCCCTTGTGTGCACCACTGGTCTAGGTGTAAGATGCAGATTATTTTGAGTCAATTTGGTATAAAAACGCATTTGCAATTTCAATTTAAAATTATTTTTAAAAAGTATTAGTCAAAATATTAATTCAAACATACTCCCTATTTGTAAGTATTTGTAATATGACATGGTAGGCGCCAAATTATGAGGGGATGTGACCCAAGGTAAAAAGGGACACGCGGGGAAGGGGTTCTTTACAAAGTCTACTAGTTAATTAAACACATTTATTAGACAAAACAAACATTTACATACATAACTAGAGAACTAATAGTTAGCATAGAATTGAAAGGGATCGTAGCGCATGCTCGTACATCCTTACAGTTCCGAAACTTGGACATTACTGAAGATTGTTCTGTCCACCAGAAGGGGAGCGACAATCTCTCTACTGTTAATATGGGAAGAGTCTAAACAACAGGGGGTTACAGTAATATGTAATGCATTTTAATTTATATAACTTTTAAAGGTTTCTGACCTAGAATACTTAGGATTTAAAGAAATACAAATTATTTCTCTATTAACTATACTAAACAGAAAATAAAGAGTTGCTAATTTTCAAGTATTCTTGAATAAAAATGTTTTAAACAAAATTCTTATCAATTTTACTTGAATGAAATTGGATAAATTTGCCATTTTTTATAAAATGCTACACACAGTTAAAATACAGAATATTAATACAATAAAGATGACATGAGAAATAGTGAAATAAAAGAAAAATTTAAACACTATCAAAAACTTTTAAAAAATTTAAATGCCTGTCACTTTAACGAATTTTAGCAATTTAATAAATGTTATGGTATCCATTACCGTAAATAAAAAAAATGCTTCAATATTTTATTAAAAAAACTTTAAGACTTGCACATTTTAAAAAATTAAAAATGAATTTGGTTTGAAAATAATTAAATATAAATTTACATTATTAT